>OZ018380.1:38778411-39387642 GCA_963969555.1 Polydrusus pterygomalis | reverse complement strand
TTTCTTTTTAAAAAATTACTTTTAAATTAAAAATTGGCAAATATGTTTGACATATTATTATGACATAATAAATAATATATGAAGGTTTGGTACTAGGCGACGTCGTTAACTACTTTATTTCTGATCGGGATATTATAAGGTTATATCATCATGGTTACGCTATTAATAAAGAGGGTTATAAGTTATAACTCCCTTGGGATATTAAAGATTATCTAATTCCCTCTACCTTTTACAGGTAAAATAAAACAAGAAATGCTAAAATAACTATTTTTCTAATTTGGTATCATAACAAGTCTATTACGATACGCATTTGCGTATCGTAATGAAGCTATTTCGATACGCGTTTTTTCTTTATTTGATGTTGGTAACATTTAAATGTTTTATTTCATTGACTTGCGCGGCCTTTGTGATTTACGAGAAAACCCATTTTTCGCAGAGGAAAAATAGCTTGATAACCTACTTTTTTATTCTGTGTGGACAACAGTCCTGTATGTTGGTTGCATAAATCTATAAATCAATCTTTTGTAGATGCTTCAGGGTATCATTTTCTGCCAAATCCTATCCAAAATTCAATCTACTAACCTTCCAATGTCGATTTTAACTTCAACTTTATTTGAATTTTCCATCAATCATGTCTTTTGAAATTCGAAAAAAAGTAGCAAAATCGCCCGAATTTCCGAACGCTCTGTATATGTACTGAATGTACAAGGATCATACAACGTATTCCGTCCAATTTTAAATCTCATATCGCTAAAATAACTTTAGAATCTCGTGGTGAAAATGGGTCAATAAATTAAAAAATGACAGTTCGCAAAATAATTTTTGTTGTCCAGAGGCTACTATGATAAAAAATAGTATTACCAGCATAAAATTTAGACATAAAAATTTACAAAAGTTGAAGGATTTATTTTCTTTTTAAATATGTGTTTTTTATTGAAAAAACTACAAATTAGAAAAAATAGTATAACGTACGTGTTATATAAAGCAGTTTTAAGCACTTGTCCCGTTATAAAACTCGCCGCAAGCGGCTCGTTTTCTAACATGGACGCGTACTATAACATGATGCTTTATAAAACGTGTACATTAATATACTATTTTTATTCCACCACGGGAATTATAAGAGTCTCAATTACCTCGGTCAATTGCTGTCCCTCGGGCCAAAAACTTTGCCCTCGGTAATTAAGACCCTTATAATTCCCTTGATACATAAACTATTATGTCCTGCTCGAATATTATTGTTTCATAATAATACCATGTTTACCAGACACTTTAAATGGTATTAAGGAAGTTTCTAATGCATTCACAGCAATTATATCCGGAATCAACGGAAAATCCATTATTTTATATGAATTTCAGTTTTGATTTTGACACAGCACAATAATGAACACTATTTACCTTTGTTTATTTAGCAACTTTATAGGTAAAGAACTGTTCGTAATTAAAATTTTTTTTTTAAATTTAACTTGGAATTATCTGAAGTAGGACATAAAATATTGTATGATCTTGGGCTTAATGTCTATACCCTCGGGCAACTTACAAACCACCCTCGGGCAAAGGGCCCTCGGCTTTGTGAGATTGTTGCCCTCGGAGGCATAAACAGCATCATAATGTCTTTAATATATATATACAATATATAACTATTAAGTCTGTAGGTTCGCCAACGAGCTATTATTATTTGTTTATTTATCTTAACCCCCTGAAGGATACACAGTGGGTCCACTGTGGCAAGTGCTGGGTAGCCTAGCTTACGTCACCTTCCAAGGTTTATATTGTATACTAGTTATACCCTGCGCGCGTTGCTACGCTACTTATTAGTACCCGGCATCCGTTGCGCCACTTTTTTTATGCCGAAACCTTCCTCTTCCTGCACACAACAACTCACCCAATTTTTATCGTAATCGGATAAATGATATAGGAACGCATACGGGACATACCCTGGCACCGCAGGCAACCTCTGCGGGGGGTGAGGACCTGACCAGGCGCGTCCCCAGGTGGCGGATAGGGGAAAGGCCACGAGTCCTTGCGATGAGTGGTTAGCTGCGGTCATAAAAGGGGATGAGGGGACTAACACTCCCCAACAATGCCCCTTAAAACCGTAGCCGCGGACCAACCTTACCCCAAGCTAAGGTGAAAGGCAAAGTGCCGAGAGCTGAATGGCCGCAGGGGTTAATATGCGGTCAATAACTTTCCCGTAGGAGCACCAGGCGAAACTCCTACGTACCCTTGCCTTACCTGGTCATGCGGGGCTCTGATCAGGTGGACCTACCCTTCCCTAGCTACTCGTGGGATTCACATATGGATACAGAAAAAACCAAAAAAGCAGGCGAGGAAGTCCAAGAGGCCATAGAACCAGGGACATCCAGAACCGCCAAAAAAGAGGTTCCTAAAGCCTTAAGGCAAAGCACCTCAGAAACAAAATCAAAGGCAGATAAGGCCACAGATGAAAAGAAAACGGTTAAGGCCAGAGAAGGAGGAAAACCAAAAGCTTTTAGAGCTACTTCTCTCGAAGAAATAGACAAGATGTCAGACGAAGAAATTCAGAAGGCAAGACTGTCGGGCATCTCGAAAGCCAAAGTGAAAAAATTGGTGGAGCAAGGCCAAGGTTACATCCATGCCAAAAAGGCAGTGATCAAGGACAACTTCGTCATTTTTTCACAAAAAGGCAAAGAGACGCCCAAGAAAACAACCCAAGGACCATCAACATCCAAGGTAGAAACAACCAGGACCAAGGGAACCTCCTCTAAGAGACCTAGGTCCGACACAAGCACGCCGCCTGGAGGTCTTCGCGTAAGCAAGAAGACCAAAACGGAGGGGCTGTCCTTCACAGAGGCTCTTGCTTCCGTGAAGATCGCAGTGGCGTGCGTGGGTTTCCCACAGATACAGATGGAGGCGGATAAGCTCAAGGCAGTCCAAAATTCCATCATGAAGGCCTACGAACAGATACCGGAGCAAGGACCCCAAGTCCGCTTCGCTAAATGTACGTACAGGCCAGGATACCTACTCATACACTGTGCGGACATTGAGAGCGCACAGTGGCTGAAAAAGACGGTTCCTACCCTTGAGCCATGGGAGGGTGCCTCTCTTCAATCTTTGGAGGGAGACGAAATACCCAAGCCATGGGTGTGCACAGCCTATGTTCCAAACGAGGATGGCGAAAAGATCCCTCTAGAAAGGATTTTAGCCAGACTCAGAATTGCGAACAGGGGCATAAAAACACACCTCTGGAGTGTTTTGGCGACAACGCCAGACCCAAAAGGAGCACTGTGGACCTTCTCAGTGGACAATGAGTCAAAGGAGGAGATCATCAGGCTTGGCATGTGCCCATTCTTCGGATATGGGAAGCTACGATTCAGGATTAAGGAAGCGCACATGTCAAGAGGCCAGGCGCCACAAGGCAAAAAACCAGTGGTGAAAACAGCCAATAGAAAGACCGCAACGGCAAAGGACCCAAGCACTTCGGAGAAAGACCAACCTTCTTCTAGTGGTGTGAGTCCGCTTAAAAGGAATACATCCAACAAAGCGGAGGAAGCCATGGAAGAGGATAAGGTGGAAGAACCGAAGGAGGACACTCCCTCTTCACTAACATGAAGAGGGAAATCCGGTTCCTGCAGTTAAACCTCCAGCACGCAAAGCCGCCTCGGCAACGCTTACTAGGAGGTTTGACACTGAAGGAATAGATGTGGCCCTTTTGCAGGAACCATGGCTACATCAAGGAAAAGTTGCAGGCCTAACGCCAAAACAAGGTAATATATTATACTGCTCAAAGGCAGAAAACCCAAGAGCATGCATAATACATAGTAATAGGGTTAAATGTACACTAATCCCGGTGCTCTGCACCCGCGATTTTGTTACAGGTATCCTAACAGCAAACACGGAAGAGGGAGAGAAAAGTTGGGTAATCTGCTCCGCCTACTTCCCTGGAGATGAACTGACATGTCCACCACACATACTAAGCGACGTCGTTGCATTTTGTGTGGACAAGGGCCTACAGCTCATCATGGGATGCGATGCCAACGCGCACCATACAGCATGGGGAAGCACGAACATCAATCAAAGGGGTGAGTCACTTTTCAATTTTATCCTATCAGAAGGTTTAATTATAAACAATATCGGAAATATAGCTACGTTCATCACAAAAAACCGCAAAGAAGTCTTAGACCTCACGCTATGTACAAGCAAGGTTAGTGATATTATACAAAACTGGCATGTGTCACAAGAGCCCTCATGCTCAGACCACATGCATATTCGTTTTGATCTTAACATATCTCTTACCGTCATGGTCTACAGGAACCCAAGAGAGACCAACTGGCAAGGATACAAAGAATCCCTCAGAGAGTCTCTTAACAAGGGTACAGCACCAGTAAGAGAAACACAAGGACTAGAAATAGCAGTGGAACAGATAACTGAAGTCATTACAAAGGCATATCTGGACAACTGCCCACAGAAATCGGTTCAACACAGAAGTAACAAAACAATCTGGTGGAACAAAACCCTCGAAAAGCTGAGAGCAGAGGTTCGAAAGGCATTTAACAAAGCCAAAGATAACCAAAGCTGGGACGATTACCGGAATAAACTCACGCAGTACAATAAAGAAATCCGAAAAGCCAAAAGAGCATCCTGGCGGAAGTTCTGCGAGGAGATCAACGACACACCGGCATGCTCAAGGATACACAAAGTCCTGGCAAAGGAAGGCGGAACTGCGAGAGAGGTCGGATTTCTTAAGAAACCCGATGGAACATGGACAGATACAAAAGAGGAAAGTCTCAGAGAACTACTAAAAGTTCACTTTCCGACATCAACGATCGATGGAAATCCTACTATCCCAAGCGAAGGCTACAAAAGGCCAAACGCAGATATATGGAAATTGGCCACAGAAATCACTAGACCGAATAAGGTCAGATGGGCCATAATGAAGTTTCAACCCTATAAATCTCCAGGGGAGGACGGAATTTATCCCGCTCTACTGCAGATGGGTCTGGAAGAGCTGCTGCCCCATCTATGCAAAATCTTCAAAGCTTGTCTGGCATGGGGATATGTACCAAAGATATGGCAAAAAGTAAGAGTCATTTACCTACCTAAGGTAGGCAAAATGGCAGACCTAACGCCGAAGGCATACAGACCTATCAGCCTAACATCTTTTCTTCTGAAATCACTGGAAAGACTGGTGGATAGATACATAAGGGATAAAATACTAACGTTATCACCACTCAGCGAATACCAATATGCCTACCAGCCGGGGAAATCAACAGACGCAGCGCTGGATGATCTAAATAGGCTTATTACAAAGTCAATAGAAGACAAAGAAATAGCCATGGGGACCTTCCTGGACATCGAAGGGGCCTTCAACAATGCCACTACAAACTCATTGGTGGAAGCACAAAGAAGACGAGGAGTACCGCCAAGTATATGCCACTGGATCAAGGCCAACCTAGAGAAAAGGACCATCATATCCACTCTAGGAGGAGCCACGATTGAGGTTAGAGCAGGCGGAGGGTGTCCACAGGGTGGGGTTCTCTCACCACTCCTGTGGGCCACCCTAGTAGACGATCTACTGCAACGGCTATCTAGAGAAGGCTTCTTGTGCCTAGGATACGCCGACGATCTAGTAATAATCATCAAAGGCCGATTCGCTGGAATAATTTCAGAAAGGATGCAGATGGCCCTAAACATAGTGAATAACTGGTGCAAAAGAGAAAAAATGTCAATCAACGCCCAGAAGACACGGATTATCCCCTTTACAAGAAAGAGGGCACTACAAGGCTTAAAACCTCCAGTGCTCGGGGGAACAGAAATCACATTTGCAAAGGAAGTAAAGTACTTAGGTATAACTTTCGACCAAAAACTCACATGGAAAACACATATCCTGAACACGGCCAAAAAGGCATCGATAGCCCTAGGCAGATGCAGAAGAATGTGTGGAAAAAACTGGGGACTGAACCCCAAAATGACCCTATGGCTGTATACAAGGGTGATCAGACCCATGGTAACCTATGGGGCAGTGGCGTGGTGGCCGAAGACCCAACAAGTCGGAGCTATTAGGCTGTTAAGTGGCATACAAAGACAAGCATGCCTCAGTGTCACAGGGGCCATGAGAACCACTCCGACCGCAGCGATGGAGGTCCTACTTAATCTACCACCGCTACACATATTCGTTCAAGGAGAAGCCAGGTCGGTTAACCATAGACTAAGGCAAGAACTGTCGCCCATAGGCCGATCGCATGGAGCGGAATATCAAAGGATACTAAGAGAGCTAAAGGCGAACCCGATAATGGGGATGCCAAGCGATGCCATGCCCACTAAATACAACTTTGAGAAAAGTTATAAAGTGGTGATACCGGACAGAGAAGACTGGAAGAACGGTCCACCAATAGGTGCAGAATCAGTTTGGTATACAGACGGCTCAAAGACCGAAGAGGGCGTGGGAGCCGGAATCTACGGACTAAAATCCAAAACGATGATCCCAATTAGCCTTACAAAAGAAACCACCGTTTTCCAAGCGGAAGTCACAGCGATACACCACTGTGCCGGAGAAATTCACAGGCAAAACGAGGCAGCGCGCTCCATTGCCATTTTCTCCGATAGCCAAGCGACGCTAAAAGCGCTAGATTCCATGCAGGTAAACTCCAGGCTAGTATGGGACTGCGCACAGGCTCTGAATGATCTGAGCAAGCAAAGAAAGGTAACCCTGATCTGGGTTCCAGGACATAGCGGACACCCGGGTAACGAAAAAGCCGACGAACTTGCTAGACGAGGATCGACTATGGCATTCATTGGCCCAGAACCGTCCTGTGGCATAGCTAAAGCAACAGTTAAGCAAGCCAATAAACAATGGATTACAGAGGAATTCATAAGGGCATGGAAAGAATCACCAGGACAGAGACAGGCGAAACAGTTCATAAAAGAACCATCGCCAAAGCTTACAGAAGACCTACTAAGCAGGGACAGGAAGTCCGTACGAACATTGGTGGGCATGCTAACCGGACACTGTAAGCTTAGAAAACATATGACAAACATGGGTCTGGCAGAAGACGCTCTTTGCCGGTTCTGCCAGGAGAAAGAGGAAACCCCCATGCATATCCTGTGTGAATGTGAAGGACTAGTAAGGACAAGATTCACACAAACAGGACTAGAATATCCCGAGGCGGAAAGCTACGTAAAGCACCCGCTAACAAGGATCCTAGGAACAATCAAGAGGATAAAGCTAGAGCAAGTCCTCTAAGCGTAAAAAGGGAACCACAATAGATCTGAAAAGGTCGCAGTGGATGAGGTGAAGAACGCCACCCGATTACATATCTATCTATCTATACGGGACATACAGACAGACAGACAAACATTCATTTTTATATATATAGATAGAGCTATACCCTGAGCGCGTTGCTACGCCCATAATAATAAGGCGGGTTCACCACCGAGTCAACAAACATTTTATATTATTATTTATGATTACCCGGCATGCGTTGCGCCACTTTTTTTTATGCCGAAACCTTCCTCGGCCTGCACACAACAACTCACCGTCACGCGTTACGCTCGGCTGTGTTACGCTCGAATTCGACTCCTATAGAACTGACCCGTATGAACGTTATATGAAAGAGCATGCCGCATCAGTCGCATTCAGTATCGACGTGGAAACAGAGTGCGTTGTTTGTGTGTTTAAGATCACAAGATAGACACTTGTTGCGTCTCAGGTATGTTCTGGCATTTTTTTCAAGGGTTGTTCAATTTTAGGAAAAATATTTATTCGATATTATTAATTTCACCTTGTTGAAGTTTTCACTTCTGTCGTGTGGTCTTAAGCACACAGTTTTTTTTTATATATATAGATAGATAAAGGCGACAAATGCGTCAGTCAGAAATTGTGAACTAAAAAGAGTGAAAGGCGAGGAAGAACAAAAACTAACCTTTTTTTTATAATTCTTATATATTTTAAACAATGATTTATAAAAAGAGTAAAAGTATATCAACTGCATGGTAACACATACCAGATGTAATGTCATGTTTCACATGTGGCATACATAATTATATTATGCTTGTAGCTTGGCTTTAACAGAAGTATAGTACATTTCCAACCCTTCTTTGTTTTCTTCAAAACAAGGAAGTTCTTGAAGTCTTTTAACATAAGCTTCAATGTTTGGAAAATCTGTATACGAAATAAAAACTCTCCAAGAAGTAATCGAGGCAATAATACTAAAGTCAGCAATCGATAACTTATTTCCAGCAATGTACTCCGATTCATTATTGATCAAAATTTGTTCCAATATCTGAAAGGCTTCTCTTAAAGCATCCATTTGGTCCTGAGTAGGTTGTTTGTCTTGATAAAGTACAGGTTTCTAAAAATGGACAAAAATAATAGTCATGGCTTGTAGACCTGTAAGTCTCTACTTTATGTACTTAACTACCATTTTAAATACTTTAAGTACTCAGTACTGCCCAAGCAGATATAAAAGCTTGTTAATTTTCAGTGTAGGCTGTAGGCCTTTAGCTTTCCCCTACACTATAGCCACAAAGATATGATTGCCGGCTGAAGGTTTACATAAACGTGAATTTTTTTGAGATCTTCTAATGGACCATTCAGTGTGAATTACCAAGTATATAAGCAAGGAAAGTGGTAAAGTATTGCCGATTTTTCTTTGTGTTTCTGTACTAACCGTTACAGCCATTCCTCGACTAAACAAAATTCCTGTATCAAAATGTAATCTATGGTCAATAATTGCACGTTGTCTATAGTCATCTTTAGGATACAATGAATCGTCCTTTCCATATTTTGCAACCAAATATCCCATTATGGCGTGACTATCAGAAATAATGAACCCATCCTCATCTTCAAGAACGGGTACAGTATGCTGCGGATTTTTCTAAAAATGATAGTTCCGAATTGTTTAAAACGCTTTGAAACCCCTTTAAACGATTAGTTTGCAAGAGTTAGGATTGACAATCCCAACCGCACCATAGAGCCCAATTATCAACTGTTTTAAGGGTGTTTTCTCACTTACATACTCTCAAGGTGTAAAAAATCACGAATTGACAATATTTGAGAATTTTTTAATTTTTCTATGAACCCGGGTTCTGGAATTTTTTATCTCTATTGAGCAACTAGAAACCGCATGAAGATAATGATCACAAAACTTAAAATTTTTATTTTAGAACCGTAAAATTGTCCGAAATCTATATTTTTATGCATTGAGAGGTTGTATGCCCTTAAATTATTATACAGTGACCAGCAGAAAGTTTGCAACATAAGGGAAACAATTTTACAAACCATTTTCTCTCTGATGCACGCTGTCAAAATGCAATAAATGATATGCTTTAAATGTAAAGTATATTCAATGACCGCTGACCGTTACGTCATATTCTCCATATTTGCGGTACTTCGTAAATTAATTTAGCCAGTTTGACTTACCGGTGGTAAAGGTTATGATTTTTCTTAGGCTTCATCTACATAAAGACGGATGCATGTGAACAAGTAAACTAACAAGCGCTTTTTTTAAAATTTTTAATTATTATTTTTATACTGTTAATGAAGTCAGAAATAAGTAGTTTATTTAGAGTAAAAAGTATGGAAAAAAACACCTTGTTTTTGAAAATCAGTATGAAAATTTTAATTTATTTAATTTTACTGAAAAATAATTAAAACTTATTTATAAAATTGAAAATTGAATCATATATTTTTTTGTCTAGTTTTCTTGTGCATCAGTCTATAAATTTTGTTTTAAATATTTGCATCTTATTTATTTATATCTTATTCATAAAGAAGAAAATATAATAAAAAATGACAACAAAATGGAGCTTTTTAATAATTAAAAATTAATCATCCCCGTAAGGATCCTCATAATTAGCTTTGTCCAAGTTAATAATGAGGGGAAGAGTATCTGAAGCATCGATAAAACTTTATCGTTCCCACACATCATTTCTAATTTTATTAGTGTGTGTTACATAATTTTTCCATTTTTCCACGTTACATTTTCTACGTCTTCATTCCACTGACTCAAAACTACGTCATTTGTTACAGGATGCATAGAACTTATTTTTACATCATAATAGCGCTTACATTACAACCTATTAAAATAATTTTAAAAAAATTAGAGTTGCCGTTATTCTTAAACTCTCTTAAAAATTCTACTCGTTTTTGGGTTATATGGGGTTGCTCTATTAAAAAAGCCTGCTTGATACAGTATATTTATGCCATCAAATAATTTTAAAATAAATGCTTGTTCACACCGTTACATTTTTGAAATAATCATTGATTAAAAATGTCACTGTCAAAAATGACAATAAATCTTTTTCGAATGATAAAAGTATACGACATTCATTATTGACGCAAATTTACTACCTCACCTAGTTCACGAATGTTAGAAAGATAAGCACTAGTCGTGACGTATCGGTCAGCGGTCATTGAACAGACTTTATTTTTTAAACTCATGCTAGGAGGAAAATAGAAAAGTTGAGAGTTGATAAGGCTTACAGCCAAAGCTTCAGTAAGATATATCTATGTAATAGATCATTGGATCACCGTACAAAACAATACTATGTAAAAAAACTGAATAAATCTACCGTGCGAGCACAAATTATTTGCATCAAAGAGGGCTTGGATTAAAAAACGTAGGGCTTGGTTTAGATCACAATGATATGGGGACGATATATCTAACAAAATATAGGTTAACATTTTGTCAAATTCATATTATGACATAATATGCCAAACTAATGAGTAATAAAATAAGTAGACAAATACAAATTTATTTTTGTTGTTTACAAAATTAACAAAGTAAGAATATAAAGAAAGAAAAAGAAAAATAACTACATAAATTGCTGAAATTGGCCACCGCTTCAATCATAAATTCACACGTCTCGACCAGCATCTCTGGAGAAATGTTACCACATTCTTGGATAATCCTTTCTTGTAATTGTTCTAAATTTGCAACTGGTGTTTTAAAAATAGTGTTCCTTAAATGAGGAAAAACGAAATAATCCATAACCGTTAAACAAGGTGATCTAGGTGGGAATTCAATGTCTGATCAAAAACTGATCAATTTGTCATATATAATATCACAAGAGATAAAATTTTGTCGGCAAAATTTTCGAAAGGTATGAAAGTTTGTTGCTTGGCAATTTCGCGAATGACATTTTTGACAAAATCACGAGCCGTCAGGCGAGTGATTTTGTCGAAAATGTCATGAGCGAAATTGCTTAAAAGCAACAAACTTAAATAAATCCTTGAGAACAATTTTGCTTACACAATTTTTTCTCGAGTGGTATTCGACATGACTATTTAACTAGAAAAAAGACAAAATTTTGCCGCGGCAAAAATCACTTTTGCCAGTGTAAAACACTCTAGTTAAATAGTCGTCGAAAAAATTGCGTAAGTAGATAATAGGTTCGGCGGCTGTATGGGCAGTTGCACCGTCCTGTTGAAAATATCAAAAACGTAGTTCGTCGTCAAGTAATTGCTCCACAAATGGTTTCAAAATATTGCCTCTATACCTTTGTGCTGTAACGGTGTCATGGAAAAAAATAGGACCAACAATTCTTCTTCGGGAAACAGCAAACCAGACACCAATTTTTTGAGGGTGCAATGTGGACTCTAAAAAAAAATGGGGATTTTCAATACTCCACAGGCGTGTATTCTGAGAATTCACATAACCAGAGAGGTGGAACTAGGTTTCATCCGAAAAAAATGTCAGGTCTAATAAATCATTTCTTTCCAATAAATTTTGGGTAAACCATTGAGAGTAATTCCTGCGTCTTTCAAAATCTGCGGCTTGTATTTCTTGGAATACTTGAACTTTATAAGGAAATATATTTAGCTGCTTCTTAAGAATAGTCCTGCATGTTCCATAAGATCTTCCCACGTCTTGGGACAGGCGTCTTATACAATTTGTTGGCGTATTTTGCATTATTTCACGAACGTTTGCACAAGTTCTTCTGTTCTTACAGATGGTCTTCCTGCTCCTTTTTTGTGTTGTATAGAACCTGTTTCCCTAAACACAGCCACGGTTCTTTTCAGGCAATGATAAAAATCCCCAGCAATAAAAGCAACGTTAGGAAAATGTTCGTGAAAATCGTCCATGCACAAACCCGGATTGTATTGCCACTCACAATTTACTCTAACCCCGTTTCGAAAATACGCTTCAACCATGAATGTTTTGTGCTGTTCCGTAAAGTCTATTGTGTGAATTGTTCGATTTACTTCACTTGTAACGACTGTCAAAGATGACGGAATAACTGATTGATTGTTAATTCAGGTAATTACTGACACCCAACAGGTATTAAGCTCTACGACTAAGTATAACGTCCTTAGATGCAAGGCCATCTTTGATACAAATAATTTTTGCTCGCACGGTAATAGGTTATGCACTGGTTACTGGTAATTTTATATTTCTTACCTTTAAAAAATCCTCATTGAATTGTTCTTTTTTAAACAAGTTTACAGTTATCATTTCCAATTCAAGTCCCAATGCTTTGGCACAAATAAGAACTGCTCTTACGGGTTGACTGGCACGGACTCCGTATAATTTTGGCGCCATTTTGATCCACAAAATATATTTAACAGGTATCTTTGTTAAAATTTAATATTTAGAAGGCGGTACCGCGGTGCGGTAAATACTGCACTTATTGATTTTTCACTTTTACCAATTTCACAGGTAGGTACTGATAACTCTTTTAATACTTTAAAATATAGGATACGCTGGACATTTCGTAATATTATTTGGTTATGTTCTTGTTTAGGTTGTACCTACTGCACTGTAGGCCTACATTTGTATATAAGATGGATATTCATAAAAACTTGCAATTTTAGAGATCTCAGAGGTTGCCTACGTTTCAGTATATCAAATGGAATAGAAAAAGATAGCTATTATACTGCTGACTTCCAATTAACTTATACCACAGTAACACAACAAGCGACTCGTCATCACACTTATCACTGGAAGATAAAAATAAACTAATTAATTATTTAACACATTTCATAACAGTGAAAGTAATAATAAACGTACTCACCAAAATTGTTGTTTAAATGTAAAGTTGTTTTGGTTTTGTATTATACAGGGTGTTCGAAAAATAGACGGAGATATTTTAGACGGTGATTCCTTGTTAAAAAATATGAAAAAAAGTTTTTATAAACATGGGTCCGGAAATGCAGGGTTTTCAAGATACAGGATGTTAAAAAAATAGAAATAAAAAATGAAATTATTAATTAAATTAAAAATACTTACTCGATGCTGTTGAAATTTGGCAATGATATTTGTTGTATTAAGAGGCTAATTTAGCCCTAAATAGATTAAAATTATTGAGTCCAGTGGCGTCCCGGGGGGCACCTTAGCGAATATTATTATCAAAAAATGTACGCCACTGTCTTTTTTGCAGCTTTAATATTTTTTGTTTAATTAAGCATCTAAAGATACAACTTCTTTGCCTCTTGTATTTTTTTTCTATTTCACTTCATTTTCAAGAAAAAAAATAAAAACCGTTTTATTGTATGTCATTGGACAAAATTGGTTTATTAATTTCTACTAAAATAAATCACAAGTGCATTGGACCACAAATAATAAAAAACATTTCTAGGAAAGAATGTTATTGCAACTTTTCCAATACCATAACATAAACTACAACAAATGTTGGAAATATCCACCATCCGTACACCTTCTCACTCGACGCATCATTGAACGACGAACTCTAGCTAAAATTCGAGGTCTATTTTTTATTTCTTCGCAAGCATTTACGATTTTATTTCTTAGTTCTTCTATTGTTTCTATGGGAGTAGTGTAAACCATCGTCTTAAGGTGTCCCCATAAATAAAAATCTAATGGATTTAAGTCAGGGGAGCGAGGTGGCCAGTTAATTGGCCCACCTCTTCCAATCCAATTTTCACCAACGGTGTTACTCAGATGAGTTCTGACAGGTCTACTAAAATGAGGAGGAGCTCCATCGTGCATAAAAGTTATTTGGTTACGTATATTTAGAGGAACTTCTTCTAGCAGTACGGGCAATTCTTTTAGAAGAAAAAGATTCGCCGTTTAATCTTAACGGTAAAAAGAAAGGACCAATTAAATTGTTACCAACAATACCCATCCACACATTTAAAGAAAATTGTTCCTGGTGGCGACACTGCACGAAAGCATGGGGATTTTTGTCACTCCATACGTGAGTGTTATGGTAATTAACAATACCATCCCGCCGAAATCCTGATTCGTCTGTAAAAAGTATGGTTTTATTAAAATTCCTATTATTATTAACCTCTTGGTAGTACCATTGGCAAAACTGTAAACGAGGAAGAAAATCTCTTGGTAGTAATGCTTGCACACGTTGGACATGATAGGGATACAAGAGTTGCTCGGAGAGAACCTGCCACACAGTGCTGTTGGAATGATTACGCCCTAATCTAGTTGCTATAGTCCTAGTACTGATACCAGGATTTTGTTCCACGGCACGTAAAACTTCCTCATCAAACTCGGGCGTTCTTATGGACATCGGCCGGCCTCTATCATTAGTGAGAACGGCAAAACTTCCTAAATAACATTATTGTCAAAAACATCACAAAAAAGAAATAAGAAAATTAACCTCTTTCCCGTAATCTACGGTCTACGCTTTCAAAGGTTTTACTATCTGGAAGTTGCCGATTGGGAAACGCTTCTGCATACAGGCGCCTCGCTGCATAACAGTTACTATAGGCACGTGCATACATTACATGCATGTCTGCCATTTCCTCAAAAGTGTAATTTTCCATCACAAAAACCGAGACAAAAACTTTTTAGAACAATTTCGCCAAAAAAGTGTATAATTTTTTTCTAAAAGAATTAACGCGGAAATGTCAATCCTTCATGCAGGAATGATTATTTGTTTTCCAATGCACTTGTGATTTATTTTAGTAGAAATTAATAAACCAATTTTGTCCAATGACATACAATAAAACCGTTTTTATTTTTTTTTCTCGAAAATGAAGTGAGATAGGAAAAAAAATACAAGAGGCAAAGAAGTTGTATCTTTAGATGCTTAATTACACAAAAAATATTAAAGCTACAAAAAACACAGTGGCGTACATTTTTTTGATAATAATATTCGCTAAGGTGCCCCCCGGGACGCCACTGGACTCAATAATTTTAATCTATTTAGGGCTAAATTAGCCTCTTAATACAACAAATATCATTGCCAAATTTCAACAGCATCGAGTAAGTATTTTTAATTTAATTAATAATTTCATTTTTTATTTCTATTTTTTTAACATCCTGTATCTTGAAAACCCTGCATTTCCGGACCCATGTTTATAAAAACTTTTTTTCATATTTTTTAAGAAGGAATCACCCTCTAAAATATCTCCGTCTATTTTTCGAACACCCTGTATACGGGGACTGGTAAAAAATCGATTGTATTATGTATGTTTTAGGCAGTGGCGTGCAGTGTAATAAGAAGTAGGGTAGGCAATAGGTAATAATATATATTTTTTAATAGAAATACTTACGCATTAGACGATCGTGGATAAAGATTGTTTTTTTTCGCCTTACGACGCGCTCATATGGCCACACATATATGGTCACATGGAGAATATCAATTGTGCTTAGAAGCAAGAATGGAATCGTGGAAATATTTGCGTTTACTTTATTTTGCGCATAAAAAAAATATTTAACGAAAGGAAGTAGTAAATATTATTAAAAAGCGAATATTGCGGCATATCGGACAAGTGTGTAACTGTTTATTATATTGGAATACACAGGGATCTAAGCATAATGACAATGGATAGCCTTTTGTAAAATCAAGGCGGCCATCAATACACCGTAGCGCCATCCCAGCGGAATTAACTCCAATATAAAAGGTAGTCCCAGTGGAAATAATCGAAAGGTAAATAACTAAATAAACCACGAAGTGCATCACAATCCAGTATAGAGAACGCTATTTGCGTTTTCACCGGAACATCTGCCGTTTTGCAGATTAGAAACAGATCAACGCTGGCACCCACTAGAATGCGCGCAACGTTAGCGGGGACCAAGTGAAACCAGAGTGTGGTCGCAGACCAAAGATAATAATAAAAAAGGGGGATTTTTGAGAGATAAAGTGTCACCATTACAGTCGCAGGCATAATTGGTACATACCAAAAGGTAAAACAGCATTATTTATTGTTGTCGCAGACATATCTAATAGGTAATATCTGAAAAATGCATCACCATTCTGTTGTTGTCTAAGTTTTATAAATTGTAATAATTAGGTTTTATTTTATCCTTTATGGTTTTTAAGGTACATATGATATCGGCGTTGTGGTCTAGTGGTCAGTGCAGCGGCCTCACAGATCGAAGGTCCCGGGTTCGAACCCCGGGGCCGGCAACGTCGATTTTAAATTTGGAATTTGGTTTAAGAGGTGCACCGTCTTTCGGAAGAGACGTTAACCTGTGGGTCCCGTGTCATGGATGTTGGCACGTTAAAGGACCCTACCCTCGAGAAAGAGGGATTCGGCAAAATTACCAGATAGTGTGTGACAAATTTCCTGGCGTCGGTGATTGGCCTCGTTGCGGAAAAAGGTAGGTAGGGGAGAGGGTGGATCATTCGGCTACTTTGTCTTCAAAATTATTTTATAAAAAATAAGATTGAAATAAAATAAGAATTTTTATACAGGTATGACCGTTGGACATTTCTAGGTTTCCCTTAAATCGGACTGAGGCTGAAAAATATGTTATAGAATTTTGAAAGTTAAATTAAAAACATCTGTAAAATGGCCGAAGCCTCCACCACCAGAGGTAGATTCGGCTAGTGCTCCAGGAGGATTCGGCCAGGGTTTTAAATTCTTACAATAAGTGTTTATTTCTATATATTTGGATGGGTACAAAATATGTTTACCTTAACTAACTATACAAAGGTATATTCTAGAAAACTACAAATTTAAAAAAATCTATCTTTAATAAGTAAAAATCTTAAATAGTTAAAAAAATTATTAAGTTTATCAACATTCATTCATTGGAAATTATAATTAAATCGAAAAAGTGATTTTTGCCTTAAGAACTTTACTTTATAAAAACTATCATTAATTGCAAGAAATTTGCATATATAAAAACAAATATAATTTTTTAATTTCTGAAATTTAACTAGAAGAAAATTATCGGTGGAAATATTTTTATTTAAATCCATGTCTTGCAGTGACATAAAAGATTCACTACTATCTGAAGCATCCATTATTTATATTGAAATATCCGATTCATTTGATGATTATTTAGTCAGCTTCTTTTCTTTTTCTTTTAAAAACACTTCTCTCTTTACTGTCTTGTTATTCTTCCCCATTTTCCTATTTCCTAGTTCCCTCTCAATAGTTTGTTTAATTGTTTAGCAATTAGTTCTGGAGTGTCTGTATATATTTTTGACTTACTTTCTCGTTTTCTTTTCTTAATAGTTACTTTGCGTTTAGCTTTTTAAAAAGGTCGAATTAATTCAAGAAAATTGGTGTCACTAACTTCATCAGTGCACTTTAATGTTGAGGGTTGTGAATTATCATAGGATATATGTTTAGGCATATCTACAAAATCAAATGATTTAAAAAGAATAACACGACGTGGGGATGATTTCGGCCTGCCGAAATGCACCACCTGATTGGTGGTCGAATCCTCACTCATAGAATCGGTTAGAATAAAGTATTAGTAAAAAAGTTACTCTTAATATTTACGGTTATGTTACATAGGGAAAATTATCTTCATTCTGATACCTATTATGTACGGTAAATGAAATATTTCTAAATATTAAGAACAAACAAGAGTTTTCCTTGTTTATAAAGTGTAAAACTTACCTTTTTATTTGAAAAAACACATTTAAAATTACCACATCTGAAAAACACCGGCAAAGTATCGCATATATTGTTGAATACTTAGACCAACTGTCAATACGTTGAGAAACCTTGAAATGTACCACAAAATATAAAATATGAAAGTGTTATAGGAGGTGGCCCAATCCTTCCAGGGGCCGAATCCTCCACCCTCTCCCCTACATTGATTAAATTGTTCGTAAATTGTATATGGCCAAAATTTTCATTTCCTGGCAGCGGAATACCGCATCATAGGGAAACTTCATAATAAGGTTTAGGTAAGCTAGAAAATCTTAAAACCTGACATACCTTTACCATTGTATCAAACTTGATACAATCAAAAATGTTATGTATGTACCTAGGTACTTACAACGTAAACTGAACTGCCTGGATCGATAAAAGTACACACAAAAAAATCTAGTATCCAGTTGAACCTAAAAGTTTCAAACTGAAACTATCATAGACATAAATAGGAGCAATGCTAAAGTAAAATTAAATAGAAAATACCTTAGCATCAAAATATAGTTTTAAATTAATACTATATTCTTTTAACTTCACTCAACTTTAGTTTTAGGGTAATAAAAATAAATGATCAACCTATCAATAATTGTAGTTGCAGATATAGTATACGTTAATATTGGTTTGATTCAAAGTATTCTAAGAATGAATATTCGTTATTTTCGTTTTGAGTATGAGTTATTATTAAGTCGAATATACGAAGTTGCATTTGAGCACACATATTTGTATGTTCAATTTGTGACTATCCTACATTCTCAGCGAAACTAGACAAATCAATTTATTATCATCTTAAAACTAGTTTATTATTAAATAGAGGAAAATTTAAAATCATGTAGTTTTAAAACAGATAGATCTGAAAGGACTATATTAAGGTCAGATAGGATAAGCTCACCGCAGTAAATAGAATTGTACATGTCAAGTTAAAATGTCTTTGTGACACCTATGTGTTGTATACATATATCCAATACTATTGTGATATTACCTTAAGTATATGATCTGAATATAGCCCTAACAGATAACTGATAAATAAAACAACTCTTTATTGGTTTTGGTTTTATTAAAAAAAAAACATGTAACCAAACAGGTAACAAAAAACCATAACTATAACGAATATAATATTTTTAGTTCATGTTAAGATTCACCTTGCACCCTATAAACCATCATTGGAAATGGAACAGATAGTTTTCTTATATTAAGGAAAATTAAATTGCTATTGGCAGTTTCGTTACAAATTATTTTATGTGCGCGAAAATGTTTATTGTAATTACTAATTTGCACATCAGGGTTGCACAAAAAGTGTACACCTCTGTCATCATTTTTATTGATAAGAATATGTTGAATTTGGCATATTTTCGGTACCTTATCTGTAGTCTATTCGTGTATTAGAACATAACACTATCACCATCACACTATTACACAAAACGCGCAAAATAGAACACACACTACCAGCATCGGTGAGCATCGACGCGCGACGTCTGCGTGGATGTTAAATAACGACTAAAACCTATTTCGGTCGTTTCCTCGCAGAACAAGAGGTCACGTGATGCAAATAGCATCAAAGAAATAATTACGGTTTAGATTTTACTTAAGTTGAGTATAGAGACTGTCTTTGTGCTCGCTGTGAGAATACAAATTTATTTTTATTTTTAAACCCATCATAGTATATTTCACTTTGACCACAATATGTACTTATTTTTAAAACAAGTATAAGATTATCTTGTTATGATGATGATGTAATCTCTTTATGAACATAATTTTGATTATCTTGATGATATAATTTAAAACCAGTAGTAGTTTAAAAATGAATATATTTTAGGCACAAAATAAAGCAAGTTAGTTTCAAAATAAGGCTATTTGTTTGAGCATTACTATAAGCTTGTTTTGACAGTAGTTTTTTTTGTGTGTATGCCTATTAATTAGTCTAAATCGAATATAAAAGTGTAGTCTATTTTAAGGGGGGTACCTATAAATTTCTATAATTTTAAGCTATATTGCTGGTACCATCCTTACTCTATTTAAATATGCAAGTACATGTTTTGGGAAATTTTTCTACTAGGAGTAGGAGTAGAAATGGAGTGGGCAAGTTCCCAACCGCTAGATTGAAAGGTTTTTAGTTTAGTAAAAAGTGTATACAAATTCTTCGCTTGAAACAAATAAAAATATGTGAATAGGCATTTTCGAGAATTTTCCCCCCAGGGGTAAAAAAAGGGTTATAAAAGTTTATATTGGAAAAAATATTTTTGGCCCGAATTTCCTGAATCTCTGCATAAATACTACTACTAATATACAATTAATAAAAAACACTTCTTTTTTTCAAAGTTTCTATTACAAAAATATTTTTGTTTTATTTTCTTGCAACTTTAAAAACGAAAATACTTTACAACACAAATAATGAGAAACGTATTTCTTATTTGTTAGAAATTGACCCCTAAAGGGGTAAGAGCTCCAAATTTCTTGAAACTAGGGTGAAATAAAAGTTTATATTGGAAGAAATATTTTTTGACGAACTTTCTTGACGGATTTTAATATTTCAAGAAATTCTACCCTTTAGGTCTTTATACACGCAATGGGGGCGTTATTAAGGATCTGTTATAAAATAAATACATTTTTTAATAATGATAATGAGTCATATTTAGTATTATATTCATAAACTAAGCTAGAATATAAATAAGATTTTTAATGAAACAGAATAAAATAATTTGGGAAAGCACTAAAGAAATTTATTTTTAAAAATAATATGGGTATTAACGGTTCTTCCGCTGCTTTGCTTCAACAGCAAATTTATAACAATTAAATTGCGCGAGCGAAGCCCCGGGTACCCGCTAGATTACAATAAAGAAGTAAATTTTGCAAAGGAAATAGGCGATCCCTTTACAAGTATAAGCTGCTCTTGTGTTATTAGTATAAATGCTTCAAATATGCATTTTTATCTAAAAAAATTATTTAAAAATAACTTATAATATACAGGGTGTTTGGCGAGGAAAGGGCAATATTTTGGGAATGTGTTCAGGGGGTGAAAATAAGAGAAATATACCCATATGTTTTAGTTCGATTCTGAACCATTTGTGAAATAATAGGTTCTAAAGTTTTTGTAAGTTAATTTTTATTTTAAAAGCGGATAATTGCAGGTACTGCAGTACAAACTAACTTAACAAACCCAAACAAACCCCTACACCAACTTCATTACAATTTTGGGCACGTTTGTTAATCGCTCGGGTAGCACGTTGGATTGAGCGGGGATTGTTTTTTATAAAAGCTGCAGCATTGAAAATTCAATCGCGGAGTGCTTCTCTCGTTTCCATACTCGTGTTTCATATACTAGCGATTTCATCCATCCCAAAGGCAATAATCAAGAGGGTTTAGGTCTGGTGACCTCGGTGGCCAAACTTGCGGACCAGCTCTGCCAATCCAGCGATTAGGAAAACGATAATTCAAGCAATTTCGCACACGGAGACTAAAATGAGTTGGGGCTCCATCATGTTGGAAGTACATTCGTTGTCGAATATTTAACAGAATATCATACAAAATGTGTATCAAATGGTCTTCCAAAAAACGTAAATACCCTTCTCCAGTAAGACGCCCCTCCATTTAAAATGAACCAAACAACTGGTCGTTGAGCATTCCACACCAGACATTAATACTGAATCGATTTTGAAAGTTTCGGTCAAATGTAGCATCTGACCACCAATGTTCATTGTGGCAAGTATTAATTCCATCACGAGTGAACTGAGCTTCATCGCTAAATAAAATGTATTTGTGCAGCCTCCGATTTTGATGGATCCATTCACAAAGTTGTACCCTTGAAGCAGGATCACCATCTAGAAGATGTTGAACGGGTTCAACGTGAAAAGGTTTTAAACCGTTTTTTTCTAAGTGACTCCCATACGGCTAGATGTGATGGTATATGAAGTTCACTTGCAACCCGTCTCGTACTTATACCTGAGAACCTGAGTTCTCTGCGACAATATCCAGAACATTTTCTTCATTTTCCATATTTAGACCCTGCACTCTTTCAGAAACAATTCTCACGCTTGGAAACATTCTAGTTTTCTGAGCACTTGCAAATACTTTTTGAAAAACTCTTCTATTAGGAACTATTCGATTTGGAAAACGACGCGACGTCGATATTCATTAACTGCGCGCATCGCACTACCATAACAGTAACCATACACGAATATCATGTCGGCATACTCCCTGTGACTGAATGTGTGGGGCATTGTAAGTATGCAAATCTGGGTTCAAGTCGATACGCTCAATATGAAGCTAACTGACAACTACTATACAATATACATGTCAAAACTATCAATCAAAATGTATCGGACGTTTAAAACTAAAGCCTCCTTCATTATTTCAATATAAAAAAAAAATTAGAACCGTTTATTTCAGAAAAACATATGGGTTAATTTCTCTTATTTTCACCCTCTGAACACATTTCCAAAATATTGCCCTTTCCTCCCCAAAAACCCTGTATAATAGTTGTTAAAAGCTATTCCTGTAGGATTTCAACGTTTTAATAAACGGAAAATCACAAAACAAACAAAACAAAATTTTTTTGCTCGTATTTCATAATAAATTTTTTACACCAAAGTCATAGCATGGATGGTTTTGGAGATACCGTCGCTCGCCACCCGTCTTGGATCACCCTGTATAATAATTAGAAAACTATGACGTATAACTATAACATTTGGGGTATTTTTGTAGAGCTCTTTTCATCCTCGTGACGTAAAAATAGATAGGTTATTCCATTGAAAAATACAACTTTGGTTTATAATAACTTTCTGAGACACCCTGTATAATATTTCTGAATAAAGAGAATGAAATATACCCTAGTACCTACAACCTGATAACAAAATTAACTTTCTATCTTTAATATTAAAAACATTAAGGGACTTAAGGACCCCCATTATTTGCCTTTGCATTGTCAAATAACTAAACTGAACCACGATCAAATCAAATGCCTAACTCAATATTTTTAAAATAGAATTTTAATTTTATCGTTGCAAACTTTGCACCGATTAAAATTGTTTATAAGCTATATCTACGTTTTTATCGCTGCCATGATTTGTTACCTAATGAATAGTTGTACTGATTTTAGTACAACTAGCTCCTGTAATACGTGACAGTGTTTGTTAAAAATCGATGGTAAATCAGTTCAGCAGCTCAGTGAAATAAATTAAGTCAAAAATAGTATTAGATAGGCATGGACATCCTGAGTTCATTAATAAAAGTCAAATTTACAAGGCGTTGAAATTGGTTTTTATTATCGGTCGTTATCTACTCTAAAGACATCCTAGCAGTGGCGTAGCCATAGGGGGGTCAGGGGGGGGGCGGTTGACCGCGCCCCTTTGCTACCTAAATAAAATTAAAAAATCGGCCCTATTTAAATTTTCATAAACTTAACACAGAACAAAATACTAAAAAATCACAAAGCCTGTAAATGTCGGTTTTAAAATAAATGGCAATTTAATAATCGATGAATATAAATCATTTTGCGCTTTGTTTCAACATTTAAAAAACGAAAGATTACCCTACAAACAGATGAGATACTTCCGTATCTTATTTCAAATATGCTTGAAGGTTCATTCCCAAATATACGCATTATTTACACGGTATACTTACCTTACTATTGCAACGAACAGTGCCAATGCGGAAAGGTCCTTTAATCGGTTAAAAAATATTAAAACTTATAATCGCTGGACAATGACGGAACAACGATTAAATGACCAAGCTATATTAAACATAGAAAGTAATTATGTCAAAAATTTAGATCTTTCTAATGTTTTAGATGATTTCAAAAGCCTTAAGACTCGTCGAATAGCTTTATAGTTATATAAAAACATTTTTTAAATTATTGATTTAAGTTGTGTAAGGTCAGATTATAAAAATATTTTTAGTTTTGTGTTTATTTTTGATTGTTTAGTACTTGTTTTTATTATAAAATGATTTATTTTTTGTTTTATTAAAATTAAAATAGTTTAACTTCAAAAATATCCTTCTATTGTCACTCACCAATAATTTAATAAAAGGCTTTAATGGTGCTTAATACCATGCCTTATTTTTTTGTCAATGTTTAACTGAATCTGAAAAAAAAAATATGACAAAATGTGTATTTAAAAATATGGGCGCCCTAAAAGGACCGCTCCCCCCGCCCCAAAATCCTGGCTACGCCACTGCTTAGAGGGTCATGCGCAATATAGACCAAAGACACGGGTCAAATACATGATACAAAGGAAAGGAGATATGCTTGATCACAGTCATAATTTCGTCTGCTTGGGGCATGACATCACCTGGTGACGAGAATTTGAATTTGAAGTGGATTCATCAGCGCCCAACTTGAACCCCTAACTTTTAGCCAAACATATTTCTTTTTATACATTAAAAATTCCCATCAAGTTTAACGTCATACTAATCTGCGCCTACAAGGTATTTAGGAAAAACATTTATTTTTAAGATTTCATACAATAAAAACACAACCGTTTAGACCCTATGTTTATATAAACAATTTGTCTTAAATTGAGCAAGGAATAACACCCTCAAGTTTGACCACATAGTTAATTATTACCCTGTATATTCATCTAGTAGACGTTGAGTTGGATTGCTATATGATCAGTAGGAAAGTGTGTTTCTTTCCAGAATAGCGTTCTTCTCCCTCCCTAGTTTCTAGTTTGTAACATTGTAATCATTAAAACACACCAAATATTTAGTTACCAATTAAAATTAAAGAAGTTATGTGAAATGGTTAATCTTCTGTGGAAAAGGCAAGAGATTCAATGTTCGAACTCTTGACGGAACATAGTAATTTTTGTTTAACAAAATTTCTAATTACCCTCACCTGATACAAGTTTCCTTTTCTAAAGTTTAAGGCTGCAGAGTTTTTAGTTTATTGTAGGTCTCCTACGGCAGTGGTCGGGATCTACAGCAGTTACAGCACCCATTGCACCCTTAATTCCGGCATAGGGTCAATGTTGTCTAAACTATCCATGTAGTAGCAACAGAAATATGTGCGGGAGTTTTTACAAGAAGAAAAACGAATATTTAATTACTGTACTTTTATTTGTACAATGTTGGCTGGCTTTCAAGCAAGACCGCAGCGCGACCTAGTTAAGTTTATATTAACAGTAATATATTCTTGATCTTGCGCACCTCTCTCCGGAAATATAACAAGCTTGTTATGATGTTTTCGTTTAGTAATCTTTGTTATTTTCTATCAATTTTAAAAAATATAAGTACAGCTACAATAACAATATAATAAATTGTTTTTCAAATATTTACCAGTCGTCAAATTTTATACCTAAATGAATTTATACACATAAGTTTACAAGAAGACGATGACTTTAAAACTATATTCTGCAATTGGCAGCCCTGCTGTGAGAGGTACCCTTCTTACCATACGAGCCCTAGGTATTAAAGATAAAGTTCAAATTGTTAAAGTTGATATATTCTCCAAATTAGAACAATTCAAACCAGAATTCATTCAGGTATGTATCAAAATATTTAATTAAAAATTAAACTACGCAGACCCTATAGAGTCAGTGGGTTAAGATCGGTCGGTCTGGATGGCCACTCTATTGACCCCCCTCTATCTATCCACCGCCCCGGAAAAAATTATATTTAAGTAATCCTTTACATGAGCAGCACAGTGCGCGGAAGCATCATCAAACCAGTGGGGATTTTCCTGTCCCACTAAGTTTTGTCTATTAACCCGACCATTTAAAGAAAACGTATCCTCTATTTGAACAATTAAATTTTTTGGACAATTGAACGACAGGGAATAAAGACTTGAAATTTGGTACTTACACCTACAGGGTGATTCAAAAGTACTTTGACAAACTTCGGAAGGTAATTGCTGGCAATATTTTAAGCTGAAAAGTTCTTATAAATAGTGGTCCTTGGCGACTTCGTTACGGAGATACAGGGTGTTGAAATGTTAAAAGGAATCGTAATAATTTTTAAATAACTCCTTAACGAGTAATTTTCTTTTCATGAAATTTAGTGAATTAAATAAGCATCTAAGGTCACTTATTTTTAAAGTACAACACGTTCGTAAATTTAACCAGTGGCGTCGGAACAAAATATTACTATCATATTTTTTGTGAAAATTATGCTACACCACTGACTTATTTTATTTTAACTTTATTCTTATGATACCCCCCTTCATTTACAACAAAAAAGATCACGTGTGTTTTTTGATACGAGGGACGGTTTAAGGGTAAATGATTATTTTATTTGACTATACACAAATATTAAAAAATGTGTTTTAAACTGATCAACCACTCAAATATTTATTAAAGTATTTTAACGAATACCTACATACATACTTACTAATAAATAAATATGTATATGCCTAAGGAAGGCATCTGAGGATGCCTATTTGAGGATGCCTATTTTTTAAGTATAACACGTTCTCAGTGGCATACATATTTATTTATTAGTATGTTATTTTTTATTATTTTGTGTTTTGACCAGTCGGCTTTGGAAACTAAAAACTAAAACATATTTGACAGTTAGTTACCATTGAGATTTATTTCTTCAGTTTGTTATTTTCATTGAATATTATTAGTATTGTTTATAAGGTATGGATTATTTAAGAAATAATGCTCATTTAGCCGACATGCATTTTGTATAATATGGCCTTGCCGATGGAAATGCACGAGAAGCGAGAAGCTAGAAGAATTTATCAGGAGCGAGATCCTAACCGAGTACTGCCTGCTGCTGCAACATTTACGAATCTTCACCGCCGTTTAGCTGAAACAGGGAGTTTTACGCCACCTGACATTCCTGGAAGACCGCGAACAGCCCGAACCCCAGAATTAGAAGAAGCTGTTTTAAACGCTGTGGTGGAAAATCCAGATACAAGCACCCGAATAATTGCTGATGCTTTCAATTCGACCCAAGCCACAGTTTGGAGAATGCTGTATTATGTTATGTTTTAAATTATCGACAAATGCATTTCCAAAGCCGCCTTGTCAAAACACAAAATATTAAAAAATAACATACCTACTAATAAATAAAAAAATATGTATGCCACTGAGAACGTGTTATACTTAGAAAATAGCCTCAGATGCCTTCCATAGGCATATACATATTTGTTTATTAGTAAGTATGTATGTAGGTATTCGTTAAAATACTTTAATAAATATTTGAGTGGTTGATCAGTTTAAAACACATTTTTTAATATTTGTGTATAGTAAAATAAAATAATCATTTACCCTTAAGCCGTCCCTCGTATCAAAAAAACACACGTTATCTTTTTTGTTGTAAATGAAGTGGGGATTCATAAGAATAAAGTTAAAATAAAATAAGTCAGTGGTGTAGCATAATTTTCACAAAAAATATGATAGTAAAATTTTGTACCGACGCCACTGGTTAAATTTACGAACGTGTTGTACTTTGAAAATAAGTGTCCTTAGATGCTTATTTGATTCACCAAATTTCATAAAAAGGAAATTACTCGGTAAGGAGTTATTTAAAAATTATTACTATTCCTTTTAACATTTCAACGCCCTGTATCTCCGTAACGAAGTCGCCAAGGACCACTGTTTATAGGAACTTTTCATCTTAAAATATTGCCAGCAATTACCTCCAGAAGTTTGTCAAAGTTCTTTTGAATCACCCTGTATACAGACTGTCCGCGGATAGGGTTTACAATAGCACAAATGGATGAAAAATTTCATTTTTCGGGAAAAGTCAGTCTTGATAAAAAGTTTTGCTTGTAAAAAAAATGCAATTCACGAAGAGAAAATTTTGATTTTTTATACAGGGATCGCAAAAAGTTCAAAAACATAATTTTTCTCCAAGAGTAAACTACCTTTATTTTTCATTTTTGACCAAAATGCCAATTAGAAAACTTATTTAGAATAACGTTTGTAATTTAAATCCGATATTTAAAATAACATTCGATTTTTTTATTTTTAGAGGTAAAAGATTTTTTTTTTGGTAGCAGCATTAGCGGTCGAAATACATACATTATCAATGACAGAGGGGTATCAAAAAGTTTCAAAAACTGATTTTCGGTGTTACCAGAAATATATATTTTTAATTTCACAAATGAAATGACTCCGGAAATAACACAAAAAAATATTAAAATAACAACAAATAATAATTTCATAATTTGTTATTCAAACACTCCATATTTAACACATTTTTCCAGCTGTAAACGAATGTGATCAAAACTTCTTCGAATTTCTTCAATGGAAATTGTTTGAACAGCTTCAACAATTCGCTGTTTTAGAAGCTGTACGTCGTTCTCAATTGGAGGGGAGTACACTAATTGTTTGAGGCGCCCCCAAAGATAGGCATCTGAAATAGTTAAATCGGGACTTCTTGGGTGCCACAGAACCGGACCATTCCGACCAATCCATCTGTGGCCAAATGTATTATTCATCTTGTTGAAAGTACATTTCGTTCCTAAATTGGAGAGGCAATTATTCTAGGTTGTCAGAAAGGAATATTTCCAACATTTCAAGGTAACTCCTACGGTTACATGTGTTTTCGAAAAAGTATGGGCTAATAATGAAATAATAAGAAATCGCACACCAGACATTTACTTTTTGTAATATTGTCTTCTTGCGGGAATTCTAAAACGGGGATTATTTTCGCTCCAGTATCTAATATGCGCAGAAGACACTTTCCCGTTTGTTGAAAATGTCGATTCATCGGAGAACATGATAAATTTATGAAAATTCCTGTTTTCATTTACAATTTTGTTTCCGGCGCAAAGACAAAAATCCAAACGTTTCGCCTCGTCTCCTTCTTCCAACCTTTGATTAAAAGTTGGCTTAAATGGGAATATTTTGTTTGCCTTTAAAATATACTGAATATGACTTTTTTTTTACTACATCAAGTTCTTGAGCTCGGTTTCTTAATGAATGGGTAGGATTGTCAGCAAAATGCTGCAATACGATTAGGGAAGCTGCGTTATTCTGATCATAGTTTTTTTTTAATTGGAAACAACCAGTTCGCTGAAATTTTCTTAATAATTTATGAAGTCCCATTTTTGAGACGTAAACGTTAGGGTATCTTTGATTAAATTTCTCTATCACAAAGTTGTAAGAACTTTCGCTCGCACCTTAACATTGAACTAAATAAACCCTTTGTTCTAAGGTCAACATTTTCAAAACACATCAAATTCTATTTGACAACTTCAAATTTACCCATACCTACGTAAGCAAAGTAATAAAAAGGTAAAAAAATTTCTTGTTATTACAAAAGATGGTAGGAATGCATTTAAAATCTTAACATAGTATAAAACAAAGTCGCTATCGCCCGTCTGTCCCTATATCCCTATATGTGCTTAAATCTTTTTTTTAATAGATAGAGTGATTCAAGAGGACGGTTTTTATGTATAATTAGCGACCCGCCCCGGCTTCGCACGGGTGCAATTTCAGAAAGTGGTATGCCGGGTACTAATATATCGGGTTTGTTCGGGTTTGTATTTATACCAGCGGGTTGCAACGCATGCCGGGTACACGCTAGTTTTAAAATAAGATACACACCACCCATTATGAAAATAGAGTCTAATAAAATTTTATATTAATATTTTTATTGAGCAACAAAATTTCCATTTACCTCTAAAAATTAAAAAAAACTAAAAAAATCGAACATTTATTTTAAATCTCGAATTTAAATTACAAATGCTAGGTATTCTAAATAAGTTTTCTAATTGGCATTTTGAAGAGAAGACTTTTTCCCGAAAAATGAAATTTTTCATCCATTTGAGTTATTGTAAACCCTATTCGCGGACACAGTGGCGTAACTACCGGTGTTCAATGTGTGCGAAGCACACGGGCCCGGGTGAAAAAGGGGCCCGGGAGCGGAGCCACAAAAACATAAAAATGCAAAACAAAATATTCTCATAGAAAAAAAAATGCAATATCCGCAAAACTACTCTACTCAATACTTTTATAGATAGTAATTCTAATTCATCTTCCAGCTTTAGTGAAATTGTAACTGCCTGCATTATTTTTTTAGATCATCCCTATTTCGGTTGCATCAGCTGAACGGTCTTTTTCCAAGTTAAAGTTAATTAAAACTTATTTGAGAAATTGCATGACCGATAAAAAATTATCAGCCTTAGCAATTATTTCTATCGAAAATGAGGAAGTTCAAAAAATAGACATTTCTAACCTGATTTCAAACTTTGCGCATGCAAAAGCAAGAAAAAACATTTTTTTTCGGCAATCGTCCACAAACCGACATCTTTCTGGCGTGATTTGACGCCATTCACAATAGTAATTTACGTTACAAGACCGGAAAGTAGTGTTTTTCAGGTCGAGACAGGCATTTCCAGGGCGAGCCATAGGCGAGTCCTGGAAGCTTGGAGAGACCTGGAAAACACTAATTTTCGGTTGCGTGACGTACAATTTTTTTTTAAGACCGACACTTCGATATAATTTATAATCTACGCGAAACAAGTTTGACATAAAGAACAAAATTAAAAATCAACGAACTGTCACTCGACAATACGTCGAAATGTTGTTGTCATAATAACGAAATTAAGGTATCTTGTATTATCAAAGAGCGATTGGAAAAACAAAAAACAGGGTGACAGTGACATTAGAGACCGGAAAAGTGACATTAGAGTCCGGAAAAGATTTTTCCTGTCTCTAATGTCACTTTTTCGGTCTTGCGATCGGAAAAACGTTATTTTCTAGACAAAAAATTGTCCAGAAAGTGTAAATTTTCTGGTCGGTTATAAAAAAAGTTCATTATTCCAGTATTGTTAACCGTTGCTACGCAATGAGACATATAACGATACGGGAATATATTATTCTTGACCTAGGCCCTAGGCCCTAGTACTACTTTCAGACACAAACTACGTTTTTAAAAATACTTATTTTATGAAGTTATCTTATACAGGGTTAAAAACAAATAAACTTTGCATCACATGCGACCAAATTTTAATAGCCCAATTTTGATTTTGTAGAAAAACACACAGTTACTATAGCTCTACTTTAAAGAAAATATATCTGAAATAAAGCTTTGTCACAACTGAGAAGTTTTATGTACGTTGCGTTGAGTCTTATTTTGCAAAAGTGGTGCAATTTGCAAAATATAGGTAAAAAATCAAAATTATCTTATGCAGCTAAAATTTTGCATGTGGGCTAGGAACTGTATTTAAAAAAAACTTTTTCAATAACTTTTTGCGATATTTTCAGAAATAACCCTACTTTTAAATTATTTTTTGTAAAAAAATAAAATTTGACAGCTAATGCTACTATTTTTTGCTTAATTTCATCTTGATCGAAGCAGAACTTGATGCTAAAGTCAAATTTTGAATAAAGCTATTAATAAAGAAAAAATCCCATATGATGCGGACTTTACTGGTGACACTGTATATATAAATTATAATTCTTTGTTTTTGATAATATGTACTTGTAGATATTTTTCTATGTTCAGGAATATAACTACTTAGCATAACAATAATTATTGCTTTTTTGTGTACCTACTCAAAATTCATAAATTACTATGGTTATCAATAATAATACTCCGTATCATAATGGGGGCCTGGCACAGTTTTCGCACACGGGCCCGTGGCTACGTTGTTACGCCACTGCGCGGACAGTCTGTATAACTTAATATGCATTGTAAATATAGTCAATAACAAACTATGGTTGCTCTTTAAAAAAATGACCGATATCGTCATATCCCTAATTTGGGAGACACTGTATCGAAATTTTTTTATAAAAAGCAATTCGCATTTTTAGACAAATATAAGTATGGATAAAAATTTACTTAATTGATACAAGTACAAAACAAGGGTTGTTAAGTGTATTTTAATTAGAGTGATAAGTGAATATAAAAATAAAATAAATTCGTAATTTATCCTTTTTTAGAAAAATCCGTTATGCACTGTTCCTGTATTAGAAGATGGCAACTTTACTCTTTGGGACAGCCATGCAATTAACGCATATTTGGTCAACAAATACGGGGAAAATGACGATTTGTATCCTAAAGATCCTCAAAAAAGGGCCTTAGTAGATTGTATGAATCAGTTCGATACTGGATATTTATTTGCAAGGGGCGTTAAGATACAAGTAAGTCAATTTTTTTAGCTGTATCTTGAAACGTTTATTATACTGGGTGCTTCCATTATAACTTTTAAGAAACAACTAAATACACTTTCTTAAACCTTGTATTGTTTAATTTGAAGAAATAGTCCATACTTAAAGTGGAGTTGAAAGTATTAAGAGGAAAGAAAAACACAAAGTCATCCTCCACAAAGTTTAATAGAAAAAATTATTAAATCATAGGTCTCTACATGTTTCGAACGTAGAAACGTTCATCCTCAGGAGACAGAAATTTTTTTATATTGTGCTGTTGTTATTAGCAAAAGAGAAACTTAAAAATAGAACCTTAATTGAGCTTTTATGGACTCAAAAATTGAAGTTTAGAAGAAACACGATATGAAGAAAATTGGAGATGGTAAAACCATACTGAGTATTTAAAACATTATTAAAGTGGGCGTAAACCAACCAAGTTACATTGGGAAAAAGGGAAAACCTTGCCAGGAGGTGTCGAAGATTATTTAAAAACTGTCTTCAGAAATCAGACTTATCGAACATAACTATTCTTTAAGAAATTGTGAAGATGAAAATTTGATAACGACATTTGATATATTCCGTAGGAAAGAGTATTTGGGGTACTGAGGATCAAAAAGTTTTTAAATAATCTTCGACACCTCCTGGCAAGGTTTTCCCTTTTTCCCAATGTAACTTGGTTTGTTAACGCCCACTGTAATAATGTTTTAAGTACTCAGTATGGTTTTACCATCTCCAATTTTCTTCATATCGTGTTTCTTCTAAACTTCAATTTTTGAGTCCATAAAAGCTCAATTAAGGTTCTATTTTTAAGTTTCTCTTTTGCTAACAACAACAGCACAATATAAAAAAATTTCTGTCTCCTGAGGATGAACGTTTCTACGTTCGAAACATGTAGAGACCTATGATTTAATAATTTTTTCTATTAAACTTTGTGGAGGATGACTTTGTGTTTTTCTTTCCTTTTAATTTTATTGTTTAATTTGAAGAAGTAGTCCATGCTTAAAGTGAAGTTGAAAGTATGGGAAAGAAAGAAAAACTAAAATTCTTCCTCCACAAAAATTAAGAGAATAAAATTCTTCAAGGGTCTCTCTACATATTTCGAACGTAGAAACGTTCATCATCAGAAGACAGAAAATATATTTGATGCTGATGGTTTTAGCAGAAGAGAAAGTGCTGTAGAACCTTAATGGAGCTTGTAATGCTTGTATGGAATTAAAACTTGAAGTGTAGAAGGGACATAATATGAAGGAAATTGATGAAAGTTAAAACATACTGAGTATGTGAGAAGTCAGTAAAGGGGGTCTAAACTAACCAAATAAACTGGGGAAGAAGAAAGAACCTTTCTAAAAAGAAGGTGTCGACGATTATTTAAAAAATTTTAAAACTTTTTATAAAGCTTCTTTACTGTAAGACATTGTAAGAGTAAAATTAGTCAAAATAATGAAGATATCCCAATAGAATTGCATACCAAGAAAAGTGTTTTGTGGGGTACCTACACCAAATTTTAATATATTTTCTGTCTCCTGATGATGAACGTTTCTACGTTCGAAACATGTAGAGACCCTTGAAGAATTTTATTCTATTAAATTTTGTGGAGGAAGACTTTTAGTTTTTCTTTCTTTCCCCTTATATTGTTTAGTTTAAGTTTCAATGTTATGCCCTATTTATTTATTTAAAAATGGTATATAAATATTCTCAAAAAAGGCCTTAGTAGATTGTATGAACCATTTCGATACTGGATATTTATTTGCAAGGTGTAATAAAATACAAGTAAGTCAATTTTTTAGCTCTATACAGGGTGTCCCGAAATTAGCTGACAATATTTTAAGGGAATAAAGTACATGCAAAAATAAGCTAAAATCCCCTATTAATATACCTTCAAAAACGCTTCGCTATGGGGCTAGAGCCCCCCGAATTGGAGCTATGACAAGCAGTTTTTTTTTAAATATCTCAGAAACCGATTAGGGTATCAAAACAAAATTTGATACATGTTTTACCCATAGCTAGACGCAATAAAAAGTTTAATTAGCTTAACTGTATTTCTTCCAGTGGCGTCCCACTGGGTAGATAGTAGGGAGAATGTTGCCCTAAGTTTTTTATTTGTAGGATTTTTTAACTTTAGGTGAAATTTTTAGAAGCCTTGAAGTCTCTTGTTGAAAAAAAGTACTCCTGTTTCATTGCGGTAGGATTCACCATTCTCCAGTAAAATCGATTTTTGAAATCCTGTGAAAGGGCATATGTATTGCATATCTCAGCAAACACTTAATATTATAACGTGAAATTTATTAGAAGTTCCACTAGCGACAAATAATAATAATACATAATCAACTTAGGGATTTATTAGATAATGTGCCACTGGATTTACGTTTAGGGCACTTCTTTCAACATGATGGGGCACCAGCTCGCTATGGACGTTAAGTGGCTTGAAGAAAATTACCAGGTGGATTGGTAGCCATAGCCTGGTCACCAAGATCACTTGATTTAAATCCCCTTGATTATTATTTTTGGGGACACATGACTGGTACTTGCTTAAGAATTAGTTTCCCGTGTGGTTCACAATCAAACTTAATTTGCAATTTGTTATTATTTTTTGTTTTATTTTAAAACTCTCTTAAAATCTCCATAAAAATAAATATTTAAAAAACAAAGGAATCTAAAAATATGTTTAATTTAAAAACGTTACATTCTGTAAATTACAATAATAAAAGGTTTTATTAACAAAAAATTAAAATTAAAAAAAAATTACATTAAAACCATGAAATTGAAAAAATAATAATAGTAATATTTACTTAAGGCTCCACCCCGTGCGACGTCACTGGATAAATATTTTAAAGTAACATCCTTTAATACATATGCCTTGTCGCTAGTAGAACTTCTAATAAATTTCATGTTTTAATATTAAGTGTTTGCTGAGATATGGACAAAAAACCTTAGCCTTTCACCGGATTTCAAAAAACCGAAAATTTTAAAATCGATTTTACTGGAAAATGGTGAATCCTACCTCAATGAAACTATAGTACCTTTATTCAAGAAAATACTTCAAGGCTTCTAAAAATTGCACCTGAAGTTAAAAAATCCTAAAAATAAAAAACTTAGGGCAATATTCTCCCAACTACCTACCCAGTGGGACGCCACTGGAAGAAATAAAGTTAACCTAATTAAATCGTTTATTGCGTCTTATCATGGGTAAAATATGTATCAAATTTTGTTTCGATACCCTAATCGGTTTTTGAGATATTGTGAAAAAACTGCTTATCATGGCTCCAATTCGGGGGGCTCTAGCCCCATAACAAAGCGTTTTTAAAGGTATATTAATAGAGGGTATTAGTCTTATTTTTGGATGTACTTTATCTCCTTAAAATATTGTCAGCTAATTTAGGGACACCCTGTATACTCTATTACTAATGAAAGGTTAAATTTAAGGAAATGAAAAAAAAAAATGTTAAGTAGGTAGGTACTTCAAAAAAAGATCACCTGCTTTTGGATTTTTTGTAAAGAACAGATTGATTCTTAGTTACCGAATTTATTCCGGTTAAAAAATTCATCCTGAATATTTCTAGATCCTTACATTTATCAATTTATGCCCCTAATTAATAATTATACGGGGTGTATCTACTTTTTATCTAAGATATCCCTCACCACTTTATGTCCAAGTGTCAAATGTCAGTCAGGTATTGTTTATAAAATTTAAAACCACTACTTGAGAAAATTTGTTTAAAAATTTTCAAATCTCTTATTAATACGTTTCTTGTCTCGTGGACAGAATTTGACGAGTAAGTATTCTCACGTAGTTTGCTCCTACTGTGTTTTTACTTCCGTTTGTGTTTTCTTTTAGAACCTAAGCCCTGATGATGGCCTCATAATGGGCCAAAAGCGCTAGGCAATAGCAATAAAAGTACGCTTAATACAAAAATGTTTCATTTGTTAAATCCTTCTAATTTCATTGCAGAAAGCCGTTTTCCAATTGGACAAATCAGTAGATTTCGAAAAACTGCTGGAAGGTGTAAAAGAAGTTCTTGATATGTTAAACTTAATCTTGGAGAAACGACAATATGTAGCTGGAGAAGAAATGTCCATTGCTGATTTTAGTATGGTCGCTAACGTTTCTACCATTGAAATGTTCCTTCCTTTAAACAAAGAAATACATCCTCACATCGCTCGATGGTACAATACAATAAAACAATTGCCATACTACGGAATAAACCAATTGGGAATTGATATTTTCGGGCCCGTATTCAGTTCGTTACTTTCTAAACTTTAGTTATATTGCAAGGTGATTTTTAACAATTGCTGGTTCCTTAGGGACGTAACTAGGAGAGGCCTTAAGGGGGGAGGGGGCTAAATTAGCCCCCCTTAACATATGTACACACTGGCGGGGTTTACCCTCAGACCAAATTGGTCAGAAACAAAATCGTGACACCGTAAGAGAAGGAGGGACTCGGAGGGAGGGGTTATTGGGTTAATATTCATTAACTTATTATGAATTAAACGAAAGTACTTTTTATTCGTTAAGTTTTTATTCTGTGGAAAGTATTGAAACCATCACAAGAAATGATTTGCCGGCTATGGTTGATACCTAGTCCCCACGGGTGTAAATTCGGTAGCGTACATTCTCTAAGCGGTGATTGGTTGATAAGTAGCCATTTTTAGAAATGGCAACCTATAATCGACCAATCACGTTATACTTACTTTGTCAAATTTTTGCCCGTAAGGACTCGGTAGTCTTAGCGATTTCTGGATTGTGCGGAATTTTGACTTCGTGTTCGGTAGAAGAATAGAAAAAATACCGGACAAAATTAAATATGTAAATTTAAATGTGGCGCATATGTTAATTTTTATTCATTATCCTTGACCTAACTTCAGGAATTTTGACTTTAGAGCTCAAAAGTACCAGTTTTGACAAAATGATGGACGCACTCTAAAAATTGCTTGATTTTTTCATTTTTCTTTTGTCAGTCCCACCCCCTAAAATGAAATCTCGTTAAATATAGGGAAAAAAACCCACAGTCGTCTCCACAAATATATTTAAAAAAGTCAAATTAATGTGGTGTACATGTTTCGGTACAAGTAACTACCATCATCAGTACCGAAGGGCTAAAATAAATTTAGGACGAATAGAAACAGGAAGGACAAGTTAGATTGACGTATTTACCCCAAGTGCCACGTATACTAGGAATGTAAAAGTATTTTTTTTTAAATTAAAAACTAAAAACCATGAATGAGACGAGGACATTTTGAGTGCTTAGACGAATTCAGATTAAAAAGTGGTAATACAAATTCAAAAGGAATTAATTTTCTTCTTCTACCCGTACATTGTACCTAAACAAATAAAAAACTGATTGTACTGACAAGTCAAAACGAAGGATATAATATCCTCCTATTTTTAAAAAAATCTTTTACATTCCTAGTATCAGTGGCACTTGGGGTAGGTACGTCAACCTACTTTGTCCTTCGTGTTTCTATTCGTCCTAAATTCATTTTAGCCCTTCAGTGCTGATGATGGTACTCTCTAGTACCGAAACATGTACACCACATTAATTTGACTTTTTTTATTATATTTGTGGAGACGACTGTTGGTTTTTTTCCCTATATCTCTACAGCTCCACTTTGAGATAATGGATTACTTTCGTAGAATCTCGTCAAGTCGCTGTGGGTACTGCACGGTATTGAGTACTTAAAATGCCCGAAATGAATACTTAAGTACAGATAAAATTGAATGTTTTAGATTGGCCCAAGTAGGTAAGTACTTATCTTCTTTCTATCTATATATAAAAATGAATATCTGTCTGTATGTAACGCATGCGTTCCTATAACATTTATCCGATTACGATAAAAATTTGGTGAGTTGTTGTGTGCAGGCCGAGGAAGGTTTCGGCATAAAAAAAGTGGCGCAACGCATGCCGGGATGCCGGGATTTGGTGAGTTGTTGTGTGCAGGCCGAGGAAGGTTTCGGCATAAAAAAAAAAGTGGCGCAACGGATGCCGGGATGTCAGGATGTCGGATATTTGTGTAATGTCTTTCCTTCAAATTTATTTTAGTAAGTAGCGTAGCAACGCGCGCAGGGTATAGCTAGTTCTTAATAAAACAAATGTTTCTTTTTCTACAAGTACAAAAATGCCATCCAGGTTGCATCTGCTTTTTTTTTTTAATTTTTGCCCACCGCTGTTGCCGAATTTCTCCGAAACTGCACCTACGATTTACTTCAAATTAAAAATATTGAGAGACCGATCCTTAAAGTATGTCTCTCGTGTAGCAGATTTTCCGATTTCCTTTTTGTTTTTAAAATATACTATAATTTGTGTTAGCATAAATAGGACAACTTTAAAAATTATTTTCTTATTAAAAATCTATTACAAGACAGAAAACGATTGAACTTTTAGCTCTCCTGTGATACCAAATTTAATCTTGTTGAATTAAATTTAACTGGTGATGCAATATGGGAAAGTTTTTTTATCACCGATTTCTAAGAAAATTTTATTCTTTATAAAAGTTGGTGCATTCCTTAGAACTATAAATGCATATTTCATATTTCACCTGCGGCTAATAGTAGGGGAGCAAATGCAATTTTTTCGAAATTGCCTTAAGAGTAAAGTACCTTAATTATTAGAAATACAGCAAAATTTTATATGGAAAGGTTTTTGCAAAGTAAAAACTTAGTCCAAATACGAAATTTGAGTTGGGTGTGTCAATTTTTAATTTTTTTTTTATATGCATTTCTTTAAAATAGGTTTTTGGACTTCAGCGTACCGGGTGAAAATGACAAATTTCAGTAATATGAATAGAGTTGGATTCTATCATAATTTTGTTTAGAACATAAGTTGGCTAAAATGTGTTTAAGTAGGCGTGCAACACGCTAATATTTGAACCAACTCGTAATATTGAAAGGTTTTAAAAAGTTTGCAACTACTTAATCCACTTTTATTATAAACCCACGTTTAAGTTATTTAATAAATATATTAAAATTGCGTAAACAAAAAATCGACCAGAGGTGTACCGTTTAGGGGAAAATAGAGATTAACCAAAAAAAATTAAAAATTGTGACACCTAACTCAAATTTCGTATTTGGACTAACTTTCTAATTTGCAAGAACATTTCCATATACAATTTTGCTGTATTTCTAATAATTAAAAAGGTACTTTACTCTTAAGTCAATTTCGAAAAAATGGCATTTACTCCCTTACTATTAGCCGCAGGTGAAATATGAAATATGCATTTGTAGTTTTAAGGCATGCACCAACTTTTATAAAGAATAAAATTTACTGAGAAATCGGTGATAAAAAACTTTCCCATATGTTGCATACTTTCTTGGACACACTGTATAGCTATCGTTGATAGTATAGAAGTACAAAAACTACTTTATTATTTCGCAATAAACAAATACATCTTGAAATAAATTCGATAAATTTAGAGGGTTTCGATTAAATGGTATAAATGCATGCATGTCGTCAGGCCCGGTTCCAGCGCCCGGGCAACCCGGGCAGACGCCAGGGGCGCAAAGTCCAAGGGGCGCAAAGTATAAGGGGCGCAAAATATTGCCAAAGGTAAAACAAATAAGCGTCTGTATAACCATCGATGTATAATATACTATTTAAAAGATAAGGGCACCCAAGTATTTTTTATAAATTCTGAAACAAAGCGGGTGCCTTTAACCCATTTAATAGGGGCCAAAAAAACATCGAAAATGGAACATCGATGATCTTTAAACCCCGATATTTATAGTACACCCGGCGACTAAAAAAGAAACAGCAGGCCTAGTTGGATAGACTCGTGTCGATTTGTTTTTTTTTTAAATTAAACCATTGAAGGGAGCAAATTATTTGCAAATTAGTCACTGCAGAGTGCAGAGAGCCTCACCTTCTTAAAATATCACGTAAAAAAATTAAATATTTTTGATGGTATAAGTATCTTAACATAGTATAAAACAAAGTCGCTGTCGCCCGTCTGTCCATATTCATATGTGCTTAAATCTTTAAAACTACGCAACGGATTTTGAAGCGGTTTTTTTTAATAGATAGAGTGATTCAAGAGGAAGGTTTTTATGTATAACTAGCGACCCGCCCCGGCTTCGCACGGGTGCAATTTCAGAAAGTACTAATATATCGGGTTTGTTCGGGTTTGTATTTATACCAGCGGGTTGCAACGCATGCCGGGTACACGCTAGTATATGTATATTCAGGAAAAAAATATGAAATAAAAATTTCGAGGGCGCTAAATAAGACCCTTGCCCGGGGGCGCCAGGAGGTCTAGAACCGGGCCTGATGTCGTAAGTAAAAGCGATGATGCCCTCTTAAGAAATATTATTTTAAATTTGAATGTGTTTTAAACAAACTTTGCGTCCCCTTCTGGGCTGTGCAATGTTTCTTTTACTTTGAATTTTGTCCATTTTTGCCTGAAGAAAGAACCATTGAACATGGCGGTCAGTCTGTTATTTATTTATTAAAATCTACGCTTAGATACAAAAGAAACTTGTGTTTTATTTATTGTCAAAGCAAGGGCGCATTTAGTTCTCTGGTACGGAAAAGAAGTATTTGCAATATGAACTTTATGCTTGCATTCAATTAAATCTATTAAAACGGAAATTAAGGCCTTACGTCAAAGCTAAATTGGAAAAATGGTTAAAAAGTAACTTTGCTGTAATCTCAACTAAAATTGATTGGTTTTAATTATTATTGTTTTGGTATAGCTAGGTTAACTTAAATTTAAATTATGTTATAATTATTATAAGTAGAAAATGTGTATTATTTACTTTCTAATGAGGCACACACATATACTCGGATACATGCTGCCTCTCTTGCATTCTTTTATTGTATATTATTTTTCATTTTGAAATAAATAAATAAAATAAAAAAAATAAATAAAAAAAAATGTGTGACTTTACATTTAATGAGGTAATGCTTTCTTGTATTTACCGTTTTATTTTTTCATTCATTGTCATTGGGGGTAATTAACCCTTTTAACCCCCCCCCCCCCCCTCCTTAAATCCCCCTTATATCGAAGTGCCACAACCACACTCTAACTTAATGCTTAAATTTTCCTAAAAAAATATTACTATGTAGTTAGCATTTAAGGTTGAATTCTCAACGTCATTTAATCTATTGCCAACCTATAACCTATTTCACGTTGATTTTTTGAGTTTATTATTTTAATTACTAACATTTAAAGAAAATCAATATCGTCGGTACATTATTTAGATAGTATCTGATATATTACAAAAATATCAATTTATTTCGTTGCTTATTTTGGGAGAGTTGTATAGTGAAAGAACAATGAGTGACAATGACATAATAATGTTAAAAAAAATCTTACCCGATATTTTTCGCTATACAATTCTCCTAAAATAAGTTATGAAATCCCTTGATATTTATTAAATATGTCAATTATTACCTATAGAATATCAAGTCGATACTGATTTTCTTTAAATTTTGTATTAAAGCTAGAAAACATAAATAAATCTACGCGAAATAGGTTATAGGTTGGCAAGCATGTTGATACTCCCACCTTAAGTCCCAGAATGAAATACCTAAGTACCTATCTACCTAAAGTAATGAAATTTAAGAAGTGTGGTTACTCATACCTTTCTTTTAGTTACATTAGTATCAACATTAAAAGTATGGTTAATAAACCAAAGGAAAATATAAAAACCTTAACAAAAATCGCGCAACTTTGCCCTAATTTAAATTTTGCCGTATCTCAACGGTGGACGTGAAATTTGTAACACCCTGTGTTTTTATTTTAAAGCTTCAGGACCGTATAAAAATTTAAACCCGAATAAGGATATTTTAAACTGACTCCTGTATATATTTTTTAAAGGCAACACGGCAACATTGTACCGCGACCTTAATCTGACAGTAGACTCGCAAATTTTTAGGATAGAAACAAAATAATTCATAATGTTGTTATTATTCAGATAAATTAATAAAGGTTGCCAAATAAATAAGTAAATAATGATATCTACGGTTGAATGTTAAATCTTAAAACAATATTTTATTATTGTAATGTTATTTACTATCATCTTATGATAATAATACATATTACCATTTAATTGTAAAGTGACTAATATCGTTAACAAATATATTATTTTAAGTAAGGTTATAATGGATTTAAAGTTGTACTCATCAATCGGTAGTCCTGCTGTAAGAAGTACTCTTCTTACCATTTATGCCTTAGGTCTTGAAGAAAGAATTGAAATTATTAAAGTTGACCTAACGAAATTAGATCATTTTAAACCAGAATTTATTCAGGTAAGTAATATCTTATAGTATAGATAGAGGGTCAGAGTGTGGCCCAAACTGGGTCATTTTATTGTGCTGAAAATATGCAAAAGTCGATATTGCGAGCCCCTTTTTACATTTTTTACTTTCCTTGCAGAGAGTTTGGTCCCAAGGGTAATCATTTGGTGCCGCTCAGGGACGTAACAAGGTATAGTAAACGGCACGAATTCTCTCGTTTTAAAACAGATGACAGCAGAAATTTGTCATTGATCAGCTGATATTGGGACATAATAATATCCCCAGATTAGTAGTGGACTGTAATGAGCCCAAACATCGAGTTATGAATTGCGTTTTTGTGTTTTTTTGTTAGATACATTTAATTACGTTTTCAAAATATTTAGTGGTTATGATGATGCCTTTTATTTTTACTTTCATTAAATCTTAATTACTTTTGTGTGGCCGGTAAGTAGGTCCACAATTATTATTCATTTGACTAAAAATTTACAGTTTAAATTTTTTTTATTCTTTTTCATATTAGGGATCATAATTATTATTGTGTGCCTTCCACGTTAGTTGATTTCTTCGATAAGTAATAAGTTTCATTTCTTCTGAACGCCGTTTTTTGTCGAAAAGTTAGTTTGTGAAATTTTTATTCTTAAAATGTTTGTTCGTAAAGGTTAGGTTTACATTATCTAGGTATCCTTTTCTGTTTCAAGAAAAATAAGTAGGTATTATTTCTCTGACTTTGGTAGGTAGGGAGTGAGAGTTGGACAAAACCGGGTAGGTTGATAAAACCGGGTATCGCCTAGTTCTGCCAAATGTCTGTTGGCATCTATCGGACTGATACCCGATTTTATCCAACTCTCCCCTACCTATACCCCTGGCCCCACCGTATAGTCTTAAAAAATAAAAACATATTATTAACCTTAAAAAATCAGCTATTTGATTTCGAAGGAATTATACAGGGTGTTCATTTGAAAACTTCCCACCTCGATTTTCCTGCTTAAAAATGAAAATGTGGAAAATCGCTCGGACCCGTTGATTTTTATTTCGAGGGGGACATGTTTTGCGTATATTGTCAATCTTATTAGTTCAACCCCTAGGAGGGAGGGGGCTAAGATCTGAATCTTAAATGGATACTCCTATTTTATATAATTTTTTTTGGTTCTGCATACAATTCTAAACATTTTTTAATAAAAGCATGATTAGTCTATACTTAACAGTTTCCGAGATATTTACTCTTGAAAAAGGACATTTTTGAACTTTGACAGCGTCTAGCTTTCTAACTGTACGTCTTGGAGCAAAACGGCCTACATGTCCCTATCTTCGATTTTTATTATCTTTCCAATAGTGTGAACTTTCGGTTAAGCCGGATGTAAGAAATATAGTACTTTCGGTTTGACCGGCAGTTGACACTATTGGAAAGATAATAAAAATCGAAGATAGGGACATGTAAGCCGTTTTGCTTTAAGCCGTACAGTTAGAAAGCTAGACGCTGTCAAAGTTCAAAAATGTCATTTTTCAAGAGTTAATATCTCGGAAACTGTTATAAGAATAGACTAATAATGCTTTTATTAAAAAATGTTCAGAATTTTATGCAGAATCCAAAAAAATTATATAAAATAGGGGTATTAGGGGATTTAGATCTTACCCCCCCCCCTCCCTCCTAGGGGCTTGAAGTAATAAGATTGACAATATACGCAAAATATGTCCCCCTCGAAATAAAAATCGACGGGTCCGAGCGATTTTCCACATTTTCATTTTAAAGCAGGAAAATCGAGGTGGGAAGTTTTCAAATGAACACCCTGTATAAGCAGAGAATATATAGGCACCTGCCCATGGGCGCAGCCACAAGGGGCGCAAAAATTGCCTTTATATTTCTTTAGAAAAGATGCAATAATGCATAAGGCTTTTAAATTTGCGATTGGGACTTAAGGCAAATTTTTCAGTGATAATTTTAAAATAGCATAGGAGTGTATGGTTTAAAATTGTTGGAAAAAAATGCTCGTTTTAAATATTCTAGTGAACAACCATCGTTCCATTTGGAAAAAACGTCAAGAAAACAAAATTTCATTTTTTAAACGCTTGTGAAACTTAGAGAAAGACAATTATTATGACATAATTTTAATTTTCATATACTACCTGACTATAAATAAACAGATTTAATTAATTTGTAGCACTCTAGATTGAAAATAAAAAATAAACATAAAAATGTTATAACACGTCAAAAAATGACAAGTGAGGTGTCATTTCACTCCTAATGTTATGCTGAACCCAAATAAGTAAAAATATACAAGATGTCCCATTTAAAATATCAAAGTCAAAGTCACTTCCGGTAAAACCGGAAGTGCTAACAAATTGAAAATTATGCCAATAAATACAGACTCGCAAATCGCATAATCTCAAAATTTAATTTTAATATCTAGAAATATAAAAAAGTTATAGGGCTGAACGTCTTTTGAGAAACACCAAAAATTGTATTAAATGATTTTCCTCAGTGCATAGGATGTATTCATATAAGTAACAAAATATATAATATATACATAATACATGTTTTTTGGAACACCCTGCATAAACAAAAATATTTTCCTGAAAGACGTTGTAGGACATTAATTATTATTAATTATTACTGAGCTATAGAATACGGAAGGTGAGGTGCAGGACCCTGTGTAGAAAGTAGCTTGGAGGAGAATAAGATGACTAAAATGTATAATAATTTTAATTATCTTTTTAGAAAAATCCTTTACATACTGTTCCAGTATTAGAAGATGGCAACTTTATACTTTGGGACAGCCACGCAATTAATGCTTATTTGGTCAACAAATATGCAAAAAATGATTCATTATATCCAAAAGATCCACAGAAAAGAGCTTCGATAGATTGCATGCTTCAATTTCATGCTGGATATTTATTTGAAAAAAGCGCGAGACTGATGGTTAGTACCGTGCGAGCAAAAATTATTTGCATCAAAGAGGGCTTGGATAAAAAAACGTAGGCCTTGGCTTGGTTTAGATCACAATGATATGGTGACGATATATCTAACCAAATCTAGGTTAAAATTTTGTCAAATTCATATTATGACATGATATGCCAAACTAATGAGTAATAAAATAAGTAGACAAATACAAATTTATTTTTGTTGTTCACAAAATTAACAAAATAAGAATATACAGAAAGAAAAAGAAAAATAATTACATAAATTGCTGAAATTGGCCACCGCCATGCTCCCAGCATAAATTCACATATCTCTTAATATTTTCGAAAGTGTTGACCAGCATCTCTGGAGAAATGTTAACGCATTCTTGGATAATCCTTTCGTGTAATTGTTCTAAATTTGCAACTGGTGTTTTAAAAATACTGTTCTTTAAATGAGGAAAAACGAAGTAATCCATAACCGTTAAACAAGGTGATCTAGGTGGGAATTCAATGTCTGATCGAAAACTGATCAATGTGTCGTCGAAAGAATTGCGTAAGTACTTAATAGTTTCGCCGGCTGTATGGACGGTTGCACCGTCCTGTTGAAAATATCCAAAACTCGTCGTCAAGTAATTGCTCCACAAATGGATTCAAAATATTCAAAATTTGTTGGCGTATTAAAAATTTTGTATTATTTCACGAACGTTTGCAACAAGTTCTTCTGTTCTTACATATGGTCTTCCTGCTCCTTTTTTGTGTAATATAGAACCTGTTTCCCTAAACACAGCCACGGTTCTTTTCAGGCAATGATAAAAATCCCCAGCAATAAAAGCAACGTTAGGAAAATGTTCGTGAAAATCGTCCATGCACAAACCCGGATTGTATTGCCACTCACCATTTACTCTAACCCCGGTTCGAAAATACGCTTCAACTATGAATGTTTTGTGCTGTTCCGTAAAGCCCATTGTGTGAGTGTGAATTGTTAGTTTAAGAAATTGGAAAAATTAGCGATAAATCAAATTACTTGTAACGACTGTCAAAGATGACGGAATAACTGATTGATTGTTAATTCAGGTAATTACTGACACCCAACAGGTATTAAGCTCTACGGTTAAGCATTACGCCCTTAGATGCAAGGCCCTCTTTGATGCAAATAATTTTTGCTCGCACGGTAGCATGATACAAAACTAAACCAAAAATATTTTTGAATTTAACTCCAATTTATTTATATTTATTATATAATTTTATATATTATTTATATATTATTTATATATATATGTATTTATATAATATTATTATATATTATAATAATAGTATAGTATAAACCAATGATCTGGTAAAGTCTGTTTAATGCCTGTTTGCTGACTGTTACATCATATTCTTCATATTTGCGGTACGTCGTAAATTAATTCAGTCAATTTGACTTACCGGTGGTATGATTTTTCTTAGGCTTGATCTGAATAAAGACGAATGTATGTAAACAAAATACAATCGCTTTTTTAAAAATTCTTAATTATTATTTTTATACTGTTAATTAAGTCAGAAATAAGTAGTTTAATTATGGTAAAAAGTATCATGGGATGAAACATTTTGTTTTTGAAAATCAGCATAAAATTTTTAATTAATTTAAACTTACCGAAAAAAATAAATCTCATTTATAAAATTTAAAATAGAATCATATATTTTTTGTCTAATGCATCTCTACTACATCAGTCTATAAATTTTGTTTCAAATATTTTTATCTTATTTATAAAATTATAAAGAAGAAAATATAATAAAAAATTACAACACAACAAAATACAGAGTTTTTTAATAATTAAATTAAATAACCTCCGCAAGGATCATCATTATCAGATTCATCAATGTTAATAATATGGGAAAGAGTATCTGAAGCATCGATAAATCTTTCCTGTTTCCACACATCAATTATAATTTTAATAATGTGTGCTACATAATTTTTCCATTTTTCCACTGTTACATTTTCTTTGTCTTTATTATACAGACCACAAACTACGTCATTTGTTGCGAGATGCATAGAACTTATTTTTGCATTATAATATCGCTTACATTCCGACCAAACTTTTTCAATAGGATTAAAATGGCACCAATATGGAGAAAGGCTTAAAACTCGATGTCCATGTTGCAATGCTAGTTCGTCCAACTTATTAGAATAAAATTAAAATAATTACTTGCATTATTAAAAAACACCTGTTTGATACAATACAATTACCCCATTTAAATTTTAATTTTTTTAAACAGTCCGCTAATGAACCAGTGGATATTTCAACAACATCAATGATTTTAAGGTTTAGTTATATTGAGCGAATCGTAACATGTTCACCTGCTCCATACATCCCATAAATGCGCTCTCTTATGGTATGTTCATGAATTTCGTGAAGTTGTCGACCACGGAATGACAAAATAGCTACATTATTGCGATTCTTAAAAACTACTTCCTTCTCTATCCCCTTTGTCTTAATTCCTTGGATTGTTTAATACGAAACTTCCAAAGCATCAGAAACTCTCTAAAACAGAAAGGTAGGTATTTAACAAAACATTGCCATATATTTTTCATGTTTACTATTTATGTTTTCACAATTCCTGCTTTATTATATCTACTTACCTTGTAAAACTACGTTAAAGGGTAAAAAATTCTTTCCGGCATCACTTTCTCTTTGAAAATAATCAAATAATTCTAAAATTAATGCTTGTTCTTTCTCACAATACCGTGACATTTTTCAAATAATGTTGATTAAAAATGTCACCGTCAAAAATTACAATAAGTTTTATTGACTGGAAATATTATACGACTTTCATTATTGACGCAAATTTGCTATCTCACCTATACAGTGTCACCAGTAAAGTCCGCATCATATGAGATTTTTTTTTATTAATAGTTTTATTCAAAATTTGACTTTGGCATCAAGTTCTGCTTCGATCGAGATGAAAATTAAGCAAAAAAAATAGTAGTCACGTGATTCGCATTATCTGTCAAATTATAATTTTTTCCAAAAAATAATTTAAAAGTGGGGTTATTTCTAAAAATATCGAAAAAAGTTATTAGAAAAAGTTTTTTAAAATGCAGTTTCTAGCCCACATGCACAATTTTAGCAGCATAAGATAATTTTGATTTTTTACCTATATTTTGTAAATTGCACCACTTTTGCAAAATAAGACTCAACGTAACCTACATAAAACTTCTCAGTGTTGACAAGGCTTTATTTCAGATACATTTTCTTTAAGGTGGGAGTATCAACATGCTTGCCAACCCATAACCTATTTCGCGTAGATTTATTTATGTTTTCTAGCTTTTATACAAAATTTAAAGAAAATCAGTATCGATTTGATATTCTATAGGTAATAATTGACATATTTAATAAATATCAAGGAATTTCATAACTTATTTTAGGAGAATTGTATAGCGAAAAATATCGGGTAAGATTTTTTTTAACATTATTATGTCATTGTCACTATGTCATTGTTCTTTCACTATACAATTCTCCCAAAATTAGCAATGAAATAAATTAATATTTTTGTAATATATCAGATACTACATAAATAATGTACCGACGATATTGATTTTCTTTAAATGTTAGTTATTAAAATAATAAATTCAAAAAATCAACGCGAAATAGGTTATAGGTTGGCAATAGGTTGAATGACGTTGAGAATTTAACCTTAAAGTAGCGCCCATATAAAAGGTGGGTTTTCTACAAAATCAAAATTGGGCTATTAAAATTTGGTCGCATGTGATGCAAAGTTTATTTGTTTTTGACCCTGTATAAGATAACTTCATAAAATAAGTATTTTTGAAAACGTAGTTTGTGTCTGAAAGTAATACATGTAAACGTTATTATGACATAGCTTAATAATAAATTATAATATAGGGGTTTTAAATTAAATCGTTGAAAATAGATAAACTTTATGTTGTTAAACTAAAATTTATTTTCCACTTAAAAAACACTTTACTGAAGACACTGTGTTCTTTTTTGTCTTAATATTAAGGTGTATTACTTTCAGACACAAACTACGTTTTCAAAAATACTTATTTTATGAAGTCACCTTATACAGGGTCAAAAACAAATAAACTTTGCATCACATGCGACCAAATTTTAATAGTCCAATTTTGATTTTGTAGAAAAACACACATTTAATATGGCTCACCTATAAAGAAAATGTATATGAAATAAGGCAATGTCTAAACTAAGAAGTTAGTAGCGGTAGAAGTAGGTTGCGTTGAGTCTTATTTTGCAAAAGTGGTGCAATTTACAAAATATAGGTAAAAAATCAAAATTATCTTATGCAGCTGAAATTTTGCATGTGAGTTAGAAACTGCATTTAAAAAAACTTTTTCTTATAACTTTTTCGATATTTTCAGAAATAACCCCACTTTTGAATTATATTTTGGAAAAAATTAAAATTTGACAGATAATGCGAATCACGTGACTACTATTTTTTTGCTTAATTTTCATTTCGATCGAAGCAGAACTTGATGTCAAAGTCAAATTTTGAATAAAGCTATTAATAAAAAAAATCCCATATGATGCGGACTTTACTGGTGACACTGTCGTAGGTATAGTTCACGAATGTTAGAAAGGTAAGCACTAGTCGTGACGTAACGATCAGCGGTCATTGAACAGACTTTATTTATAGATGGCACAGTGACATGTCATTCATAAACGCTATTAAAATGTGTTGACAATTTTCAAATTGTTTCAGAAAGCCGTTTCTCAATTAGACAAATCAGCAAGTGTTAAAAATCTAACAGAATTGCTAAAGGATTTTGACACTTTGGAACTGATATTAACAAGGCATCCATATGTCGCTGGAGATTTCCTAACCATCGCTGATTTTAGTATCGTAGCTACCCTTTCTACAATGGAAATTCATGTTCCCCTTGACAATGAAAAACATCCTCATATCTCCGTATGGTACCAGAAAATGAAACAGTTACCATACTACAGAGTAAACCAAAAAGGACTTGATGCATTTAGGACTCATTTAAATCAGTTACTTTCAAAACTTTAGTTAGTAAACAAATATTTGTTTATTAAGGTGGGAGTATCAACATGCTTGCCAATCTAGCTTTTACACAAAATTTAAATAAAATCAGTATCTTGATATTCTATAGGTAATAATAATTGACATATTTAATAAATATCAAGGAATTTCATAACTTATTTTAGAGAGAAGATTTTTTTTAACATTATTATATCATTGTTCTTTCACTATACAATTCTCCCAAAATTAGCAAGGAAATAAATAGATATTTTTGTAATATATCAGATATTACCTAAGTAATGTGCCGACAATACTGATTTTATTTAAATGTTAGTCAATAAAATAATAAACTTGAAAAAATAACGCGAAATAGGTTATAGGTTGGTAATGGATTAAATGACGTTGAGAATACCACCTTAAGAAAGAGCCCAGCAATCCTTATGGAAATTACCGTTTGATCGAATTATCTGAAATTGTATCAATATGACGTAGTGCATGTGTGTGTATTGAGATCAAAACCCTTGGTAAATAAAATGAATAGAATCCATTTCTAATTTTTTATTGCACAATGACATAATATGAGAGCTAATTTTGTATTGGATTTTAAGACCTGAAAGGCACCACGGAATATTCAAAATCCTTTATCTAACATTTAAAAACTGCCAGTTCTACACTGAGAAAAATGATCTGATACAACAGGTTTGCTAAGACATAGTTTGTATTGATAGCTTATTTTATATTTACCCATATTAAATAAATTGCTAGTGTATTAAACCCACTTTAGTGTTATATCAATTCCAGATTTGCTAGACCAGTGTTTTTATTGGTAGTAATCAGTTCCATTAATGCATACAAGAAATTTTCAATTTCAAAAAATGAAGAGGATTGGAATGTTTATAAGAAAAATCGCAACATATGTGTTTCAGTATTAAGAGAAGAAAAAACAAATTATTATGAAAAACAAATAGATAATAATAAAAAAAACAGTAAGAAAATGTGGAAAACCTTAGGGAAGTTAGTTAAACCAACTACAAAAATAGATATTAAAGAAATAATATTTGAAGAAGGTAAAATATCAAACAAGAATATCATTGCTGAAAAATTAAACTCATATTATGTTCAGAGCTTTGAAGATATTATTGCCTCAATAAATGTTGGAAACCATTCTATATGTCCTAAAATTTCTAGAAATAAAGACATTATGGAAAATTTTTCTAAAGTGTCTCTTAATCATTTGAGAAAAATTATAAATGATTTAAATTCAAATTAAAATTACAACGAGGTTTTAACTAAGAAATTGATGAAAGAAACATTTACAGTTATTGGATATTATCTTCTTTACTTTATTGAAGTTTGTTTAAACAAAGGAGAAATTCCATTAGAACTTAAATGTTCATATATTACTCCGGTTCCAAAGATTAAAAATTCAAAACAATGGAATGAAATGAGACCAATATATTATTATGGGATATAGAAAAATTAATAGAAGAAGTAGTTTATGAACAAGTTATGGATTTTTTGAATAAAAACAAAATTTTTATTTATTCTCAAGCTGGGTTTCGAAAAGGATATTCTAGTGAAACAGCCATACAATATGTAGTAGAAAATTGGAAAAGGGCCTTGGAAAGAGAAGAATATGTAATAGCAGTATTTCTTGATTTTAAGCGAGCTTTTGAAACGATTAATAGAGATATATTATTAGAAAAATTATTTGAATATGGTATAAGGGGTAAAGTTTATCAATGGTTTCAAAATTATTTAAATAATAGATCACAGAAAACTAAATTTAGTAATTTTTTTTCAACAAAGAAATTTAATTACGTAGGAGTACCTCAAGGAAATATTTTGGGGCCTTTACTTTTTATTTTATATATTAATGACATGCCATTAGTCCTAAAATTTCTTAAAATACAAATGTTTGCTGATGATACTCTTATCTATATAAGCGGTAAAAATCTTTTGGAAATTTTAAATTCAGAACTGATTTTATTGTCAAACTGGTTAAAAGTTAACAAATTAAAATTAAATGTTTCTAAAACGAAATGTATGGTTATGGGTGTAAATTTAAATAATTATACAAATATAAATATTTTAATTGATGGTGATAAACTAGAAATAGTCAATTCTTTTAAATATTTAGGTATATTGATCGATTCAAAATTAAAATTTAATAACCAATTCGAAAATTTAATTTACAAAATTGCGGGAAAAATTAGTTATTTTAAAAGAATAAGTTTAAATTTAAAATTTTATTCAAAAAAAATTGTATACAATACTTTAATTTTACCACATTTTCTTTATTGTTCTACAATTTTGTTTATGGCGGATGAAGGTGTAATAAATAGATTACAAATTTTACAAAATAAAGCAATGCGAATTTTACTTAATATGGATAGATATACCAAAATTAATGTGATGTTAAAAAAATTAGAATGGTTAAATGTAAAAAATTTAGTATTATTTTTGGTTCTAATATTTATTTTTAAAATTCAAAATGATTTGTTACCGCCACATTTAAAGCAATTGACTGTTCTAAATAGTGATCAACATAATTATTTAACACGAAATAACAATAATTTTTTTTTAATAGTTTTTCAAAAAATATTGCATATAAATCAGTTTTTCATAAGGGTCTTATTGAATTTAATAAATTAAACGAGTCAATTAAAAATCAAAAAAGTTTAAAATCTTTTTAAAAAAGTTTAAAATCTTTCTTATTAACTCAACAGGACAAATAAAGTTTCAAAAGGTCATTTAATTCAAAAAATAAATAAAAAAAAGGGTATAAACTTGTTAAAATGTATCATGTAGCCACGTGCTAAATAAATCTTTTTACTACTACTACTACTACTACTACATTAGCAGCACAGTCTTGTTGAATAATGAACTACTTTTAATACAGTAATTTTGTTAAGAAATAAATTGAATCTTCTCAAAGCGACGCATTTTGTTCCCAGTAAAGCGCTTTCTCAGCAATTAAGAAAGCAGAACAGCGTCCCCAAAAACGAATTGTATCCGTTAGAACCTACAATAGATCCTTGAATAGGCAATTTGCTATGAATAGCCCAAATTTATAGTGAATTGACAAGATTCTTATTTAGCACAACCCATCATATGGGCTTTATAATCGGACTTTATAATCTATGGACGAATTTTACCATCTCAGTAAACTATGTTGCATAATAGATAATCATAATATGCAATGTTAAACAACAAGAACAATAGCACACTAGAAGATATTTAAATTTTTGAGAACTAGAGTACCTATATGTATACTGATTTGTAGTGGCAAGTATATGCTTTATTAACCATAGCAAGCAAATATTATTATGATTAATGTGAAGTTTTATTACAACTGGCAGTCGGAACTAATACAGTATATAAAACCAGATTACACCCCCGATAGAACTTGATAATTACTGTGAGTATTCAGAGCAATAATGGCTATTATTAACCATTCTATGGTAGCAATAACCCCTATTTTCTGTTGGCTAAATTACCGTGATTTTATCACTACACAACGGTCTAGTAATTTTCATTGTCTTACAGTAGGAAAGCGCGTTGCTGTCATATATATCTAGTATTAAACAGTTGTATAAAGAGTATGTAAATTCTTATAAGCAATAGAATGCTTTTTCTCAGTGTATTACAAAAACTTACAATAGAGTTTTGCAAAAGGCGTTTTTAAATATTTCTGGTTATATATTTTTGGACGTCTGCAAAGAATTATTGTCGTCATTTCAATACAAACAAATTCTCGAAGGAATCTTGATTAATAATAATAATAATAATAATAGTAATAATAATAATAATAATACATTTATTGTTTACTCAAATGTAAATTACAAAAAAGATTTAGTTATTTAGGTGGCAGAGAGTAAAACAATGGGCCTTAGTGGGGCAGACATCCAATCCAAGGATCGGATACTGTTCAAGCCTTACATTATTTAACATTTACAATATGTTGGTGCTATAATAAACATCTAATGTTCCGAATGCGCGGAGCATGGTAAAAAAAGTTAAAGATATTTTTGATTTTATGGGAGGAAAAGGAAGGGTGAAGGAGGTAGGGGAGCAGGTAAATGTGACTTCTAATCCACATGGATAGCAACGCTCAGATGGAAACTACTGCGTGCGGAGAAAATGATTTTTTACTGATCTTTTAAACGCTGGGTTGGATAAACCAAAGTTAATATTATTTAATGAATTAAGAATATTAGCAATATTAAAAGAAAACGATCTTTCAAACATTTTTTTTCGGTGTGGTGGTACAGTCAGTAAACAACGACTGCGCAGATTCCTGTTATGAGCATCAGCTCTAAAATATATTTTTTCATACAAGTAAGGTGGTGTTTCTGCGTTATAATCTTGAAGCTAAAAAGTGACATATGCAATCTATATCTGTTAAACATGTTAAGCCATTTTGATGCAATAAGAAACGGCGTTATATGGTTTCTTCCTCTTATGCCATGTATAAATCTGAGACATGAGTTTTGAACTTTCTGAATCCGGTATCGATCCGTCGCGTCAACACAATGTTAATATACGCCAATACAGTGGTTAAATTGAGACAGGACGAGAGCATCGCATAGAAGCTTTCTGACCCCTTAGAAAGGTAGTGTTTTTTACTATAAATTAATTTTAAAATTCCGTAGGCAGCTCTTAGTTTCGATGTAACATGTTCCTTAAAACGAAGTTTACAATCAAGTATTAGTCCTAGACTTTTGCAGGTGTCGGAATAAGGTAGAGTGTCATTGTTGAGTTTAATCTTAACATTATTTTTAACAAAGTCGGTCTGGGCTTGATTACCAAAAATTATTACGGTTGACTTGTTGGGATTAAGTTTAAGCAAATGATCCGAAGCTACTTCATAAAATCGTTGTAAGTCAGAGTTTATACAGTTTTGTGCCTCTGCTGCTTGTTGCTCTAAAAAGGAGAAACATAGCTGAGTGTCATCCGCGTAAAAGTGAGAGTTAAGATATTTAAGATATTTATAGAAACATGATGTATATATCATATATAAGAGTGGGCCCAAAACACTTCCCTGTGGCACGCCAACGTTTACATTTAAAGAGTCAGAATGCTCTCCATTGTAAACCACTTGCTGGGTACGGTCAGATAAAAAGGAGAGAATAAAGTTTCCGGCACCATCGCTAAAACCCACATAGTGAAGGATAGAGTAAAGAATCCGGTGATTGAGCATATCGAATGCCTTGCTAAAATCAAGCGATATAAGTATACTTACCTTGTTATCATCAGATGCCCTAAGGATGTCATCAGTAATATGGGCCAGTGCAGTTTCACAGCTGTGATTTGCCCTAAAGCCCGACTGTTGTTTTGGTAAAATATAATATTGGTTAAGGAAACGCCTAATTTGGTTTTCCATTATTTTTTCTAGTATTTTAGATAAAGTGGGCAATATACTTATGCAGCGCAAGTGCGCATATTCAGTTGGATTATTAATTTTAGGAAGGGGGATTATCTGAGCTTTTTTCCAGTGAACAGGAAAGTAGGAATTAAGAATGCAATCATTAATAATGTGTGTAAGAAAAGGTATTATAAAAGGACAGCAGAGAAGAATCATTGTTATATTGATTTTATCATCACCAACAGCCTTAGATCGTATACTTTCTATAATTTGTAATATTTCATTTTCGGTTGACACTCTGAAATTAAAGAGCTCATCGATGTTTTCCAGAACATTATTATTATAAAAATCTAAAATGCAGAGTTAACGAAAAAATTATTTATAGTATTTGGGTTGCTAAGGTTAGATGGTAGATTAAAGTTTGTTTGGGTTTGTTCGGTTGGCTTTAACAAAGAAGATAAATCCATCAGCATTGGAAGTTGGTTTTACAACATGCAAACCAACAAAAGATGGCGGTATTTTATTAAAGTGTAAAACAAAGGCAGAAATAGAACGAGTAAAAAAAGAAGCAGAAAAATGCCTTGGTAAGCAGTATCAAGTAAGTGTGCCCCAATCCAGGAAACCACAATTTAAAGTATGCGACATTACTGAAGAGCTAAGCAATGAAGAACTAATTGATAGCATAAAGTCACAGAACTTGTTCCTGGGCCGTGAAAACAGCCAAATGAAGGTTATTGTTTTTAAAAAGATGAAAACTCACTATATGGCAATTATCGAGTGTGATCCGGAAACCTTGAAAAAGGTTTTAGAAGAAAAAAGCCTAAGTATCGGATGGTCCACGTCATGTAGAGTATTTGAATATGTCAAAATATTTAGGTGCTACAAATGTGCAGGTTTTAATCACAGAGCGAACGAGTGTACTACTGAAATTCGTTGTTTCAAATGCGGAGAAAATGATCATGAGAAGAGTCGGTGTAACAGCGACAGTTATAAATGTGTCAATTGTCAGGATGCAAATAAAAGGAGTAACATTTCTTTGGATGTGCACCATTCGCCTTTTGACTCTACAAATTGCAGTATTTTGAGTAAGCGCATCAGTATAGAAAGACAACAAATTTGTATGGATGATATAAATAAATAGCAATTAACGAGTGAAAGGTCGAGTGGCAGTGCATCAATACAGGGGGATATAAGTGTAACAATTTATCATCAAAATGTGCAGTGTCTGAGGAATAAGCTTGACACCTTGGAGGTCGCTTTGCTACAATGCAATGCCGATATCGTATGTATTACTGAGCATTGGTTAAATGATAGTCAATTTAATATGGTAAGTCTTAACAAGTATATACTAATCAGTAAGTTTTGCAGAACAAATTTTAAGAATGGTGGCGTTGCAATATTTTCCAGCAATACATTTTTTGAATCCGTAACAGAAATTAAGTTAAATAATATTGTTTGTACTGACAAACTTTTTGAGATTTGTGGTGTAAAATTGGTGCTTGAAAATAAGAAAACAATAAAGATTTTTTGTATTTATCGATCGCCCTTAGCTGATATAAACTTATTTATTTATGAGTTAACGAAATTTTTAGAGTCAAATGTAAACATAAACAAGAATGAAAGAGTAATCCTATGCGGTGATCTTAATATTGATTATCTAAAAAATACAGTAGAAAAAAATTAGCTACATGATCTATTAAGTATGTACGGACTTGCCTTTCATGTTTGCGTGCCGACAAGGTGTGTGGCTGGTTCTTCAAGTGCAATCGATTATATGTGTTCAAATTTACTGGGTGTTTATGAATTAGATTGTAACGTGGAATTTAATGGATTGTCGGATCATTCAGCGCAGATTTTAAGTTTAAAAAAAGTACCCATGCCAAAAAATGAAAAAGTATTCATTTATAAAAGATTATTTACGACTGAAAATTATGATACATTAAGATATTACTTACAGAAGGAGACATGGCTGTCTGTTTTTGAAGCTGCCGACGTGAATAGTGCTTTTCAGGAATTCGTTCAACTTATTCTAATGTATATTAATATTGCATTTCCTCTAAAGAAAGTATTTTTAAATAATAACAAAAAACCATGGTTAACTTCTGGTATTCGCGTATCAGCTCAAAATATAAAACAACTACATACGTTGGTAGCGCAGACTGATAGTCCTGTCTTGGTCAACTACTATAAGAATTATAAAAAGGTATATAAAAAAACTATTCAGGCTGCTAAAAGGTTACACAATAATAGATTGTACATAAATTCGGCAAATAAGGGCAGGACTGTATGGGGTATAATCAAAAATACTTTGGCTCGAGGAGAGACTAGAAATAATATTGAAAGTCTTTACGTGAATGGCGACCGGATAAGTGATCTGAATGACATGGCTAATGCTTTTAATAAGTATTTTTCCTACGAGCGTGCGCAAAGTAGTACTTTGCGCACGCATTTTTGTGTGCAAAGTTACACTTTTCCGCACTAGTGCGGATAAGACTTTTATCCGCACTGGGTGCGGAAAAGTAAAACTATTCAAAAATCTCCTTGGTAGGGAATATATATAAACACTGTTAAAATGAGCAGCTCTGACGATAAATATAAATGTTATAAACAAATAATTAAGTTTCCTATTATTTTTTTTATTGTTATGTAATTTTTTAATTTTCTATTATTTTTTTTTGTTATGTAATTTTTAGTTGTAAGTATATTATAGTTCTTTCTTTAAAGTCGAATTAAAAATTATTAAATAAATTATCATATTTTTATTTTTGTTGTTATCTGATATGAAGCTCGTAGGAAAAATGTTGTTCCTAACAAGTGCGCAAAGTGCTTTTCCGCACGCAAGAACTTATCCGAACTCCGCTTCGCGTCGTTCGTCCAACTGTACTTGCGTGCGGAAAAGTATCACTTTGCGCACTTGTTAGGAAAATAACTATTGTGGAGGCCCCGCAAAATTTAATTACTGATGATATGAAACGAAAAAAGAGTGAATATACTTTCAAATATCGCAAAAAAGTTGGCACAATGTTTTTCAGACCTGTTTTGGAATGTGATATAAATGACGTTATAAAGGCATTAAAAAAATCAAATTCAGTTGGCATTGATAATATTTCAGTGAATGTGTTGAAATCTATTAGTGACTATATATTGAGTCCATTGACGTACCTAATAAATATGTCATTGGAGAAGGCAATTTTTCCTGATATCTTTAAGACTGCTCGGGTTATTCCGCTTCATAAAAAAGGAGAGAAAGATAGGTTAGACAATTATCGCCCGATCTCTTTATTAAGCTCAGTATCAAAAATTCTGGAACGAATTGTTTTTAACCAAATCTCGATGTTCCTATCAACTTTTAATATTATTACAAATTGTCAACATGGTTTTCGTAAAGGAAAGAGTGTAAATTCGGCGATCTTAAGCTTTATTGGCGAGCTTTATAGTGCACTTGATAGTAATAAGAAATGCTTCGGTCTTTTTATGGACCTCAGTAAGGCCTTCGACCTTGTTGACCACGTCTTACTAGCGGCGAAATTACATGAATACGGCATGAGAGGTATGGTTGGTGAATGGCTGCAGTCATATTTGATTGGGCGTGATCAGGTTGTGGATCTTCAAATTATTCGATCTGATAAACGTAATATAAGCATTGGTGTTCCTCAGGGATCCATTCTGGGCCCCTTACTATTTCTAATTTTTGCGAATGATCTTCCAGACGTGGTTCATAATGAAAAAGAACTTGTTATGTTTGCTGATGATAATTCCTATTTGAGTTGTAACAGTGCCGCCGAGAGTTCGATTGCATTATTGCGTGATATGCTTGCAAGATTTAACGCATGGTTTGCCAGCAATGGGTTATGTTTGAATACAACTAAAACAGTGTTTATCAACTTCACTCCGGGTAGGTCAACTTTTAATGAGAGCCTGCTTGTCAGGGCGAATGGTGGATCGATTGCACAGGTTGCCCAAACAAAAGTACTGGGTATACATATTGATAATGCCCTATCTTGGAGCTTTCACTGCACTGAACTTAATTCTAGCATTTCTCCGATATGTTATGCTCTCTATCGCCTACGTGGTGTGGTCAGTAGGAATATTCTCTTATCTTATTACTATGCCCAATTTGTTTCTCGAGTAAAAAGTGGAATTTTATTCTGGGGTTCCTCTCCATCAAATTTAAATAGAGTGTTTTTAATCCAGAAGAAGGCTGTTAGAAGTATGATGGGAGTGTCTTGTCGTCATTCATGTCGAGGGCTATTTAGATCACTTAAATTGCTCACTTTGCCGAGTTTATACATTTTAGAAGTTCTTATGTACGTAAAAAACAACCTACATAGTTTCTTATCCATGGAAAACGTTCATAATTATGAAACGCGTAACAATATGAACTTTGTTGTACCGGCGCACAACATGACATTATTTGAAAGGAGTCCATTTTACATGGGAACCAGACTGTATAATAAGTTACCTAGGGAGATCAAAAATATACCAAGCAAAGCCATTTTTAAAAAAACTGTTTGTAGTATATTGGTTTCTCATGTTTTTTACAATATTCGTGAATTTATGGATTGTGATTTGTCATCCTAACTGTAATTTAGTAGGTATATATATTTTGTACTTATAAGTAATAGTCGCTTCTCCACAGTTCTCTGTGTGTCGTTTTTGACTTTTTCTATACCAATGTAAATTTTGGTCTCTTGAAATAAAAAATTTATTTATTTATTTATTTATTTATTTATTTATTTATTTATTTATTTATTTGTTTTATTAGGTTTAATTTTTTTAATTCCTGCCATTTTTCTCGATCGTTAGAGTGTGGAAATTTATTACGTAGATATGCCTTTTTTTCGGACCTAATAGCAAATGTCGTGTAGTTTCTAAGCTGTTTGTAAGATTCATATATTTTTTTAATATATATATAGAATATTTTTAAGAATTACTGCATAATGAAACCTTTATAATATTATGGTAAAAATTCTTTTAGCACTGCAAACATAAATTTTTGTCTTTTTTCCATACATTTGCTTCATATATTCCATATTGTTTTGGCGGGCTTTATTTCTTTTCGGAATTAAAAATATGACGCATTTTTGCAAAAAAAAAGGAAAGAATAACAAAATTATATTTTTAATATGATTAAATTTAATCCAAGAAATAACATTGCTTTAAAACAAAACAAAAAGCGTAATCCACTAAAAATGTATATATGCTCTCTTTTTATTATGAAAAATCGCTAATAAAAATGTATATGAACGCCATTTATTCATCTAAACAGGCTATATAAAGAAAAATTAATAATTAAAATATGTTCATAAGAACTTTAGGCTAAATAACCTGAGTTTTGAAAGTAACTTATATCTATTAGGTTTAATAACCTGGGTTTTGAAGGTAAGATTAATAATTAACATAATAAGATGGTTATAAAAACTTTAAACTAAATAACCTGAGTTTTTGTGCTTTTGAATATGGCACCACCTCTTGTCGCCATGGCACGCCTAACCATTACTTGCGCAAAAACTAAAATGATATTGACGGGATTTTTGCACTGGGAGATAGCTGAACCAGCAGTATTACCTAAAATAAAAGCTACTCAATAAAATCCCTGTAAATATCTTTACATTGTCTAAGAGCCAGACCCCCCTCAGAAAGTACTTCTGAAAGTTCCGTTAATGGGTAGGATTAAAAAAAAAAACTTATAATCCAGTAATGTGGAGAAAATGAATTAAGTGGATGAATTTGTTGCCAAATCCTAAATATAAAATATATCCTGCATCAAGTCAGTAAATATTTCAACAAGATAATTAACATGCCTTGGACATGATAGAACTCCTAATAGCAGCGATTCGTTGCTTATTTTGTATTTATAGGACAGTTAACTAGCATTCAGGAATGTCGCAATTCAAAAACAAAAATGTTGTAAAGTGCGACTATCATTTTCATTTAAATATTTACGTGTTGCTTTAAAAACGTTTTGCTCTGTTTATATTGTGTTTATATTTACTATCGATTTTGGGGAAAGTGGAGATGGCTCCCGCTAGGGTTCGAGCCCTACCCAAAAAGGATTTTTAAATAATTAAAAAGAAATATCATATTAAAAGCGATAATTGTGGCATATCGGACAAGTGTGTAACTGTTTTTATATTGGAATACGCAGGGATCCAAGCACAATGGATACCCTGGGGCGGGTAGACCATGACGGCCGTTTCGTCCTTGTTAGGACTCTACGGGCAGCCATACCCCAAGCAATCCCGACAACGGCGGTAAGATATTTTAAAAGCCTTTTGCAAAATCAAAGCGGCCATCAATACACCGTGGCGCCATCCCAGCGAACTTATCTCCAATATAAAAGGCAGTCACACTGGTAATAATCGAAAGGTGGACAACTAAATAAACCACGAAGTGCATCACAATCCGGTATCGGGATCGGGACTGATGTAACTCGAAAGCAGGAAATATAGTTGTTCCGGTTTAACTGGAAGTTGATTTTTTTGGGAAGATAACAAAAATTGAAGATAGGGACATGTAAGCCGTTTTGCTCTAAGACGTACTGTTAGAAAGTTAGAAGCTGTCAAAGTTCAAAAATGTCACTTTTCGAGAGTCAATATCTCGGAAACTATGAAGTATAGACAAATAGTGCATTTAATAAAAAATAATTATAATTTTATGTGGAATTTAAAAATGTAAAAATATACAGGGTGTTCCATTAAAATAAAAAATAACGTCAACACTTGACATTACTGACATATGGTATAATAGTCAAATAGTAAAATTTTAGTCCTATAGATTGCCCAAAACCCGGATCCGATGTCACTTTTCGTTCGCCTGTAATTAACCCGTTCCGGAACATTTGCCCAACCCTGTATATATACCTACATATTTGACAAATCTGAGAATAAGAGAAAGTACGCATAAAAATCCTTGAGGGAAAATCAATTCCGGATAATCTAATTCCCATATTCCCAACAGCCTTGGTAAGAAGCTGGCTTTTCCAATCGGCTGATTCAAATCGTTTACATTGTTATGGGATCGATAGCTAAAGTTTAAAATGTGTATTTCCCCTTTCTATATTGCATATTTAATCAATTTATCACTATCACGTATTCACTATCATATTATTATTTGAACACTGAAAACTTTGACAATAAATCACCCCTATGCGGGTTAATTTAGATTCAGTGGCGACTCGCTGGAGAAGAGATAGAGATTTTTAAAAAAATTAGCGTTACTATTATTATTAAAAATTATTTATATATTTTCAATGTCAAAGGCCTTATAAAAGAAAAGTAGAAAATTTTAAAGGTAAAAAAATATGTTAAAGTTTTGTTACGTAAGAAATTAGTTTTTTGTTAAAAATTACTATTCCAGTACAAAAGCCAGGGAGTCTTGCTCCCTTCCTCTCTCCGGGCGCCCATATGCTACTTAAGAGCACAATGAAAATTGCCGAACGTTTTGCTGGTCAAACGAAAAGAAAAAATAAAAATTGGTATTTGAAAATAAATTCTACTTTAAATACCCCATCCAGAAAAGTAAATGACGATCGAAAATATTCCCAAAATTTTTTTTAGAAATTTTTTAAATTTTTAGTAATTTTGTAATATCTCAAACAATTCTTTATTGGTCAAAAGCAAAATGACTTTCCCGGGTGTAGAATGTTGTACCAAACAATTTTTTTAAAGCCATTTTTCAATATCGGCCTTACTTTTTTCTCAAAAACGTTGGGCGCGTAAAGTGAATTTAAGCGTGTAAAGTGGATTTACGCGCCCAACGTTTTTGAGAAAAAAGTAAGGCCGATATTGAAAAATGGCTTTATTAAGAAAAATTGTTTGGTACAACAATCTGCATCCGGGAAAGTCATTTTGCTTTTGACCAATAAAGAATTGTTTAAGATATTACAAAATTACTAAAAATAAAAAAAAATTTTGGGAATATTTTCGATCGTCATTTACTTTTCTGGATGGGGTATTTAAAGTAGAATTTATTTTCTTAATACCAATTTTCATTTTTTATTTTCGTTTGACCAGCAAAACGTTCGGCAATTTTCATTGTGGTAAAAGGGGTTACTTCCTCTTAAATAAATAAAACTAAGCACGACCAGCAAAATACTTTTTGTAACTCAGTGCTACTATACAGGGACGAACCGATGGGGGGGGGGGTGCCCCCCCCCCCCCAATACTATGGAAAATAGAAACAGTTGGGATATTTGTATGTCAGTTGGGAATTTAAATAAACACATCATACATCTTCCTTGTAGTTTGCCGACATATGTTGCTTGTTTCATTTTCCATATAGCAAAGTCTTCAAATGTATATTAATGTTGAAAATAAAGAACCAAAATAAATTTAATATCGAAATATCCATATATTATTAGAGCTCTGAGTGCCCTAATCATGGTTTCTATTGACTGGGACATTACTGTTAATCCTAAAAGAGTAATTGATATCATGGCAGCAAAAAAACACAGAAGATTGTTATTATAATTAGTCATGTAATTTGAAGGGTATCGGGAGAAAACCATGAATGTCACAAAACTTTCGAAATTAATTTAAACACGCCATCTTGTGGGTCTTATCAAATACTATCAACTGCCGTATTAATAAAGGGAGAAAACGATGAATGTGCAGAGTTATTAAGCCTTTTAGATATGCTATGTCGGGAGAAAACCGTGGATGTCCACGCGTTAACGGTCGGGTTTGTTACAAAACAACGAATGTCCACTCATCCGAACGCGATGCCGCGGTCTCTGTTACAAGTACCAGGCTCATCCAGGGTAACCCTATCCAAAAGAAAATTAAGTAATGGTAAGAAACAGCTCCTTCTTTAACCCCAACAAAAATTTGTTTTAATCAATACTTTATAGCTGCGTCCCATATTCCAACTAAACATTTTCGAAGCAGTACCTAATCCATATTACTTCTTTAAATAAAAGTAAGTTACTATGATTTAATATTGTACACTGTAACTCATCATTATATGTACCTACTTTACTTCTAGGTAACGAAAAAGAGGACACCTAAATAATGGACATTCATTGTTTTCTCCGCTAAAAATGTATCGTTAGATGGATTTTTTTAAATTCCATAAGAAAACTGTGATACCCACATGCTTAGTCAATAATATTTTTTCTTATTATAATGTTTTTCTACCATGTTTTATTTTTTTTGCATTTTTAAATTTAGTACTTCTTAATATATAGAGTATGAAACTTTAAAATTCATTTTTCTCAAAATAAATTTTTTGTGCCATCCATGGTTTTCTCCCGAGACCCTTCGTATATACCTATACCTAGTATAGTACCTACCTATATAATAATAAAAATACATACACTGAACTGCAAAAAAAGTGACGCACCTAATATTTTGTGAAAGTTTGATGACTCGTAACTTCTGAACTGGTTAATCGATTTGAATGATTTTTTTTTAAATTTTATAGAGTTAATCTTTAGGATTACTTAATATACATGTTGAATTTTGTTTATTTCTTATGATTTTGTAATGTTTACAATCTAAAACAGATATAATTGTTTTTTTCAGAAAATTTAGAACACCCTGTGGATGGTGTCAGCATTCAATTTTGTTTTAAGCTAACATTAGCTTATTGAATGAACTATTGTTTATCTTTTGTTTTTTGATTCATGTCCCTATCTTGTGTAGGTCAGGAAATACCATCGTTTTATTAAAGAAAAGTACTTTTCACTCTGCATAAAGGAAAAACACTGTCAACATTTAAAAGATTTATTAACAACAGAAACAGGAACATATGAATCAAAATGTAAGAAAACTACAACTTAGTACCGGGTGTTACCCCCTCTTGCTTTAATTAAATGCTCTATTCGCCTTGGCATGCTATGGATGAGGTTGGAAATGGTCACCTGAGGAATATTATTCCACTGCTCCACTAGAGCTTCTCCTAAGTCATCTAAAGTTTGCGGAACCCTCTGGCGAGATCTAACTCGCCGCCCCAATTCATCCCACAAGTGCTCGATCGGGTTCATATCTGGACTTTTTGGTGGCCATACCATTGTTTCTATGCCGACTTCATTAAGATATGCATTTACAATTCGGGCAGTATGCGGTCTCGCATTGTCCTGCATAAGAATAAAATTGTTCCCAATAAAATGTGCATAAGGAACAACATAATCCTTCAAAATATTTTCGACATACATATGCGCCGTAAGAGCATTTCTTGGTAACACACAGAGTTCTGTGCGGCCTTCTAGTGATAGTCCTCCCCATATCATTACGGATCCCCCTCCATAGATTTCTCGTTCGCTGATTAAACTTTGATAGTATCGTTCTCCAGTTCGTCTCTAAACTCTTTGACGACCATCAGACGAAAACAAACAAAATCGAGACTCATCGGTAAATAAAACCTGAGACCATTGTTGCTCATTCCAACCTCCATACATTCTACAAAAGTTTCGGCGAGCTGCACGATGCCTGACAAGTAATCTTGGACCAGTTGCTGGTCTCCTAGCTCTTAAATTGATCTCTTGTAACCTTCGACAGACTGTATGATCACTTACATCAATACCGCGTATTTCCCTCAACAGATGGTTTGTTTTCACCGCAGTTTGATAGCGGTTGCGTAACGTTTGCATTTGGATAAATTCTCGGATAAATTGATCATCAAAATTTGTTGTACATCTAGGACGGCCGGAACCTACTCTTCTATGATACTGGCCTGTTTCTTTATATCTTTGAATTGCGCGACGTCCGGTAGCTTCACAAATACCAGCGGCCCGAGAAGCATATCTCTTACTTTTGCCTTCTGCTACTAAAGCGATGATACGAGCGACTTGTTCTGGTGTAATTTGTTGAGGCATTTAATTAAATTACCGCACCAAGAGAAAATTCTTATTGACAAACTGACACACTGACGTTTCCAAATTATAACGTATAGAATCAACTAAAAATCTGTAACATGTAATTCATCCCCTACTTACCATTTAAACATACGGTTGACAGTGTTTTTCCTTTATGCAGAGTGAAGTACTTTTCTTTAATAAAACGATGGTATTTCCTGACCTACACAAGATAGGGACATGAATCAAAAAACAAAAGATAAACAATAGTTCATTCAATAAGCTAATGTTAGCTTAAAACAAAATTGAATGCTGACACCATCCACAGGGTGTTTTAAATTTTCTGAAAAAAACAATTATATCTGTTTTAGATTATAAACATTACAAAATCATAAGAAATAAACAAAATTCAACATGTATATTAATCCTAAAGATTAACTCTATAAAATAAAAAAAATCATTCAAATCGATTAACCAGTTCAGAAGTTACGAGTCATCAAACTTTCACAAAATATTAGGTGCGTCACTTTTTTTGCAGTTCAGTGTATTTGTTTAAAATTTTAATAGGTACAATATAAACCCAATACGAAAAAAATTAATTTTTTTTTTAATGCATGCGATGGAATAGAGGAAGGGGGGGGGATTGTCCCCCCCCTGAGGCACGAGACCCAAGCACGTCAATTATTACCGGGTTTGTTTTTGTGCTTTTCTTGAGGATTTTGTGTTGTGTTTTTTATTTTTCCCACTTGAAACCCAAGCACCATGATTTAAAAAAGGCCGTGGCACCCAAAAAATGTTCGCCTGCGGCGCTTTTTTTTTCGCGCTTCGCGCCTTCGGCGCGATATCGCTGAACCTCCCCCGAAAAGAAACCCTGGCTACGTGCCTGGTTGAGAAATGTTTGAAAAACTATATATAGCTAATTAAATTCTAAAAACAAGGAATCCTTAATAATACCAATGTTGTATGGTCTGCCACTTTTTTTATTTCTTTGTAGTAGGTCGCCCTTACAAGAAAACGCCCCACTTATCTTCCTCTTTGTCTGTCCTACGTCTGAATGGAGTTTCCAACAAATTGCACACTATGTCATTAATCGGATTCATCGGATTAAATATTGTACAGTAGGCGCTTTTTATATATACAGGGTGACCGAAAAACGAGGTCAATCCGTTAACCATATAGTCCTGAAGCAAAAACAATATGACTTTTATAATGCCATTTTTCATTTTTGACCATCATGTTCGTTATAATATTAAAGTTTAAAATTAAAAACTGATTTTTTTATACAGGGTGTTTGGGGAGGAAAAGGCAATATTTTGGGAATGTGTTCAGAGGGTGAAAATAAGAGAAATAAACCCATATGTTTTAGTTCGATTCTCAACCATTTCTGAAATAATCGGTTCTGAATTTTTTTATATTGAAATAATGAAGGAGGTTTTAGTTTTAAACGTCCGATACATGTTGATATATAGTTCTGTCATACATAGTAGTTGTCAGTTACCTTCATATTGAGCGTATCGACTTGAACCAAGATTTGCACACTTACAATGCCCCACACATTCAGTCACAGGAAATTATGCCGACATGATATTCGTGTATGGTTACTGAAACGGTAGAGCGATGCGCGCAGTTAATGAATATCGACGTCGTTTTCCAAATCGAAGAGTTCCTAATAGAAGAGCTTTTCAAAAAGTATTTGCAAGTGCTCAGGAAACTGGAATGTTTCCAAGTGTGAGAATTGTTTCTGAAAGAGTGCAGGGTCTAGATGTGGAAAATGAAGAATATTTTCTGGATATTGTCGCAGAGAACTCAGGTATAAGTACGAGACGGGTTGCAAATGAACTTCATATACCATCACATCTAGCCGTATGATAGTCACTTAAACTGTTTAAAACCTTATCACGTTAAACCCGTTCAACATCTTCGAGATGGTGATCCTGCTTCAAGGGTACAATTTTGTGAATGGATCCATCAAAATCGAAGTCTGCACAAATATATTTTATTTAGCGATGAAGCTCAGTTTACTCGTGATGGAATTAATGCCACAATGAACATCGGTGGTCAGATGAAATCGATTCAGTATTATATAATGTCTGGTGTGGAATGCTCAACGACCAGTTGTTTGGTCCATTTGAAAAGTCTTACTGGGGAAGGATATTTACGGTTTTTGGAAGACCATTTGATCAGTGGCGGCTCGTGCCATTTTAGTGAAGTAGGGCCAGGTAAACCCTTAGCGCCGCAAGCAAAAAATTTTGGGTGCCACGCCCTTTTTTGTTAATAGTTCTTGCTTTTAAAGTAGGAAAAATATGCAAAAAGGCACCTAATTTAATTTATGAATTTACAATCATATCTTAAATATACCTAAACACGATAACAAGTTGAAACACACAAGCAATGTCAGTGGTTTCATCTGCGATAACAGCGATAAACGGAGAGTCCTTTATTTCTTTTATGACTTCATCATGATACACATCTAACATACAGTTCAGAAGTTCATTTTGTAGGGGTTTTGATGTTCCTTTAAATACTTTCGATTTTTCAATATGATCTTTAAGAGTTTTGTCTAATTCTGAGCTGAAATTTATTAATTCAAGAAATATGCCCCTATTTTCCGACGTCTCTTTTTCGTCATGACCTCTCAAAGCCAACTCAAATGCACCACAAAACCGAACGCAGTTTATAATTTGGTTTAATATGTATCTGTTTTTATCAATTTGTTCGTTTTTCTTCATTATTTCATTGTGATATGCAGAATTTAATTGAGTTTTAATGTTAATTTTACCAAGCATACTGAAATTAAATATATTGTTTAAATGTACCTTCGATTTTTCATGTGTCTTCATTTTGTCCCAGAAATGGACCAAATCATCTGTACCTTTTTGGGACCAAGTTTGCTTCCCACCAAATAAAACACACATAAAACAAAATAGTCTATTAAATTCATCACAACCGCACACCCAAGTATTTTTTCCATAAAGTTTCCTTTAAAAATCTAATAGTATTCATTACTTATGTATTTCTAAAATAAAAAGTTCGTTAACCCTACATTAAATCAGCCGCCGGCCGAACGAAAACAAATCAGGACGCGACGCGAACATCAGCTATTTGAAACGTCTAACATCAAACGGTCAAACGAAGAGAGCCTGGCTACGTCGGTCGAGATTTTTGCCTGCTTGCATTCAAGGTCATTTTTTAACGTTTTTTATTGAGGTGATGGCGTTTCGTCACCTCCCGTGTGCCTCGTCGCGCTTGGCGCGGAAGCTACGTTACCGTTTTACGCATAATCGCTTCCTTTTAGATGGAAATTTGCACCCGACTGTGTTCCATTTTTAAATTATTTTGCTAATTGCTTTAAAAACGAGAATATTAATTTTAATAGGTTTTGGTAATTTGTAAAGGGCAGGACGCTAGACAGGAGGGCAGGTAGTGCCATGGCACTGTGGCTCTACCCCACGAGCCGCCACTGCATTTGATACACATTTTGGATGATGTTCCGTTAAATGTTCGAAAACGAATGTACTTCCAACATGATGGAGCCCCACCTCATTTTAGTCTCCGTGTGCGAAATTTCTTGAATTATCGTTTTTCTAATCGCTGGATTGGCAGAGGTGATCCGCAAGTTTGGCCATATATGAAACACCAGTGGAAACGAGAGAAGCACTCCGCGATCGAATTTTCAATGCTGCACCTTTTATAAAAACAACCCCCACTCAATCCAACGTGCTACCCGAGCGATTAACAAACGTGCCGAAAAATGTATTGAAGTTGATGAAGGGATTTTTGAAAATATTCTTTAAGTTAGTTTGTACTGCAGTACCTGCAATTATTCGCATTTAAAATAAAAATTAACTTACAAAAACTTTAGAACAGTGGCGGCTCGTGGGGTAGAGCCACAGTGCCATGGCACTACCTGCCCTCCTGTCCAGCGTCCTGCCCTTTACAAATTACCAAAACCTATTAAAATTAATATTCTCCTTTTTAAAGCAATTAGCAAAATAATTTAAAAATGGAACACAGTCAGGTGCAAATTTGCGCGCGCGCGATTATGCGTAAAACGGTAACGTAGCTTTCGCGCCAAAGCGACGAGGCACACGGGAGCCCCGAACTTATGACGTAATTGCCATAACACACCAATAAAAAACATTGGAAAATGACCTTGAATGCGAGCAGGAAAACATCTCCGTGTAGCCAGGCCCTTTGACCCCGTTTGGCCGTTTGACGTTAGAAGTTTCAAATTCAAACAGTTGTTTGTCCGCGTCGTGTCGTGTAAGGTTGTTTGTAAACTACTTGGGTGTGCGGTTGTGATAAATCTAATAGACTATTTTGTTCTATGTGTGTTTTATTTGATGGGGGAGCAAACTTGATCCCAAAAAGGTACAGATGATTTGGTCCATATCTGGGAAAAAATTAAGACACATGAAAAATCGAAGGTACATTTAAACAATATATTTAATTTCAGTATGCTTGGTAAAATTAACATTAAAACTCAATTAAATTCTGCATATCACAATGAAATAATGAAGAAAAACGAACAAATTGATAAAAACAGATACATATTAAACCAAATTATAAACTGCGTTCGGTTTGTGGTTCTTTCGGTCTATATAGTACACTCTACCTACAGTATTTTTTTAAAATTCAAGATATGATTGTAAATTCATAAATTAAATTAGGTGCCTTTTTGCTTATTTTTCCTACTTCAAAAGCAAGAACTATTAACAAAAAAGGGCGTGGCACCCAAAATTTTTTTGCCTGCGGCGCTAAGGGTTTATCTGGCCCTACTTCACTAAAATGGCACGAGCCGCCACTGCTTTAGAACCTATTATTTTAGAAATGGTTGAGAATCGAACTGAAACATATGGGTTTATTTCTCTTATTTTCACCCTCTGAACACATTCCCCTTTCCTCACCAAACATGCTGTATAATTCGAGTATTTAATAAGATATTAATTTTAAATTTGGTACATTATTGCTTCAAGATAAAGAGTTACATTTTTTGAGAAAAACAAAATAAAAAACAATTATTAAATATTCAAAATAACTTTATTTAACTGATTTAGTACTACAGGTTTTTATCTGTACGCCACTGTCCTTACATTATTTTTGGCTAGTCATTTGCTTTCAGTATTGTCACCTATTGCAAAGTTTCACAAATGTATCTTGTATCCCTGGTAATACCACAATAGCTGACTTGATTTAGCATTTGAAAATTAGGAGATTTGCGTAAGCCGCCTTGGCATCAGTTAAAGACCGATACTTTTTAAATTATCTCCAAAACTCATCCTTTCATCGAAATTTTTTAAAAGACAAAAAATAATCGAAAACAAATTTTTCCGTGAAAAAATATAGTTCGGAGTATATGCTGAAGCAATGTACCAAACTTAAAATTAATATCTTATTAAATACTCGATTTATTAAAAAAAATCAGTTTTCAATTTCAAACTTTGATGCCCTGTATATCGAATACGAGGGTCACAAATGAAAAATATCATTATAAAAGTATATTATTTTTGCTCCAGGAATATAATATGGTTAATGGGTGGATGATAAAATATAAAGCTAAAACCGGTTAAAAGTGTAATAAATAAATATTTTAAAAGTTTTATAATTTTTATTTAATATTCAAGAAGTAGTACTCAAAGTGGAGTAAAATGTATAGAAAAAAGAAAAGTCTTTCTCTACAAGTTTATTAGAATAGCTAGGCGAACCTACAATAATTCATAATAATTCGACATCTTTCGAGTGTAGAAACACTCATCATCAGGAAAACAAAGTGAATAGTACAATGCTGATGTTGTTAGCAATAGAGAAAATAATAAGTGGGATTGAGCCGTAATTAAGCTTTCAATGGTGTACATGAGGTGTAAAAAATGAATAGTCAGAAGACCGACAAGACTTCAGCATACTAGAAAGTCAAGGGCTAGTGTAAAGGCCCTGTCTTGGGCAGAAAAATGAAGAGAGCGAAAGAAAAATTAAAGAGTTTTAGCAGACTTTGTGAAAATCATTTAGGTATAAGTAGTGAAAAATCTTAAGTTTCATTAAACTTTGTCGGAGACATGTTAAAGTAGTGAAATGAGAGGGAAAGAAAAAATTGGATTTCGTAAAATTCAAAGCATCATTTAGCTTGAAGTAAAATGCTGTTGGGTACCAGGCTTATTACGGCCCAGTTACCCCGGCAGGAGTCAAAGCATACACATTGTGTGCAAAATTAATAGATTTAAAAGATTTTTTTTAAAATTTTAGTTTTACTAGAACATCTTAGAAAAGTAACCTTTTCTTTGTTAAAGAAGTTCAACTGCAAGCAGCACGTGTCAGAAGAAACTTAATATTTTTCACGACATACCTACCTAAATGATTTTCACAAAGTCTGTTAAAACTCCCTAATTTTATTTCACTCTCTTCATTTTTCTGCCCAAGACAGGGCCTTTGCACTACCCCTTGACTTTCCAGTATGCTGAAGTCTTGTCGGTCTTCTAACTATTCATATTTTACACCTTGTGTACACCATTGAAAGCTCCATTACGGCTTAATTCCACTTATTATTTTCTCTATTGCTAACAACATCAGCATTGTACCTACTATTTACTTTGTTTTCCTGATGATGAGTGTTTCTACACTCGAAACATGTCGAATTATTCTAGGTTCGCCTATATATTCTAATAAACTTGTGGAGAAAGACTTTTTTCTTTTTCCTTTTTTTATTTCAATTATTATCTTTTGTGAATTTTTGGTGATGAGCCCCTTCACCTACTTTCCCTGATGAACCGCTACTGTTTGGATTGTCTTGCCAAGATTTCGTTAAGGCCAACGACCCCGCCGAGTTATGTGTAAAATGTACGCTTTACAATACAATAAATCGACAACCCTGGCAGTCTCCTGAAGTTTTCAGGTATCCACATACTATTTTCTAAACAGAAAAAAAGGTAAAATAAGATATTTAGGACAAAACGAATGTAAAACGAGGTTTATTGCGGTTTTGGGACAAGAGAGGGGTGACTATCCCCTATGAAAGTCCAATAAAACAGCTAAAGGAGGGTCTGAGCAACAGTTTTGTTAATCCGGGAGCATAAGCTCGGGAATGCAGGGATCATTTACACAGATAATGTTAGAAAAAAGGGACTTGTTGTAGAATTTAGGGTCAACCGGTAAACGAGTATTACAGGCTAGTGGTATAAATTAAACGATAATATACCGTGCGAGCAAAAATTATTTGCATCAAAGAGGGCCTTGCATCTAAGGACGTAATGCTTAGCCGTAGAGCTTAATAGGGGAAATTGGTATAATACGGCATACTTTTTACAAAACTGAAAATATATATTTTAAATATAAAGGTACAAAACTGCAAGGAAAACATAACATTTTAAACAATATAAATACTGCGTATCAGGAACAAAAACCTTGAATATACGTTCCTCATGCACAGGTGTTAGGTGTGCCCTTTTATCCAACCAGTTGGATAAAATGGCATACATATCTGCTCGTATAATGTATGTTGAAATAAAAATATTTTTAAGGTCAAATAAGGTTAATTATGGTTGGCAAAGTTCACAAATAAACATTTTCGTTTTTGGAGAAGCCCTGCACACTCATCACAGTGGATCCATTTTCTACAACTTTGAGAGCAAATCCAAATCTCCTTAGGCTTAGACATTGAAGAAAGTTAATTACAATACATATAAGATGCTTTATCATTATAAACTTAAAAACTAAAAAATATAAATGTAAATATTTGTAAACCCTTTCACTTTAGGTATAGGGTATGCTACATAAATTATACAGGGTGTCTCATTAAGGGTGGCCACCGACCATATCTCGGAAACTACTAGGCATAGAAACTTGGAAAATAAAATTAAGATTAAAGCGGTCATGAGAAAATTCTGGAAATTACTTTTAAGTTCCTCATTTCGCCGCAAGGGGGCACAAATAAAACAAAAATTTTTAAATTCTAAATTTCTCCGAAATTTTGCATATTAAGGTATAACTCTGATTACATCATCGAAAAGCTTAGACAATTCTGCATAATTTTGGTTAAAGGCTCATTGGCGTACCGACCTTGATAAGAGTGGGAGAAGCTATTGAAAGTGTAAACATTAAAATTGCTGTAACTTCTAAACGACTTATCCGATTTTACTAAATTTAAGCTTGTTTGGAAGGGAAAGGTCAGTATCTTCCATTGTCGTATCCAAAAGTACACGATAGTGTTTAATGAAATTGCTAGAGGGCGCAATTTGTAATAATAACGGTTTTTTTGATTTTATTCCGAAAATTCAAATCATACGGTATACCTATGACATCATAATCGGAAAGTAGATGTAATTTACAAGAAAAGATGTGAAAACCGCAGTTCGATATCTTTGTTCGTTTCAGAGTTATTGCCAAAACAATAATTTCTAATACAAATTGCGCCCTCTAGCAATTTTATTAGAAACTATTGTGTACCATTGGATATGACAATTAAAGGTACTTACCTTTCTCTTCCAAACAAGCTTAAATTTAGTAAAAATCGGATAAATCGTTTGGAAGTTACAGCGATTTTAATGTTTACACTTTTAATAGCTTCTCCCATTCTCATCAAGTGAAAGTGTAAACATTAAAATCGCTTTAACTTCTAAACGACTTATCCGATTTTACTAAATTTAAGCTTGTTTGGAAGAGAAATGTAAGTACCTTTAATTTTCATATCCAATGGTACACAATAGTTTCTAATAAAATTGCTAGAGGGCGCAATTTGGATTAAAAATTATTGTTTTGGCAATAATTCTGAAACGAACAACAATATCGAACTGCGGTAGTTACATTTTTTCTTGCAAATTTAATCTACTTTCCGAATATGATGTCATAGTTATACGGTATGACTTGAATTTTCGGGATAAAATCAAAAAAACTGTTATTATTACAAATTCCACCCTCTAGCAATTTTATTAGGAACTATCGTGTACCATTGGATACGATGATTGAAGGTACTTACCTTTCCCTTTTAAACAAGCTTAAATTTAGTAAAATCGGATAAGTCGTTTAGAAGTTACAGCGATTTTAATGTTTACACATTCAGTAGCTTCCCCCACTCTTATCAAGGTCGGTACGCTAACGAGCCTTAAACCAAAATAATGTAGAATTGTTTAAGCTTTTTAATGATGTAATCAGAGTTATGCCTTAATATGGGAATTTTCGGAGAAATTTAAAATTTTAAAAAATAATTTTTAATTGTGCCCCCTTGCGGCGAAATGAGGAACTTGAAAGTAATTTCCAGAATTTTCTCGTGACGGCTTTTATTATAATTTTTTTTTCCAAGTTTCTATGTTTAGTAGTTTCCGAGATATGGCCGGTCGCCACCCTTAATGAAACACATTGTATTTAAAATTGTATGATTATTTTAAAAATGTAAAAATATACAAGGCATTTCTTTTAAAAAAGTTGGAAGAAAAGTACTATTGCGTTCTGTTTCACCCTGTATACTATTATCAGGCCGTGAGAAACAAATAAGCACAAATAATTGCCATAATATGGACGTGATAATATATTTTATGATATACTTTATGAAAAGCTAATTATAGTCACTTATTTTCTATAATATACGAGAGGTCAAAACTATTAGGATTTTCCTAGAAAATCTTCATTTTCTAAAATCATATGATAATATGACTAAAATTAGGTGGGGAATTCGAAAATCAAAAAACGACTAGGGTGTCTCTTTTAAAAACCTAGGTTTGGGTTGTATCTCTCTTTTTGACCACACTGTATAATATTTTTAAATTATGCACCTCAAGTGTCCGCACAAATTTTGTGTAAAAGGGAAATTGGATTTTACTACCCTGTAAACCCCATATTTCTAGCAGATTTTTATTTTTCTAGAATTCTGAACTTATTCCATTCACACCTACATATTTATTATGTCAAACATAATCATGGTAACCAAAATAATTTTCAACGCATTTCTAAGATTCCGGAGTTTTCCACACATCGTCTATTGTTAAAAATAAAAGTTATTTCATACGTATCACAGCCTCCTGTTTTTTTTTGGAAAATTTTGTTTGATTCAGATTCAACTACCTAGATATCCAAGTTTTCCAGGACCTATTTAATATATACAGGGTGTTATAGCCAGTGGCGGCTCTTCCGCATGGCCATTTTGTCAATGACCTCCCAAAATTATTGGAAAATATATCAGGAAATAGGTATTATGTGTTTTATTAAATTATTTTACTCGTAAATATAATTAATTTAACTTATAAATACACCGTATAATATTTTAATCGTCCCTCGTAATCAAACCCGGTGATTGGGCAGGCGTCCGGAATTGACTTCGTTGATTTAGAGGTTAGCAGAAGTACCCGAAGATTCCACAACGACCGAGCGGTATCCGAACGTTAAAGCAATTTAGCTTTATTAGGGCGGGTCGGGTCATCATCGCAGCACTCCGCAGCAAACGTAAAAAAAGTTCTGAGCTTGGTCGACGGTATTGTTTTGATTTGAGTTTCTGGTATTTGAATTGATTTAAATCGATTTTGTTTACTGCTTTTTTGTAATAATTTCCTATTTTTATGGTCCGTGTGTGAATTAAGATCTGTAGGGCAGAAAACTAAACAACTTAAAAGTGCCAACGAGCTTGATTTTGCAAAATTCATTGAATTCAAGGCAACTGGCCTGTTGTTGAGTAATGAGAGTCGTTTATAAAAGGACTATGCCATTTCAACGAACGTCTCATTCAGGACTTTTCCAATTCTAAAGAACGAAGGATCGAACCGAAGTTCAAAAGAATATTTAAAGCTCCATTTAAAGGTATAATATTTGTTTGTATTTTTAAGTAGGTATGTATGCCTATTTTTTAAATTCACTACTGAGTTACTACAGTTACAATCAACTAGAAAAATATCGTGATGCGTCGAAATAAAAAGAAACGTAGCATATTGTTATAAAAGTTATATAATATGCTAGCCAGTGGCAGCTGGCGGCCTGCCAGTTAGAGCCACAGTGTCATGGTCCGACCTGTCCTATCTTATTTTTAAAGCAAAAAAAAAATCATAAGCAAAGTATATTAAAACTGGAACGCCGTCGGACGCACGGTGGCGCTCTATTTCTTTATTTAATCTCTTACAAACACAAAAAGGTAGTATTAACAAGAGAGCCTAAAACTATGAACTAGAAGGAGACTAAAGAAAATTTCAACAATTTTAAGAACTTTACTATCTAACATTTAGATCTGTAATTATGTTATCTAAGGAAATAAGACTTAATTTCTGTAGCGTTTGACTTAAATAAATCTATATTAGACCTATCAATTAATCGATTACATTGTTCTAACATATGATTAGGTGGTGAACAATCCATTGGATTTGTATAAAACAACCTCATACTTCTAATTCTCAAATTAATTTTAGGTACCAATTTATTTATAGTGTTGTTTAAACACAAATATTTGTACTTAAGATTATTAATGATAGAAAAGACAAATAATACAGCCCGCATAGATCTTCTACTTTCCAAAGTTACAAATTTAAAAATCAAGCATACTTCTATATACGATATCATATATTATATGGATATTCATTATTTTTTCTGACAATGCAAGAATCTTTTTTGTACTCTTTCAATGAGATCTATATTAGTCTTGGCTTGAGGCGCCCAAATGATACATGCGTATTTTAAAAATGAGGTCTTACCAAGGCATTATATAGTTTGATAATAGAATTTATATGTTTAAAAAAATTTGTATTTCTAATTACAAAGCTGAGCAGCCTATATGCCTTATTAACGATACAATTATAGTGGGTATTAAATTTTAAGTCCGATTGCACATGAACTCCCAGATCCTTAAACTCATCCCTCCGAGTCAACTTTAAATTATCAAGAAAATATTGATTGTTTATGAAATTTAGCTTCCTAGTATCCTAGTGATGGTCATAATGGAACATTTACCAACATTGAGAAACATCCCATTCTCCCTAAACCATTTAGTAACTGAGTCTACGAGTAAGTCAAGCTGTAATTTGTAATAATCCCGCAATGAAGTGATTTGTCTAAAGATCTTAAAGTCATCAGCAAACACAAGGTCCATTGAATACTTGATGCAGTTAGACAGGTCATTTATAAAAATGGCAAAAAGAAGAGGTCCTAAATTACTTCCTTGGAGCACACCAGAAGTCACCAGGAATTCCCTAGATAAACATTGGCCAACTTTAACCTGTTGGTACCTAAACATATTATGATCCGACCTCATAAAAACACATGCACTGCTAGAGGAACCGAAATCTCTCAGCTTTCCCCACAATATACCATGGTCAACCTGGTCAAATGCCTTTGCACAGTAAGTCATAATCAATATCAAAGCAATTATGAGTAAATCAGTAACGTCGTTCTAAGGTAACGTCGTTCTAGTGAGCCTAGTTCAAGATGACCTGTATCCTGTATCAATGCAGTTTTTCTACAATTACAGTGGTCAATATCTAATTTTTAAGGGCCAGGCGCCCAAGGCTCCCACCAATGGAAACCTTTCAGTCAGTTGCTGACGTTCCTGTACGCGTGGCGGTCCGGCAATTGTTCCGTGCTGCGATTCAGTTGTTGGATCGTACGTCGCGAATGCGTGTTGTTTTATTCTGTGCGCTTTGGTAAAGAAAGTAACTTTCTTTCTTTAAAAGTTTTTAATGGACAATGCATTTTCTACAATGTGTTTGGAGCAAAAATTGAAAATTATAAACTTAGATTATTTGGATTAGATTTAAAAATGGAACAAAACTCGGAGCGGAAATTTCATAAAAATATTTATACCGTGCGAGCAAAAACAATTTGCATCAAAGAGGGCTTGGATTAAAAAACGTAGGGCTTGGTTTAGATCATAATGATATGGGGACGATATATCTAACCAAATCTAGTTAAAAATTTTGTTAAATTCATATTATGACATGATATGCCAAACTAATTAGTAATAAAATAAGTAGACAAATTAATTTTTTTGTTTACAAAATTAACAAAGTAAGAATATACATCAAGAAAAATAAAAATAATTACATAAATTGCTGAAATTGGCCACCGCCATGCTCCAAGCATAAATTCACACGTCTCATCATATTTTCGAAAGTGTTGACTAGCATCTCTGGAGAAATGTTACCACATTTTTGGATAATCTTTTCTTGTAATAATTGTTCAAAATCTGCAACTGGTGTTTTAAAAATAGTGTTCTTTAAATGAGAAAAAAATAAGTAATCCATAACCGTTAAACAAGATGATCTAGGTGGGAATTCAATGTCTGATCGAAAACTGATCAATCTGTCGTCGAAAAAATTGCGTAGGTAGTTAATAGTTTCGGCGGCTGTATATGGGTGGTTGCACCGTCCTGTTGAAAATATCCAAAACGTAGTTCGTCGTCAAGTAATTGCTCCACAAATGGATTCAAAATATTGTCTCTATACCGCTGTGCTGTAACTGTGTCATGGAAAAAATAGGACCAACAATTTTCTTCTTTGGGAAACAGCTAACCAGACACCAATTTTTTGAGGGTGCAATGTGGACTCTACAAAAAAATGGGGATTCTTACTACTCCACATGCGTGTATTCTGAGAATTCACATAACCGGAGAGGTGGATCCAGGCTTCATCCGAAAAAAATGTCAGGTCTAATAAATCATTTATTTCCAATAAATTTTGGGTAAACCATTGAGAGTAATTCCTGCGTCTTTCAAAATCTGCGGTTTGTATTTCTTGAAATACTTGCACTTTATAAGGAAATAAATTTAGCTGCTTCTTAAGAATAGTCCTGCATGTTCCATAAGATCTTCCCACTTCTTGGGACAGGCGTCTTATACAATTTGTTGACGTATTTTGTATTATTTCACGAACGTTTGCAACAAGTTCTTCTATTCTTACAGATGGTCTTCCTGCTCCTTTTTTGTGTTGTATAGAACCTGATTCCCAAAACACAGCCACGGTTCTTTTCAGGCAATGATAAAAATCCTCAGCAATTAAAGCAACTTTAGGAAAATGTTCGTGAAATTCGTCCATGCACAAACCCGGATTGTATTGCCACTCACCATTTACTCTAACCCCGTTTCGAAAATACGCTTTAACCATGAATGTTTTGTGCTGTTCCGTAAAGCCCATTGTGTGAATTGTTCAAGAAATTGGAAAAATTAGCGATGAATCAAATTACTTGTAACGACTGCCAAAGATGACGGAATAACTGATTGATCGTTAATTCAGGTAGTTACTGACACCCAACAGGTATTAAGCTCTATACGGCTAAGCATTACGTCCTTAGATGCAAGGCCCTCTCTGATGCAAATAATTTTTGCTCGCACGGTACAAAAATGTTTAATTTGACAATATTATTGTCATTATTTTGTTAAGACTTACAGGAATAATAATAAAGTATGTGCTCTCTAGAAAAATGTCTTGTAAAGAACGCGCCTCCACCTTCTCCCTGTATTTTCAAATATAATGTGCTGGAAAGACCCATTTAATAGCTTCTGCTTTTTGATTACGTCAACCTAAAGGTCAAAATGTATAGAGTCCTTTTACTCCTGGATTATTACCCTAAAACGCAACCAAATAGGAGGACTAAACTGCCGGCGACGTTTTATTGATTTCCCTGGCCGCCACCAGCTCAACACTCGGAAAATGCATTCTGCCGGCATTTGGCTCGAAAACTCGCCTGAAACAGTCGGATCGTCGAATATCGGTCGTGAAAAAGTCGATCCGTATTCGCGAATCGCGCGCCAAGGCATGCCGCATTCACTTTTGTTTTTGCCGGCAAACCGATTCTTTGCGAACGATCTAATAATTATTATCTTCGGCTGAAAGATAGTCCAGTTAGACTGATATTTGAAAAATATTTTAAATTTATTTAAGATAAGCTCTTCTGTATTTTTTTAAATACCTCTTACATCAAATTGACGTAAGTAAAAGCATCTGCAGTATATACACAATGTTAAGACGATAGTGATTACCAATTAGGTTAGTGTTTAAGAAAGTTATTTTCTTAAAAATAAGTGTATAGGATTCATTTTTATTATTTTCATAACGTTACTTAAACAAATTTAGGCCATATTGTTGTAGTATTAGTACATGGTACGGGAGTTTTAAATATCTCCAATTTACAAATATATTATTTTATTACCTATTTATTATTACAATATACTTACTTCTGACATGGTTTGAGGTTTATAAAAAAAACTTATTAATAAATGAGTTATTTTTGTATTGTATCATAAAATGTAAAATTTCTTTTTATTTAATGCATGTTAAACCACACGAAAGTAAATGCCTACATAAATCTTTAAATTATACAGCGTGAAATTTTTAACTGTAATTCAGTATTTAGAAAGAAGCTTTATTTGCTAAAAAAATACCGAACTACAGATGCGTTTATATTTAGTGTGAAATATTTTTTGGTGTCTACATGAAATTTACCCCTTTTTTTGGGAGTAGAAACTGCCCCCAGTTTCTTTTTTGTCTAATGTTAAAATATGTACTCGTTGAAAAGGGCATAAAAAAGGAATATTACCCACTTTTTACTTTTGCATTCCGGTAATGTAGAGGCAATTTGTTTTATTTTAAAAATTGTTAGAAAAGTTGCCCATTTTTGTTTTGACAAACACCTAATTTAAAATAAATTTCATTCTTTACATTATGTAACGTTTTCGGGGTTATTTGGCAAATTTCGTGTATAAGTCGTTGCCTAAGTTCCTCTAAATTTTCTGGTTCTGTTACGTAAACTTTGGTTTTTAGGTGACCCTAATAATCTGGAGGATTAAGATCCGGCGATCGTATGGCCAATTTTTTTTTCTTGCATTTTAGATTACCGAAATGCTAAAGTAAATAGCAGGTCCTATTTCCTTTTTTATTTCAACGAGTTATCACAATACATACCTTAACATTAAAAAAAAAAGAAGGGTAAATTTCATGAAGACACGAAAAAAGTATGCCAAACTAAAATAATTAAACTCTGCCGTAGTTCTGTATTTATATGTTTAGGGTTATCCAACCAAGACTAGACAAGGCGATTTTTTGACTTTTCCTGTACTTTTATAAAAAAAACTGAAATAGCCATCTTAAGTCATTTTCTCCCGCGAATTCGAATATCTTTAGCAAAAAACAATTGAACATTAAACAAAAGTACTAGGGGTCACTTTGATATTTTTTTAAATGGAACACCCTGTATATTTTTACATTTTTAAATTCCACATAAAATTATAATTATTTTTTATTAAATGCACTATTAGTCTATACTTCATAGTTTCCGAGATATTGACTCTCGAAAAGTGACATTTTTGAACTTTGACAGCTTATAAGTTTCTAACAGTACGTCTTAGAGCAAAACGGCTAACATGTCTCTATCTTCAATTTTTATTATCTTCCCAAAAAATCAACTTCCGGTTAAACCGGAACAACTATATTTCCTTCTTTCGAGTTACATCCGGTTTAACCGGAAGTTGATTTTTTTTGGAAGATAATAAAATTTAAAGATAGGGACATGTAGGCCGTTTTGCTCTAAGACGTACTGTTAGAAAGTTATAAGCTGTCAAAGTTCAAAAATGTCACTTTTCGAGAGTCAATATCTCGGAAACTATGAAGTATAGACTAATAGTGCATTTAATAAAAAATAATTATAATTTTATGTGGAATTTAAAAATGTAAAAATATACAGGGTGTTCCATTTAAAAAAATATCAAAGTGACCCCTAGTACTTTTGTTTGATGTTCAATTGTTTTTTGCTGAAGATATTCGAATTCGCGGGAGAAAATGACTTAAGATGGCTATTTCAGTTTTTTTATAAAAGTACAGGAAAAGTCAAAAAATCGCCTTGTCTAGTCTTGGTTGGATAACCCTGTACAAATTCTATAGTTTATTAATCCATTACCCGCCCCTGGCTGTCATTACTGCTTGTCTAATAATAAACTATTTTTTTCACTACTAACCTATCTAACGGCCATTTTTGACCGATTAATATTAATAACCTAAGAAATCGTTTTTCTCTACCATGGTTAATAATGAAAACAATCGATTTGAAAGAAGATAACTTGATTGAAAAACGTTACAAACGCAATTCTTTTAAATATGTAGGTACCTAAAATTTTTATTAATTATTAATATTGTAATAATAAGTGTCTTGTAATTGTGTTAGTATTGGAAAAAATTATATTAACCACGGTTTAGATCAGGGGCGGTTCTACACCCAAAATATTGGGGGGGCACCACATTGGCGCATGCAGCCACAATTTTTGGTAGCCATCGCTTGATTGTATTTCTCTCGAGATATTTTAAAGTTTTTTTCAGAAATGTTGGGGGATCCTGGGCCCCCCCGTAGAACCGTCCCTGGTTTAGATAACTAATAGCCCTCGTATCTTAGATCCCTCGTCGCTGCGCTCCTCATGATTTAAACTCGCGAAGCTTGGGCAATAATAGTAGCTGTATAAACCTTGGTTAATAATATACTATTAAACACGTCATTATTTTCTCGTAAGAATAACATTATTTAATCCCATTGGTTTATTGTCTATATTCGTACAAAATATTATCGACCTGACCTAAAACATTTTATCAATTAATTCCATCACATTTATAAAGAAATTACCCTGACACACGAAGTGTATAGGAAATTGATGTAAATGTGGAAAAAGGTTTTTTTTTTGTAAATTACGAGATATACCGGGTGTCCACGGAAGGTGGTTCGCCCCTCTAACTTTTTTGTTTTTTAAGATAATGAAAGAAAATGTGGGGAATTTGTATACGACATAAAACTGCATTTTTTGATAGGTGACTTAACTATATGGAACTTCCGGTTTAACCGGAAGTGACATAAACTTTCGATTTTTAAATGGGACACCTGGCACATTTTTGCTCTTTTTTACTCCATATGACATTTTAAATACAACGATGTGTCACTTGTCACTTTTTGTCACCAAGAAAATATTTTTTTTCCAATTTTATTGTTTTATCTAGAGGGCTATGAATACCTTAAAATCATTTATTTCAGTTCTTTCATCTTGGGAAAAATACAATTTTACTATTTTTAGTCCAATGCTATGTGATATGTAAAATTTAATCTTTAAAGATGTATAACTCATTTTTTTTAAATGGCAACATGGTGGCTCGTCGGGTTAAGAAAAAAGAGGATTTTATTACGATTATTTTGATACCATACACTATTAGGTTTTAGAAGAACTGCAATTAAAAAACTTTAAAAATTTTACTTACAACTTTCTTAAAATGAAGCATCTTTTGAGAATAAATTTAGATATAAATGCATCAAGTAGCCTGTGACCAGCAAAACTGATAAAACAAAGTCATGCCTTGAAGAGAATTGAAATGCCAACAGCTTCTGCCAAAGTAAATTCGTTTGTTGTTTAAAAAGCACGGAAAATAATAGTTTTACAAGGACTGAAAAAGTTGATATGTTATAAGTGTTTAGAGAATGTGGAAATAATTCAACCGATGCTGCACGACTTTACGCACAAAGATATTTTAATCGGCGTCATCCAACTCGGCACTATTAGGTACCCAAAACTGGTTCCGAAAATGCGAAATGAGCCTGACAATAATAACATATCAACTTTTTCACTCCTTGTAAAACTATTATTTTCCATGTTTTTTAAACAACAAACTAATTTACTTTGGCAGAAGCTGTTGGCATTTCAATTTTCTTCAAGGCCTGATTTTGTTTTATCAGTTTTGCTGGTCACAAGGCTACTTGATGCATTTAAATCTAAATTTATTTTCAAAAGATGCTTCATTTTAAGAAAGTTCTAAGTTTTTTTAATGACAGCTTTTCTAAAACCTAAAAGTGTTTGGTATCAAAATAATCGTAATAAAATCCTCTTTTTTCTTAACCCGACGAGCCACCATGTTGCCATTTAAAAAAAATGAGTTATACAACTTTAAAGATTAAATTTTACATAGCACATAGTATTGGACTAAAAATAGTAAAATTGTATTTTTCCCAAGATTAAAGAACTGAAATAAGTGATTTTAAGGCATTCATAACCCTCTAGATAAAACAATAAATTTGGAAAAAAAATATTTTCTTGGTGACAAAAAGTGACGTGACACATCGTTATATTTAGAATGTCATATGGACTCAAAAAAAGTAAAAATATACCAGGTGTCCCATTTAAAAATCGAAAGTTTATGTCACTTCCGGTTAAACCGGAAGTTCCATATAGTTGAGTCACCTGTCAAAAAAATGCAGTTTTATGTCGTATACAAATCCCCCGAATTTTATTTCATTATCTTAAAAAACAAAAAAGTTAGAGGGGCGAGCCACCTTCCGTGGACACCCGGTATACCATAGTTTATAGATTTCAGGTACAAGTTGGGCGAGAGGGGGGTGGGGGGGCAAGCAAGGGAAATTTTGTCATTTTGGAAAGAAACGATTTTTTGTCCTGCCTATTCAAACAGTAATAAAATACAGTAACTCACAGCTTAAATGATGCAGTTGCAGTTGCAATAAAAACTAATTTATTCCTGCCCCAGACAAACAAAAATATTTAGCGGATTTTAAGTATCTTAAATATATATTTGCGACCTTCTTAGTTTATTTTGAGAAAAAGTTATATGCATAACGTAATTAAGTGTTAAACAATACAAAATATGGATAAATATTATGTCACAGCAGTATAAAATTAAGAAAATGAATAAGAACAAAACAACTCTATTTATTAATAATAATATCAACTGCTAATATTTTGTCGGTCCTTCGGCATTGTCAATTACATATTGTAGGCGTCTAGGCATTGATTCGACTAACTTTCTTGTAAAGGGTTTTCCAATAAGAACGATATGATTTTGAAACGATATGGTAACCATGGTAATAAAGTTATACCTGTCACCAGTCTTCAGTTATTGTCAGTAAACTATAACAATTTATTATGGCTAAATACGCGCTTCAAGAACGTTTGGTTATTATCCAAAAATTTTACGAAAATAGACGATCTTTTGTAAACACTTATCGCGCACTTCGCGAAAACTTTGGTGTAAATAATCGTCCTCCTTTGCTTGCCATTCGTCGCATCGTTGAGAAATTTGAAAATAATTTTACTCTTCACGATGTAAAAACACCAAGAAGACACCGAAACGGAAGAACTGTTGAGAATATTGCTGCTGTAAGAGCTAGTGTTGCAGTGGATCCAAATTTATCAATTCCTCGTCGTGCTCAAGAGTTAACGATTAAAAAAAGACAACTTGGCGTATTTTGAAAGAAGACTTGAATTTACACCCGTATAAGATTGTTTTGACCCAAGAACTTAAGCCACTGGACCATCGTCGGCGCAGAGAATTTTCTGCTTGGAGTTTAGAACAACTTGAAAGGGATACTAATTTTGCCAAAAAAATTATCTTTTCAGATGAAGCTCATTTTTGGTTGAGTGGATACGTTAACAAGCAAAATTGCCGTTTTTGGTGTGAAAACAATTCACAACAGATTTATGAGAAGCCTTTGTATCCGCTAAAGGTAACTGTATGGTGTGGTTTATGGTATGGTAGTATCATCGGACCATTTTTTTTCCAAAATGAGGCAGGAGATGCAGTTACAGTGAATGGTAAACGATATCGACAGATGTTAAGAAATTTTTTGTGGCCAAATTTAGATGCACTTGATTTGGAGGATATGTGTTTCCAGCAAGACGATGCCACATGTCACACTGCTCATGAAACTATCAATATACTGCAAGAAAAGTTTGACGAAAGGATAATTTCAAGGAATGCTACTGTTCAGTGGCCTCCAAGAAGCTGTGATTTAACTCCTTTAGATTACTTCTTGTGGGGCTATTTGAAATCTAAGGTTTATGAAAACAGACCACAAACACTTGATGCATTAAGGTTAAACATTGAACCCTGCATTCGTCAGATCACGCCCGATTTATGGCATAAAGTCATCGAAAATTGGGTTCGTCGAATTCGCTCGTGTACACGAAGTCGCGGAGGACATTTAAACGATGTGTTATTCAAAACATAAATGTTATCGACTATACTTTAAGATAATATAAAACGGTTTGTTGTATCTGAAATTATTTTAATTTTATTTCATTTTGAAATCATATCGTTCTTATTGGAAAACCCTTTATATTCGGGAGATATTGTGTTCCATTCTTCCGTAATTTTGACTTTTAATTCGTTGTTGATTTTCTTTTTTAATATTAACCATAAATTTTTAATAACATTTAGATCTGGTGATTTTGGTGGTGTTTTACCGACTTGTGGGCAGTTATAAAGCAACCAACTACGAACCCGGTATGTCGTTGTCTTGATAAAAGCGGTAATTGCCATTATGCCATTAATACCCAATTTTTCAGCACTAGCTCCAAGATGCTGTCTTAATATATCCAAATACATGTAATAATTACCTTCAATAAAATGTATGTTACCGACTCCAGCCCCATAACGTTACTCCACCCCCACCGTGCTTTAACGTAGCTTTCATATTTTTTAATTTTAGTTTTTCATTTCGATGGCTTAGATTGCAAACCGTCTAACTCCACTTTTTATTAAAATTTCGATTTTGTGCAAATAGTTAGCTTAATGTTAGATCTATGGATACCCAAACCAAATAACTCCAAATAATATTTTTGTTAGACGGTTTGCAATCTAAACCATCGATTTGGCTTTCTCCAAACTGAAACTTTTCCATCGGATTAAAATAAATGTATTTTAGTCTCATCAGCAAAACTTACTGAATTCCAGAAGTCCAAATCCTTGTGAATATGCTTCCGAGTAAACTGTAACCTTTTGCACCTATTTGTTTGGCTAATAAACGGTTTATTTCGTGCAGTTCGACCATTAAAATTATTTTTCCGCAACGCTCGCCGAATTGTTTCGGGGTTACACCTTTTCCCAAACTGTCTTTCCACTTCATCTCGTAGATTTGGAACACTTTTCTTTGGATTATTGGCGATTTTTCTAACAATCCATCTTTCTTCTCGATCGTTGAAAATCTTATTTGGAGCCACTCTCGATTTATTTGCGACTATATTTTCATTATTATAGCGTTCAATTATATGCTGCACAGTTGGTGGATATTTATTTACCACTTTGGCTATATTTCTTTGGCTATACCCATTTCTAAAGTGAAAAATGATTAAATTTCACCATTTACACAAACACTTTTTAGAAATGAATATTTACATTTATTGCATTGGGTCCTTTGAAATGGGTTAATTTGCAGACTCAAGGCGATAAACATTCGTGTTCGACTCAATCTCCGAATTTTCGTTAGCCCGTATGCATTTAGGCAGAATCTACCATTGATTAGCAATAGGCTATAAATTAAGGTCTCTTATTGGCTGTTGCTAATCGCTGGTACGTTTTGTACAAACATTGCTAATCGCGGGTAGATTTTGTCTCCCTATATGCACTGTTGCCAATAGAAGGTAGGATTTGCTTTAACATTGCTAATCAGCGGTATGTTTTGTCTAAACACGTGCAATCCCCATTTAAACAGTGCGACTGCAAATAGGTACCAACTTGTTATAGACATGACTATAAGACTATAAGGTTGCTGATAGAAAAGAGAAGATATGGAAAAAGTAAAAATACAGGCTTTATTATTTTATTATTTATACAAAACATTTTAAATTCTTACAGTAACATTTTTATGTTTAGTGTGACTTCGCACTTGGTACATTTTTATTTACATTGACAGCAATATTTCTTTTCCTTTTTAAATGTGTTTTTTCACCAGTTACTGGTCGACCTGCAGGTAGACGCTTACTGCCTCTAGTTACACCTGGTTTCCTTCTGGAGATGGACGTCGGCTGAACTCTTATTGAAGCACCAGCTCGATTGCGTAGACCAAAAGTACTACCGCACGTACTTAAAAATGTATCCCAATTATCTTTTGTTTTAGCTTTATCCAGCCTTTTTGAACATCTGTTTAAATATACTTTACATGTACCAAACTTAGTATGTTGTTCTCGTACTGCATTTAGAACATTTTCAAACTCATTATCATTAGCATTTTTGCTTTCTAGGACTGACAGTGTTTCAGTATTTTCATTTCCTGCATTGTAAATGCAGGAAATGAAAATCATAATTTAAACCTATTTCATTTAAAGCAGGATTATTTGAGCAGCTGGACATAGTTTCAACAAGCGATGCATAAAAATCCTATCGCCTAATGCCAAAACTGCCATCGCGTATCTATCATTAGCCTCAGTTGCAATAGGATCAGAATACCCAAGAAGTATTAGTTTCGGTAGAAAATTCTGATATTCACTGAATACATTTTTTAATAGAATTAATGTCAGCCCATAACACTGTTTTTTCTTTTGATTGATTTACCACTTCATGGCAAAAACTTGTTGGAAATTTTAAATCAGTAGGTATTCATACTGTCAGGTATAATAATAATTAAGGGACATTGACTACACCACCCGAAAAGTTAAAGAGAAATGCACGACACGACTCACAAAAAAAGATGATGCAATACGTGTGTAGACAAAACATACCGCTGATTAGCAATGTGAAGGCAAATCCTACCTCCTATTGGCAACAGTACATATAGTATTCCCAGGGAGACAAAATCTACCCGCGATTAGCAATGTTTAGACGAAAGGTACCAGCGATTAGCAACAACTAATAAGAGACCTTAATTTATAGCCTATTGCAAATCAATGGTAGATTCTGCCTAAATGCAGCGCGTATATCAAATACTTGTTAACGAATGCCGCTAGTGGGTTGCCAGGGCTAGAAGTAAACCATTTTAGAGAGTGCATAGCAATCTAGATGAAAAAATAAAAATAAAAATGATGAAGTGTTAAAAAGTGATATAGAAAGTGATGTCGTTGAATTTGGAATTGTGTTCTGAATCGATATAGCCTAAAATATACAGAGTATTTCATTTAAACATCTAAAGTTGAGGTCATTACCCGTTAAACCGGAAGTGACAAGATTTTATCCATCGCGTCATAAAATGCAGAATATTATCAAATATAAAGCCACCAAATTTTATTTCTGTCATGTAAACAATAAAAAAGTTATAGGGGTGCGAGTTTCTTCTAAAACACCCGGTATAATTTTAACACAAACATTTTCGTTTTAATTTCAGCGTTAAAAATTGATAAAATCACTGTTGGTTTAAATTTCATTGATAGCAACTCCAAATTGTTGAACCTCTCCTGACACATTTGCCATTGTGCCATTGGACTCTAGACACGAGCTCAAACCTAATTATATCACCCCCTCGACTTTTGGCTCTCAAACAACAAAAGGTGTTGAGTGGATGCAACAAAGTTGCCGGTAAAAATGTTGAAGAAATTATTACATATTGTTAAATAATAATATGTATTCGGGAAGGAGTTGTTGCATTACAGCTAAAAAATCTGATAGGCGTCGGGGCTTATTAGACCAGGGTCGATAATTTTTGAAACAAAAAAAAATAGTAGGATGAAACCCATTGGAAAATGAAGAAAATATAACAAGGTCGGAAAGTGGTAGGGGGTGAGTTTTTAAGGTTAGAAAACGATTTATTTTGATTTCCGGCAAAACTACAAGTCCTATAGAAAAACGTTAAATGGCAAAGTTGTAGGTAATAAAAAGATCTACAACTTTTGTATTTACACTTTTTTCACATAACGTCAAAATTTAGGTGAAAAATTCAAATAACCAAGTTTTTGGTTTTTTATCTTTTACAAAAAAAAATTTTTTTTTTCACGAAATTTGGTGAAAACGTACCTTTTTATGTCCCAAACACACTGTAATTTTTTTGATTTATAATATTTATTTTTTCACCATATTTTGAATTAATATCGAAAAAGCTCCCTAATTTTCAATCGAAAATCCTCACGTCAAAATATCTGCTTTTTTAAAAAAGTCGGTGGGCTTTTTGTTCGTTGAAATCTCTACTTTCTGATGATGTAAAAAAAATATACATTACTATGGTAAATGTTCTCAAAACGTTTTCTACCCTTAAAAACTCACCCCATTTCCACTTCCCGACCTCGGATCGCCCGTAAATTATTTTTCCTTTCATTTTTGTTATATTCTCTTCCTTTTCCAATGGGTTTCATCCTACTATTATTTTTTTTCACTTTTTACCATTTTCAAAGGCTTCAGCCCTGGTCTATATTAATTAGGATTCATAGATTATTGCGGATACTATCATAAAGTTATAATTTACAATAATTAGTAAAGAAGGGGCAAAGGTTTTTGTTGATTTACTTTTAGTAATCCAATAATTATTGATCTATGTATTTCTATTTTCTTTCAGTTAAAAAATCCACTGCAAGCTTGGCTGCATAGGTACAGAGAGGAAAATTTGTTATGATTTAAATATATTCGGTCAAGATTAAAAGTTAATAAAACCACGGATATAATTATCCTAGGACATTAACATCAGTCTGTCTGAACTATCCCAAGGACGGTCGCGATGGTCCAGTGATTCGTAAATATATCAAGTTACTCATTTAGCTAACCATAATAATTTAAATGTAGAACAATAGTTGTGTACCTATACATCATAATAATAATACGTTGTGAATAAAAATAAAAATTATTTTATATATCAAACTTTATCAATAAATAGTGTGAATAACTAACATAATATTTTAAATATCAAACAATAAACAGTTGAAGCAAAGAAATATTTAAATAAAACATTTAATTAAAACAATTAATTTGAAAAAACATGGCCCCAAAGTTATTTTACAATGACATGAATCCAGGAGTTAGAGCAGTGTTATTGACAGCAAAAGCAGTGGGTGTTGATTTTAAACTTATTGAAGTCAGTGTTTATTACAAGGAGCATGTGGACGAGGAGCTTGTAAAGGTAATATTATTATTTTTTAAACAATATACAGGGTCGCTTTTATGTATGGAAACGGTCGATTATTTGCTAAAGTAAGATAGCTAGCGAAGAATGTAAAATACAAAACTTTTGGGGTTTTTAGAACTCTATTACACTGCACATAAACTAAGTATACAGGATCAGTCAAAATGCCATGGAAGAACAACGTTACTTTATTTTAAATGGGACCCCCTGTATACTATTCAATATTTCAATTATTTACAAGATTCATAAAAAAAATGTTAAGCACACCACATACCCAATCTTAACCGTTTTCGAGATATCGAGTTTCGAATATCGTTTTCAAATAAATTATTACATTCATTAATTTTCTAGTCCATCAAGTTACCTTAGAAAATATTTATCTTCATAACAATGTTGTTTTGTCATCGTGACAACAGATATGCCAAAAATACTTACATTTACAATTTGTGAACAATTTTCGCGTAAAAATGGCACGTTTAAGTGATACCGAGCGCATTGAAATTTTAATGATGATAATTATGGTACGGCGATAGAACACGGAGTTTTACCCAAGTGGTGAATATTTTTAATGAATTGCATCCAGATCGGGAACCTATAACTAAATCAACTGTTTCCAAAACATTGCAGCGTTTTCATGAAACTGGAGCTGTGAAAGATCGACCAAAAAGTGGAAGACCGGTAAGCGTTACTAATGAAGAAAATTCTCTAAATGTCATGTTAGATGTGGTAGAAAATCCAATAAATTCGATGCAACAGCGGGCTTTAAATCATAATATGAGTCGATATTCCATTCAAAAAATTACCAAAAGAGAAAAATTCAAACCATATAAAATTCATTTGTTACATGAATTGAGTGAAGACGATTTTGATCGCAGAATTCAGTTTTGCGAAATCATTATGGATAAATTGAATCAAAATGTCAACTTTGTCAACCACATTTTATTTTCTGATGAATCAACGTTTTGTTTAAACGGGCACGTAAATCGACACAGCTGTGGATATTGGTCAGACCAAAATCCACATTGGATGGAACAAGTTCATACCCAACGACCACAAAAAACCAATGTTTGGTGTGGCATTATTGGTGGTAACGTCATAGGACCCTATTTTTTACATGGAAATTTGAACTCTGAACGATATTTATTACTTTTACAAGAGAATATTGTTCCACAGCTCAGACTATTCCCGAACCATAATAATAATCCCATTTTACCGGCTGATCAAATAAATATGGTTTCAACAAGATGGGGCTCCACTACATTTTGCACGGATGGTGAGGGAATATCTAGAGGAAACTTTTCCTGGTAAATGGATTGGGCGCAGAGGTGCAATTGAATGGCCTGCTAGGTCTCCTGATATGACCCCTCTGGACTTTTTCCTGTGGGACTATATCAAAAATTTAGTGTACAAAAATAGGCCACAAAATATCGAAGATTTGCAACAAAGAATAATGCGTGAAATTTCCAGTATTGCTCCCAATATCCTTTTAGATTCGCTACAAAATTTTGTTCACCGAATTCATTACTGCCAGGAGGTAAACGGTGGACACTTTGAGCACCTTATAATATGGGATTTCAAATTGTTGTTTACTAAAACTTAGTTTGTCTCTATTATTATTGTTATTAGATTTATTTGAAAATGATATTCGAAACTCGATATCTCGAAAACGGTTAAGATTGGGTGTATGGTGTGCTTAACATTTTTTTTTTAGAATCTTGTAAATAATTGAAATAATATTGAACAATATACAGGGAGTTCCATTCAAAATAAAGTAACTTTGTTCTTCCATGGCTTCTTGACTGATCCTGTATACTTAGTTTATGTGCAGTGTAATAGATTTCTAAAAACCCAAAAATTTTTGTATTTAACATTCTTCGCTAGCTATCTTACTTTAGCAAATAATCGACCGTTTCCATACATAAAAGCGACCTTGTATATGGATAATAATAGCTTTGTTGCAATCTGCTAACTAAATCGTCTATTTTAAAAACGTGTGTCTTGCTAACTAGCCAGTAGCTGCTGCTGACGACAATAGAAGAACGGTAGATATTTCGAAACTCCGTGTGTCCGTGTGGATTACATTTATATTCGGGTTTCCCGCCACCCCCTTATCACTAAGCCCTTAATTATAAGAAAAAGGAGTAATATAAGAATTCGGCCGGCATGTGTGGTCTGGCATAGTGGAGGTCTAAAAATTGGGATGTAAATCCTTTTAATAAAATAATGATAATATGTGTTTTGTCATTTTTTCAAAATTCACTTAAGGGTTAAAACAAAGGTCGTAGGTAGTCCATTCTGAGGAGGTACGCAAAAAATCAAAATTATCTTATGCAGCTAAAATTTTGCATGTGGACTAGAAACTGCATTTAAAAAACTTTTTCTTATAACTTTTTTCGATACCTACTTTCAGAAATAACCCCACTTTTGAATTATTTTTTGAAGAAATTTAAATTTGAAAGATAATGCGAATCACGTGACTACTATTTTTTTGCTTAATTTTCATCTCGATCAAAGCAGAACTTGATGCCAAAGTCAAATTTCGAATAAAGTTATTAATAAAAAAAAAATCCCATGATGAGGACCTTTACTGGTCACACTGGTATAACGTTAATATCTAACAAGGGCGTCCATAGGGGGGGGGGGGCAAAACGGGCACTTGCCCCCCCCCCTAGGCGTCCACATTACTATTTTATTTCATAATTCAGTATAAATCGAGGGGTAATTAATTCACTAAGAAAAATTTGTACACCATTTTCCATATTGCCGAATTTTCTTCGTATTTTCCTTGTATTTTCTGTATTTTCCTTGTATTTTCTTAATTTTTCTCGTATTTTCTGTATTTTCCTTGTATTTTCTTAATTTTTCTCGTATTTTCTGTATTTTCCATGTATTTTCTTAATTTTTCTTGTATTTTCTGTATTTTCCTTGTATTTTCTCGTATTTTCTAGAACTTGTACACCATTTTCGCCAAAAAAAAATTGGCTTTACTAAATTTTTTTTTAGAAGTCAAAGCAGCGTTGTTCCAGAATCTTAAGTTGGTTATTCCCATCATTAAAACCGTCGAAAACCCGGTAGCGTTAACGACTTTACGTCATTGCCAAATTGATTGGCGCGCGTATTTTCCATATTTTCCTTATGTTGCCTGTATTTTTCTCGTATTTTCTTTGTATTTTCTTCGTATTTTCTGTATTTTCTTCGTATTTTCTGTATTTTCTTCGTATTTTCTGCATTTTCTGTATTTTCTTTTGTATTTTCTAGAAGTTCTACACGATTTTCGTCAGTGAATTACCCCTCGGTATAAATATTCAAGCGCGGATCCAGGGGGGGGGGGGGGTCATGGGGGTCATGACCCCCCCCCCAAAACAGAAAATAAATAAATGAATTTACTGTTTTGACTACCTTTGCAGCTTTTTCACAAGATTCATGACAACATTACTATACCATAAATTAGTTATATTTTTTCTTTTTTTGAATTCACTTTAACATTAATTTACATGCATATATTATCCTTTTTAATGTAAAAATTATCATTGAAAATTTTCTCGCCTATAGCGCATTCTCTGTCAAATTTTGGGCGTGGTCGCAAAAATTTTTCGCTAGCAAGCTTTTTAACTTCATTTATATCATGATGACCCCCCCCCCCCCCCAAAGCAAAGTTCTGGATCCGCGCCTGTAAATATTGAATAGTACAGTGGTTAGTTAGTACAGACCAACAAATCACTAAACTGATTATGATTATTTACAAAAAAATAAAGAAAATTTAATAAAAAAAGTAATCAACGAGTTTGGCAAGACGTCTAGGAATTTAACATTTTTATTTTATGATGAAAACTTATAAATTGTAATTTTGTGTTTATTTTTTACAAATTCTGTTCTCTGTTCCGTTAGGCATAAGGTACCTATATGTTAAATAATTAGTCATATATAAAAAAATATTGTTTATGTTTTTGCCCCCCCCCTGAAAAACGCTCTATGGACGCCCTTGATATCTAATGGGAGTTTACTAAAAATTATATATTTCTGAAAAATATATCTCTTTCATCATCTTTATATTGTGTAAATCGATATATTCATTATATAAGTTCAATTATACTTAATTGATTGATTAGTCCATGTGCTTGAAAAAGGCAAAACTAAAAAATACAATTTGATACAAAGCAAACACTGAAATTGCGTCATTCTAAGCAATTTCCTGAGTTTAACTTTTACTGCTAATGAACATTGTAGCTAGAAATGTGGCCTTCGTTGCTATCATAAATCTAGTTAACTGTTAATTTTTTAATTAAAAAAGTAACACTAAAAAAAGTTTTTTTTGAAATTCCAAGAAATTACCTGAGCCTTGGTAATGGAAAAAACTATCAGGCAACTTTTTAATAAATTTTTGACTAACAGAGCTTGACGGGTTCAATTAGCCAATAAATTCTGACGTATTTATTCAAAAAAATTTTTTTTTTTTGAAAAAACCATAAAGGTTTTAATAATGTATTAGTTGGATAATTTCAAGCGTATAATACTTTTGACAGTAAGATCATTATGCAGCAGATGCATTCCCTCCCAGCAGCATTGGGGATGCGCACAAACCTCTTGTTATCGGCCTGTCCTTCTTTAGCGACGTGCTCAAAATACACTCCAGAACCGGCGCTATTTTTGTTGTTTTGTTTTAAGTTTTCTCTGTGGTGGATTCCTTGTTGTTTATCGTGGATGTTTAATATTTACGGATTTCTAGTTTTTGTGTAGTTTAGTGAATTGTGTTTGTGCTTTTAGTGACTCAGATACTCGGATTGAAATATAAACAATGACTAATATTAGCCGTTGTATAATTTTATTATGCACAAACAGGGGTAAAATACCGGTTATTTCGTATTTTCAGTAAGTGGAGTAGTGATGTAGGTACAGGCGCGAATCTGGGTCAATATCTAGGGGGGGGGGGGGGGGGTAATTGAATCTCAAAGATATTTTTTTAATATAGTTATAGTTAACCCATATCTTTTAAGTACCTATATTTTTACTGTCAAATTGTCTAATAATTATTGAAAAAAAAAAACCATTACATTAACGAAACATTATTTTTCTACGATCGTTCAAAAAATGTCATTTTGTGTATGAATTTCTAATGACAAAAGTAGGTCTTTATTGCATACTATGCAATAATAGTATATTAACGTACACGTTTTATAAAGCATCATTTTATAGCATGCGTCCATGTTAAAAAACGAGCCGCTTGCGGCACGTACGTTATACTATTTTTTCTAATTTGTAGTTTTTTCAATAAAAAACACATATTTAAAAAGAAAATAAATCCTTCAAATTTTGTAAATTTTTATGTCTAAATTTTATGTTGGTAATACTATTTTTTATCATAGTAGCCTCTGGACAACAAAAATTATTTTGCGAACTGTCATTTTTTGATTTATTGACCCATTTTCACCACGAGATTCTAAAGTTATTTTAGCGATATGAGATTTGAAATTGGACGGAATACGTTGTGTGATTCTTGTACATTCGGTACATATACAGAGCGTTCGGAAATTCGGGCGATTTTGCTACTTTTTTTCGAATTTCAAAAGACGTGATTTTACGTTATGGCATTGCAATTTAGTATAGGGAAGACGGAAAATTCAAATAAAGTTGAAGTTAAAATCGACATTGGAAGGTTAGTAGATTGAATTTTGGATAGGATTTGGCAAAAAATAATAGCTTGAAGCATCTACAAAAGATTGATTTATAGATTTATGCAACCAACATACATGACTTTTATTCACACAGAATAAAAAAAGTAGGTTATCAAGCTATTTTTCCTCTGCGAAAAATGGGTTTTCTCGTAAATCACAAAGGCCGCGCAAGTCAATGAAATAAAACATTTAAATGTTACCAACATCAAATAAAGAAAAAACGCGTATCGAAATAGCTTCATTACGATACGCAAATGCGTATCGTAATAGATTTGTTATGATACAAAATTAGAAAAAGTACTTTTTGCCCTACTGCAATAAAGTAAATTACCTAGGAAACGAACAATTTGTTTATAGTATGTGTATTGTGCGTTGCACACCGTCAATACCCTATCGAAATAGAATTCACGTTGACAGGGCGCCATAATTTTATTATGTTGAAGTCAAAGGTATCTATAATCCATTGCCAAATTTGAATTAGAACTTTTGCACACAACGGAGAGGTAATACAGAGCGATTTTAAACTTTTTTGTTAAATAAAAAACGATCGTAGAAAAAATAGTGTATGTAACATGTGCAAAAAGTGTGCTTATTGCACATGGCATATTATTCACCTCGACTACGTCTCGGTGAATAACTTCTATGCCGTGTGCAATAAACTTACACTTTTTGCACTAGTTGCATAAATAACTATTTATCATATTAGGTACTATAGGTACCATCCTACAACCTACAACAAAATTTACAGGAACTTATAAAGAGAATAAAAGAAACATAATATTAATCCAATACTTAGTAAAATCACATTTATAAAATTAAATCTATTAAACGATTTTTTAATATTTATAAGTATAAGAGGACACTCAAGTTAGGTTGGGTTTAGGATCCAGGGGGGGGGGGGGTAATTACTTCCCCTACCCCTCCCCGAAATCCGCGCTTGTGTAGGTACCTATCTAATATTTGACTTGAGGTTAGGTTCGTCATAACATCGAAGTTTGGCTGGTTTTGTTTGTTTTTATATTCGATTGTATAAGTTTTATAGTTTAATTGACTTGTTCTCGTCCTTTTTGAACTAAAAACACGACGACGAATCATTTTTAAACAAAATTTAGAAACAAACCCTTGAAAACTATTTTCTGTCCTCAAAATCTGTTGTTGTAGCTACTAAAAATGCCAGAAATCACTACCTTATTTCCCAACTTGATCAAATATTGAGAAAAAATTCCAATTTTTTGGCAAGAGTTTGTGGCGAATTGTAGCTGTTTACATGTAAAAATAAATTAAAGATCAACTTTTACAAGAACAATCAAGAACTTAAATTTTAAAGCCCTGACCTGTCTGTTTTCCCATTCGTCAAATGATAATCATAATGTTGCAGTGCGCATGTCTAATCGTGTGTAGCTTTGTTTACATGCGCGAGGCCATAAATTTGCCAGTTTCGTTATTATTGTTTGCTTATCTAAAGGTTAATATCTATGCCCAGTGTACGAAACTTTAAAAGAGACGGCAAAATAAATATAGATGTGTTTTCTTTTTTAACACGCTGCCGATGGTTAAATCTTGGTTGAATCACCGCCAGTCTCCCATACACACACATTTCTAAAGAAAATTGTCTCCAGAAAATAGAACAATAATAATTTATATCCGGCACTACGTGGTAAGCGAAAACTTTATACTTTTAGATTCAAAATAAATCTTTTGTGAAACCCAACTTTGCCTGCATATTAGTTAAAACTTTGTCGCGGTACAAACTTTCTATTTTGTTGGTTAAAACAAAAATAATAAAACCTAGAGAGGTAAAATTATTTTCTCATACTAGCTGTACCATTTTATATACTGCACCAAGTGCCGAGTAAAAGCAGAGAAGAACAGGCCAAAAGAGAGATTATAACAGCGGCGCACCCAGGATTTTATGTTAGGGGGGGGGCCGCCAACCAGTGCTGGAAGCAAATTTTTTAATAAACTTTTAAGTTACGCATTTTTCTAGAACTTTAGAGCTTTTTTAACAGGTACTCTTGCAGGGAAGATCGCAATAGCCTAGTCATGGGAGTCGTTAAACGGTTTCTTAGGGGGGGGGGGGCATTGGCGGCTTGTGACTTGTTAACTTGGGGGTGCACTAAAAGCCTGCTGTAGGCGAAATGCGCCGAAGGCGAAATTTTTTTAAGACCACGCCCAAATTTGGTCAATAATTATTATAGTAAATATTTTAAAAATTTATGATTACCTTCTTATTCTATTGAAAATGAAATAAAATAAAAAATAGAAAGGCTAATTTATTTTTCATTAGTGAGTACATTGTTTAAAAGTAAAGTTTATTCATCTGTTTTTATTTGCAGCAAACGTATCAATAACAATAAAGTTCCTAGATTTACACTTTGTGGTATGTATAAAGTTAATTTCGAGAGTTTAGGTCTTCCCTTAATTTTAATTTCAATTTTTTGCTCAATACTTAATGAGCTAAAACTGTTTCTCAAACATTCATAGTCGTTTTGGCATTAAAACTGTTTATTTTTATTAAAATAAGTCTTTACTACCCCAAAATAATAACAAAAATATAAAGGAAAACTCGAAATAATAAATTCTTAAATTCAATCAAACCATATTAAACCTCAATAAGTCAACTTTTGTCAATAAGTCAACTTCTATTGGGAGGGGGGGGGGGGGGCAAATGCCCCACCTGGCCCCCCTCAAACGACGCCCGTGAGGTAAATCTAAGAAAATTGACTTTTTAAAATACTTATCCACTTTCATAATTTTTATTTCATTGGGGGTTTTGGGGGGGGCCAAGGCCACCTTGGCCCCCCCCCTGGGTGCGCCACTGCTGCACGCTAAAAGGTATATTTGCAACTGGTTTGTTCGTTGTTCCCCAGAGCATTTTTTAAAATTTTTTCAACTAATATTATTTTATAAAAATAAAATTTTAATTAAATTTAAAAAAAATTGAAAAAAATGCTCTGGGGAACAACGAACAAACCAGTTGCAATATACCTTTTAGCCACGCTTCATGATATGACTAGGCGTTTCATGAAATGACGGATTTCACTATTAGCCTACGACATATACAAAACGCTCAAAAATTATTAATATTATAAATATTAATGAAAATCTTTCAAACAATCGCTTATAAGTCGAGAACTTGACTTGTTAGGCATAGATATGATATAAAAAAATAATTAGCCAATTTAAGTAGCTATTTAAATCAGTGATAATATATAGGGTATTACATTTAAAAAAATATATATTTATAGTAATTTTTTAAAGTAGGTACCCAAATTAATTGTATTTTTAAACTACCCTGTCTATCGCAACTAAGATTTGGGCATAGGGTTGAAAGCCCCCTGGTATTATTCAACTATCCACTAAATTTCAGGTTCTCAATATTTCAGAGTTAAAAACTATCATCATTTTTTTAAGTTAACGTTTTCTGTCAAAAAAATTGGAATTTAATTATTATTTTAGAAACGGTAAGAGATAGGTATACCCGGTGTTTCTCAAAAGACGTTCATTCCTATAACTTTTTTGTATTTATAGATAATAAAATGAAATTTTGAGATTATGCATAAGAAATGAGTCTGTATTTATTGGCATAATTTTCAATTTGTTAGACCGGAAGTGACTTTGATATTTTAAATGGGACATCTTGTATATTTTTACTTATTTGGGTTCAGCATAACATTATGAGTGAAATGACACCTCACTTGTCATTTTTTGACGTGTTATAACATTTTTATGTTTATTTTTTATTTTCAATCTAGAGTGCTAGAAATTAATTAAATCTGTTAATTTATAGTCAAGTAGTATATTATTATGAAAATTAAAATTATGTCATAATAATTGACTTTCTAAGTTTCACAAGCGTTTGAAAAATGTAATTTTCTTTTCTTGACGTTTACTTTACTTTTCCAAATGGAATGATGGTTGTTCACTAGGATATATTTAAAACGAGCATTTTTTTTCCAACAATTTGATACCATACACTCCTATGCTATTTTAAAATTGACACGAAAAAATTTGCCTCAAGTCCCAATCGCAAATTTAAAAGCGTTATGCATTATTGCCGCCCTTTCTTTTCTAAAGAAATATAAAGGCAGCTTTGAAAAACAATGGAATGGTTTTGAAAACCAATATATGGTTTTAAATTAAAATTGTAATATCATTTGTTTATTAAACTTACATTGTAAATCAGATAAAATTGTTAGTTTTACTAGAAATGAACAAATTGATATGCTCCTAATTTTTGGAGTGGTGAGAAAAATTCTTCTAAAGCCGTAAGATTGTATGTATTATATGTTTTATAAACTAACGACATTACAACTTTAAATTAAAGTCATATTGGTTTTCAAAACCATTCCATTGTTTTTCAAAGCCGCCTTTATATTTCTTTAAAAAAGACAGGGCGGCAATAATGCATAACGCTTTTAAATTTGCGATTGGGATTTAAGGCAAATTTTTCACTGTCAGTTTTAAAATAGCATAGGAGTGTATGGTATCAAATTGTTGAAAAAAAATGCTCGTTTAAGATATCCTGGTGAACTACCATCCTTCCAATTGGAAAAATTGAGTAAACGTCAAGAAAACAAAATTTAATTTTTTAAACGCTTGTGAAACTTAGAAAGTCAATTATAATGACATAATTATAATTTTCATATAGGTTCTACTTGACTATAAATTAACAGATTTAATTAATTTGTAGCACTCTGGATTGAAAATTAAAAAAAAAAACATAAAAATGTTATAACACGTCAAAAAATTACAAGTGAGGTGGCATTTCACTCATAATATTATGCTGACTCCAAATAAGTAAAAATATACAAGATGTCCCATTTAAAATACCAAAGTCAAGGTCACTTCCGGTCAAACCGGAAGTGCTAACAAATTGAAGATTAAATGTTTCTTTTATATCAGTATTCAATTGTTAGTCAGTAACTTTCTTTGAGTTTGCAAATATACTTTAAACCGAGGAGTTTTGAGTGTGACAGAAAAAAATAACAAGCCATTCATTGTTATAATAATACATTCTTTAGTCCTTAAGAAACAATATAACTGAAATCAAGACAAAAAGTGTTTTCAGTGTTTAAAAACAACTAATTAACAAACCCTTGTTTCTCGTATATACTTACATTGTGCTTACAAATCAGAAAATTTTGAAGAATTGGCAACAGCATATAAAATTGTTGAGCTTGCAAGCGCCAGTTAAAGCGGCTGGTGTAAGCTGAAGCGGTACGCAGCCCGTCTAACGATCGATTCTGTCAGACAGAGATAGGCCAGTGACCGCCGATGGCGTGGAAGAGACGAAGGTGAAATATACGTAATTTGGAATTTGCGGACGGGCTGGACAATAGTCCCAGAATGGAGTTCTGGTAAAAAAATTAAAGCATTTTCTGAGCAGTGTCCTGCCGTTTCAGGTTTATTTTTCTGATTTTACTTTTGTGCATAGAATTTTTGAGTTATCTTCTATTTATTATTTAAATATAATATTATTATATATACAGTGGGTTTATAAAGTGTAGTATGTACAAACGCCTAATGTAAAACAAACTTATAAGTGTGTATACGCATTTTAATTATTTGTTTGGGACGCCTATGGTTAGGAAATTCCTACAGTTTAATGTCATTAAATGGACCTAAGAAACACTATAAATGATCGAATTTTCAGATCGATTCGTTAGCTGGTTCGTCATATACGTCTACCGAGAATCACCCTGTATATCAAAAATCACTAGACATCGCCCAACCGCTTATAAATCTAAATAAATCAATCATAAAGTTATTTTTCGTATTTTAAATTAGCGTCAACGAATAAAACAAAACGAATGAAAATTCCGGACGACTCTCAGTGATAATTTATTAAAATGGAAATCGGTACAAATGTTTTCTGATTGGATGTGGTCTTAAGAAAAGGATGGTTTTCAGAAAATTTAAATTTTATGCAAATACTTCTACATGGTAGAATTATTTGAGCTTTGAAGTTTTAAATTTTTTTCTTCTTCCTTTTATTTGTCTAAGTATTTATTATTGATCAACATCTACTGGCCGGAAATAATCCATTACAATATTATTTTAACATATTTAAAAAAGTTAATGCTAAAACTATCAGTTAATCCAGATTCTAACGAATCAAAGATAGTAATAGTTTTTAGGTTTTCGACCCAACAGACACACCGATGGAAATGGTAAACATGCTGATCTGATAATAATATCTCAATCAAACTTGAAAGATAATTCCGGATTAAAGGAATCTAATTTTCCACAAAAATCTTACCTTGACGCACCATTTTGTTGAGTACTTATAACAATAAAATTAAAAATTCTTTACAAATACGAATATTCCAATGACTAACCACGACATCGCCAAAACAAATACTACAATTTCTCACAGAAAAAAGAATGGTTTCTACGATTACTACACTTGTTTTGTTGCTACCCGTGAATGGCCGACTCGTGAAAAAGGAAAGCGAGGTTGTCGCTATCATTCTAGATTTTGTTACCATGGAACTAAAGTAACTAGGTACTAACTACAAAGACCGGAAATAATTATATTTATTTTATTTAAAAACCAACAAAACAAAAACTTGTTCTACCTACCGGGTGTTTCTCAAAATACGTTCACCCCTATAACTTTTCTGTATTTATAGATATTAAAATAAAATTTTGAGATTATGAATAAGAGATGAGTCTGTATTTATTGGCATACTTTTCAATTTGTTAGCACTTCCGGTTTGACTGGAAGTGACCTTGACTTTGATATTTTAAATGGGAAATCTTGTATATTTTTACTTATTTGGGTTCAGCATAACATTATGAGTGAAATGACACCTCACTTGTCATTTTTTGACGTTTTATAAGATTTTTATGTTTTTTTTTTTAGTTTCAATCTAGAGTGCTAAAAATTAATTAAATCTGTTAATTTACAGTCAAGTAGTATATTATGAAAATTAAAATTATGTCATAATAATTCACTTTCTAAGTTTCACAAGCGTTTAAATAATAAAATTTTGTTTTCTTGACGTTTCCTCCATTTTTCCAAATGGAACGATGGTGGTTCACTAAGATATTTAAAATTAGCATTTTTTTCCCAACAATTTGACACCATACCCTCCTATGCTATTTTAAAATTGAAACGAAAACATTTGCCGTAAGTACCAATCGCAAATTTAAAAGCGTTATGCATTATTGCCGCCCTGTCTTTTCTAAAGAAATATAAAGGCGGCTTTGAAAAACAATGGAATGGTTTTGAAAACCAATATACGGTTTTAAATTAAAATTGTAATGTTATTCGTTTATTAAACTTACATTGTAAATCAGATAAAATGGTTAGTTTTCCTAGAAATGAACAAATAATTGATATGCTCCTAATTTTTGGAGTGACCAGATAAATACTTTTGAAGCCGCAAGATTGTATGTATTGTATGTTTTATAAACTAATGACATTACAACTTTTGCTTTTTTAAACCATTCCATTGTTCTTCAAAGCCGCCTTTATATTTCTTTAAAAAAAAGAGGGCGGCAATAATGCATACCGCTTTTATATTTGGGATTAGGATTTAAGGCAAATTTTTCAGTGTCAATTTTAAAATGGCATATGAGTATATGGTATCAAATTGTTGGGGAAAAAATGCTCGTTTTAAATATCCTAGTGAACTACCATAGTTCCATTTGGAAAAATGGAGTTAACGTCAAGAAAACAAAATTTCATTTTTAAACGCTTGTGAAACTTAGAAAGTCAATTATTATGACATAATTTTAATTTTCATATACTACTTGACTAAAAATTAACAGATTTAATTAATTTGTAGCACTCTAGATTAAAAATATACATAAAAATGTTATAACACGTCAAAAAATGACAAGTGAGGTGTCATTTTACTTAGAATGTTATTCTGAATTCCAATAAGTAAAAATATGCAAGATGTCCCATTTAAAATACCAAAGTCACGGCCACTTCCGGTCAAATCGGAAGTACTAACAAATTAAAAATTATGCCAATAAATGCAAACTCATCTCTTATGCATAATCTCAAAATTTCATTTTAATAGTAACCCCCAAGTCTTTTATGGATTGAACCCTATCAATAATTTCATTATTTGTTTGATAAGGATAAAATACAGTATTATATACACCTTCCTTTTTGAGGGTTAACCTGTTGCTTTTACATGCTGCAACAGCACAAATCTGCCCAGGCATCGCAATCTATAACAACAAAATAGTATTTTAGATATATTTTTGAGTATTTTATTGAGAAAACTTACCAAAAATGTTAAAAAACTGATTTGAATGCAAAAATGTCCAAATACTGATAAAAAAAACCAAGTCGGGGTAAACACCAAAAAATACGCAAAATTAAGTTTAAATTATAAAATTTTGATTGTTCGATGTTCCTAAGTGTTTATTATTACTAAAAAATAGTTAAAAATTAAAAAATAGTCACAGAAAACTAACAAAAAATACAATTAATCAGAACAAAAACACATAGGCTTTCACCGATAAAAACAAATTCGGTACTGATGGCTCGTCACAACCGTTTAGTCCACCGTCCGTTAAAAATCCAACGTTGCTCTTGTGGCAATAAGCTATCCTTCTTGTTTATAGTCGTTGGACTATACGTGGACCATACAGCTAACCAGACAAATAGTGATCAATGTAGTATATTCTATGAGAACGCTATGGTCGTAACCGAAACAAATACATTTTTCAAGGCATTGAGGTGGGATTGTCTAAAACATCCACTTAAATGGCCGAGGTAGAGTACCTACAAAAAGGTCCATTGTTTCATGTACGTATTCAGGTTTTAAATTTCGAACGTTTAATGTTCGCCAGTATCTCTATGACTTTTTGTGAACAAAATTCTGGTCTCTTTGGAGCAATTATTTATTTCATAATGTAAATGAATTTTACCTAGCCTTTAAATATAATTTATTGTTTAAATTATGTTCTGGTATGTATAAGGGTTTTTACTTTATTTTCCATAGAGATGAATTTGGATGCTGTAATGCTAAAAGTAGCTAATTTATCCGTGGGTCACCTGGATCTTTTTCGTCCTCTGTCAGCATAAATATGTAAGTTTAAATTAAAAAAGGCGAATCATGTTACAAATGGGAATAATTAAAACAAAAAAAAAGTTTCAATGTTTACATTACATTATAACGTGTTTTAATGGGATTTATTGCCAAAGAAGGGAAGATAATTTCAATTTGCAGCAGTGATTTTTTAAAATATATTACAGGCACAAAAAATTATAAATTATATACAGTGTGTATCGGCCAAATGGAAGAAATTCGATAATTAATACATGGGGGTGTGCCGCAAAAACGCTCGGACACGTCGATTGGTATTTCTTGTTGCGCATTTTTTTCAATAAAAACTTTTTATACAAGGTGTGTTATGTAACAGTGACGAATACCAACTTTCTCATTTTAAATGCAACACCCTATATGTTATTTAATTTTTGGATTCCTCAGAAAATTTTAGACATATTTCATGGACAATATCCTATACCTATCTTCAACTGTTTCGGAAATATTAAGTGTTTTCAGATTTATTGCAAAAATTAACAACAAGACTCAAAACCTAATACTAATAAGTAATACTGTTTATTTCTTGATAATGTAAAAACAGAAAAAAAAATATTAATGTAGGATATGTTGAAAATGCTCGCCGCGAACGTCTTGATGACATCCTAATCTTAAATAGAAATAATTACTTCTAATGTTACTGAACATCTCAGGCGTGACCGATCTCATCGCAAGCGTTATTCGTATTCTTAAGTCAGCTAAGTCGAGGGGTTTAGTATTGTATACAATATTTTTGACATAACGCCCTAAGAAAAAGTCTAATAGCGTAAGATCAGGGGATCGTGCTGGCCATTCCATCGATCCACGCCTCCCTATCCACCGATTTGGAAATACTCGGTTGGGGTACTGCCGGACATTGATTTGGTAACGGGGCGGTGCTGGTGCTCTATCTTGCTGAGATCATATCATATAAGTTGTGAGTTTGCTGGATCAGGATATAAGTTTGTCAAAGTTGGGAAGACATTATTTTGGAGCAGTGCTAAATAAAAATTGCCATTAATGAAAAAGAGACCTATGATATGATCTCCAACTATTCCTGTCCAAACATTAACCTTTTCAGGATATTGCGTATGTTCTCTTATCCAGTGAGGAGTTTCCCTAGACCAATAGCGGCAATTCTGACGTTAAGCATGACCGTGAAGTGTAAAGGTGCACTCATCAGAAAACAAAACATGTTCTAATTGGATCACATTGTTATCCAACATTTCCATCATTTGTTCACGAAAATATATATCAAAATCGTCTTCCATGAGCTCCTGAGTAGGTATCATTTTACAGAGATACATTTTATTTTCTTGTAATGTTCTAATAATCGATGAATAGCTAACATCGAACATTGGGGCTGTTTTTCTACTAGAAGTATGTAGATTTTCCTTAAACTCAAGCATAAGATCTAATTTGATATCATCACTTATTGCATTGGCAGCTACTTTTTTTATTTGCTTTACATGTCCAAGCTGGCGAAGAAACTGCTGTTCAATTTTACTAATTGTCCCTTGAGTGGTAAGCGGCAAATTTGGAAATTTTTCATGAAAAGCGAGCAACTTCCATTTGTGTCCGTGTTTTATCTCCAAAACCAATCATCTGTAGAATTGTTATTTTGTGCATATCTGTTAAATAAACCATTTTTTCCACTACTAACCTATAACATCGCCATTATTGACCGATTAATTAACGCCAGAAATCGGTTTTCTCTCCCTTCTCAGTTGCTATTGACGACGGTCAATAATAATGCATTGAAATCCATTATTGACCGATCTATTTAAAACCCGGTAACTTGATTTGTTAATTCCCCAATAAATAACATGAAAGGTGACGCCAAGCCAACTGACAAGAGAACAAATTATCTTGCCAATATGCCAAAGCAGGTAACTTGATTAAAATATATATTTATACCTACCTAATATTTTTTAGAATTTATTAATACTGTACAAAATAAAAGTGTTAGTAGTGGAAAAAAAATTATATTAACCACGGTTTAGACAGCCTATAGCCCTCGCGCCCTAAATCCCTCGTCGCTACGCTCCTCGTGATTTAAACTTGACGCTCGGGCAATAATGATGGCTGTCTAAACCTTGGTTAATAATATACTATTTCTGATATGCCGTTAACGAAATTCAAACCACTATAACACTGACAACTACTGTCATGCAGACAGACATAGACAAGCGAGTTGCGCGCTCTCAAGGATAGATAGGCAACTTAACATACTAAATTGGTTCCCTGATAGCGCCACATGCGACCGGGGGCGAAACTAAATATAGTCGTGGTGGGGGTAGGCGCCGAGCATAAAAATTTAAATTTTATTATTACTTTGAATTCAAATTTTCGCGCTTCTAACTTAACGGAAAAGTTTGAAGCGCGAAACATCTGATTCAAGTTAAAATAATTTGGGAGAACGAAAGGAAATTATAACAACGTTTCTGATATGGCGACAAGATGTATTAATAATTAGATATTTACATAAATAGGTTTTAAATAAAAAAACAGCTTATATTATTATTTTCTGTAGATTTTTCTAACAATTCCGTGTTATTTTCAAAGTTTTTATTTAATAAACTAGTTAAAGTCGCCACAGTGGTTCATTTCCCGTGCGTCATCACTTTTACGTCATCAAAATCGTATGAATCAAATCAAAATTACGAGACGAAAAAAGTCAAAACTAAGTTAAGTTCATAAAATGGACGTGCCTGCCTACCGTTTGACGTACCTACATAATATCACGAAAAATTATTATTTATTTTAAGTTTTGCCCGGCATTCTCTATTATATAAAAGAAATTGACAAACAAATGTTTATACATTTAATACTATTTTTAAAGCTTAAAATCTACAAAAGTTTGGTGTTTTATTGACTATTAAAATCGCAAAAGTCAAATTTTTAACATCCTTTCATTTAAGGGAATTTAGCCACTGCCGTAAACGTTTCAAAGAACTTTCACGGTTAGAATATTTAAAATAAATAAATTAGTTATTATAAAAATCCATAAATACTTACCGCGAAAACAGATGGTGGGTATAATTACCTCTAAAAAGAACTATTTTTAGAAACAGGAACAGTTCTAAGGCAAACAGATTTACAAAATACGAATTAGATTGGCAGATCAAAATAAGGTTGACAATGACGTTCTAAAATACAACGGTTGTCAACTAAACAAATAAAGAAAGTAATTAACTGACGTTTATAGTTTTATCCTTGTCTAGCACGTTATATTATTGCGGAATTTTGGAGACGTTCTTTTATGCTTTTATTCAAACTTGTTACTGTAATAAACAAGGATGCAGAATTATTAACCACGTCGAGTCCTGATCGTTGATTGATGACGCACGGGCAAAGATCCACTGTGGCAACTTTATTGTACCTACCTTGTAGTTCATTAAGTTGTGAAGTAAAGTTTCTTTCTATATCTTTAATAGCTTTCTCTGTACTTTCCAATCGTTGGGCGACATTAATGAAGTCTTCAGGAGGTTCCACGCTTTTGTTTATTGCCTTGGTTTTTCTTCCCGATTTCTTTGGTCGCGACATATTAAATATATATGATTCTCAAACTACCGACTGCGCCATGTTAAGTTTATAAATTATATATAAATAATTATTTAATAATAACTTTATTTTTTATATATTTTACAAATCAATCATAAAATGACAATGACAATCTTTCACCAGTCCAGGTAAGACTTCAGGATCTGTCACAATAAGCCATATTTTTATCTTTCTCGCACATATGCTGGTACCTACAGTTTACTACAGAGAGAGAGAGGTACAGAATGTTGGCCATGCTCATTCTAAATGAATATTCTGTTCCTACCAACGTTAGGAGATGAACAACCTTATAAAACAAAATTCCTACAATAGCGCCACTAGCGACCGGGGGCTAAATTAAACGAACAGGGGACGACCTTCACCATTTAAGTTATCCTAGCCTGCAGACAGACAACAATTTGCTAAGGTCAAGAGTTTTAAAGAAAAGTAAACAATTTATATATTTTTTTATTTCATGTCAGTAAAAAGAAACGCTGAAATGCAATAAATCTGAAATCACTTAATATTTTTTAAACAGTTAAAGATAGGTATAGGATATTGTATACATGAAATGTCTAAAATTTTCTGAAGAATCCAAAAATCGAATAATATACAGGGTGTTGCATTTAAAATAAGAAAGTCGGTATTGGCCACTGTTACATGACACACCCTGTATAAAAGTTTTTTATTAAAATAAATGCGCAACTAGAAATATTAATCGACGTGTCCGAGCGTTTTTTCGGACACGCCCCCACGTATTTATTATCGAATTTATTCCATTTGGCTCATACACACTGTATGTATAATAATAAATCTCAAATAATTGGTGCCCTTGCCTGGCTCGAACCCGAATAGACCTCGGGATTAAAAAACATACTTTACGTTCGTACATTATAAAAAACTAACTTAGTAGTATAAAGATACTATGTAGCTAAAAGCAATTTTAGACCCTCTTTTTAGGACCAAATGTCACTTTCAATTCCTCAGAGAGTAAAAATGCCTTCTTCTAAAAAGTATTTGAATTCCTCTAGGATCAAAAACAAATCCCAGAGGTAACGATGAAAACACAATGTTTATTCCATTAAAATATTGACGAGCAGTTCAAAATATAAAAAATAAACGTCACTGTACACTCTATGTAAGAACGTAAAAGTTGGAACAAGTTCTTTAAAAATTTACGTTGGTCTTGTCCTAAAAATTGTTCAGACCGGCCACAATTTTTTTTTCAAGGTGGTTTTTTTTAAAGACAATTTTATTTATAAGGGTTATCCCAAAATCGAGTTACCTACATCTTCTTTTAATTTATATTTAATAATTTAGGAACACCTATATTAACCCATTAGTGCATAAGGTTATTTTTTGTGAAATTTTCTGTGAAAATATGTTTTTTTACATGCATAATATTTTAAAAATGATAGTAAAACCCAAAAAAAAAATCGGCCTAATTTCTCAATCTGTCAGAATGACAGGTCCAGTATAATGGACAGTATGCGCTTTGGTCACTGTAAATATTTTTTTTTACAAAATTAGGTTATATATTTATGAAAATATGTAGTTTAAAGTTATACATGATATAATTCATTAAAAGTGGTACAATTTAAAACATTCTTTAGGATGTAAACCTATATTGCATTTCTCGCAAATGAAATTAGCCTTCTTGGTACACTGTTTACATCATCTGTAAGTTTGACTGTATAGCACAATATGTCCTATCTTGTCATATCTAATGTCGGTGGTTGCACTTACAGGTGGTGTACCAAATTTTTGTAAAAGAGATCGAGCAATAGATCTTTTAAACTTCAATAAGTCATCTTTGAGCATTAGTTTTTATATCAATATGCATTGGAAATTGAGACGTCAAGTAAATAGGCGAAAATAAGCGAAAATTGGCCAGTACCTTTTTTGTTGCCGGATTCTGGTTCTATAAGTATAGCCATTAAATTATCCATTTTGTCAACACTAGTGTTGGGAAAAATCGACTTATTTTAATAATCGACTACCGAGCATTCGAGTGATTTAAAAAATCGAATGATAATCGATTTTTTCTCATTCAAATTTAATATTAATTATTAATATTGGCGGTTCATCGTTCATGTTGATATACAGCATTTGTATTGGGAATAACTGACTCGGTGTTGTTAATCGATTGATTTTTTGCGGATTATTAATTCTTAGATCTTACAACTTACAATTTAACTTAACTAACCACTTGACTACTTGACCTTGAGATGTCACGATATTGCATAACTCGTGATATTTATGAATACTGAATACTCACCACTATAATAAATCCTATTATCCTACGCAGGCAACCCGTAATGCAGTATTTAAATCTAAATAAATCATATTTATTATCTTACGCAGGCAACCCGTAATGCAGTATTTAATATGAATAATATCGCCAAATAATAACCGAGAACCACTCGGTGTAGCCGCTCGCTACGAGATGGCTCTGGCCGCAGTGAGTGATTGACAGGTGGGCAGCAACTTTGGAAACGCGTTGAGAAATATAAACCATATGTTCGTCACTCATTTCGTCACTCGAGTTATTTCCAAAGATAATCGAATAATTCAAGTGATTGAAAAAATCGAGTGATCGGTTATTTTTCACTCGAGTGATCCCATCACTAGTCAACACCACCCATTCTGTGAAAATAATGCGCCACCATTTCTTGCTGGTCAATTTGTGGTTTGTTTTCGACTCTTTGCACCATCTGGAAGTTTTGACAACATTGTCTTGAAAAAAATTTGATCCTGCTGCAACAACTTTGTTATCTTTCCATTTAACAAGTAAAACAGATTCACTAGCCAACTTGTATGCACCTCTTGGTTTCTTGTTTCATCCCTTTTTTTTTCAGGAAATAATGAACAACCTTCCATCCTGTTTTCACGAATAGTTCCCATAGCACAAATTTCTAAATATGCATATGATGTAGAAGGAGTTTCTATTGATGCCGTGGCTGCTAATTTATTTCCAATAATAGATAGAGGAATACAGAAAACAAATACTGTGTAAAGTCTAACAGACAAGAAAGAACATATTTTGTGATAAGAATAAAGGTGGATTCATAGTCGCCGTAACGTAAGCCGTAAGACGTAGGCCGTAAGAGTTAAGACGTAAGAGAAAACATACCATTCATAGTCAAAAGTTAAGACGTAAGAAATTTCAAAATTGTAGGTTATGATTTTTTGTTGTTCCTCAACTACCTCACTCATTTTAACCGTTAATATATTATAATATTACTGTAATAACAAAACTGGAAAATGCAAATACGCTAGACAAAAAAGCAAAATGGCGTTAAAATGAAATCACCAAAAATAAACAAAGGAAATCTCCCTCCCGTCCCGTCGACTGTCATTCAAAGTTGGTAATGACGGCCGGGTATGCACGAGTAAGGCCGATCCCGACCGAAACTTAAGACGTAAGAAATGGAAATAAACCATTTCGTGTTACGGCTTACGTCTTACGTTACGGCGACTATAAATGCATGTATTTATAATCATATGTTTATTTTTCTTACTGCTTAACCTTACGTCTTACGGCTTACGTTACGGCGACTATGAATCCACCTTAACTAACAATAGTTGCCATTATGCATAGTGTCCATTATAAGGGACCCAAGATAAATGAGTATTTTTAGGTTAGAATAAATTACGACAAAAAAAGATCTCACATAAAATACTATTCTATGTGAAGTCAACAAACTATTTTAAAATAATATACATATTGTATAATTTCTAATTCATAGTAAAAAAAACTTATCCTCCGTCTTGGAACTTGGGCAACGACTCATACACGAAATTCGCCAAATAGCCTGGGATATGGTACATATATAATGTCAAAAATAAATTTTACTTTAGATTAGTAATTTGTCAAGGAATAAATAATGTGCAACATTTCCAACCATTTTTACATTAAAACATGTTGCGTCTACATTACCGAAATACGAAAGTAAATAGTGGGTCGTATTCCCTTTCTTGTGCGCTTTCCAACGATCAAATTCACATTTGAGAAAAAAAGTTGGGGGCGGTTTCTGCCACAAAAGAGGGGTAAATTTCATGAAGACAAGAAAAAGTATGCCAATACAGCAAATAAAGAGGCTTTCTAATACCGTGCGAGCAAAAATTATTTGCATCAAAGAGGGCTTGGATTAAAAAACGTATGGCTTGGTTTAGACCACAATGATAAGGGGACGATATATCTAACCAAATCTAGATTAAAATTTTGTCAAATTCATATTAAGACATGATATGCCAAACTATTGAGTAATAAAATAAGTAGACAAATACAAATTTATTTTTGTTGTTTACAAAATTAACAAAGTAAGAATGTACAGAAAGAAAAAGAATTACATAAATTGCTGAAATTGGCCACCACCATGCTCCAAGCATAAATTCACACGTCTCTTCATATTTTCGAAAGTGTTGACCAGCATTTCTGGAGAAATGTTACCACATTCTTGGATAATCCTTTCTTGTAATTGTTCTAAATTTGCAACTGGTGTTTTGAAAATAGTGTTCTTTAAATGAGGAAAAACGAAGTAATCCATAACCGTTAAACAAGGTGATCTAGGTGGGAATTCAATGTCTGATCGAAAACTGATCAATCTGACGTCGAAAAAATTGCGTAAGTAGTTAATAGTTTCGGCGGCTGTATGGGCGGTTGCACCGTCCTGTTGAAAATATCCAAAACATAGTTCATCGTCAAGTAATTGTTCCACAAATGGATTCAAAATATTGACTCTATACCGCTGTGCTGTAACTGTGTCATGGAATAATATAGGACCAACAATTCTGCTTCGGGAAACAGCTAACCAGACACCAATTTTTTGAAGGTGCAATGTGGACCCAAAAAAAAAATGGGGATTTTCAATACTTCACAGGCGTGTATTCTGAGAATTCACATAACCAGAGAGGTGGAACTAGGCTTCATCCGAAAAAAATGTCAGGTCTAATAAATCATTTCTTTCCAATAAATTTTGGGTAAACCATTGAGAGTAATTCCTGCGTCTTTCAAAATCTGCGGCTTGTATTTCTTGGAATACTTGCACTTTATAAGGAAATTTAGCTGCTTCTTAAGAATAGTCCATTATCCCTCCCTCCCTTATGTTCCATAAGATCTTTCCACTTCTTGGGACAGGCGTCTTATAGAATTTGTTGCCGTATTTTGCATTATTTCACGAACGTTTGCAACAAGTTCTTCTGTTCTTACAGATGGTCATCCTGCTCCTTTTTTGTATTGTATAGAACCTGTTTCCCTAAACACAGCCATGGTTCTTTTCAGGCAATGATAAAAATCCCCAGCAATAAGAGCAACGTTATCAAAATGTTCGTGAAAATCGTCCATGAACAAACCCGGATTGTATTGCCACTCACCATTTACCCCAACCCCGTTTCGAAAATACGCTTCAACCATGAATGTTTTGTGCTGCTCCGTAAAGCCCATTGTGTGAATTGTTCAAGAAATTGGAAAAATTAGCGATGAATCAAATTACTTGTAACGACTGTCAAAGATGATGGAATAACTGATTGATTGTTAATTCAGGTAGTTACTGACACCCAACAGGCATTAAGCTCTACGGCTAAGCATTACGTCCTTAGATGCAAGGCCTTCTTGCCCTCTTTGATGCAAATAATTTTTGCTCGTACGGTATAAGTACAATAAAATATTAGAGTTTTCCCGTTCTCAAAAGAAGATTTTCCAAAACATGTTTGATGGTAAATTATACTCACAAAGGTTACAAGCAATAACCCCGACAGTTTTTGTTTTACCTTTTATACAATTTAATTTTTTATTAGCTTCTTTCCAGGCACTTTTTTTATCAAGTTTGTAACATTTTTTAGCTTTATATCCCTACTATACCGGGTGGCCAAATAAGATCGTTTACCTTACAGCTTTAGGAAAAAAATATTGTTAGTAATTACTCTCAAGAGAAATCGCTGGGAATTAATTTTAAGTTTGAAAGACGTCCGCTAGGGGGCGTAACAGACATGGTCATATAGGTTTTTCTCGTTATGTGAAGTACCAAAAATGTGCATATTTTGATCCTTAGAACATGCCGAATTTGTTTTGTGAACAACACATTTTGCTTTGTATAAAACTTGTTTACTTCGTTTGGGCCAGGCACGTAGCTAGGGAGCCCCCCCCCCCCCCCCCCCCCGAAACTCGAGACCATACTTGTAAAACTTACAAAAACAAAATTAATTTTATGCGAAATATCCATATATTATATAATTTCGACAATATAGGACACATTAAACATTTCCTACACTATTAAATTTTCTTCGTGACAGTCTGTCATGTATTTCTAGTAGATATAGTACCTATATAATAATAAAAATATACATTTGTTTAAAATTTTAATACAATATAAACCCAATACGAAAAAAATCAATTTTTTTTTAATGCAGGCGCGGGTATAGGGGGGGGGGGGGGCAAACGCTCTCCACCACACCCCGCCCCCCCTGAGGCACGAAACCCAAGCACCTCAATTATTACCGGGTTTGTTTTTGTGCTTTTCTTGGGGATTTTGTATTGTGTTTTTTATTTTTCCCATTTGAAAACCAAGCACCATAATTCAAAAAAAGGCGTGGCATCCAAAAATTTTTGGCCTGCGGTGCTTTATTTTTTTCGCCTTCGGCGCGGTCTCGATTCCCCCCCCCCCCCCCCCGAGAAGAAATCCTTGCTACGTGCCTGGTTTGGGCCAAACGTATTTTAACAGATTTGGTCTTATTCGTTAGAGTTTTTCTTCCTCTATCCACTCAGATTTGGTTGATTCTTACGTGAAGATTACTTTTCACGCCAGAGGGGGTTTTCTGAAATATGAACAAATAAATCAAAAAAATAAATTAAAAGCTTTAAACCTAAATCAAAACCGTAGCCAGAGAACTCACAGCCAACTAATATTCTGTGACCGTAGCTCTCCAACGTATTTCTCACCAGCGATATTGACGACAAACAAAAGTTAGAAGTATAGAAGATTGCCTGGGCGACATTGATTATTAAAATAATAATAACAATTAGCGACATTTTACTGAAGTCGTCCATTATCTCTAAGTGGAGCTGTTGAGATATAGGAAAAAAACCCACAGTCGTCTCCACAAATAAATTAAAAAGTCAAATTAATGGGGTGTACATGTTTCGGTACTACAAAGTACCATCATCAGCACCGAAGGGCCCAAGTGCCATTTATATTAACGAATGTAAAAAATTTTTTAAATTAAAAACCATGGATGACAGAGGACATTTTGTGTGCTTAGACGAATACAGATTAAAAAGTGGTAACAAAACTCTAAAGGAATTAGTTTTCTTTTTCTACCTGTACATAGTAAACAGTTATATAAATCGTTATTTAATATATTTGTGGAGATGACTATGGGTTTTTATTTCCTATAATTAATTAGCGAAATGTATGATCGAAAATGAACTTTAATGGTGACCTAGATGTTCGAACTGCCTTCCATCATTGTCTGATGAGATGAGATGCTTGTCATGGCTCCTCTTATTATTTCCATCATGTTTTGCCGAGTAGTAAATCTGGTGGCAAAAGTAATACTTATCTTTAATTCAACCCCATAAATAAAAATCTAAACAAGTCAAGTCTGGAGATCTTGGTGGCCATGGAAATACACTTCCACAACTGATCCATCTGCTAAAGTCGATTCACTCAGTGAACCTGCAAGATGGCCGACATGTCATATGACAAAAGTCATTGAAAATGCAAAAATTTATTTTATTTAGCTGGAATTCGACTTTTGTCATATGACATGTCGGCCATCTTGCAGGTTTACTGAGTGAATCGACTCTAGAAAAAGTTTGTTCTGAGTATTGTCGAACATTGATAGTAAAATGGACCGGACATCTGTCATGTTGAAAATACATTTCACGTCGTACTGCCAAAGGTATGCCTGGCAGCAATAGTAGCATTTCTTAAACATTCGAAATAGACTGCAATCAAATCAAATGCTGCTTCAGTGGTAAAAAGCATGTTGACTATTTTTTAATGTAAATAATCACTTTTCTAATATAATCGACAAAATAATAAGATCAAGGAAAAACATTTATTTGACATCTCATTCGATCGTATTTGATTTTTTTAAAAGCACTTTATTTGTTCATATTTCAGAAAACTTCTTCTAGCGTGAATGGTAACCTCTACGTAAGAATCAACCGAAGCTCAGTGGATAGAGGATGAGAAACTCTATCAAATAAGACAAAATTTGTTAAAATCTGTCCAGCCCAAATGAAGTAACCAATTTTTATACAAAGCGAATTTCGATATTCGCCCACCATTTTGTTTTAGAAGATAGAGCAAAGTGTGTATAACAAAAATTCTTGTGCATGCCCTAAGGATCAAAATATGCATATTTTTCGGTAGCTCTTAATTCTGCAACATAACGAGAGAAACCTAATTTTCTATTTAAACATGCCTGTTACACTCCTAGCGGCCATCTCCGGAACTTGAGAATACTTTCCAGCGATTTCTCCTGGTACCTATTGTTTACATGCAATATTTTTTTTCTATAGCCATTCTTATTTGGCTACCCGGTATAGTATTTTTTGCTGGCAGTCTTTTTTAAGTTAAATAAAACATAATAATCATTCTTTCATTTAAAAAAAAATCGCCTGCTGCGCATTGCCTTTAAAAGAAAGTAGAAAAATATTTTTAGTGACCATAGGATTCCTTTATTTGGATGGAACTATTTTTTTTTTGCTAGGCTATTTTTTTATTAATGCTAAGGTCGGATTAGCCAGAGCCCCGCCATACAGGTAAAAAATAATTCCCAATCCTACCCTGACTACGCCCCTGTTTAGAAGAGGAAATCATCGTAGTTTAAAACGTATACGGTTCAAAAACTGGCTCTTAAGCTAATTGCCAAAGGAAACTAAAAGTAATTTACTTTACTAATTCCAAGAGCCCCATATATACTTTGCTTCATCGCTACAAATTGTCTCCTATTCCATTTTCCCACAATAAGTAATTAAATTGGGGATCTCAGAGAATTTGCTCTTTATAAAACCGCTGTTGCGTAAATTTTTCCTCTTTCCGCGTTTATAAATTCTCAAGCCAATTCGAAAATATATTCCCATATTTTCCGGTGGGATATAAAAGGGATATACAGGGCTTATGTATACCAGGTGACATGCCCATCTAAATTCCAATAGGAGTTAAAAAGGGAAAGCTTTTCATAAATAAAGTATCCTAATTAGCATTTCATGAAAAGCAATATTAATAACAGGGTATTAAAATTATTTTTTTGGGTAAGAGCTTTTATAGGCTGAAAAAATATCGAGATTAGGTAGGCAGGGGCGTCTCTAAGGCGAGGGGGGCAAATAATGACTGAAGTTGACAAGTTGATTATTACCACAGAATATATAACTGCACAGAATATATAGCTAGGCAAAGCTATATATTATGTGCTATTACACATAACGAGTTGGATATATTTAAATTTTAAAAAATTGAAATATTTTTGTTAAAAAATTTAAACTTCTTAAAATTAAAATCGCTTTTAAAATAAATTGGATTTTTTACGCGCAATAACTGAGCAACTGCAAATGTGGCCACTGTCACGTGGCAGTAATACGCAGGCCGACAAAAAGCGAGTAGCCGGGAATTTTGGCTCTCAAGCCTCGAGAAAGTTTGATAGAAAGTTTTTTTAGTGCGTATGTTATTTACGTTACCTTGTTGAACAATATAAAGTACTTATAACAGCTTAAATAATTACTAACAATTTAACAATATTTGAAACTTTTAGATTACTAAAGTCAAAATGGTATCTTGATACTTTAATAAACTTTAATACCAATAAATTGTTTTTCAAAAGAAAAAACATTTCTAAAAAGTAGGTAGGTGTTTGTTTAAAAAAACATTTTTAAGTAGGTACGTGTCTATAAGACATTGTGAGGACAAAATTAGAAGTACATAATAAGGTAATGAATATTATATTCAAGAGAAGAGTTTAGTGTAGTAACTATTATCAATTTCTTTATATTATGTTCATTTTACATATCAAATTTTTAATTTCATAAAGCTCCATTAAGGTTCTACACCATTTTCTCTTCTGCTAAAACTATCAGCACCAAAAATATTTTTTGTCTCCTGATGATGAACATTTCTACGTTCGAAACATGTAGAGGTTCTTACTGAATATTCTTATTCTATTAAACTTTGTGGAGGAAGACTTTGAGTTTTTTCTTTCTTTCCCATCCCGCATGGACTATTTCTTCATATTTTAATGAATTTCAATCAATTGAAAATAATGTCCCAAATACATTAGGAACCTAACCTGTGCGAACAGACATTTTAAGAAGAAAAATTTAAGTCTCAGACAAAAACGGCGTTCAGATAAAATGCAACTTATTACTTATTAATAACATTAACTAATGTGCAAGGCACATAATAATTATTATGATCTATAATGATTTAACGTCTAAAAAAATAAAAAAATTTTAACCTGTCAATTTTTGGTCAAACGAATAATAAATTGTATTATTTAGGTACTTACTGGCCAAACAATAGTAATTTACGTTACAAGTCCGGAAAATACTGTTTTTTTGGACGAGTCGACAAAATTCTAGGACGAGCCGTAGGCGAGTCCTGGAATTCTGCGAGTCCAAAAAAAACTGTTTTCGGACGTGTTGCGTACACTATTTTTTCGGCAACCGTGTAAAATAACAAATCAATGAGACACATTTCTTTATTATATTTCTTTGTAGAACAAAATTTCGAACATTTTAATTCTTATTTGTATTAAATATTGAAATTCGAACAGAAGATAGGTACTAACAGAAACATTCTAATTCTTATTTATACTTATTAATATTTATATTAAAACTCAAGCAATTGCTAATATTGATGTGATTCTTCCCGGCCTAGTCCGGGAAGTACGTACTTCCCGGACTAGGCCGGAGAAATGCTACTTTCTCAAAGGAAAAGCGTCCGGGAAGTGGGTACTTCCCGGACGGTTGCCGAAAAAAGTAATTTAAATTCAAAGTAAAAATAAAGGCACCGTAGTTTTAAAACGTAATCCAATGTAACAAAAACACAAAAACGCAAATTATAATTCGGCGTTTTATATAGTGTCTTAGGTTAACTAAAAGAGGGGGCGATGTCCCCCCTCCCCGGGGCCACCATTATACAAGAATTGCAAGAAATATAACCATTTTATTAATTTAAAAAAAAATGTTTTCTTCTGTCAAATTTATTATCAAGGGGGTGTACGTAGAATGAAGTGTCCATTACACTACAAAACAAAGTAATATAATCCTTAACCTTTTTAGAAATTTAAGGAATGGTTTCATTTTCGTGCAATTTTACTGTTCTCCTGATTAAATTAATGCTTGTTGTAACACTGTAACAGCAAGTAATCGCCTCATTAACAAGCAGTGTGCGATCCTTTACGTTTATAGTTGTCATTAATTTTGTTTCCTATGCTGATGAATATTTATGAGACAACAAAGCATTCATAACGAGTTTTATATAAGACTCATTTATTGCTGTCGCCTATTTTTAATTATTTTGTAAACGTTCCTGCTAAGTTAGCGACAAACTTAATAATAGTAAATTATTCAGTAAAAGCAGTAGGAGATAAATAATGACAGTTATTGCATTAAAGGGTCATTGTGGTTGGGTCGTCTTAGCTGCCAGTTAGGTTGATATATAATACCAAGAGACATATTATAAAATCGCTTTATTTCATTTTGTCCGGTAAATCAACTTACCATGTACTCATTTGCGGCCGGTAAGTAGAACATTACAGTATCAGGTATAATTTATCCAAAGTCAGTGTAATGACATTCCAATCATTCCATACGCATACAAACGGCGGTAACTCTTTGAGACTGTTTACCGCCGTATGGAATGTCATCACACTGACTTTGGATAAATTATACTGTAATGTATTGCCTAGCAACCATCTTTTGTTTTTAGAAATAATGACTTTTTACTTTGGCTTTTTGACAAGTTGTCACTTAAAATTATAGGAAACAATATGTTCAAGTACACATATTGAGCATTAATTATTAAACTCATCATATACATTAAACTAAATTAAACTTGGAATATAATAATACCTATATAAGTTTTTAAAACTTATAATAACAGTAAGTGTCATAATTCAAAACAAAATAAAGACAATCATGGCCGACTATAAAAATGCGTTCCACGCCCCTACTAGTATTTATTGGAAAATCGCTATTTTGGCAGCATGTCTTACTATAAATAATATACTTTTTTCTACCAACTTTAGTAAATGAAAAATGTTACGCAACTACAGAATAGGCTCTCTTTTACAATTTTTTAAATAGTTTGCTTAACTAAAGTTACTAATTTTTATTTTGTTTTGAATATATATCTATCGATACCAAATAACTTTGTGTAGATGCTTTAACTTGTAAAAGTATTTTTTCTACCAACTTTAGTAAATGAAAATTATTACGCAACTACAGAATATACTCTCTTTTATAATTTTTTAAACATTTTGCTTAACAAAAGTTAGTAATTTTTATTTTGTTTCGACTATATATTTATCGATCCCAAGTAACTCTGTTTAGATGCTTTAACTTGTAAAATTATTTTTTCTACCAACTTTAGTAAATGAAAAATATTAGGCAACTACAGAATAGACTCTCTTTTACAATTTTTTAAATATTTTGCTTAACTAAAGTTAGTAATTTTTATTTTATTTAAACTATATCCAGTGATACCAATTAATATTGCCAATAATATTTTAAAAGTTGTAATAAACATTTTTATTAAATCTTTTTAAAAAGGATTATGACAAAATGAAATAAAATATCACACGATACACGTCCGTTAGGTGTTATTATAGGACTCGTTTATATTCCAGACTCGGCTCCTCCGTCGCCTCGTCCGTAAACCAACTCGTACTGTAATAAGTCACCTACCGGCCTTGTAACGTAAAATACTATTCCAGGACGTATTTTTTTACATACGATTAGATCGGGGTAAGTAAAAAGGACGTCCAAATTCCGACGTGGTGGACGTGCTATGTAGGGGAACCAGGGGCAAGACGGGGATGCTAAGCATTTATATCAATAAAAATAAAACCAATTTATCAAAAAAAAAAAAGTTTATTCTTAAAGTATATAGTGTTTGGAGAATCGCCGTCTTCCAACCCGGCACTATTAGGTACCCAAAACTGGTTCCGAAAATGCGAAATGAGCCTGGCCATAATAACATATCAACTTTTTCACTCCTTGTTAAGTATTATTTTCCATGTTTCCAAACAACAAACTAACTTACTTTAGCAGAAGCTGTCGGCATGTCAATTTTCTTCAAGGCATGATTTTGTTTTATCAGTTTTGCTGGTCACAGGCTACTTGATGCATTTAAATCTAAATTTATTCTCAAAAGATGCTTCATTTTAGGAATGTTTCAAGTTAACTTTTTAAAGTTTTTTAATGGCACCTTTTCTAACACCTAATAGTGTATGGTATCAAAATAATCGTATAAAATCCTCTTTTTTCTTAACCCGACGAGCCACCATGTTGCCGTTTAAAAAAAAATGAGTTATACAACTTTAAAGATTAAATTTTACATAGCACATAGCATTGGACCAAAAATAGTAAAATTGTTTTTTCCAAGATTAAAGAACTGAAATAAGTAATTTTACTGTAATTTGTAAATTAAAAAAAAAATATTTCCTTGGTGACAAAAAGTGACACATCGTTATATTTAGAATGTCACATGGAGTCAAAAATAGGAAAAGTATATCAGGTGTCCCATTTAAAAATCGAAAGCTTATATCCGGTTAAACCGGAAGTTCCATAATGTTGAGTCACTTGTCAAAAAATACAGTTTTATGTCGTATACAAATCCCCCAAATTTTATTCCATTATCGTGAAAAACAAGAAAGTTAGAGGGGCGAACCACCTTCCGTGGACACCCGGTATATTGATGGATTAAATTTAAAACTCTTCAGTGAATACAGATAAGTGTGTTAGAAACGGAAATTCTAAAAATCACAAAGTATGTTAACGTTCACACGTAATATATGTTCATACAGGTACTTTATCAAAATAAATTTCTGGGAAAAGGGTGTAGGTAGGTATTTAGAAAAAAATTAATCAATATAGGGGTGTAAAACACGACGCCTTCGGGATATTGTTAATTACCCTTTTTATAAAATTTAAAATATAGGTATTCTATAACCAAGATTAATTTTATAGAATAGAATATTTATTTACCATCAGAACTATAAAAAATACATGTGGCTGAAGTTAGAAACGGATTCAGAAACGATTCCACCAACGAGTTCCCAATATTGGGAGATATAAGATATAATTGAAAAAATACGTTTTTCTTACATGTTGAATAGTCAGCTGGCCCAGACAGTAAAAATTATTTGTGATATACATACGGGGGTTTGTTCTGAAAATTGGTTAGTCTGCCAGGGGCTGCAGGGGTGGATAACTTATTAAAATTAATAAATTATCAAAATTGGTCCCAAGAAAGAGTAAACGATTTTTGTAGACCGTTAGATTTTGATATGAGGTAAGAATCAATATTAACAAAGTTTTTATACACCAGAAACGGAAAAAGTCAGGGGCGGCGAGGGTGAAATTAATTAATTAAAGTTACTATTGGGAATAATAAATAGTAAACGAATTTGGTACACCACTAGATTTTGCCAAAATATAAGGTTTACAACTAAAAAAGTTATTATATACCAGAAACGGAAAAAGTCAGGGGCGGCGAGGGTGAAATTAATTAATTAAAGTTACTATTGGGAATAATAAATAGTAAACGAATTTGGTACACCACTAGATTTTGCCAAAATATAAGGTTTACAACTAAAAAAGTTATTATATACCAGAAACGGAAAAAGTCAGGGGCGGCGAGGGTGAAATTAATTAATTAAAGTTACTATTGGGAATAATAAATAGTAAACGAATTTGGTACACCACTAGATTTTGCCAAAATATAAGGTTTACAACTAAAAAAGTTATTATATACTAGAAACGGAAAAAGTCAGGGGCGGCGAGGGTGAAATTTATTAATTAAAGTTACCATTGGGAATAATAAATAGTAAACGAATTTGGTACACCACTAGATTTTGCCAAAATATAAGCTTTATAACTAAAAAAGTTTCTATATATCAGAAACGGCAAAAGTCAGGGGCGGCGGGGGTGAAATTTATTAATTAAAGTTACCATTGGGAATAATAAATAGTAAACGAATTTGGTACACCACTAGATTTTGCCAAAATATAAGGTTTATAACTAAAAAAGTTTCTATATATCAGAAACGGCAAAAGTCAGGGGCGGCGAGGGTGAAATTGATTTATTAAAGTTACTATTGGGAATAATAAATAGTAAACGAACTTGGTACACCACTAGATTTTGCAAAAATATAAGGTTTATAACTAAAAAAGTTTCTATATATCAGAAACGGCAAAAGTCAGGGGCGGCGAGGGTGAAATTGATTTATTAAAGTTACTATTGGGAATAATAAATAGTAAACGAATTTGGTACACCACTAGATTTTGCCAAAATATAAGGTTTATAACTAAAAAAGTTTCTATATATCAGAAACGAAAAAAGTCAGGGGCGGCGGGGGTGAAATTTATTAATTAAAGTTACCATTGGGAATAATAAATAGTAAACGAATTTGGTACACCACTAGATTTTGCCAAAATATAAGATTTACAACTAAAAAAGTTATTATATACCAGAAACGGAAAAAGTCAGGGGCGGCGAGGGTGAAATTTATTAATTAAAGTTACCATTGGGAATAATAAATAGTAAACGAATTTGGTACACCACTAGATTTTGCCAAAATATAAGGTTTATAACTAAAAAAGTTTCTATATATCAGAAACGGCAAAAGTCAGGGGCGGCGAGGGTGAAATTTATTAATTAAAGTTACCATTGGGAATAATAAATAGTAAACGAATTTGGTACACCACTAGATTTTGCCAAAATATAAGGTTTACAATTAAAGAAGTTATTATATGTCAGAAACGGCAAAAGTCAGGGGCGGCGACGGTGAAATTGATTTATTAAAGTTACTATTGGGAATAATAAATAGTAAACGAATTTGGTACACCACTAGATTTTGCCAACATATAAGGATTACAACTAAAAAAGTTATTATATACCAGAAACGAAAAAAGTCAGGGGCGGCGGGGGTGAAATTTATTAATTAAAGTTACCATTGGGAATAATAAATAGTAAACAAATTTGGTACACCACTAGATTTTGCCAAAATATAAGGTTTATAACTAAAAAAGTTTCTATATATCAGAAACGGCAAAAGTCAGGGGCGGCGAGGGTGAAATTGATTTATTAAAGTTACTATTGGGAATAATAAATAGTAAACGAATTTGGTACACCACTAGATTTTGCCAAAATATAAGGTTTATAACTAAAAAAGTTTCTATATATCAGAAACGAAAAAAGTCAGGGGCGGCGGGGGTGAAATTTATTAATTAAAGTTACCATTGGGAATAATAAATAGTAAACGAATTTGGTACACCACTAGATTTTGCCAAAATATAAGGTTTACAACTAAAAAAGTTATTATATACCAGAAACGGAAAAAGTCAGGGGCGGCGAGGGTGAAATTTATTAATTAAAGTTACCATTGGGAATAATAAATAGTAAACGAATTTGGTACACCACTAGATTTTGCCAAAATATAAGGTTTATAACTAAAAAAGTTTCTATATATCAGAAACGGCAAAAGTCAGGGGCGGCGGGGGTGAAATTTATTAATTAAAGTTACCATTGGGAATAATAAATAGTAAACGAATTTGGTACACCACTAGATTTTGCCAAAATATAAGGTTTATAACTAAAAAAGTTTCTATATATCAGAAACGGCAAAACTCAGGGGCGGCGAGGGTGAAATTGATTTATTAAAGTTACCATTGGGAATAATAAATAGTAAACGAATTTGGTACACCACTAGATTTTGCCAAAATATAAGGTTTACAATTAAAGAAGTTATTATATGTCAGAAACGGCAAAAGTCAGGGGCGGCGACGGTGAAATTGATTTATTAAAGTTACTATTGGGAATAATAAATAGTAAACGAATTTGGTACACCACTAGATTTTGCCAACATATAAGGCTTACAACTAAAAAAGTTATTATATACCAGAAACGAAAAAAGTCAGGGGCGGCGGGGGTGAAATTTATTAATTAAAGTTACCATTGGGAATAATAAATAGTAAACGAATTTGGTACACCACTCGATTTTGCCAAAATATAAGGTTTATAACTAAAAAAGTTTCTATATATCAGAAACGAAAAAAGTCAGGGGCGGCGGGGGTGAAATTTATTAATAAAAGTTACCATTGGGAATAATAAATAGTAAACGAATTTGGTACACCACTCGATTTTGCCAAAATATAAGGTTTATAACTAAAAAAGTTTCTATATATCAGAAACGGCAAAACTCAGGGGCGGCGAGGGTGAAATTGATTTATTAAAGTTACCATTGGGAATAATAAATAGTAAACGAATTTGGTACACCACTAGATTTTGCCAAAATATAAGGTTTACAATTAAAGAAGTTATTATATGTCAGAAACGGCAAAAGTCAGGGGCGGCGACGGTGAAATTGATTTATTAAAGTTACTATTGGGAATAATAAATAGTAAACGAATTTGGTACACCACTAGATTTTGCCAACATATAAGGCTTACAACTAAAAAAGTTATTATATACCAGAAACGAAAAAAGTCAGGGGCGGCGGGGGTGAAATTTATTAATAAAAGTTACCATTGGGAATAATAAATAGTAAACGAATTTGGTACACCACTAGATTTTGCCAAAATATAAGGTTTACAATTAAAGAAGTTATTATATGTCAGAAACGGCAAAAGTCAGGGGCGGCGACGGTGAAATTGATTTATTAAAGTTACTATTGGGAATAATAAATAGTAAACGAATTTGGTACACCACTAGATTTTGCCAAAATATAAGGTTTATAACTAAAAAAGTTTCTATATATCAGAAACGGCAAAACTCAGGGGCGGCGAGGGTGAAATTGATTTATTAAAGTTACCATTGGGAATAATAAATAGTAAACGAATTTGGTACACCACTAGATTTTGCCAAAATATAAGGTTTACAATTAAAGAAGTTATTATATGTCAGAAACGGCAAAAGTCAGGGGCGGCGACGGTGAAATTGATTTATTAAAGTTACTATTGGGAATAATAAATAGTAAACGAATTTGGTACACCACTAGATTTTGCCAACATATAAGGCTTACAACTAAAAAAGTTATTATATACCAGAAACGAAAAAAGTCAGGGGCGGCGGGGGTGAAATTTATTAATTAAAGTTACCATTGGGAATAATAAATAGTAAACGAATTTGGTACACCACTCGATTTTGCCAAAATATAAGGTTTATAACTAAAAAAGTTTCTATATATCAGAAACGAAAAAAGTCAGGGGCGGCGGGGGTGAAATTTATTAATAAAAGTTACCATTGGGAATAATAAATAGTAAACGAATTTGGTACACCACTAGATTTTGCCAAAATATAAAGTTTACAATTAAAGAAGTTATTATATGTCAGAAACGGCAAAAGTCAGGGGCGGAGACGGTGAAATTGATTTATTAAAGTTACTATTGGGAATAATAAATAGTAAACGAATTTGGTACACCACTAGATTTTGCCAACATATAAGGCTTACAACTAAAAAAGTTTCTATATATCAGAAACGAAAAAAGTCAGGGGTGGCGGTGGTGAAATTTATTAATTAAAGTTACCATTGGGAATAATAAATAGTAAACGAATTTGGTACACCACTAAATTTTGCCAAAATATAAGGTTTACAACTAAAAAAGTTATTGTATGTCAGAAACGGCAAAAGTCAGGGGCGGCGACGGTGAAATTGATTTATTAAAGTTACTATTGGGAATAATAAATAGTAAACGAATTTGGTACACCACTAGATTTTGCCAACATATAAGGCTTACAACTAAAAAAGTTATTATATACCAGAAACGAAAAAAGTCAGGGGCGGCGGGGGTGAAATTTATTAATAAAAGTTACCATTGGGAATAATAAATAGTAAACGAATTTGGTACACCACTAGATTTTGCCAAAATATAAGGTTTACAATTAAAGAAGTTATTATATGTCAGAAACGGCAAAAGTCAGGGGCGGCGACGGTGAAATTGATTTATTAAAGTTACTATTGGGAATAATAAATAGTAAACGAATTTGGTACACCACTAGATTTTGCCAAAATATAAGGTTTACAACTAAAAAAGTTATTATATACTAGAAACGGAAAAAGTCAGGGGCGGCGAGGGTGAAATTTATTAATTAAAGTTACCATTGGGAATAATAAATAGTAAACGAATTTGGTACACCACTAGATTTTGCCAAAATATAAGGTTTATAACTAAAAAAGTTTCTAATTTCACCGTCGCCGCCCCTGACTTTTGCCGTTTCTGACATACAATAACCTTTTTAGTTGTAAACCTTATATTTTGGCAAAATCTAGTGGTGTACCAAATTCGTTTACTATTTATTATTCCCAATAGTAACTTTAATAAATCAATTTCACCGTCGCCGCCCCTGACTTTTGCCGTTTCTGACATATAATAACTTCTTTAATTGTAAACCTTATATTTTGGCAAAATCTAGTGGTGTACCAAATTCGTTTACTATTTATTATTCCCAATGGTAACTTTTATTAATAAATTTCACCCCCGCCGCCCCTGACTTTTTTCGTTTCTGGTATATAATAACTTTTTTAGTTGTAAGCCTTATATGTTGGCAAAATCTAGTGGTGTACCAAATTCGTTTACTATTTATTATTCCCAATAGTAACTTTAATAAATCAATTTCACCGTCGCCGCCCCTGACTTTTGCCGTTTCTGACATACAATAACTTTTTTAGTTGTAAACCTTATATTTTGGCAAAATTTAGTGGTGTACCAAATTCGTTTACTATTTATTATTCCCAATGGTAACTTTAATTAATAAATTTCACCACCGCCACCCCTGACTTTTTTCGTTTCTGATATATAGAAACTTTTTTAGTTGTAAGCCTTATATGTTGGCAAAATCTAGTGGTGTACCAAATTCGTTTACTATTTATTATTCCCAATGGTAACTTTAATTAATAAATTTCACCCCCGCCGCCCCTGACTTTTGCCGTTTCTGATATATAGAAACTTTTTTAGTTATAAACCTTATATTTTGGCAAAATCTAGTGGTGTACCAAATTCGTTTACTATTTATTATTCCCAATGGTAACTTTAATTAATAAATTTCACCCTCGCCGCCCCTGACTTTTTCCGTTTCTGGTATATAATAACTTTTTTAGTTGTAAACCTTATATTTTGGCAAAATCTAGTGGTGTACCAAATTCGTTTACTATTTATTATTCCCAATGGTAACTTTAATTAATAAATTTCACCCCCGCCGCCCCTGACTTTTTTCGTTTCTGATATATAGAAACTTTTTTAGTTATAAACCTTATATTTTGGCAAAATCTAGTGGTGTACCAAATTCGTTTACTATTTATTATTCCCAATAGTAACTTTAATAAATCAATTTCACCCTCGCCGCCCCTGACTTTTGCCGTTTCTGATATATAGAAACTTTTTTAGTTATAAACCTTATATTTTGGCAAAATCTAGTGGTGTACCAAATTCGTTTACTATTTATTATTCCCAATGGTAACTTTAATTAATAAATTTCACCCCCGCCGCCCCTGACTTTTTTCGTTTCTGATATATAGAAACTTTTTTAGTTATAAACCTTATATTTTGGCAAAATCTAGTGGTGTACCAAATTCGTTTACTATTTATTATTCCCAATAGTAACTTTAATAAATCAATTTCACCGTCGCCGCCCCTGACTTTTGCCGTTTCTGACATATAATAACTTCTTTAATTGTAAACCTTATATTTTGGCAAAATCTAGTGGTGTACCAAATTCGTTTACTATTTATTATTCCCAATGGTAACTTTAATAAATCAATTTCACCCTCGCCGCCCCTGACTTTTGCCGTTTCTGATATATAGAAACTTTTTTAGTTATAAACCTTATATTTTGGCAAAATCTAGTGGTGTACCAAATTCGTTTACTATTTATTATTCCCAATGGTAACTTTAATTAATAAATTTCACCCCCGCCGCCCTTGACTTTTGCCGTTTCTGATATATAGAAACTTTTTTAGTTATAAACCTTATATTTTGGCAAAATCTAGTGGTGTACCAAATTCGTTTACTATTTATTATTCCCAATGGTAACTTTAATTAATAAATTTCACCCTCGCCGCCCCTGACTTTTTCCGTTTCTGGTATATAATAACTTTTTTAGTTGTAAACCTTATATTTTGGCAAAATCTAGTGGTGTACCAAATTCGTTTACTATTTATTATTCCCAATGGTAACTTTAATTAATAAATTTCACCCCCGCCGCCCCTGACTTTTTTCGTTTCTGATATATAGAAACTTTTTTAGTTATAAACCTTATATTTTGGCAAAATCTAGTGGTGTACCAAATTCGTTTACTATTTATTATTCCCAATAGTAACTTTAATAAATCAATTTCACCCTCGCCGCCCCTGACTTTTGCCGTTTCTGATATATAGAAACTTTTTTAGTTATAAACCTTATATTTTGGCAAAATCTAGTGGTGTACCAAATTCGTTTACTATTTATTATTCCCAATGGTAACTTTAATTAATAAATTTCACCCCCGCCGCCCCTGACTTTTGCCGTTTCTGATATATAGAAACTTTTTTAGTTATAAACCTTATATTTTGGCAAAATCTAGTGGTGTACCAAATTCGTTTACTATTTATTATTCCCAATGGTAACTTTAATTAATAAATTTCACCCTCGCCGCCCCTGACTTTTTCCGTTTCTAGTATATAATAACTTTTTTAGTTGTAAACCTTATATTTTGGCAAAATCTAGTGGTGTACCAAATTCGTTTACTATTTATTATTCCCAATAGTAACTTTAATTAATTAATTTCACCCTCGCCGCCCCTGACTTTTTCCGTTTCTGGTATATAATAACTTTTTTAGTTGTAACCCTTATATTTTGGCAAAATCTAGTGGTGTACCAAATTCGTTTACTATTTATTATTCCCAATAGTAACTTTAATTAATTAATTTCACCCTCGCCGCCCCTGACTTTTTCCGTTTCTGGTATATAATAACTTTTTTAGTTGTAAACCTTATATTTTGGCAAAATCTAGTGGTGTACCAAATTCGTTTACTATTTATTATTCCCAATAGTAACTTTAATAAATCAATTTCACCCTCGCCGCCCCTGACTTTTGCCGTTTCTGACATATAATAACTTCTTTAGTTGTAAACCTTATATTTTGGCAAAATCTAGTGGTGTACCAAATTCGTTTACTATTTATTATTCCCAATAGTAACTTTAATTAATTAATTTCACCCTCGCCGCCCCTGACTTTTTCCGTTTCTGGTGTATAAAAACTTTGTTAATATTGATTCTTACCTCATATCAAAATGTAACGGTCTACAAAAATCGTTTACTCTTTCTTGGGACCAATTTTGATAATTTATTAATTTTAATAAGTTATCCACCCCTGCAGCCCCTGGCAGACTAACCAATTTTCAGAACAAACCCCCGTATGTATATCACAAATAATTTTTACTGTCTGGGCCAGCTGACTATACAACATGTAAGAAAAACGTATTTTTTCAATTATATCTTATATCTCCCAATATTGGGAACTCGTTGGTGGAATCGTTTCTGAATCCGTTTCTAACTTCAGCCACATAAAAAATACTTCGTGTATAAATCTTCACTAAATTTATTGTTATACCATAACAATTGTTTCGACACACAGTGTCTTCGTCAGATGGTTACAAATGAATAGTATTATATTTATAATTATATATATAATAGGTCATTATACAAATTTTATTTAATAAAATTTGTATAATGACCTATTCTTCAATATATTTATATAATAGATAGTTGGGTTATTTGGTATTTCCAAGTGTAATAAAATAAAATAGGTAAATATTTAGAGTAAATTTAATAGTTTAAGATAATTTAAATCATTCATTCATTTGTAACCATCTGACGAAGACACTGTGTGTCGAAACAATTGTTATGGTATAACAATAAATTTAGTGAAGATTAATACACGAAGTATTTTTTATAGTTCTTCAAATGGATCTTCATCAAGTAACGGCTACCTCTATACAATTACCATCAGATATTATGAGAGTAATTTATTAATGGATAATATATTAAGTATAGATATAGCTGCTCAGTAATAAGATGTACTGAAAGAAAAACAAAACAACACTGTGGTGTTCTGACATGCAGACATGCACCATTATCACAACATGTATCATACAAATTTATACGTGATAAAAGTTGGGGATACCCAAAATTCGATTTTTCTATAAGCCCATTAAAACAAATTAAATTTTTATTTCTAAAATTCATGCTGAAATATAGGTAGGTACATTATAAGTCGAAAAAAAATACGATTGCCCCCTTACCACAAACTATTGGTAAGCTAAATATACTAAGTGACATAGAAACCTGAACACCCGTTAAAAATTATTTAACTTCAATAATATTTTACATAAACATCCGGAGGGTCATCGTAAGGAAATGATTAAAATTTCAACCCATCTTTAAAGACATACTATGTTTATTCGGTTTGTTGGGGTTTGTTCTAAAAATTTAATCATACCTTCCTTGTGTGATGATAAACTTGTATACAAAATATTATTAAAATTAAATCATTTTTACTGGGTGTTCGGGTTTCTATGTCACTTAGTATATATTTTGTTCGTTTCAAGTAAAACAATGAGTTTAAAACACATATTTTATATGTTATCTTTGAAATTTTTATATATGGACAAATTAAACTTTTTGCCGACGACACAACAATTATTTATTATGCTAAAAATATTAAGGACATCCAATTAAATATCAAACAAGATTTAAAAATTATATTTGACTGGTTGCAGTCTTATAAATTAACTTTAAATTTTAATAAATCTTCATTTATGTACATTGACAGACAAAGACTAGATATGGAGAAGCAACCAATAATATTTAATGGGGAAAATATTAATTACAAAGATAACATAAATTTTTTAGGATTATATATTGATCAAAATTTAAGATGGAGAAAACACGTAGAACATATTCAAACTTACATTTCTCCGTTAATTGGGATATTATTCTTTAAAATTCGTCATTGTATATCTTTAAATTAAAAAATATTTATCATGCATTAGTATACATTCAAAAATTCAGTATCTTATTTCTATTTGGGGTTCAGCCAATTCAATAGTACTAAAACCTTTAAAGAAATTACAAAATAAAGTTATTAAATATATTCATAGATTTACGCACTTAGAACCAACAACAAATTTATATAAACCGAATAAATACCTAGATATAAATATTTTATATAATTTAAAAATTTGCATATTTATTCATTCTTCACTTTTAAAACAAAAAATTTCTAATAAAACGTTTACAAAAGTTCATGATATTCATAGACATGATACTAGACAAACTAATCTTTTACAAACTATTAAAATAAACAGTAAATTTGGAAAACGGTCAGCGTATTATCCCACCCTTATCTGCAACCCCTTGGACAGGGTGAGATACACCCCTAAAATCTTAAATAGAAAGGGGGGTCTAGTGATAAATCATTGTGAAGCTCTTGAAAAATGCTTTCCAATGGTACCATAGAAAGCTACATTTCAGGAAATTCTTCTCTGTTTATTAAGGAAAACAATAAATGTTCCAAATGATTGCTACCAATATCCTGGCATATTAAGAGATATCTCTTAAGAATTCTAAACATTTTAAGCCTAGGTATTTTGTTTTGCTCAACGTTTTAACGAAAGGTATCCAGGTCAAAATGTAAGCCCGGAGTATGTTCGCCAACTAGTAGTCAAATTTGAAGAAACTGGTTCTGTCGCCAATAAAAAGAGAAATCAACCGAGACTAGCCGACGAAGCAGCGCAAATTGAAATTCTGGGGCAGTTTGCAATGAATTCAACTTTATCAACTCTTCAAGCATCTGTAGCAACTGGATTATCTCGTGAATCAATAAGAAAGGTACTTAAATTTTATAAGTTTTATCCCTATAAACTGCACATACTGCAAGAACTTGGTGACGACGACCCGGACAGAAGAATTCAGTTTTGTGAAATAATGACAGATAGAATTACGGCAGAACTTCGACTAGTTAAAAATATTTGCTTCAGTGATGAGTGCACCTTTTATTTAAATGGGCGTGTTAATAAGCAAAACTGTCGTTACTGGAATGACGAAAACCCCACGTATTTAAAGAAGGGCATACCCAGTACCCCCAGAAAATTAATGTTTGGGCTGGTATATTGGGAGATGGTATTATCGGCCCAATATTTATACAAGGAAATTTAAATGGCGACAGGTATGCTGAAATGCTACAGAGGTCTATCGAACCACTAATAGTGCGAGAATTAGAAAATCAGAGGGACATACTCGGAAATTTATCTTTAAAAGAACGCTTACTACATTTCCAACAGGATGGAGCACCTCCGCATTATGTAGTTCCCGTTAGGCAGTGGTTGGATGATAATTATCCCAACCAGTGGATTGGAAGAATAGGTCCTGTTGAATGATGGCCACCTAGATCCCCGGACCTAACACCTCTTGACTTCTTTTTGTGGGGTCACCTAAAATCTGTGGTTTTTAAAACGCAACCTGAGTCACTAGAGCAACTTCAGCATAGAATAGTTCAGGAATGCTGTGCTATATCCAGAGAAACATTTGCAAATGTACGTGAAGAATTTGAAAGTAGGCTTTATTATTGTCTTCAAAACAACGGAAATCATTTTGAACATTTAATTAAATAATAATAAAAAATTTAAAAATTGTGTTTTCATTTATTGTTTTCCTTAATTGTAGCTTTCTATGGTACCATTGGAAAGCATTTTTCAAGAGCTTCAAAATGATGTATCACTCAACCCCCCTTTCTATTTAAGATTTTAGGGGTGTATCTCACCCTGTCCAAGGGGTTGCAGATAAGGGTGGGATAATACGCTTGTTTTTGTTCCCCCTTCGTTTTATAGAAACTGTTTTTTGCGTTTTTTTCTTCAGTTTTTCGTTCCTAAGATATGGCCATTTTAAGTTTTTAAATTGTCACCCTGTATAATGGATTAATATTGTATAATATTTTACCCGAAAATATTAAAACATTAAAAAAAGTAGCATTATTTAAATTTCATTCAAAAAATATTTCCTGGTATAATTTTTTTTCTTAACGAGTTAATCAAACGTTTATAATACAAAACGAATTTTTTTTAACTGTTTTTTTTTATAAAATATATACCTATTAAGTTAGAGTAATAATTGTTAGTTATTTTTATATACCATGTAATAAACTTGTAAAGTTGGGTGGGAGTGAGAGTAAAATAAAAAAAAAATAGTTGAGTTAATGCAAAAAATACTAAACTAAACTTAAACACAAATTAAAGATCTTAAGTTAATAAAGTCAACTGAGATCATTTTCGGGAAGCCAAAATTGCGACCTAGTTGTGGACTTTTTTGGTCAAGGTCTGCCATATTCTTAGTTTTCTTATTTACTGATACTCCTATGTAAGTGGTATATTTAAGTAGGGATAGATAAGGGTTTCACCATCAGATTGCGCCAATCCCTTCTGCGCATGTGTCAGCAGTGCGCAGGCGTACGTCATCTGTCATACGTCAACTGTCCAACGTCACATTCTTGGGCGTTACACACAAATTTACTTTTCGTCTTAATGCGTTCTTTGTAGTTATAACTTCGCCGTCTGGAGAAGAAAGTATGATCTTTCAAGTTTACCTTTTATCTATTTACATAAAGTTATTTACACTCTATTGTCGTAAATAAGAAGAAGATGAATATCTTCTAATATTTCGGCCACTGCAGGCTTTGTCTACCGAAATCTTCGCAAAAACACCAGTTAATCACAAGTAAACCTTGATTAGCAAAAAACTGTGTTGGTGGGTACAGGCATAAGCGTACACCCGCCCTGGGAATCGAACCCGAGTCGTCGCTGCCGATTGCAGCAGCTCTGCAACTGAGCTGCCATATACTGCGCTGGAGATTTTGCAATGATTTACTTAATGTAACTTATAATAACACTATCGCCCCGTTAAGATAATATTTTCATTATTTCTGGCCCATTTTTTTTGTAACAATTTTTTTCGTTTTAGATTAACCCAGACCACACAGTGCCAACATTAATCGATGAAGATTTTATCAGTTGGGACACGCACGCAATCTTAGGGCATCTGGTGGACAAATATGGAACTGATGATAGCCTATATCCAAAAGACCCAGACCGAAAAGATCAAATCGACCAGAAACTAATTTTTGAATCCGATACTCTTTGTCCAAGAGTTAATAGTGTAATTGTAAGAATTTGTTTTTTTTTGTGTTTGCGCTACCTAGGGACGTCACCGATTATCTAGTATGATTCGGGCCAAAATTATATTTATTAAACCAACTACTGAATTTAAGTTTCTACTAACTACTGAAACTGAAATTGAAGTTAGTTGGAGAAACCTTAGTTTGTAGAAGTTCCTATATTTATCTCGTCATTTATTTTGCTATTTACAAGCAAAGCAGTATTTTTAATAATACTTTTACCGAAAATTTCATACCACAAGATATTAAAGTTAAAGTTTATTACTTCCTAGTAATTAGGACGAATGTAGTAATATTTTTAAAGTATCGGATAACCTGCGACATTCCTCTATTCATTTCTGTTTCAAAAAAATATTGTGCTAACACTGCTAAACATATTTTCAATAAAAATAACGCTTTCGGTTTGCAAAACGTACAATACAGTACGTACAGTTAATGTCAAATTGCTTTTTCACAAAATAAAGGATTTAAAAATAAACTTTTTTAGGCCGAAATTTATAAGCGAGTCAAAAAAATGTTCTGGAATTTCGATTTGTAATAGCGATCGAAAGCTTACTAGGGATGTGCATGATCCGTGAATATTTCCAACTTTTTAAAGGATAACGTGAAAACGGGGTTGTTTATCTACCCCTGCATACGTCCCCGTTAGGTTTTCAAGTAACTGAATAAGCCAAAATGTTTGGACCCGTCAACTTTAATTTAGATAGGGCAACTTATTGATGAATCAATTCCCTTGCCGCCATCAAACCCTCAATATAAAAATTTTAAGGGGCATATTTCAGATTTCCTTATTTTTTTAATAGTTTGGAAAATTTTAGGCGACTGTCATAGTCATGCAATTTTGTGAGATATTGACATTTGAAATTCCATGATGTAAAATCGTTGGCTGTTGGATTGCACAAAGATTTAAACAATAATACGTATTTTATTAATTAATTATTAGAGTATTTATGCTAAGTTTCAAGAAATTCCGAACAGAATTATTTTCTCCAATTTAAACTTTTATGCCCTGTTTCCACCCTCTAGGGGCTAAATTATCAAAAATGCCTAAACATAAGTTTATTTCTTCCAAGCGAATACATTTTAAAAAAATTTTAATTATACATTACAACCCTCTAGGGGCAAAATTTCCGAAAACATCAAGACGTACTTACTGGCTTATTTTAACATAGTACCAATTTTCAACGATATAACTTAAAACTACAGATAGGCCCCTCAAAATAGGCTACACCCCTTTTTTTCAACCCTTTCCACTTAATGAACACTTTACTGATGACACTTTTTTGTCTTAATATTAAGGTGTATTACTTTCAGACAAACTACGTTTTCAAAAATACTTATTTTATGAAGTTACCTTATACAGGGTCAAAAACAAATAAACTTTGCATCACATGCGACCCAATTTTAAAAGCCCAATTTTGATTTTGTAGAAAAACACAAATTTAATATGGCGCTACTATAAAGAAAATCTATCTGAAATAAAGCCTTGTCAAAACCAAGAAGTTTTATGTAGGTTGCGTTGAGTCTTATTTTGCAAAAGTGGTGCAATTTACAAAATATGGGTAAAAAATCAAAATTATCTTATGCAGGTAAAATTTTGCATATGGGCATTTGCAACTGCATTTTAAAAAACTATATTTTCAGAAATAACCCCACTTTTGAATTATTTTTTGGAAAAAATGAAAATTTGACAGATACCTAATGCGAATCATACGACTACTATTTTTTTGCTTAATTTTCCTCGATCGAAGCAAAACTTGATGCCAAAGTCAAATTTCGAATAAAGCTATTAATAAAAAAAATCCCATATGATGCGGACTTTACTGATCACACTGAGAGGTCAGTTTTAGTTTCTGCGATACAGAAATTCCTATAACAATTTCAACTCCCGTTTTTACCCTCTTAGAGGTTTATTTTCGAAAAATCCCTTCTTAGTGGATTGGATGCCTTCCTTATTAGAATAAATCCTTCATGCTTATAGGTTTAGGGCGTTAGGTTGATAAATAAGTCGGTCATTTTACAATTTTATATAACGATATAGATCTAAATAATTTTGAAAACAAGTTTGTCATCTCCAAATATGGAAACATACTTAATAGCAGAGCTGGGCAAGCTACTGAAAAAAAGTAGCTAGCTACAAGCTACAAGCTACTTAAAATTAAAGTAGTTAAGCTACCGTGTAATCAAGCTACTTTTATCTCTTTATGTCAGTGAATGCAGTTTTGAAAAACTACGTTCTTCGACATTAAAAGAGTTTAGTAATAAAAATATTATAAAGTTTTAATAATGTATGTACCTACCTGTAACTAAGTATTATTATAAGTAAATATATTATTGAGCATGTTTTCAACAGTGCAGAATATGAGGGGTACATCGTAAAAAATTATTTTTGCCATACTTTTCAACAATTATAGGTAATAGATATTTTTTGATATAATAATATGACCAGAACTGACATGACTGTTAAAGTTTTATACATTTTTTTAGTTTTTTAAATTTTTATCTCAAAGGCAAAATGATAAGTTATTAAATAAATATACAAAATATAATATCCTTTAAATTATTTTATTTTTTAATTCATAAGTTAACAAAATGGCGATACCTAAAACTAATTATAACATTAAAAATTTTAACTATTTGGTGAATGTGCAAATAAGATTATTATTACAAAAAAGAGTTTCATTTAAGTAGAACGAGCTTTTCAAATAAACAAACCCGAAAGTAGCTTAAGTAGCTTTTTCGACTAACTATCTACTTTTAAAAGTAGCTTCATGAATACACTACAAAATAATGTAAAAGCTCTACAGCTACAAGCTACTTGGTTTTAAAAGTAGCTCGAATAAAGCTATTAGCTACCAAAAAGTAGCTAGCTAGTAGCTTAACTACTTAGTAGCTAGCTAGTAGCTTAACTACTTAGTAGCTAGCTACTGCCCAGCTCTGCTTAATAGTCACAAAAATTAATGGTGGTCAGATAAAAAAGACATATAAAACACGGGTGAGCTATCAAAATTTTTTTGTAAAAACTGTGTTCTCGTTTTTATTCCGAATTGATATTTAAACTTTGGTACACAGGTTAATAAAACAGATATTAAATGGAAGATCTTTTATCTTTTAATGAGCCACTATAAAAAGTTACTATATGAGACACAAATGCCATCGAAGCCAAAGCAATTACTATACCTTTTTAAATTTTTGTGTGAAATCTCGCATTTAAAAATCAGGATTTTTCTTGTCATTTCTTTAATATCTCCAGTGTGTCCAAGAAAGTATGCAACATATGGGAAAGTTTTTTATCACCGATTTCTCAGAAAATTTTATTCTTTATAAAAGTTGGTGCATGCCTTAAAACTATAAATGCATATTTCATATTTCACCTGCGGCTAATGGTACGGAAGAAAATGCCATTTTTTTCGAAATTGCCTTAAGAGTAAAGTACCTTAATTATTAGAAATACAGCAAAATTTTATATGGAAATGTTCTTGCAAATTAGTAAGTTAGTCCAAATACGAAATTTGAGTTATGTGTAACAATTTTTAATTTTTTTTGGTTAATCTCTTTTTTCCCCTAAACGGTACACCTCTGGTCGATTATTTGTTTAGGCAATTTTAATATATTAAATATTTATATATTTATTATATATTATATATTAAATAACTTAAACGTGGGCTTATAATAAAAATGGATTAAGTAGTTGCAAACTTTTTAAATCCTTTCAATGTTACGAGTTGGTTCAGATATTAGCGTGTTGCACGCCTATTTAAACACATTTTAGCCAACTTATGTTCTAAACATTACTAAAAATAATTAATAATTTACTTGTCATTTTCACCCAGTACGCTGAAGTCCAAAAACCTATTTTAAAGAAATGCATATAAAAAAATTAAAAATTGACATACCTAACTCAAATTTCGTATTTGGACTAAGTTTTTAATTTGCAAAAACATTTCCATGTAAAATTTTGCTGTATTTCCAATAATTAAGGTACTTTACTTTTAGGTAATTTCGAAAAAATTGCGTTTGCTCCCCTACTATTAGCCGCAGGTGAAATATGAAATATGCATTTATAGTTTTAAGGAATGCACCAACTTTTATAAAGAATAAAATTTTCTGAGAAATCGGTGATAAAAAAACTTTCCCATATGTTGCATACTTTCTTGGACAAACTGTAATAAGATTTTGGTTTCAGCAGTCAATCGTCATAGAAAACGAAAAAGAAATCCCCACAGAGAAGATAAGTGCCATTACCGAATCATACAAACTCCTGGATGGATTTTTAGAAAACAAGACTTTCCTCACTGGCGAAAGTTTGACAGTTGCAGACCTCTGTTGTGTAGCAACAGTAAGTACAGCAACTGTAATCACCCCCATATCAACGGAAAAATATCCGAATCTTTCCCAGTGGTATCGAACATGTAAAAATTTGAATTACTACGAAGAGGCGAATGGACTGGGGCTAAACAAACTCGACGCTTTAGTAGAACTAAAACTGGGAAGGCCGAGAACTAAAGAACTGTGTGAATAATATTTGTTGTGAACAGTTTTGTGATATTTTGTACAATTTCTACTCTTTAGAATACTTTTATCCGTGATTTATTTATTTGCTATGTTAATTATTTATTAATGCAACTTTATTAATATCTTATAATAAACGCACAATCTGTCTATCTTACATAAATAGTGTTTTATTTTCAGGGAATCATCAGCTATAAAAATGATCGCATCGCATGCCGATGCCCAGCGTTCAGTTGTTGTTGTATTCCAAATTTCCAATTTTTTAAACTTATTTGGGAGTAAAAAGGCAGCGTCTTCTAGCACGCTCGAATCATGACCGACGTAAGACAATCTGATCGGCAGGGTAGAAGATATAGCACCACATATAACCAGTATAATGAGCCTATAATGAATGAAAATTAAGCAATTACTTTTTAGTAAAAGCAATCGCTTGACTAGCAAATGCTATTAGTAAAAGCAATTTCTAGATCTGGATATGAATAAAATTTTGAAGCAATTGCTGTTTTTTTTACACCTCTGTAGCAAATGCTTATTCAACACAAGTTCAGACGTGGCTTATCCACTTGTTCAGATTATAGATTTCATGTTCAGTTTGGTGCCTAATTTGCAAAAGAGTTGACGTAAATACAACGACGTTGGTCTATTTATTTAGTACAATAGTAATCTCTGTTACGTTTTTGTGGAAAATAGGAAACTTATATTTGTGGTATGGCAGATTTCAGTGAAAATGAGGAAAGTGATAGTAGTGATGAAGAAATTAAAGACAAGCAATTGATATTCGTTTACAATTTGAAGGAATATAAATAAATATCTCTGACCACAACTGTTTAGCTTCCACAGCAGCTTTAGCACTTGTAGGAAATTTAATAAAAATATTGGCCTCCAAAACTGCATCCATTACAGATACCTATGTCTTACAGAGTAGTTTGGTAAACACCGAATTCTTCACCTACAGAATTTTGAAAGCCCGGATCCGACAATTTCCGCAGAAAGACTTTAATCATTGTAGGCGTTTAAAGGCGACAAAGCACCCCCTCGCATTTTACCAGTATCAGACAAAAAATAATTTGCCAACCACTCAACATTTTCGCAGTCAAATCGATATAACTTTCTGAAATCATCATATTTGCAATTTTTACGTACACTGTAGATTTTTCGTTTACGGGCGTTCATATATTCAGCCATAATTGAAGACACAAATTGAGAGCAACACACGTGTATGCTGCGCAGAACTAAAGTTGACTGCTACCAAGCAAATGATGCAGGAGTCGACCTACCTTAAAAAGTTGAAAGCGATTGCCACACTAGAAAAAGCAATTCCTTAATTTATTTATCACATTTTAAGCAAACGATAGCGATCGCTTCTATTTTAAAGAAAAAGCATTGACTAGAAGCAATTCCTGCACTTTTAAGCAATCGCTGGACGCAAAAGAAATTAGTTTAGTTTTTATTCATTGGCTTTCAAGAAATTACTTCGATTTTATAAGAAAAAGCGATCGCTACATTTTTATTCATTAGGGCCATTGTCCAACCAGGCTATTAAAAGGTGAGGCCACCAGTGAGCATGGACAATATGTAGTATAAAAACCAAACTATGCCAATCAGCTGTTGCTTCGATGGAAAATGGGAATAGAACCGATCACTCACTATTTTCATTTTACGTCTTGTTGTGTTTCTGTGATTTTTAAGTGTTGCTAGTTTACCGCCGAGTTCCTTATAGTTACTTTTAAACAGCAAAGCAAAGGCCAATGGCTAAGTTAAGCGTTTTTTTTTTAAGTTAACTTAGCTTAGCACAGCAAAGACTTTTTCCTCCCCCCTTGCCGCAGTTGAGTAATCAGTGTGCCTTTCTACATTTCTCATACGGAGTTGTTCGCAAATAGACCAGGGTCGATAATTTTTGAAACCAAAAAAAATAATAGTAGGATGAAACCCATTGGAAAAGGAAGAGAATATAACAAAAATGAAAGGAAAAATAAATTACGGGCAATCCTAGGTCGGCAAGTGGGGGGCGGTGAGTTTTTAAGGTTAGAAAACGATTTATCTTGATTTCCGGCAAAACTACAAGTCCTATGGAAAAACGTTAAATGACAAAGTTGTAGGTAATAAAAAGATCTACAACTTTTGTATTTACACTTTTTTCACATAACCTCAAAATTTATGTGAAAAACTCAAATAACCAAGTTTTTGGTTTTTATTTTTATCTTTTATTAAAATTTGAGATTGCAGTTATCATTTGAAAATTTGAGCTTATTTAAACCATGATCGCGGTATCCATGACCGTTATTAAAATAATAAACAATGTACTTTTTGTCGTTTTTTACGCTTCGTGGCAGCTAATCAGTACATCACAATGGCAGTCTTAAGTAAAGAGGATCGAATTCTTATCAAATATTTTCGACAAAAACACAATTACGGTGCAAGAAAAATTGTAAAGGAGTTTCCTGAAATAAATTGGCATGTTGAAACAATTGGAAAGTTTTTAAGACATCTTAGAGAAAATAATGGCTCCATAGAAATAAAAGTTTGGAGGGGAAGGAAAAAAACTTCAAGAACTCATGCATGGTAAGAAATATCATAGAAAATGTGAGACCTGAAGATTTTGTAGGTACCAGAAAAATAGCGAAAATAACAAGAATACACAAAATAATAGGGTATACTCAAATGCGCGAGTGAAGAGGGAAATCCCTTTAAAAAATATTTCAGTCGAGAGAAGTCACTTTTCAGCTTAATGGTCTCTGTGGCAGTTTCCTAATTGGGAATGTCAATGCTCATTTTTGTCGATGCCGGAGTTAAACTCAATTCGGAGGCGTATCAACCAAAGAAAATTTATAGAATTAGAAATGTTAACTCCTTGTTAAAAAATCGCAACACAGTAGAGGGAGAAAGAAGAGAGAGAGAGGGGTGTTAGTGTGCCCGCCGGCCATCAGAGGCGCAATGGCGGGAAATTTGGACAGCGGTTTTAGGTTTTTTCAATTTAATTATTAACTTTTGAAGGAGTTTTTATTGATTTAATTTGTGATTCAATATAAATATTATTAAATCACAAATTAAATCAATAAAAAGACGCACAAAAGTTTTTTTTATGGAATAAATAATGCACATTTTTATATTAACCAAGATTTAGAAAATAAAGATGGAAGCACTTTATCGTAAATAATGTTTTCTACGTTTATTTATAAATAAAAACTGCATTGACAACCATAACAAAAAATAACTGTTTAGAATAAACTAATGTCCTTAGGTTACGTCTCACAGGTCTCACTCATCTGGAATTGTCTCAATTCATATAATATTATCACAAATACTGTATAAACACAAGCACTAGGATGCATTGAGACACGTACTTAAAGATCCATAAACTATCAGGTGATTCTTACAGCGTTCTCTGAAACAAAAGAAACAGTATCGGGTAGACATTACATTTCTCTGTAAAATATGGCCGATGGCCAAGTATCTACTTATCGAGTTAGCTCAAACCATTATCTTTGTGCCATTATGTTATAATTTTTAATCCACTCACTAAAACAAAAATGTTAAAATTATCATTTCAAGAGACTAAACTTATCTGTTCGTAACTGATAGATTGTTAGGTATTACCTCGGGCACAATGTGTTGCAGTTATCTGCAGGTTGCCCAGTGATATTTTGTTAAGATTGGCTTGTTAACCAACACCTATTATGTATGTGAAACATTTCATGTTAATTTATTTATTGTAAACTTACATTTCCTATATAAAAAATAGATAAGGAAGTGTAAAATCAATTTGATAAACAATAAAAAATAATTACCTGCATAGTAGGCTGGAATAATAACTGAAAGATTACACACATCGGCGAAGTTTTCTAGAATAGAAACTAATAGAATTGTATATTAAAATGATAATAAAAAATTAATTAATTTCCTCAGAAAAAAACGTGGACAAGAAAAATTGACAGTTGTGACATGGATGGATGGCGGGCTGGCGGCTGGCTGGTTTGTTCCAATTAGCACCTGTCCTTCTCTTCTATACGTCAAAAATATGCGACAGAACCCGGTTACACGGCCAGCTGGCGACAACAGCGCTAATTTGCCCTGATGGCCGGCGGGCACACTAACACCCCTCTCTCTCTCTTCTTTCTCTTTCTACTGTGTTGCGAAATCGTCCATTTAAGCTTCACCGGGGTGGTATCAACAACAAATTTTACATCACTTGCTTCCTGAAATTGAAGCAATCTGCGACGATTACGTGTTCCAATAAGACGGTGCCCCTTCCCACACCTCTCGAAGTAGGTACCTACAAGAATGTTGTTGTTTGAGCAATGTCCCGATTACATCGAACCGGAGATGTGGGCACCCAATAGTCCAGACCTTAACCCTGTTGACTATTCCATATGGGGAATTTTGGAGGCAAATGTTCACAATGGTCAAAGGTTTAATACCATCGAAGAGCTAAAGGAAAGGTTACAGTTCTGTTGGAACAATTTTAATCAGGACGAAATCAATAGCGCTATTAACCTATCATGGTCATAATTCATAATGTTATTCTGTTAATGTTTAGACATACCCACTGTCGATTTTAAGTGATACTTAGTTTTAATGGCAATAATTGTTAATATTAATAAATTTGTTAATTAAGATTGAACAAAAAAAGTTCTATTTCTTGATTTTAAAATCTTTCAAAATGAGGCCTACACTGGAGTATTTCCGATAGTTAAACTACCAAAAAAAACGTATCAACTCAAATTTAAATAAAACAGTTTCCATTTGCAACGAACATAAGCGCAGGTTTTTAAAAAAAAATCTGTAAATCCGGCCCTGTTGAAAATATTTTGATAAAAATTACACATTTCACTGAGACGATTTTCGTTCATCCATACTCCAAAAATAAATTAAATCAGTGCAAAATGAAAAAAAAATATTCACGATTAAAAAGTGTACTCCGTTAATTTGAACCACAGCGTAGAAGGAAACAAACGCCGTTTTGTCATAAAATATATGGATTCTGAAAGAAAAATATTATTGTACCTAGATGACGGATTTTCTATAGTGCTTTCTTACATTATTTTTTTTGTCTATAAATAAAAATGTCCATTTATTTCCTAGTTTTTTTCATGAAAATAATACCAAAAATTAGTGATGGGATCACTCGAGTGAAAAATAACCGATCACTTGATTTTTTCAATCACTTGAATTATTCGATTATCTTCGGAAATAACTCGAGTGACGAACATATGGTTTTTATTTTTCAACGCGTCTCCCAAGCGTCTCCAAAGTTGCTGCCCGCCTGTCAATCACTCACTGCGGCCAGAGCCATCTCGTAGCGAGCGGCTACACCGAGTGGTTTTCGGTTATTATTGGCGATATTATTCAAATTAAATTAAATACTGCATTACGGGTTGCCTGCGTAAGATAATAAATATGATTTATTTAGATTTAAATACTGCATTACGGGTTGCCTGCGTAGGATAATAGGATTTATTATAGTGGTGAGTATTCAGTATTCATAAATATCATGAGTTATGCAATATCGTGACATCTCAAGGTCAAGTAGTCAAGTGGTTAGTTAAATTAAATTGTAAGTTGTAAGATCTGGGAACCATGCCAAAAAATCCACAAATATCTCCGCCACATTTAATAATCCGCAAAAAATCAATCGCTTAACAACACGAGTCAGTTATTCCCAACACAAATGCTGTATATCAACATGAACGATGAACCGCCAATATTAATAATTAATATTAGCATTTGAGTGAAAAAAAATCGATTATCATTCGATTTTTTAAATCACTCGAATTCTCGGTACTCGATTATTAAAATAAGTCGATTTTTCCCAACACTACCAAAAATATAGATTTTTCATCTTTGTTAAAACATATATCTATTTATCGGGGGAATTTATTATAATTCCCGTCGATAATCGATCCTGACAAGTGATTTGTCTTCGAGCTCTGTTTCCTTCTGCCAAACTGAGCCTCACTGATGAGCCGTAAACGGCGAAACGCGTCTGGGGATGAGTTTGGCGGAAGGAAACAGACAAAACTTTTTTGCATTAATATCTTTGGTCCGGCACTTGTACCGGTTTTGAAAGCGCACTTGCAAAATTTTTTGTTTTTACAGAATAACCCCTTTACGACTGACCTTTTCTAAGGTACCGTACTGGGACGCAAGATGTCGCACCGGGTTCTATAATTCCCGTCGATAATCGATCCTGACAAGTGATTTGTCTTCGAGCCCTGTTTCCTTCTGCCAAACTGAGCCTCACTGATGAGCCGTAAACGGCGAAACGCGTCTGGGGATGAGTGGAGATGAGCAACACTTTTTTGCATTAATATATCTATTTCATTACAGATCGTTACAGTGTTGCCAATCGGCGGACTTTAGTCCGATTTTCGGACTTTTTTTAAGGCTATGGACTTTTGTCGGACTTTGAAACTATTTCGGACTTTTTGATACCTGACGAAAATATGCTAAATGCACAAATTTGGAAATAAAATCGGCAGGTAACTTATTGTTTATTTACGAAGTGTTGGGTTGTCTTATTACTTATTACATTAACTTTTTTATTATTGTTTTTTTTTGTTATTAAAAAGTAAATGTTTATAGAGTTATCAGTTTTTTTCATTATATAATATACCTCCAACAGTAAAAAATAAATATCACTTATGGCAAATGCGCCAGACAAGGCAATTTCATTTCGACGCGGACTTTTTCGTGCCACTGGGCGGACCTTTTCACCTAATGTCATTGGCAACACTGGATCGTTAATAACGCTCACATAACCTTTTCACGAACTGTGCGTTTATAAACACGACCTTAGGGATAGAATTTATTGAAATATATCAAGAACATTCGTCAAAAAACATTTTTCCCATATAAACTTGTAAGTATACCCTTTTCGCCCCAAATAAAAATAGGAAATACGTGTTTCATCATTTGTGTTGTAGAGTATTTCTGCTAAATTTAAAAAATATATATACCGGGTGTCCACATAAGGTGGTTCGCCCCTATAACTTTTTCTGTTTTTCAAGATAATGGAATAAAATTTGGGGGATTTGTATACGACATAAAACTGCATTTTTTGACAGGTGACTCAACATTATGGAACTTCCAGTTTAACCGGAAGTGACATAAATTTTCTATTTTTAAATGGGACACCTGGTATATTTATCCTTTTTTTGACTCCATATGACATTCTAAATATAACGATCTGTCACTTGTAACTTTTTGTCACCAAGAAAATATTTTTTTCCAAATTTATTGTTTTATCTAGAGGGCTATAAATACCTTAAAATCACTTAGGTATTTCAGTTCTTTAATCTGGTAATCAAGAGGTTCCGGGTTCCGGGTCCACGAACAAACCCGGCGGAGACATAAAACTTTTTCAATTTTAAAAAACGTTGTTTGCAAACCGCTAAACATTTTTCCATTAAAATTAATGTTACTAAAGTTTCACTGCTGTGATGGATTTTATTTGGGCTTTAAAGAACTTAATTAAAAATAAATTGGATCCATCGTCTTTAATAATAAGATTTCCTCCCACAGATTTTAAAAACCAAAAATATTTAAAATATTTTTCCACAAATTCGTGTTTTCTTTCAGCCTTTTCGCCGTTACTCTAAAGAGCAAACACTAGTGACTAGTGACGCATTGGTTGTTTCATTTTTTTTTTTTTCATTATTTCTTCAATTTTATTTTTCGATTTCTCCAAAAAGCGGCCAAATATCCGTTTTTGGTTAGCAGTTACCGAAGTTATTATATACAGGGTGATTCACGGTGGATGGAACGTTAGACGTTTCTGACGAACCAGTAAAGAAATCGTTCTGAAAATTTGGTCGAGTACATAAACGGACATGTTCTACCAACCTAAAATATTTTTGACAATACAGTGATGCCGCTTCCACACAAAAATAATAGTAACTTCGAATTTTTAAATGCAACACCATATATTTTATTTTATTTTCGAAACCCCCATTACTTTCCTTACAATTTTTATTAACTCTACTCTATACTTAGCTCTTACCGTTTCTAGGATATAAATTAATTACGTTTTTTTGTCCAAAAACGTCACTTTTAAAAATGCTGATAATTTTGAACTCTAAAACACTGAAATTTGGTAAATAGTTAACTAATACCATAGGGCTCTTTGCCCTAGTCCCAAATCTTAGTTGCAATATACAGGGTGGTTGAAAAATACACTTATTCTGGTAACTTGAAAAAGTGACCATAAGTCATTTTTTTCAAATGTAACATCCTGTATATTATTACGGATTTGAAAAGCTGCTAAAATTTCACCTAATTCTTGTATATCATATCTGTACCTAACTAACTAGTTTAACAATTTTTTTGACGTATTAAGCATGATTTGTACAATTTTCTATACAATTCAATTTTTATTCGGTTATTAGTAAGTTAGCCATGACAAAAACTGATGTTTACGTATGTTACTGTGGTAATCGTTTTGACATTTCATTAAGTTTATAGATACAAGATAGAAATACACTTTAAAGTCATGGAAGAAAACTATACAAATGCAGTTCTTATGAATTTATTTATTTTATTTGGACAATGTGTGTTTGCATTAACATGCAAAAAACATTAAAACTAAATTTTTCTTGAAATCCATGCAACACCCGCATATTAAAGTGTTTGAATGTAAACGGCCAGCGTTTTGAACATCTGTTAAAGCAGGATTTTATTAGTTATAATTTTAGTAGTCTTTTATTATTTGACTAGTTATACCATTTAATAAAATTGTTCTGGATCCTTATGAATTTTCTAAGATTCATTGGCGGTAAATTAGAGTACATTTCGTTAAACTTTATACATGTCCTGGCGATAATCACATTGTCCAAATAATATAAATAAATTCATAAAAACTGCATTTGTATAGTTTTCTTCCTTGGCTTTAAACTGTGTTTCTATCTTGTATCTTGTATCTAAACTTAATGAAATGCCAAAACGATAACCATAGTTTTTGTCATGGCTCCAGCTGGAGGGTTTTTGTTTTGTTCTTTTATTACATCATCCTGGCTGCCGGCGACCATCTATACGAAAGAACCAGCTACCATTCCTTATAATGTAGTACTTTATTTAGAAATATAAATACAGAACACAGCAGAAATATAACAATGTTACCTAGTGTAAAAAATATGTTCCTTAAATATCATTTTTTAATTGTGTGGGGGTAAGTTGAATTTTTTCTCCCGGTTTAAAGGCAGGCATTCCTAGATATGGACAGGTGGCGCAGCGAAACGCATCTCCTAGATAACACTAAAAACCAAAAATCACATGTTCATAAAATACTGTTAAACGATGCCAAGACACAATCGAGACAGAGGTAACCAAAAAATGCTTATTTTGTGTGCTTATTTTTATTTTTTAAAATTATTTTTAGAACGGTCAAAAATCGCAGTTTGAAAAATTCGAATGTACAAAGTTGCTGATTTTTTTGTTTTGCGGGGTACTGCTAAAAGTTAAAATAATGGATTTTCTGGACAAATGAATCACCTGAGCAAAAATGATATTTTAAAAACGGTTTACTTTAGACATATTATATGATATATTTGGGGTTCGTTTTGCTTGTGCAATGTTTATTAATTTAATATTTTTAGGTTAGTCTTATGACAGAACATTAACCGGTATATTTTCAGGTTAGTTTTGTTTGCCAAATTATGACAGAACGTTGACATCAGTATATTTTTAGGTTAGTTTATTTGCCAAATCATGACAACACGTTATAATATCAAAAAATCAACTGCCATTTTGATTTATTTCTCGACTATACAGTTCGGCTTGTATATTTGCTCCACGCGATAAAACGTCAAAATATCACCTGATTTTTTTTAATGAACAGGCCTGTATTCTATTTCACTTAATCCTCCTTAAATCCCAAAAGTTCTTGACATGTTAAATGAAATAGGTCTAGAATTTTCGCAGGAATTTAAAAAATTCGAAAAAAAGTTGACAGCTGACTGAACGTTCTGTATACTGATTTGTATGCCTGGAAAATCCATTAATCAAAACGTTGTGTAATTTTATCAGCATCCTGTACTATAATTTATTTTTGCCACGGTTCTAATGGAAAGATATTGCGCAAAAGTCATTTTACGCAAATAAGTCGATGCCGATGTTTTAACATCGATAACTCTAAATCTAAAGGTGGTAAAACGTTTGTTCTAGTTCCGTTCTACGATTGAATATCTTATCGTTTGATCCTTATTTTCTGGTATTTTTTAAATACAACTCTTGCTCGGTCTAATATTTAAGTAAATAAGAGCACTGTAATTTTTATTAGAAAGGGATGCACGGTTTTTAAATCGTGAATTTGTAATATTTCCCCATATTTCCTTGCTTTCCCAATTAAACTAAACTCCTGGCCAAAAAAATAAATATATTGTTTGTTTTGTGCAATATTTACAATTTTTTACTATGTTTTATAGCAATGTGTACCAGTTGCTACTGTTAAGGTGGGAGTATCAACATGCTTGCCAACCTATAACCTATTTCGCGTAGATTTATTTATGTTTTCTAGCTTTTATACAAAATTTAAAGAAAATCAGTATCGACTTGATATTCTATAGGTAATAATTGACATATTTAATAAATATCAAGGAATTTCATAACTTATTTTAGAAGAATTGTATAGCGAAAAATATCGGGTAAGATTTTTTTAACATTATTATGTCATTGTCACTCATTGTTCTTTCACTATACAATTCTCCCAAAATAAGCAATGAAATAAATTGATATTTTTGTAATATATCAGACACTACCTAAATAATGTACCGACGATATTGATTTTCTTTAAATGTTAGTTATTAAAATAATAAACTTAAAAAATCATCGAGAAATAGGTTATAGGTTGGCAATAGATTGAATGACGTTGAGAATTCAACCTTAAGTGTGTATGTATCTACAGTTACGTGTGTATTTTAATATCTTGCCACTACCTTACTTTACTTTACTTATGGTCTATGTAAAATAATTTATAATATTTTTAAATGTATTTCTTTGAGTTATACCTATTTTAAAATCATGTGTAGGTACTGTTATCTAAATGCTGTTACTATGATTTTTGTTTTTATTTTCTTATGAAATTATTCTTTATGCTTGTTTTAACAAAATGTTCTATGTCAATTGGTTTCGGAATAAAAAAATGTTTATGATTATGACTATGACTATTAGTAGTATAATAACCAACACTTTGCTATTATACAAGGAATAATAAAAGTTAGCTAAATTTTAAGCGCCCTATGGGAAGACTGGGTAGTAGGTTAATGTTTAAATAAGCTTTGTTCTTAAGTTCGGTAAGTCGATTTGTTCGGGTTTGTTTCATTTGACGCCAACGTCAGCGCCAGAGCCAACAGGTTTGTTCCCACAGAAAATCACGAACAAGTTAGTGACAGTTTTCAAAACGTTGTTAAATGCGCATGTCTGCTTCCAATCGGTTTCAAACAGTTTGTAGGAACACCTGAGACCTGACAGATGATTATCTTGGATCACTGCTAACTTCTTATCCTCACACGTGCGATAGCCGGTAGCTAACATAACCTCATTTTATTTGAAATACATTGTTTATTTTTTTTAAACTATATTCTGTATTACCTACCGCCTACGATTTATTTAATTAGTGCTATTGTTATTTGCTTCATTAAAGCCATTTTCTGTTTTTTTATAATATGACTGACTCTTTTAATGAAGAACTTTTTGATGATTATGGAGAAATCGGTAAATATAAAATTCTGCCTAGAGAAGCTCTGCAATGTTGCAGCTCCATAAAATGGAAGTCTGTGTCTGCATCCGAATCGGAAAGCGAGGACATTTCTGAATTGTCAGATGGTTTATAATCACTCATTGTTCTCAATTGAAACATTTTTTTTTTTTTGCCAAAAATGATAGCTTAGGCCCAATCTATACGAGCGTGTTGACGCCGCGCCTTTGTAGCGCGTATAACCGGCGAGTGAAACGCGACCCATTCTAGACTAGCGACAAAACGCCTCATAGTTGCTATGGATCCCGTACAAGTTGGGTGTATCGCTGTCAGGGCCGGAGCTAGAGCTGAATAGGCCCCGGGGCAAAACAAATTTTGGGGCCCCTTATTAAAATTACTTTTGATAATAGCACAGTATTATTGTCGGGTAAGAATAACAGTATTTTGTTAATGTAGATATTTATTGTATCTTATACTTGTTGGAACAGCTATTACTATAATCTGGCAATCTTCTACACATAGAATCTACGGAAACACCGCGCTCTCATGATATTTTGTCACAAATGCAAGAACTTATAAATAAAAACACTTCTTTCTAGATTTTATAGTGGCAAATTCGTTTATCACTTTGTTAAAGTCAATTTTGCGCGCTCTTCGATTTTCAATGGACAGTAGCGCTAAATTACTGAGTCTATTTTGTCCCATTGAGGTACGCAAGTAGTTTTTTATCAACTTTAATTTGGAGAAAGTCCGTTAAGCTTTCGCAGTAGTGACAGGGACAGTAAGGAACATCAGAAGTGCTCTGCACACATCTGGATAACTGGACGACAACGACGCATTCTGAATGATCAAGAAACCGGCTAACTCTTTAACATCTTTCATTAAACTTATCTCTTCCGAAAATGTCGACCATACAGTAAGCAACTGAGAGGAAAAAGAAGGTGACACATCGTCTGAGAAAGTTTTGGAAAACAGATCAGCTTCTTGCTCCAACTCGCTTTTCGATGAAGTTGTGAGATATTGAGGTTGCAGGATTTTATAAGTATTCAGATTGATAACTGGAGGAAAAGCTCTAAAGTTTTACCCAATAACCAATAAAGGTGTTAAATGATGTGATTACCTATCATTTAAATTGCCGATTTTAGCAAACTATTTTTCCAAATTCGCTGGTATTAATAAAACAAGTTTGAATTGATGAATTGTGAATAAATACGTATATTGAATTATAAATTATACGTAGGGTTTTCTTTGAACCTTTGTTCAATCAAAAAAAAAAGGACAATAGTCAACAATAATAATAGTGTAAAAAACTACGGTAAACAATATCAAAAAACAATGTAAAAAACTACAGTATCGATGGTACAATACTTATTAATTCCTGAAAACTTAACCTAAATAAACATTGAACAATCGAATAACGCGAAGAACAATCTAACTGAGGTATTTTTATGCGACAGGGCACTATGTTTTTATCGTCATATAAAGTTGTCGCGGTTTTCCACCTTTCTTGGAAAATCGCGGGTCTCACCCTTCCTGCAGAAAGCTTAAGGTGGCAGTATCAACATGCTTGCCAACCTATAACCTATTTCGCGTAGATTTATTTATGTTTTCTAGCTTCTATATAAAATTTAAAGAAAATCAGTATCGACTTGATATTCTTTACGTAATAATTAACATATTTAATAAATATCAAGGATTTTTATAACTTCTTTTAGGAGAATTGTATAGCGAAAAATATCAGGTCAGATTTTTTTTAACATTATTATGTCATTGTCGCTCATTGTTCTTTCACTATACAATTCTCCCAAAATAAGCAATAAAATAAATTGATATTTTTGTAATATATAACAGATACTACCTAAATAATGTACCGACGATATTGATTTTCTTTAAATGTTAGTTATTAAAATAATAAACTTAAAAAATCAACGCGAAATAGGTTAGAGGTTGGCAATAGATTGAATGACGTTGAGAATTCAACCTTAAATGAAAGCGGCGAGCGCACTTATCAAGTTTGTTATTATGATGCGGTCCTAATAGAACGGCATGACGGGAATCGGGATTCTTCAAATCCTTATAAAATGCCACGAGCTTCAAATACAATTCTTGCTCTGGCGTGATTTGATATTTGATCGATATAATTTGTACTAAAACCAGCATACCTTGCTCTGGTAGAATAATTATACCTTGGTATAAAAAAGGATACGCTGGTTTCTTTACTTCAGTGGGGTAAAAATTGCTGTTTTGCATGTTTCGGTTACTGCACCAATTATAGAAGTGGACAGCCGAAAAAAATTAGTAATTCCAAGAGGTAAAATTATTTGTACCTTTTCTACATGTAACTTAACTTAATAACACATACTTAGTAGGTTATTTGAGCACTTTAAAAACGAAGGGATTTATAGACGCGAGAAGATACGTCTTGCTTGACTTCTTTGTCTGAGAGAGTGACACAATTTTTTTCGCTGTTTTAGCGTCTATTGCCATCTTTGCCTATTTCATGGTCGCGATGCGCGCTGTCACGGAATAAGCAACATGTCTAATCAGCTGCTTTCAATAAATAGGTCATTAGGTGACGCCTTGTTTTAAATCAAGCAGGCGCGATGCATTGATTTATTAAGCACAGGGGCGGGTTATTTAAAAGGGGGGAGAATTATAATTTATAAAAAAGGGGGTTGGAGTAGTTCTCCAACAATAACATTAGGTCCGATCAGCAAACTTTGAGATTTGCTTTTTTCTATCACCTGAGCATGTTTTTTAACTTTTTTTTTTAAGTTTGTTGGAGTATTGACAAAAAAATTGTTTGCAATGTATTAATGTATTCGAATAAAGCTAAATATTTTCCTCTTCCCAACACCTGCCGGGGGGCCCCTCTGGGTCGGGGGCCCCGGGGCGCCGCCCCGCTGTAGATCCGGCCCTGATTGCTGTTCACCAATTATTAGCGTTATTAAATTTGGCCAAAAAACGTAAAAAAATACGTTGGTGGGTACACCCGGTTGGTGCTAATCGCCTGACCTTAGGCGTGTTTCATCTTGGCTTCGCAGAACATCGGAGATATCCTGAGAAGTTTTTTCAGTACTACCGGATGTCTGTAGAGACACGTGACAATGTAGAAGTACATGTAGACAGTGTTGCCAACCCTCGAATCATTGTGTCTGCTAGAATAACAGCTGAATTATGCCAGAAATATGTCAAATGTCTTAAATTCTCGAAATCTCGGTCTCCGTCGCGCGACTTTTACGCAACCTCTTGCGTTCAACACGCCGGCACGCCTACGAACGCGTCCACACGCGACCGCAAAGTTTCCCGTATAGTATGCCCCACTAACACCCTGTGGTTCTGTGACACACGCGTGTCGCTCGCAGGCAAACGGTCGCGTTTTTGTGGCTCGTATAGAATGGGCCTTAGAGGTTATAATTTACATCCATAAAACAAGGAGCACGAACTCTAAACACTTTCAAGCCACTGCGCACGCATGGGGCAACTTACTAGCAAAAGATCCGCAAACTATTTTGACAATCAGCAAACTGTCCGCAAAACGTGTGGGCACACCGTACCCAGCGTTTCCAAGCAATCAAAATTTTTTGTAGGAACGCGCACGAGTCTATTGCGTAGAATTAGAATCATGACTGTCAAGGACTGTGGGAACAAACCTAACGAGGGTTTATAATTCCAGCTTAAAAGTAGTAAATAAACTCTTTATATATTGGATGAATCAAACCTAATTCCATAAGTACTGAAGTTTATTCTGAGGTGTTTGATGAAATAACAACTTCGATAATAAATATATCTTTTAGATATATGGTATACCTACCATATTTAATAAAAACACCAAAATGGTCAGATCCAATCAATAAATAAGTATAGTTATTTACTTCTGGAATTTAAAAAAAATAGTACCTATACCTAATAACAAATACGAAAATTATATTTCTGGGTAATAAACTAACGTAAAACGTCGAAAGATAATGATCAATGTTTGAAGGTTGGAGACAATGATGTTCCTTGAATGATGAAAGAGTTTTGGACTGCCATTGTCTTTATTTGTTCTAAATCACAACGTTTCAACTGGTAAGTATCTCCAGTCGTCTTCAGGTGAATACTTAAGTATTAAGACAATGGAAGTCCAAAACTGTTTCATCATTCAATAATGATCAATGTTTACGCCCTCTAAAATGAATGGTCAAAACATAAAATATCTACTACCTACTATACAAAATACCAAAACATTTATCCATCCAAGATAGGATTCTCTTTAATAATTATCTGATTTATTACTTACACTTCCACAAGATGACTTTGCACCATCTGCAGTATTCAACATTTTTTTAGACTGGTCCTCAGCTGCTAATTCCTCAACCAATCCACAAGAGCAATCTTTACATGCTTTGCGTTTTCCTGTTGTCCCACATACTAATGAAAGAAAATATGTTAGTTTAATTCAATTTGGTACCAAATTAATTCCTAAAACCCTTTTTACAGTCGGCAATACTATTTGCAACTCAATTGCTGCAATGCATTGCAGGCGCAAGACATTGCCTGAAATTTGTCTTGCAGGATGTTTTACAGCTGGCAATTCTATTTTCATTGAAAAGGATCGCCAACATTACAAAAATAAATGCCTCTGTTGTTAATCTGTCAATGCGAAAACAACCGAATAACAATAACACAAAACAAACCGAATAAGCGCAAAGAAACAGTGAACTCACAACAAAAGAGAAACAACCCAAACTCTGACAAAAGTCAAACTCAGCTTGAGCGCGTCCTCTCTAGGAGCTTTCGTTTTTATTGGTCACAATGAAAATGCATATAAATCCACCAGAATTGCAAACGCACTTGCAACAAAAATCGATCACGACCGATTTTTCGCAATAGCAAGAGAATTGCCAAATCCGATCAGCTGGTTCTCTACTGCGCATGCTTATAAGCAAGACAATTGCAACTTGCAAATAGTATTGCCGACTGTAAAAAAGCCTTTATATTATATCTAAATATGTTCATGTTTAAAAAGAATTAACACCTTTCCAATTTTAATACTTTAAACTAAGTTGACTGGTCTATAAAGGACAAATAGGAGCCCATAAAAAAATTAACTTGTTTTTTGTTCAAGACCTGCCCCAGCTCTAACTTGATAATGCACTTTGTAGAGGTAGCTTGGGTGGGCGCGGAATGTGGGCGTTTGAATTTATCACCAAAAAATCGACAAATTCTCTCGTCAGCTAATTCTAATACTTATATATTTTTAGTGGTTCACCCTGAAGCAAATTCTTTAAATAAACAGGATACCTATATTCCTATATATTTTAAACCAAAAAAATTGTTTTTTTTTTAATCACCTAAAACGGTTTTAAAATGAAAATTTAATATACGAATGTGTAAGAGGTTTTTTTCAAGTGGTAACAAATAAATAAGCTATAGCCTGTCGGTTTTAAAATTTGCATATCAATGTTCAAAGTAGGTAAACTTTTTGGAACTAAAGCCGTTTTTTTGAAACAGGTACTTTTTAAAACTGAAACAGGTTGTACCTGTTATTTAAAACACCTGTTCCAACCACCCCTATTAGCAATAGAATGTGTAGTGCCACCTATGAACTAGGTTTTAAATGTCTATAAAAACTAAAACGATAAATAGGCCCATTGCTTCCTACCTAGGTACTTATATCAATTTATTAATAGTATTAACAACTTAACAAGCCTTATTTCTAAAAGCTTATACAGGGTGTTTCATTAAGGTCGAAGAGCGGCCATATCTCGGAAACTACTGGGCATAGAAACTCAGGAAAAGAAAAATGATAATAAAAGTGGCCATGAGAAAATTCTGGAAATAATTTTCAAGTTCCGCGATTGAAAAGTAAATTTTTAAATTTTACATAACTCCGAAAATTCCACATTAAGGTATATGTTTGATAACACCATTTTAAAGCTTGGACAATTATGCATCATTTTGGTCTTATGCTCATTGGCGTACCGACTTTAATAAGAGTGGGGGAAGCTGTTGAAAGTGTAATCATTTAAATCGCTGTCACTTATAAACGACTTATCCGATTTTAGCAAACTAAAGACTGTTTGGAAGAGAAATGTATGCACTTTGACCAGTCGTATTTAGTTGTCCATAATAGTTCTCAAAAAAAATGCTAGAGGGCGCAATTTCCAATAACAAAACATTTTTTGATTTTACTCCGAAAAAATAAATCATACGGTATAATTATGATACCATAATCGAGAAGGAGATGAAATTTGCTAGAAAAAATATTAAAACCGCAGCTCGATATCTCCGTTCGTTTCAGAGTTATTGCCAAAACAATAATTTTTAAGACAAATTGCGCCCTCTAGCAATTTTATTATAAACTATCTTGTACATTGGATACGACAATTAAAGGTACTTACCTTTCTCTTCCAAACAAGCTTAAATTTAGTAAAATTGGTTAAGTCGTTTAGAAGATACAGCGATTTTAATGTTTACAGTTTCACTTGATAAGAGTGGGAGAAGCTATTGAAAGTTTAAACATTAAAATCGCTGTAACTTCTAAACGACTTATCTGATTTTACTACATTTAAGCTTGTTTGGAAGAACCTTCAATTGTCGTATCTAATGGTACAAGATAGTTTCTAATAAAATTGCTAGAGGGCGCAATTTGTGTTAAAAATTATTGTTTTGGCAATAACTCAGAAACGAACGGAGATATCGAGCTGCGGTTTTAATATTTTTTCTAGCAAATTTCATCTCCTTCTCGATTATGGTATCATAATTATACCGTATGATTTATTTTTCGGAGTAAAATCAAAAAATGTATTGTTATTGGAAATTGCGCCCTCTAGCATTTTTTTTGAGAACTATTATGGACAACTAAATACGACTGGTCAAAGTGCATACATTTCTCTCCCAAACAGTCTTTAGTTTGCTAAAATCGGATAAGTCGTTTATAAGTTACAGCGATTTAAATGATTACACTTTTAACAGCTTCCCCCACTCTTATTAAAGTCGGTACGCCAATGAGCATAAGACCAAAATGATGCATAATTGTCCAAGCTTTAAAATGGTGTTATCAAACATATACCTTAATGTGGAATTTTCGGAGTTATGTAAAATTTAAAAATTTACTTTTCAATTACGCCCTCTTGCGGCAAAATGCGGAACTTGAAAATTATTTCCAGAATTTATTCATGACCACTTTAATTATCATTTTTCTTTTCCTGAGTTTCTATGCCCAGTAGTTTCCGAGATATGGCCCCTCTTCGACCTTAATGAAACACCCTGTATGTAAGATATAATAAAAATTCAATTAGTACCTATTGCAATTACAGTAGTTGAGTAACCAGTTCATTCCTTAATTTTAATTTGAATTTTTCACAGTTTAAATTATTATATATCTCAATGTCTCCACAATATTTATTAAAATAAGAGCACAATCTTATAAGTGATGAGTTCCTGTACAGATTTGTCCTCGGTCAGGAATATAAAATATATGTGCAGATCTAGTATTGACTAAGCCTATTCTAAGCGGAAGCTGTCCTAAGAACTCTTTTTTATCTATTTTGTCTTGTTTATTATGATTTTATATAGAAAAATTGTTCCTGCTTCTATACCCAATAGTCTATAGACGGGAAATTACCCCAAAAACCTTTGATCTGTACCTCTTGGTGGATACAATTAATTGACTTGTAGTAAAAATTTTTTTAAAATTTACACTGAACAGATTCCAAAAGAGCAGTTTTATTGGCATACTGAAGATCCCAAACAGTGCACGCACACTGAAGTTTTGTAACTAACAGGGACTTATACAGTGTCAACAGTAAAGTCCGCATCATATGGGATTTTTTTTTATTAACAGCTTTATTCAAAATTTGACATTGGCATCAAATTCTGCTTCGATCGAGATGAAAATTAAGCAAAAAAACAGTAGTCACGTGATTCGCATTATCTGTCAAATTTTAATTTTTTCCAAAAAATAATTCAAAAGTGGGGTTATTTCTGAAAATATCAAAAAAAGTTAGTAGAAAGTTTTTTTAAATGCAGTTTCTAGCCCACATGCAAAATTTCAGCTGCATAAGATAATTTTAATTTTTTACCTATATTTTGTAAATTGCACCACTTTTGCAAAATAAGACTCAACGCAACCTACATAAACCTTCTTAGTTTTGACAATGCTTTATTTCAGATACATTTTCTTTAAAGTAGCGCCATATTAAATGTGTGTTTTTCTACAAAATCAAAATTGGGCTATTCAAATTTGGTCGCATGTGATGCAAAGTTTATTTGTTTTTGACCCTGTATAAGGTAACTTCATAAAATAAGTATTTTTGAAAACGTAGTTTGTGTCTAAAAGTAATACACGTTAACGTTATTATGACATAGCTTAAGAATAAATTATAATACTTATAGGAGTTTTAAATTAAATCGTTGAAAATAAATAAACTTTATGTTGTTAAACTAAAATTTATTTTCCACTTAAAAACACTTTACTGAAGACACTGTGTTCTTTTTTGTCTTAATATTAAGGTGTATTACTTTCAGACACAAACTACGTTTTCAAAAATACCTATTTTATGAAGTTACCTACCTTATACAGAGTCAAAAACAAATAAACTTTGCATCACATGGGACCAAATTTTAATAGCCCAATTTTGATTTTGTAGAAAAACACACATTTATTATGGCGCTACTTTAAAGAAAATATATATGAAATAAAGCATTGTCAAAACTAAGAAGTTTTATGTAGGTTGCGTTGAGTCTTAATTTGCAAAAGTGGTGCAATTTACAAAATATGGGTAAAAAATCAAAATTATCTTATGCAGCTGAAATTTTGCATGTGGGCTAGAAACTGCATTTAAAAAAACTTTTTCTAATAACTTTTTTCGATATTATCAGAAAAAACCCCGCTTTTGAATTATTTTTTGGAGAACATTAAAATTTGACAGATAGTGCGAATCACGTGACTACTATTTTTTTGCTTAATTTTCATCTGGATCGAAGCAGAACTTGATGCCAAAGTCAAATTTTGAATAAAGCTATTAATAAAAAAAAAATCCCATATAATGCGGACTTTACTAGTGACACTGTATAAAGTTATTATGGGGTTAACATTTTTAAAGTATTTACAATTTCTTAAAATAAATACTAGCATTTTCAAAGCAAAGGCAGTAATATTATCAATATGCCCAACAAAACTCAACTTAGGATCAAAATAGGCACCAAGATCCCTGTGAAAACCAATTCTTTTTAGAGGTATATTATCGATACAGTAATTAAAATTAATATTTTCCGTTCTACATGTAAAGGACATTATCACACATTGTCCTAGATTTATGTTTAAAATTATGTTCTCTACACCAATGCACAACCAAATTCAAATTGTTTTGTAGGGTCCTTGCATCAAGTTCATCCACAATAGTATGAAATAGCTTATAATCATCAGCAAAAATAAGACCTTTGGTGAAATTAACGCCCTCGTTAACGCCATTAATACCATTTGATCAACATTACCTCTTAGACTAGTAGGATCTGGTTTTGCCAAGTCATCTTCATCCAACAAATCATCAGGATCAATAAGGTCCTCTTCATCATCATCATCAAGTTTCCAAACAGCAGGTTTCTTTAAGTTTAGCTTTGCCGACGATCCAACAGCATACTTTGGTTTGGATGCAGTAATATTACTTTCATTAGTTACTACATTCATAAATCCATTGGTCTTTAAATTAAATTCAACCGAAGTGACATCTGAGATGTTTGTTAAAATTAGTTTTCCCTCCGGTTTCAACATTTGGAGAATGTTTGAAAGTAGCTCTGAAGAAAGTTTTTCTGGAGAAACTGAGGCAACCACATTAACAATAGAGTTATGTTTAACTTCTACATGAAAAACAGAAAGTCAAACTTAAATTATTAAAGTTAAATAAACATAATAGAGTGTTGTAGGTAGACCTTTTTAAATAAATGTATAATAACATCAATGTCACCATTACCTTTTATTTCCTCAAGTGTAGAGATTCGTGCTGACTCATATTTTTTAGTTATGTCTTCGTATTTACTTTTTTCCTCGACAGTGCTTAGAACCAGAAGGGGCTCTGACGTCAATAAATTTTCAAAAACATCCATAATAGGTTTTTTCTTATTACTTTTACTAGAATTTTTTAAACACTAGAAAAACTAAAATTAGTAAAATTTGGAATTATTCTAGGTTAGGTTTGTGTTGTTCGTGACGTTTATATCGTCTTCCTTTTCTCCTTATTTCTTTTTCCAGTCTCAATTCTCAATTGTCAGATTTAGTTGTTTTTACTTTTAACCGTCCAGCTTCAATTAGGTTTATTCCTTCTGCTTCTTATAAAAAGGAAAGTAAAGTAGACATCTTTGCTAATTCTGTTGTAGGAACGCATCGCGAACTACTTCGTAAGATCGTAAGTTTCTATTTCTATAATCGTATGATAAATAAGGAGGAGTATTATACTTAACCGCAGCAAGGGTGAAGGAAAAATTATTTGCCGAGCAAAGATACATTTTTAAAGGCCAAGTGACCAATGACACTGGAGAATAATGTGGGGTGTTTGCCGTGGTCCCCATATAGAACCACACACTGCCACCCAATTTTTGTATGCTATTATTGTGGGCATCGTAGAGGGCCATGTTATATCGGACATTTGCATCTGTCTTTTTTTAATATATTTTGATATTTTGAAATTTATTTGTTATCTTTATCTTACTTGTGTCCTTGTGTGTTAAGTGTCGACGAGTGGATCCAAGGTAAGATTTTTTCTATTAAAAATAATTTTCGTTTTTACATTTTATGGTCATTTACTTATGTTTTAAAATTATATTATTGCAGTTATTTTATTTCAATATCCTCGTTAAACCAAACCAAACCTAAGATATGGCATAAATCGTGTTTGCATGTGCTTTTTGTTTTAGGTTACATTACTTAATAGGCGAAATATTTGTATGGGGCTTAAAATGAGTACTAAAAAAATGCCTTTAGTAGTAATTTTGGGGTCTACTGGCTCAGGCAAAACCAAGTTATCTTTAGAACTAGCTAAGAAATTTGGTGGCGAAATCATTGGTGCTGATTCAATGCAGGTAACCTAAGTAATCAATTTTTTTAGTTCCTGTAATTTATATCTGCTTTAGATTTCTAAAATCATATTTTTAAGCAATCATTCTTTAAATATGCAGAATATATATTTAATCATAGATAGCAAGATCTGTTGCACATGGTCTCTTTGTTCTTTGTTTAAAAACCATGTGCTGTCACTTGGCACATGTAGAGGTAAATTGAGAAATGTCTCAATCCTCAAAAGGTTTGAAGAATGATTAAGGGTATTATATTATTAAGGTAATTAAAACATGATACCTACCTACTTTATGTAACTCCTATTTATTTTTGAATAATGAAACACCTAATAGGTTGCATGCATTAAGTTTTATCCGAGGGGTGTCTCACTAGTCAAAATTTGTACACCTACTGCCAAATTTGGCAGGACTTGTCGTTTTTGCCCTTGTCCTGCCACGGTCCTGCTTGTCCTGCTTGTCCTGCTACGGTCCTGTTACTGTCCTACCACGGATACACACTCAAACAAAATAAACTCTGAAATAAACAATATATTTTATCAATAACTTGCATGAACATAATAAATGAGACTGCAAACTCGACTAGTCGACTGTTGTGATTCACCGGTGTTTACAACAGAACTCAAACAGGAATATTATGCCAGGTCCTGCCACAGTCCTGTCAGTCCTCCCACGGTCCTGCCACAGTCCTGCCACGGTCCTGCTAATGTGATGACCTGGGCTTAGTAAATCTTTTGTTTTTACAATCATGTTTTTTTAAACCGAAAACAAAATTAAAAGGGAAAGTTTTTTTTTATTGATTGCAAAAATAAATTTTATATTTTGGAAAATAAATAAAACTTTTGGCTTCTAAATAAAAATTAAGAAACAGCTTGGTAAAAATACCTTAGAGAATTAATTCTTGTAGTGAGCACTACACTACACTAGCGTTCACTTCGGGCTACAACTTACTATTGAAAATTAAAAATCTTCAAGTCCGCTCTCCCTCCCAGAAATTTAAAAGCAGAAAAACAAATTGCGAAACATTTCGGGTGTACGTGACATTCCAGAAAAATTCCTTCTTGTTTACCAAAAAGCAGGTACCTAACCTTCAAAGAAGAATTTTTTCTTTCTGTTTTTGAATAACAAGACCTTCGGAGATTCTAAGAAAAATTATTTTAAATAACAAAATGTTGCGACATAACAACCAAGAACCGCGTGACTTTCCACAAAGAGGTCAGATATTTGGCCATGACTTGTCGGTTTTTCGTAGAAATCAAAATTCCAATCTGTTTACGCAATAACAAAATTCTTAAAAATCACAATTTGACCATGAGTTTGTTTTGAAGCCGCATTCCATTAACTTGGGTGGGGAATAGAAAAATTCTCGAAAATACGGTCCCCCACGTAACAAAGACCCTCTATAAATACCAGCGCTAGTCTTGTTTCAGGCAGTCACCCAGTCAACCAGACATTTATTAAGTTCATTAAGTCTTATGAAGTCAAAGTTTGTGAAAAAGTCATAAAGTCAAAGTAGCCAGTTTCTAATCAAAAAGTAACTGATCGTGCGGAAATAGAAAGTTATAATTCGTTGAAAAATCCAAAGTGAGTGTTTTATCTTCAGGTATTGTACTACTGTAATATTATCTTAGTGGGTGGCTCACAAATAAATATTGCATTTAATTTTTATGAGAGAAAATCAGTGAAAGTGAAGTGCGCGAAACACGAACAAAAAAACTGAAAAATTGTCAAAGTTTTTATTCTTTTGTTCCTTTTCAATCAGCTAAACTTGTTTAGACAAATTGTTATAATTGTCTAACTATACATTTATTTTATCAATATATAGTTTATTCAGCAAATCCTTTGTGTTTTACTGATAGAAAGTACTCTAGGGTCGACCCAGTTCCCCCAAATTCGTCTGCAGTGCTTCTGCCTTATCAGTAAATAGAATACACTTATTAAATAAAACATAGAAAAAGGGGCAGAGCGCTACATTGGTGTCAGGTGTGGGGTTGAAAAGAGTTTGAAAGGGTTAAACAAAATTTAAGAAAAGAAAACCAAAAGATCCTAGAACTGTAGAGCAAATTTTACCCTCTACGACAGTACTTCTATCAGATAAACAGTATGGACCAAAAATCAGTCCCTGAATCATCTGCCATCTTAAATACTACTTCTACAGTAAATAATGTACTTATCGGAATTGAATCAATACCTATTTACGAAGGGCAGACAAGTATTGAGGAATTCTTGTCCATTATTGATGAAACAGCAAATTTAGCAAACTGGACCGAGACTCAAAAGATATCTGTTGCAAGACTTAAACTTAGAGGACAAGCCAAACAAATTTTAGAAGCAGAGCCAAGCCTTAAAAATTTAAACAGATGGAAGGATTTAAAGGATGCATTACACAATCAATTTACAAGACAACATGTAACTGGTTCAGCCCTTAGGCAGTTTATTGAATGTAAACAACGACAGGGTGAATCTTGCAAACAATTTTTAACCCGCCTAAAAGTTTTGGGAAACAAAACCGTCAAACTTACAGGAGTTAAGACAACTGATCTGGTTATAACTACCAAATTAGAACAGGATCTTACCAGTCAGTTTATGCTAGGCCTTTGCATGCCTATAAAACAACGTGTCCTTTCAGGAAATCCGACTACATGGAAGACCGCACTAGACATAGCGGAACGAGAAGAAGCAATCGAAAATCTATTGCATCCAAGGGACCATCGAGACTGCCGTGCAGTAAGCAGAACTCATCAAAGTAACAACCCAAAAACATGTTTTATTTGCAAGAAATCGGGACATTTCTCGTCCTCGTGTCCTGACAAACCCCCTGAAAAAAAAAATAATAACTGTTTTCAATGCAACAAACCGGGTCACTGGAAGAGAGACTGCCCGGAAAGAAAAAATTTTCAGCCAGGACCTCAAAAATGTTATCAGTGTCAACAAATTGGTCATTTTGCTAGAAGCTGTCCAAACCAAGGAAGGAATCAACGAGGACAAGCTTTAAACGCCAAGGCAGCCCCCCTGCAACCCCGGAGTTCGGCTGTCGCCAGGGCAAGCTGGTATTAGAAAGGAAGCCACCGGTTGGGATATATACGTGTTCTCAGAATGGAACCCCGAGACCACGGAATATAGTCAGGGTAAGTGTTAACCATAGTGACTATAAAGCCCTGATAGATTCGGGAGCAGTTATATCCCTAGTGAAACCGGAAATTGCCAAGGGGTTCACGATAGAAAAAGAATTAAGTAATTTAGTAGATATACAAGGAAATGGAATTCCTACGTATGGAAAGGTTACCCTCCCAATAAATTTTGGAAAAGATACTACAGTCTGGCATGAGTTTATGATAGTAAACGCAATAAGTTTCCAAGCTGATTTCTTATTGGGTATTGATTTTCTGCATTCACATAATATAAAAATTGACTGGGGAAATGGATGTATGTATGCATGGGAAACAAAGTTCACCTTAGAAGAAGAAGAAGAAGACTCAAAGGCACTAGATGTATACGGTGTAAAAAGAGAAATATGCGAGTTAAAGGAAGAAATAGGGGAATTAAGAACATTGATCCTACAAATAAAGGAGGGATTACAAAGTGACTCTACCAGTGATTCTTTGTTACGGCCAATAACAAAAGAATGGGATGATCAAGTGCTTGGCCGGCGCTTGAATAATCCACAGGGAAAAGCTAGTGGAGTAACTTTGGAGAAAAGAAAAGAAATTAAAGTAGCTAGCAAGAAAAAGACTAGACTTCATGAATCTAGTGGAGAAGAAGGTGGAAAAGAAGAAAAAATGTATGGAAAAGTAGCTTCTGTCCACTTACTCGAAGATATGGTTATTCCCCCCCGATGTGAAACCGTATGTGAGGCTATTCTTGAAGGTGTATCTAGGGTTAAGGCCAAACACATAGTTTTATAGCCATGTGTAGATATTCCCCAAGGATTGTTGGTTGCCGGAGTTTTGTGCCAAAAAGCAGATAAGGTCCCAGTCAGACCCTCGTTATAGCTTGTGAAATTGAGATTGAGTTAAAATTGTAGAAAAAACTTCAGTCATACCTACTCCGAAACAAACACAGTCAAGTGAAAATAGGCAAGATCTTCAAAGATGGTTCTATATGGCGGGCTGAGACAGGCATTGCAGAGTGAAGTACCCGGTCAAATATTGATTCAAATGCCGCCACAAGGTTCAAGCACGTTGACGATCTACGAAAAGCAAGCCGCTACAGTTAATAAAAAAAAAATAGTCATTGATAGGATCAGCAGAGCCATCTATAATATTTTTAAGATACATCAGCGTAATCACAAATAGAAATTCCATAAATTGACCTTAGTACTACCAAGCGGAAATAAAACGCATCAATACTAAAATAAAACTCAAAAATTCTGAAGTCTACCTTGCTGAAGTTATTAGATAAAAAGACGAATCACAGGTGGCACTAGTAAAAAAAAACTGTTCAAGAAAAATAATTCTTTTATCAGCAGTGGATCACCGACAAAGCGGCTAAAAAACGGAAATTATAAGATAAACAAGAGACAAATTCTAAAATGCGTTGGTTTTGGAATACAAGGTTGAATACTTTTGAAATGTCAGGGTCTTGCTGAATCGGCTGTTTTACTTTTCTCATCCATTCAACCACTCAAACACCGACCCTGGACAGAATAAGAAGTGTGCCCGGATACCAGACAGAAAGGCCTCTTCCTCGATTACAATTCCTACCACCAATAGTGATCAGACCAGATAGCCGACCCCAAGCAGCAGCTCACCATTTCCACCCCATGGTGAGGATCCAACCCACCCCAGAAACCCTCAGAGCACGAGTAGCAGTACCGCAAGAGGCTCCAGCATCTCCTATGGCAGGCGCCCAGCCCGGTGCGCCGCCCTACCTACAACCTGGAGGTGCCCGATATCGGGTAAGACCTGTTTCCAGACCTGGAAGAGGCATGTGCCTTCTTTTCAACCCTGTTCGGCCCGAAACCGAACAAAACGACAGCGGTAATGAAAGTTAAATATTTTATTTTTGCGTTTGTTTTAAAGAAATAATAACAGGTAAATGACGTTTTATCATTTAAAAAGAATTTCATTTCATATCAGAAAGAAAAAGAAAATTTTTTCGTACTTTTATGACTTGTTAATGTTTTGTTAAGGGATTATTTTCGTAGAAATTTATTTTAGCTATGATTGGTCAGAAAGGAAACGTCAAATTTCAGTATTATTTCAGTACTATCATATTTCCAATACATTGATTTATTAAGTCACCTTATTTTTTTGACAGTTTTTTTTTAAGAAAGACGCTGATTTGTTTTTAATCACTTTTAATTTTCAATATTTTCGTTATAGTATTTTACGTAAATACTTTAGTGTTTATTTTACAGAGAGAAAGAAAATAATTGTTCTTTAGCTCTGATGGGCCTAAGACAGGTTCCTCTTTTATTTGACAAGAGTTTTAAGGGATGTATGTGAGAACGATGACAGTATATTTTTATTTCACAAAATTTTTATGAAAAGGAATTATGGGAAAACTTTTCTGAACATTTTTGAAACAAATTTTATTAGTAAGAAAATCAAGACAGAAAAATTTTCTTGCCTTTTAAATCAAATTTTAAATATTTTATTTGTGTTGAAAGAAATAACTTTTCAGTGATTTAAAAAAATTTTTTATACTTGACAAAGTATACGTATACAAAGTACGTAGGTACATGTTAAGGTATAACAATTAACGAATTTTAAACAACTAAAATGTAAAAGGTAAAACACTCCTTGGAAATAACTTTGAGTTTTGAGAATTGCTTTAGTTAGGTAATAAAATTTTTAAAATTTTTTGACCTATAACAACAATGTAAACGCAGTCGTTTGCCAAAACCAAAAGTCTGTTAGACATACTGGCGCCACGCTGGTATGTAGAGGGACTAGACGGGACGCGATGCAGGGATCCAGTTACATAAACAAAAACAAACACTCGAGCTAATTATTACAATCTTTTAATATAGGAAGGTAGCCAACGAAGAAAATAAATTAAATATTTTCTTCGTTTTAATGGGCGGGATAGTAATGTGATGACCTGGGCTTAGTAAATCTTTTGTTTTTACAATCATGTTTTTTTAAACCGAAAACAAAATTAAAAGGGAAAGTTTTTTTTATTGATTGCAAAAATAAATTTTATATTTTGGAAAATAAATAAAACTTTTGGCTTCTAAATAAAAATTAAGAAACAGCTTGGTAAAAATACCTTAGAGAATTAATTCTTGTAGTGAGCACTACACTACACTAGCGTTCACTTCGGGCTACAACTTACTATTGAAAATTAAAAATCTTCAAGTCCGCTCTCCCTCCCAGAAATTTAAAAGCAGAAAAACAAATTGCGAAACATTTCGGGTGTACGTGACATTCCAGAAAAATTCCTTCTTGTTTACCAAAAAGCAGGTACCTAACCTTCAAAGAAGAATTTTTTCTTTCTGTTTTTGAATAACAAGACCTTCGGAGATTCTAAGAAAAATTATTTTAAATAACAAAATGTTGCGACATAACAACCAAGAACCGCGTGACTTTCCACAAAGAGGTCAGATATTTGGCCATGACTTGTCGGTTTTTCGTAGAAATCAAAATTCCAATCTGTTTACGCAATAACAAAATTCTTAAAAATCACAATTTGACCATGAGTTTGTTTTGAAGCCGCATTCCATTAACTTGGGTGGGGAATAGAAAAATTCTCGAAAATACGGTCCCCCACGTAACAAAGACCCTCTATAAATACCAGCGCTAGTCTTGTTTCAGGCAGTCACCCAGTCAACCAGACATTTATTAAGTTCATTAAGTCTTATGAAGTCAAAGTTTGTGAAAAAGTCATAAAGTCAAAGTAGCCAGTTTCTAATCAAAAAGTAACTGATCGTGCGGAAATAGAAAGTTATAATTCGTTGAAAAATCCAAAGTGAGTGTTTTATCTTCAGGTATTGTACTACTGTAATATTATCTTAGTGGGTGGCTCACAAATAAATATTGCATTTAATTTTTATGAGAGAAAATCAGTGAAAGTGAAGTGCGCGAAACACGAACAAAAAAACTGAAAAATTGTCAAAGTTTTTATTCTTTTGTTCCTTTTCAATCACCTAAACTTGTTTAGACAAATTGTTATAATTGTCTAACTATACATTTATTTTATCAATATATAGTTTATTCAGCAAATCCTTTGTGTTTTACTGATAGAAAGTACTCTAGGGTCGACCCAGTTCCCCCAAATTCGTCTGCAGTGCTTCTGCCTTATCAGTAAATAGAATACACTTATTAAATAAAACATAGAAAAAGGGGCAGAGCGCTACACTAAGTCCTGCCTTAACATTTGTACACCTACTGCCACAGTGAGACACCCCTCGGTTTTATCCATTAAATAATTGATAATCTTAAATACTATATAGCTTCACCTCTAGGACATTGTAGGTTTATTAATCATTCTGCTTCATACTTACTTAAGGTTTTCCGCATTTAACATATTGGTTGCTTTACAAATAATAAATGTAGTGTGTCCAGGATAACATTTACTTCATATTGAGTGCATACTTACCTTACCTGCCTACCCATTACAGGTATTAACTATTGATTAGTATTGATTAACTTTTTTATTATTTGCAGGGGCATTTATGCTCTGCCTTAATTTAGGTATTTATTGCTCTGGACAGTTTTTATGTGTTTGTTAGGTTGACATATACAACAGGCCAGGAGTGCGTTCAGAAACGGCTTAAGCCAAACCAAAACTAACTTTACCCCTACCCCACCGAAAAGCCAAATTTAGCAGAACTTGCTGTGGACGATAAAAGCCACTAAACTTGTCCAAAATAAGAAAAGTGTCAACAAACAACCTAACCCCGTGTATAAGTATTATTCAATGCCTAACCCTATATTTTTCAAAAAACTTTATGGGATTATGGATGTAATTATCTGTTGTTGGTTATTGTAATCACTAAAGTATTTAGTATTTATCTACGATTGTAATTAAGTTTTTGGTTGATTAGCCTTATGATGTTAGTTTGGGTACAGAATTTTTTTAATAATAATAATTTTTTTAATGATACCGATACTTACCTACTGAATCAGATGATGATGATGATGAAATAGAAAATTTGTATTTAGGAGCTGCAATGGCAATAAACAAAAGCATTCCATCAATAACTGCCATTTTTTCCAAAATATTTTGCAACTGTCGACGTGAATGATTTTAAAATTTTAACCTTAAAAAGTTTTCAACCAATCATAACTCGTATAGCCACTTTCGGACGCTCTCCGAGGTGCCTCCAAACCTTACACTACTCCGGCGATTCGTGAACGCTAAACGCTGATCATTTGTGACAAGCTGCGGTTTATTTAGAACGCGTAAAGTAATTTTCCTACAGACGTGTGGAAAATTAGTTTTTCCACACTAGTGCGGAAAAATTTTTCGGCACGATTATGTCAAAAATCCGTGCGGAAAATTGGTTTTTCCACACTAGTGCGGAAAAATTTTTCGGCACGATTATGTCAAAATCAATAATATATCAATTATAACTTGTAGTTATTACTTTTTTTCTCAGAATTAGTTACTGTTACATATGTATGTGATTGTTATAGTTAATTAAAAATTATTAAATTTCTTTGAAATATATGTTACTTGTTTCCACACGTCTGTAGAAAAACTATTGTACCTGACACGTGCGAAAAATGTTTTCCCTGCACTCGGCTGCTTCACCGAACTCCGCTACGCGTCGTTCGGTGAACGGCAGACTCGTGCGAAAAAATTAATTTTCCGCACTTGTTAGGTAAATAGCTATTTTAGCTTGGCTTAAGCTGTTTCTGAACGCACTACTGGTAAATTGGCTTAGGTATAAACTTACCTTGTGTGGCACAAATTAATTACATTTACAACTCCTCTCATGTCTAGTTGCACCAATATTAATTAACTAACCAGACAGACAATTTTGACTGTTAGGTATATCAATAACATTGATAGAACTTATTTTCTCACAATCAAAGTGATCTCACTACCCTAATGTTTAATTTGCTTTGCTAAAACTCAAAGCAAAGGCAAACATTACAAACAAATATTTTAAACAGGATAAAAGGATAGGTTGTACATTTTAATATCTAAATAAACTCTGTTCATTGATCACTGACCGTTACGCCATAGTCTCCATATTTGCGGTACGTCGTAAGTTAATTTGGTCAGTTTGACTTACCGGTGGTAAGTCAGTTTGACTTACCGGTGGTAAGTCAGTTTGACTTACCGGTGGTAAGTTAGTTTGACTTACCGGTGGTAAAGGTTATGATTTTTCTTAGACTTGATCTACATAAAGATGGATGCATGTGAAGAAGTAGGTAAAATACAAGACCGTTTTTTCAAATTTTTAATTATTATTTTTATACTGTTCATTAAGTCAGAAATATTTAGGGTATAAGGTATGGGATGAAACGTTTTGTTTTTGAAAATCAGTATGAAATTTTTTATTATATTAAAATTACCGAGAATTACTGAAAAATAAATAAAACTCATTTCCAAAATTTAAAAATGAATCATAATACAGACCTATATTTTTTTGTCTAGTGCATCAATCTATAAATTTTGTTTAAAATATTTTAATCTTATTTATAAAATTATACAGAAGAAAATATAATAAAAAATTACAACACAATAAAATACAGTTTTTTAATAATTAAAATAAATCATCTCCTCAAGGATCATCATCAGATTCATCCAAGTTAATAATAAGGGGAAGAGTATCTGAAGCACCGATAAATCTTTCCCATTCCCTCACATCATTTATAATTTTATTAGTTTGTAACGCATTTTGCCATATTTCCACTGTTACATTTTCTATAGCTTCATTCCACAGACCCAAAACTAAGTCATTTGTTATAGGATGCATAGAACTTATTTTTACATCATAATAGTTACATTCCTATTAAACCATTTTAATAGGAGTGTGCAAGTGGCAATGATATGGAGGAAGTCTTAAAACTCAATGTCCATGTTGCAATGTTAGTTCATTTAACCTATTAAAATAAAAATAATAAAAGAATAAAATAAATTGCGCTTTCCAGATTACTTGTAACGGTTGGGTGGGATATGCTGCTTCACTGTTATCCAAATCTGATGTTTCATTGCAAATGGTGAAACCCGAATTTGTCTTTGTTCTATTGTTCTAAGTTCTAACCATGCAATAAGTAATCTTTTTGACCAAGTTGTATTTGGAGTTTTTTCAATTAGCCCAGAATGATAGGTGGCTTTTTCCATGATAATAAGCGCCGGTTCTTCCAAATTTGGTAAAAAAATTTCTTCAAACCATTTCTCAAAGTTTTCAGTTTTCACTAATGATCGAATCATGATAATCACCAGATTTCAGGCCAGACTTGAATATCAAACTTGCATTATTCACAAATTAATTTTCTGAACTAGCATGTACAGCCTCTGACGATTTTTTCTAACTGTATGAAGAGTATCATCTTGCCAACTTCGCCTAAAAGCCCCTTTACTGTATATCCAGGTTTTAAGGGAAATTAAGAGTTGCCGTTATTCTTATATTCTCTTAAAAATTCGACTCGGTTTTGGGCTACATGGGGTTGCTCTCTTAAATAACGCCTGTTTGATACAGTAGGTACGAGGACTGAACAGGGGCTCATTTTTGAGCTTCCTTGTATTTAAAGAAAAATCCAAAATAGCCAATCGATGTACTTTTTCCTGCAGAATTCAAAAATGAAACCAAAAATTTATTTGAACCAGAAACAAAAGAGTTACGCTATGGATAAGGTGTTTTTTAAATGGAACATAGCTTTTTTTATACGATTTTTGGAACGAGTGATTTTTTTTTGTCCGTTCTGATTAAAATATTTAATATTGTGACAGCTATTTTTATTAAATTTTAATGTTTTATCCAGTATAATTTAACTTTAACCTGTTTGAAACATACACTAGGTAATAAGGTATAATCACCTTTGAATCCTTTAAAGTCATTTCGGCAATATTATAGTAAATTTGTCAAATTTTTTGACTTTGAAGGATTCAAAGGTGATTATACCTTTATTACCTAGTGTATGTTTCAAACAGGTTAAATTATACTGTATAAAACATTAAAATTTAATAAAAATAGCTGTCACAAAATTAAATATTTGAATCAGAACGGACAAAAAAAAATCACTCGTTCCAAAAATCGTATAAAAAAAACTATGTTCCATTTAAAAAACACCTTATCCATAGCGTAACTCTTTTGTTTCTGGTTCAAATAAATTTTTGGTTTCATTTTTTAATTCTGCAGGAAAAAGTACATCGATTGGCTATTTTGGATTTTTCTTTAAATACAAGGAAGCTCAAAAATGAGCCCCTGTTCAGTCCTCGTTGGAAGACCCTGTACATTGACGTAATTTAAATTTTAACTTTTGAAACAGTCCGCTAATGAACCAGTGGATATTTCAACACCATCAATGATTTTAAGGATTGGTTGTATTGAGCGAATGGTTCACCTGCTCTATACATCCTATAAATACGCTCTCTTATGGTATGTTCATGAATTTCGTGAAGTTGTCTACCACGGGATGACAAAATAGCTACTTTATTGCGATTCTTAAAACTTACATCCTTCTCTATCCCCTTTGCATTAATTCGTTGGATTGTTAAACACGAAACACCCAAAGCATCAAAAATTCCCTAAAACAGATAGGTATTTATACAAACATTGTCATATACAGGGTCCTGCACCTCATCTCCCGTATTCTATAGCTTACTTAGTAATTAAGTTAAAATTTTGAAATTTTGACCTTACCTGTATCTTGAGGCGCATTTCAGGAAAATATTTTTTTTCATACAGGGTGTTCCAAAAAAGTGTGACGTCATAAGGATGTATTTTTTCAGATTACACGCCATATATTTTCTTACTTATTTGGGTGCCTCCTAGGGTCCTAGAGTTGTGCCTGGTCAATTGACCGAGATTTTGACCGGGTCAAATTCGGTCAAAACCTTTTGCAGCCTTTTGTGAGAGAAATTGGTCCTCAATTTTGGCGAAAACCACTCGCTCAGGAAAGGTTGTTTATATAAAGTACAACTTAAAGCTGTTAAGTGGCAGTGGAAATAAAAAAAAATGAAAATTCGGAGGAACCAGTGCTAAATTTCAGTAGTGAGGATGAAACGAGTGATTCAGATTCTGAAGAACATAAGGGCAATGCCGGGGGTGAGTTCAGTGACGAAGATGATGTACCTTTATCTAAGCTATCAACCAAGGCCAGTACTGCCAGCAGTCTCTCATTTCATCATCAATCAGTCACTCACTAATTACTTCATTAGTAATTTATTATTGTTAGATTAATATTACACATAATATTTATGTGTCATTTTTGTGTTTCTTGTACCTGATAATGGTTTCTTTATTTTTTGTTAGCTGTTTTTTAACAAAGACACGTTTCTATGTAATTACTCATGGCTTCATTTCTTTTGAAAAAACTGAGGAATTTGACCGGGGCTTAGTCAATTGACCACAAACGATTTTGACGGTCAAAATCCCAACCCTAGTCCTATAATTACCTACATACCCCTAAAATTATTATTAATTATTAATAATTTAATTAAAATCGATTTAGTATTATAGGCGAATAAAAAATAAAAACTAAAAAATATCAGTTTTGCACTACTGGTTTTAAAAATTAATAAAAAATAAAAAAATTATTTCTCGTTGATAAAATTATACAAAGATACTTATTAAATAAAGTCTAACAGTCTGGTTAACCAAGTTTAACTAATGCGAATTGTACAGAGTGTCCAAAGTTTAGTGTCAAACTTTAAAGCAATTTATTTTTCTTATTTTAAATAGGAACCCCTGTATCTTTTTTGCAAATAAGCCTTGTTGCGTTAGAAATTGCGATAGGGTTGTAATTAGGACAAATGTTTGACTTTTAATTCTGCATCGAATGACTTAAATAGATACAGGGCTTCCTATTTAAAATAAGAAAGATAAATTGCTTTAAAGTGGGGTTATATCTGAAAATATCGAAAAAAGTTATTTAAAAAAATGTTTTTAATTGCAGTTTCTAGCCCACATGCAAAATTTCAGCTGCATAAGATAATTTTGATTTTTTACCCATATTTTGTAAATTGCACCACTTTTGCAAAATAAGACTCAACGCAACCTACATGAAACTTCTTAGTTTTTGACAATGCTTTATTTCAGATACATTTTCTTTAAAGTAGCGCCATATTAAATGTGTGTTTTTCTACAGAATCAAAATTGGGCTATTAAAATTTGGTCGCATGTGATGCAAAGTTTACTTGTTTAAGGTAACTTCATAAAATAAGTATTTTTGAAAACGTAGTTTGCGTCTGAAACGCACGTTAAGGAAACAGTTTAATCAAAAAGACACAATTGTTCCAATAAAAAATCATATAAAAAACAAACTATTCTTGGTATTTGAATATTAAATTAAAAACAATTCAAAAACTTAAAATTACGCGCCAAATTTTAATAGCCCAATTTTGATTTTGTAGAAAAACGCACATTTAATATGGCGTTACTTTAAAGAAAATGTATCTGAAATAGAGCATTGGTAAAACTAAGAAGCTTTATGTAGGTAGCGTTGAGTCTTATTATTAAAAAGTGGTGCAATTTACAAAATATGGGTAAAAAATAAAAATTTGACAGATAATGCGAAAGTAATTACAACCCTATCGCAATTTCTAACGCATCAAGACTTATTTGCAGAAAACTCATACCAATAAATTGTTTTTCAAGGCCACCTTCGATATTTATTCATAATAATGACTGTTGGAATAGATAATAAAATGAGTTTTATGCAAATAAGTCTTGTTGCGTTAGAAATTGCGATAAGGTTGTAATTAAATGTTTGATTTTTAATTCTGCATCGAATGACATAAAAAGATACAGGGGTTCCTATTTAAAATAAGAAAAATAAATTGCCTTAAAGTTTGCAAAGTTTGACACTAAACTTTGCACACCCTGTAAAATTCGTATTAGTCAAACGTGGTTAACGAGGCTGTTAGACTTTATTTAATAAGTATCTTTGTATAACTTTATTAACGAGGGATTATTTTTATTTTTTATTCATTTTTAAAACCAGTGGTGCAAAACTGATATTTTTTAGTTTTTATTTTTTTTCGCCTATAATACTGAATCGATTTTAATAAAATTTTAGGGGAATGTAGGTAATTATAGGAGGCACCCAAATAAGTAAGAAAATATATGGCGTGTAATCTAAAAACTTAGCTTTAGTTATTAACTTTGATAACATGTTTCTATAATTTTTATATCTAACTACAAGATTTAAGTTGTTACCATATGTGTACTCCTTTTTCATTATGTCCCTGTTTCTAATTGATACCAAAAGTCCACCAGTGATCCACGGCCTTAATTTCTTGTTCTTACTACAAATAATTTTCGTTCTAGTTGACATTAATATCATTTTTCTTAATTTTTGATTTAAATTGGGTATGTTTTTAGATCTACAAGGGATTGGATATAGCATCAGCCAAAGCTACAAAAGAAGAATTATCACTGGCTCCACATCATATGATCAACATCCTAGAACCTTACGAACACTTCACTGTTTTAGAATATAGAAATAGAGTATTACCTATTATTGACAGTCTGTTAGACAGAAATAAGCTTCCGGTCATTGTTGGGGGCACAAATTATTATATTGAATCAATACTTTGGAAAATTCTTGTACATGACCCTGATGAGAAAATTATCAACTCTATTGTTTTGCCTTATAATGCGCATGAAATGTCTAGCCAGGAGTTGCATGACAAGTTAAAAAAATTGGACCCTTCAATGGCTAATCGGTTACACCCGAATAACAAAAGGAAAATTTTAAGGTAATTATTGTAAAGATGTTACTTATATTAGGGCTGCACCGAGTACCGAGTAGTTCGGTGCTCGGCCAGAATTTTCACCGAGTAATGAGTACTCGGTCTTATATTCATTACTCGGCCGAGTATAGTAGAATATTAGAAGCAATTCTTTTCGGCATGTCAAAAACAGTAAGAAATGAGACATATAATTCATAATTTTAATTTTCAATAACATACTTATGTAAAGTACAGTGGCATTAATAAATTTAATACTTATAATTTGGAAGAGGAAGATTATGATGTAAATATATGTCTCTCTCCATTTTCCGGTTTCAACGCATTTCTTTTTGTTTTGTCACTCATTTTATTTTTAATATATCTTGAAAGGGTGTTATTTATTATTAACTGTTTAAAGTAATAAATTAACTTCACATAATATGTTTTCCTTAAAACGAAATCAACGCCGTCGTCGAACCTTAAAGCCTGTTTACATTAGGTGCAATCGCTGCATGCAGTTTATAGCGAGGCAATTAATTGCATTGCATGACCGTTTACATCGCGTTTACATTATGAAACAATTAATTTCAAGCAAGTATCTTGACAACAAATATTACCAATCCAAACATCAGCTGATTAAATAAGAGGTTATGTGTTTTGTTGATTTTCCTGTAAGTGTTTCTGCAATTTTTTGTTGTGATTTTTGTTAATTAAAACATATTGTACTTTCAAAAATATATTATATTAAAGAAAATCACAAAAACCTACACCCAAACGCTTGAAAATACAAACAAATACTTTTGTAGAGGTTGTTTACATTTGTTATCAGGTTGGTAATGAAAATAATACTAGAAAAATCACTAAAACTGCGTGCTATTTGCAATCAAATTAGAACATTTCCTAATTTCGTGCGATGCAAATAAAATTGCATCAGCTGATCAGAAAGTCAGCAAAGCGCATGCCTTGAGGCAATTTTTTATTGCAATTGCATTGACTGCACCTAATGTAAACAGGCTTTTAAAAAGCCAATCCAGACACCGGCACAGTGTTGCCAGATGATTTTTTCAGAAATCAGGAGACACTGCCTTTAAAAATGAGTAGAAATCAGTAGATGACTTTAGTCACAGAATAGGAGGGATTGTGAAGCGGATTGTTAAAAAAGGTACCAAGATACAACAAAAACATATATTTAAACCATTGTTTAAAGATAACAGGCAAAAACAGAAACAAAGTAAATGAGATCATGCGCATTCTTTAAAAACATAACTAACTCGATCGATAACTAATCAGTATCTCCGGAATCAGAATCAGAAATAATATCTTTGGCTTTTTTGTATATATTTGAGTTATGCAATTTTACAATATCTTTGTTAAAGTCTATACTGAAACAATTTTAATCTCGGTTTTTTAAATAATGTTTTGCATGCAAATGACCCACAATGCTCGCTGAAGATAGACGGTTTTGGAGTTTCGGGTAATTCCCCTATTTAAAAACAGACCCAGACGTCAAAAAAGCACCTGTCTTCTGTCACGTCAAATAATAGAATTGGGAAATATTATAAATATGCAAGAGTCGATAATAATAATTTATATTCAATTATCTATAAATAAATTTGCTATTTTGATAATGTGCTATTTAATCTAATTTAAATTAAAAAATAAAATATTAATAATAAAATATCACTAATCGGACCTTTTCCCTAAAAATCAGTAAGATCTGAGGTTCAAATCAGTATATCAGTAGACTAAGCAAAATCAGTAGATCTACTGATTTATCAGTAGATATGGTAACACTGCACCGGCACACTAGCAGTATCACTTAGCAGCAGGGGGAACCACAGAACAACATCGGCGATGTAGGGATGTGCGATGTTTATCGATATTGGCAAAACAAACCAGGTCATTGGCCTATAGCCGGGAAATCCCAGCTGCCCGAAATCAACAATGAATGAGTTCTGTGTTACTTTTAACTTGATTTCTATGATGTTATATTAGATATTAAATAATATCTATATTATCTATAGCATATTATAATATGATATATATATATATACAGGGTGGCCCATTACTGCGACCAAGGTCAATGTCCTGCTCCTGTACCATTAAAGATAGCGGAAAACTTTTGACAAAGCTTATTAAGGGTTAAGAGATGCTTCTTTTAAAGTTAATTCCGTCTATACTATACAGGGTGCTCCAAAAAAGCGGAACGGTAAAAATTTTCCATTTTTTTAAATAGAACACCCTGTGTTTTTTTAAATTTTCAGATTCTACATAAAATTATAATTATTTTTTATTAAATGCATTATTAGTCCATACTTAATAGTTTCCGAGATGTTGACCTTTTGAAAAATATCATTACTCGGCAGCCAAGTACTCGGTCAAGTTAAAAAACAGGGCTCGGTGCAGCCCTAACTTATATATCTTGTTTTAGAACTTTAACGTAAATAACTTGATTTTCATAAAAATGGACTTTTTTACGATAACCGATTTTATCATTCAGCACTGACATCTTGAATAAGAAATTAGAACCACAGGCCTATAAAAGAAAGTAGAATGCTTATTCTCCATAAGAGCTGTCTTAATAAAATAGTATATCTAGGAAAGACTGTCTTGACGGAAAATTATTTTTTCCCCAAGAAAAATGTTGGCAACCATTTTGAAATTATATTATCGCCAACTAAAAAAACACTAGTCTCGCCGAACTACGGCGAGCTAATTAAGTCTATTGTTATTAACTTGTTCGCGTATTTATTGTGGTTTTTATTAATTTTCTTGAACAATTTATTGTTAGTTTTGTTATTTTGATATACAGGGTTCCCCATTTAAAACGAAACAGGCTAAATATCTGGTTCCACGTTAATTTAAAAAAAAACGCTCGGACCCGTCGATTTTTATTTCGAGGGGGACATCTTTTGCGTATATTGTCAATCTTGTTACTTCAAGCCCCTAAGAGGGAGGGGGATAAGATCTAAATCTTAAATGGATACCCCTATTTTATATAATTTTTTTGGATTCTGCATAAAATTCTGAACATTTTTTAATAAAAGCATTATTAGTCTATACTAAACAGTTTCCGAGATATTGACTCTTGAAAAATGAGATTTTTGAACTTTGACAGCGTCTAGCTTTCTAACTGTACGTCTTAGAGTAAAACGGCTTTCATGTCCCTATCTTCGATTTTTATTATCTTTCCAATAGTGTCAACTTCCGGTTAAACCGGAAGTACTATATTTCTTACAACCGGTTTAACTGGAAGTTGACACTATTGGAAAGATAATAAAAATCGAAGATAGGAACATGTAAGCCGTTTTACTCTAAGACGTACAGTTAGAAAGCTAGACGCTGTCAAAGTTCAAAAATCTAATTTTTCAAGAGTCAATATCTCGGAAACTGTTTAGTATAGACTAATAATGCTTTTATTAAAAAATGTTCAGAATTTTATGCAGAATCCAAAAAAAATATATAAAATAGGGGTATCCATTTAAGATTTAGATCTTACCCCCCCCCCCCTCTCCCTCCTAGGGGCTTGAAGTAACAAGACTGACAATATACGCAAAAGATGTCCCCCTCGAAATAAAAATCGACGGGTCCGAGCGTTTTTTTTTAATTAACGTGGAACCAGATATTTAGCCTGTTTCGTTTTAAATGAGGAACCCTGTATAAACTTTCAAAACAATGTAGGTATTAACAATGCAACTGTGTTTAGTGCATAATTGTTTTAATAATGAGATAAGGTAATTAATCTCAATAGGTGCATTGTTTTATCAAAATATATTATAAATATCCTAGAGAAATTTTTAAAATTGTTTATGAATAAAGGGCGGATTATATGCACTTAAATTGCGAAAAAAAAACAAAGAAAAACAAAAGTAAACAATTTTTGAACTAATTAATAATACTAATATATAAAAAGTAACTCGTTTCTTCTAAAAGGGTTTCGTATATTCTACATTCTTTTTTCTAAGCGTGGACTCGTCAGGAATGGTTTGTTTACAAAATTTTTGCAAAAATCCTCTAAATTGCTAATTTTGCAATTTTTTAAAGGTATGTTTGCTGCGACCAAAGCCTTGCATAAGTCTTCTTGAAAAATTTCCCTTTTAGATTTCGATTTTTTTCCAACATTTTGAAATGCGTTCCGTTACACTCGGCTAAAGTGGCTCAGATTTCATTTTTTGTAACTTTGATATATGCAGCGGTGTTATCAAATGTTGATCGATTTGGAACTTCTTTTCACTAACAATAATTTTTGTACAAGCTTTATAGAAGACTTTTTCTCCACTAAACTCTAACTCTGGAAAATTTGTAATCCACGAAGACGTTTTCGTCACCTTATACCTTCTGACACAAATTTGAAATTACTACTTAGTTTCACACTGAAAATACTGAAATCTTTCGACAAACTAAAACAGAAGTATGTATTACAAATCGATATAAATACAGTTTGTTAAGCAGGTAATAATTTCAAATTCAAACACAATTTATTTATCAAATAAGAAAATACAATTAAAATAGTACATGTGATTTTTAATTACTTTCAAAATGTCTTTATTCCAAACTAACTTTTACAGTTCATTACATGGAAAGTGACAACATAATATAGAAAATTATAACCATTAAAAAAAATAACAAAAAAAAAATGTAAGTTAATCCAATTTAATTCATTAATAAAATCAATTTAAAAAAATAGTATAAAAAATTTAATTTAGTAAATATCTCTTTAATTGTTTTTTAAAAGTTGCCAATTTTTTAATTTTTCTGATATTTTTTGGAAGATTGTTATATTTTATTATTCCGTCATATAAAAGCGATTTTTTTCCGAAATTACTTTTTACTAATATCGGATTCCTGCAGAAGTTGCTATATGTCGATGATACGGGATGAATGATAAAACAGATATTAATAATTAGTGGTTATAAGTAAGGTCCTTTCCCTTAATAAACTACGTACACCTTTATGGACCCATCCTTAATCGAATTCGTAGCTCTAAGCTGTCATGGATGAGAATATTAGTTTAGTTAAAATAAATAGCCAGTATAAATCATAATGTTTTTTTTTAGATCTCTGGAAGTTTTACATCAAACAGGAAAAAGACACAGTGAATTTTTGGCCGAAAATCAAAAATCTGGATCAACATCTGGTGGAGGCCTTAGATATGATAATGTTGTAGTGATGTGGCTGCAGTGTGACCAGGTTGGAAAGTGTTTCTGTTATTTTTAATTTTACATGCTTTCATTACTTTTGTACTTATTTTATTATTTAGTTGGATTGACATTAAGGGACCAGTACTTGCTCAGATGTTTAGACTTGACGATGTTCAATTTTAGGTTATATTTCTATCTGTACTGTATTAATCATTCCAATAACACCTGACTTTGACAGTTCGCTGGAGGGCACGCATATCGATCATTTCACGTTTAACCATTGTGTATTCGAAAGCTCTTGTGATAAATAGTTATTTTTCTGGTATTATGGTGGATATAAAATAAAAATGTATAGAAGTGAATATTATTTAACTACTAGTGGCAATAAAGTGCAGGTATGAACAAAAACTTAAAATAATAGACAATATTGATCCACATGTATTATACAACGAACTTTGTCTTGATCCTTACAAATTACCCAATGTAACTACAAAAGACCTGGTGAATTATCTTATTTTATTATTATTTTATCAATAACAAGCGGAAAGTCCGATGAAGCTATTGTTTTGGTCTCTATTAGTTTTTTTTTAATTGTTCATCGTGATTTAAAATGTCCGTTGGCTAGTTTAAATTGCTCGTTAAATTCATACTCGAAAGGTATTTAAACATGGGTAGCTAAGTATTTTGGACGCCGAAATATTATTAGATATTTAAAAACGAATATCATCAAGCACCGTAAGGCACGAAGTTTTAAGTTAACTGCTCAATGTTGCGATCAACTTTGTTTTTAAACTTTCTTCAAGCGAGTTTCATATGTACCCTACCCGATTCATGAGGAAGTTATTTCTTGGAAATGTCGCGGATTTGATGGAGCTGTTGATTCTGATTTAAATGAAAGCAATTTCTTCAAGTTACAAAAATAGTAGTCCCTTAGTATTTTAAAAGTTTCTATTATACAGGGTTGGCTGATTTATATCAAGTGATTTAAATCACTTTGTTTTTTTTTAAATCATGATTTAAATCACTTATCACTTTATTTAAAAAAAAAAGTCATGATTTAATGAAACTATTTATTTTTATAGGGAAAAGAAAAGCATAAAGTCTTTCTCCACAATTTTAATTCAATAGCTAGGCTAGAATCGACATGTTTCGAGTGTAGAAACACTCATCATCAGGAAATTGAAGCAACAATAATGAACAGCTGATGTTGTTAGCAAAAGAGAAAATATAATAAAATTTAAGGTGGAACTAATCCATAATGGAGCTTTCAATGGCACGCATGGGGAGTGAAAAAACTTTTGCAGTCAAAAGGCGGAAAATATATCAGCACGCTGAAAGGTCAGGGACCAGTAAGAAGCCACTGTGGGCGGGAAATGAAGAGAAAAAACAGGACATATCAAATGAAGGACTTTGTAGAAATCAGTTCAAGTGTGTGTGATAAAAACATTTTAGTTTGATTCAACTATGTCGAAGAGGTGTGAAAGATGTCAGATATGAGGGGGAAAGAAAGAAAAAATGTGTTTTTTATATTAAAATAGTGTGCCACGGTGGCCGTAACAAGCTTGGTGCCCCAACAGCATTTTACTTCAAGCTAAATGAAAGCATCTACACTAAAACACATTTTTTCTTTCTCTCCCCCTCATATCTGACATCTTTCACACCTCTTCGACCTAGTTGAATCAAACTAAAATGTTTTTATCACACACACTTGAACTGATTTCTACAAAGTCCTTCATTTGATATGTCCTGTTTTTTTCTCTTCATTTCCCGCCCACAGTGGCTTCTTACTGGTCCCTGACCTTTCAGCGTGCTGATATATTTTCCGCCTTTTGACTGCAAAAGTTTTTTCACTCCCCATGCGTGCCATTGAAAGCTCCATTATGGATTAGTTCCACCTTTAATTTTATTATATTTTCTCTTTTGCTAACAACATCAGCTGTTCATTATTTTTGCTTCAATTTCCTGATGATGAGTGTTTCTACACTCGAACCATGTCGATTCTAGCCTAGCTATTGAATTAAAATTGTGGAGAAAGACTTTATGCTTTTTTTTTCCCTATATTATTCAACTCCACTTTCGAGTATGGACTACTTCTTCAATATTTATTTTTAATTCAGAACAAGGAACAATATAACATATTAAAATTTTTTTTTCAAAAATCAAGTGTAAGGTATAACTCGCGCTTTTAAGAATTATGCCACGGCAATTTATAGATCGGGAAAGAATTAAGTCGCGACAGGAATTTTCTTGCAAGAAGCGCGTTCTGACAATATTTTGGGTAGAATTGAGACCTATACTATATCGTTAGGCCGACATAAAAATAATTTGTATTAATTTGAATAGAGAATTTTTAATAAAATCAATAAAAATCAAAAAAATCAAAAAAAAAATGATCTTTGATTTTTTTAATAAAAATCAAATTTTGCCCAACCCTGCTATTATATCACCCCTAGTTCTTCTTTGCTTCAGAGCTGTTAACCCAAATCTTTTGAGTCTTTCGGGATAAGGTAGTCCCTTTGAGTCATAGTTTTTATACTGGAGAATAGCAGAATACTTATGAGCTTGCAAGCTTACAAATACTAACTTGTTATTTGTTGAAATCAAATTTGATTAAACCATAGAATTTTAAAATAATCTGCTTCTTTACATTTAAAAGGATGTAATCAAGTGCGACCACTGACCACTCTGTGCCCTCCAGCAATCATGGCGAACCTTTCAATGACATCATTACGAAACGATTAATAGTATGCATGCATAAATCTCGTACATGTAATTATTTGATAAAAATTCATAATGAACTTAAATAATTCTAATACAGTAGACTCCCGATTATCCAACATAATGTGGACCGGACCGATTTCGGGCAATGCGGAGATTAAGGAAAATCATTAACCATAGGAAGTAACTATATCTATGTACTTTTATAGATGTACATAGTAGATATATATACAGGGTGATTCACGATGGATGGAAAGTTAGACGTTTTTGACAAACCAGTAAAGAAATCGTTCTGAAAATTTGGTCGCGTACATAAACGGACATGCTCTACCAACCTAAAATATTTTTAACAATACAGTGTTGCCGCTTCCACACAAAAACAATAGTAACTTCGATTTTTTAAACGCATCACCATATATTTTATTTTATTTTCGAAACCCCCATTATTTTCCTTACAATTTTTATTAACTCTACTCTATACTTATCTCTTACCGTTTCTAAGATATAAATTAATTTCCTTTTTTTTTTGTCCGAAAACGTCACTTTTAAAAATGCTGATAATTTTGAACTCTAAAACACTGAAACCCTAAAATTTGGTAAATAGTTAACTAATATCATAGGGCTCTTTGCCCTAGTCCCAAATCTTAGTTGCAATATACAGGGTGGTTGAAAAATACACTTATTCTGGTAACTTAAAAAAGTGACCATAAGTCCTTTTTTTCAAATGTAACACCCTGTATATTATTACGGATTTGAAAAGCTGCTAAAATTTTACTTAATTCTTGTATATCATACCTGTACCTAACTAACTAGTTTAACCATTTTTTTGACGTATTAAACATAATTTGTAAAATTTTCTATACAATTCAATATTTATTCGGTTTTTAGTGACAAAAACTGATGTTTACGTATGTTACTATGGTTATCGTTTTGACATTTCATTAAGTTTAGATATGTCGTAGGCTGATAGTGAAATCCGTCATTTCATGAAACGCCTAGTCATATCATGAAGCGTGGCTAAAAGGTATATTGCAACTGGTTTGTTCGTTGTTCCCCAGATAATTTTTTTCAATTTTTTTTTAATTTAATTTAAATTTTAGTTTTATAAAATAATATTAGTTGAAAAAATTGAAAAAAATGCTCTGGGGAACAACGAACAAACCAGTTGCAAATATACCTTTTAGCGTGCAGCATGATATGACTAGGCTTTTCATGAAATGACGGATTTTACTATCAGCCTACGACAGATACAAGATAGAAATACACTTTAAAGTCATGGAAGAAAACTATACGAATGCAGTTCTTATGAATTTATTTATTTTATTTGGTCAATGTGTGTTTGCATTAACATGCAAAAAACATTAAAATATTTTTTTTTTTAAATCCATGCAGTCAACACCCGCATATTAAAGTGTTTGGATGTAAACGGCCAGCGTTTTGAACATCTGTTAAAATAGCATTTTATTAGTTATAATTTTAGTAATACATATTTTATTATTTGACTACCTAGTTAACATTTAATAAAGTTGTTCTGATTGATCCTTATGAATTTACTTAGATCCATTGGCGGTAAATTAGAGTACATTTCGTTAAACTTTATACATGTCCTGGCGATAATTCATCACATTGTCCAAATAAAACAAATAAATTCATAAAAACTGCATTTGTATAGTTTTCTTCCATGACTTTAAACTGTATTTCTATCTTGTATCTAAACGTAATGAAATGTCAAAACGATAACTATAAAAACATACGTAAACATTAGTTTTTGTCATGTCTAACGTAACGTATAGGTAACCGAATAAAAATTAAATTGTGTAGAAAATTTTACAAATCAAGCTTAATACGTCAAAAAAATGGTTAAACTATTTAGTTAGGTACAGGTATGATATGCAAGAATTAAGTGAAATTTTAGCAGCTTTTCAAATCCGTAATAATATGCAGGGTGTTACATTCGAAATAGTTTTGCCAAAAATTGATGTAACTGATGATAACAAAGTTGCTATTATGTCCATCAAATTAACTGCCAAAATGTGCAGTTATTCTACCAAAAATATGTTTGGGTTTATTAGTTACTAGTCCCCTATTCCCTATAGTTCTTATACCAGTGGAATTTTTGTTTTAGTAGAAAATTCTTGACCAAAGACTTGATGATCGAGTCGACAAAATGATTGAACAAGGACTACTTAATGAGTTATTGGAGTTCCATAGGTTGTATAATGAAGAACGTCTAAAAGACAACAGGTATGGCGAAGTATAGTATATTTTGTTTTAATGACCGGCGTACCTTCTTCTTAACATAGTATAAAACAAAGTCGCTATCGCCCGTCCTGTCCCTATATGTGCTTAAATCTTTAAAACTACGCAACGGATTTTGAAGCGGTTTTTTTTAACAGATAGAGTGACTCAAGAGGAAGGTTTTTATGTATAATACATGCATAATATTATAGAGAAACACTGATAAATTAGAGTAGGGAGAACGAACGACCCAACCTAACCGGTCCCCGGCCCGTTCAACGATCGATCCGAAGCACCGAAGCCGGAATAGACGAAGAGAGACTATGTTTTATGCATGGATGTGAATTGTGGACGGGCCGGCAAACGGTTGAGTTTGAGGTTTGTTCGCCTTATTATTTCACGTCGTATAATGCCGGGCTGCAACGCAGGCCGGGTACACGCTAGTATAGAATATAGAAGAACCTTTAATTTTATAAATATAAAAGTTCTGCGTGCCCCCAGTCTTAGTAAAACTTGCTGATTTACACAGTTTTATTATTTGTGGATTTTATAGAAAAAAGCTAAAAACATTTTTCAAAATTTGTCAAGCTATTGAAGAAAATCAATTGATTTGAGGATCCTTTATTTTTAACTTATTATCACTTATTTTTTTATGTGTTAGCGTGATATTTGTAATCTATAAAACATGCTATAATAACCAACATTTCCCTTGACTCCTTTACATTGAGTGAATGGATCTGTAACACTTAATTAAATCTAAAAAGTATATCGTACTGTATTCTATACAGAGTCCTGCAATAGTGTTGTAACGGTTTAATTTTGCCATTAGGTAACTGTTTAATGGTGCCTTTGCTGTAGTAGCGATTTATCTTTAAGACTAGGGTTCCTATTTATTTTTTATTAATTTCAGGAATATAATAATCAAAAAGAATAATTTCGTTTGGGTATAATAGTTTGAAAAATTCACCATTCTGTCAAGAATCCACACACCATTCTTTTTTTACAGAGCAGTTTTAGCTCTCTTATATAACTTCCTTCTTCTATGGATTTGAGGTTCGATTCCCTTTATTATTTGCTTTACTTTGAACACCCTGTGTGCTGTAGCTTTCCTTGAATTCTTGAAGATTGAATTTATCCAGGAATAGGGTTAGATACTGACGTATCACCTAAAATAACAGCACCTAGTTGTGTTCTGCACGTTTAAACTTGAAGTTTTCTGCTCGAATGGCTAATTCGGGCCTTTTGTGAAGCTTGCTTTTGCTTTACGCTTACAGGTCCTTAATAACTTTTGCTTTAGGTTAGGTTAGGTTAGAGTGGCAGACCTCTGGTATTGTCCAAACAGTCACACGTAGTCCTATAAGGACCGTTGTGGTACCACACATGTTCCGCGGAGCGAGCAAAAATTATTTGCATCACAGAGGGCTTGGATTAAAAAACGTAGGGCTTGGTTTAGATCACAATGATATGGGGACGATATCTAACCAAATCTAGGTTAAAATTTTGTCAAATTCGTATTATGATATGCCAAACTAATGAGTAATAAAATAAGTAGACAAATACAAATTTATTTTGGTTGTTTACAAAATTAACAAAGTAAGAATATACAGAAAGAAAAAGAGATGGAAAAAGCGGTGGAACCAGGCTTCATCCGAAAAAAATGTCAGGTCTAATAAATAATTCCTTTTCAATAAATTTTGGGTAAACCATTGAGAGTAATTCCTGCGTCTTTCAAAATCTGCGGCTTGTATTTCTTGGAATACTTGCACTTTATAAGGAAATAAATTTAGCTGCTTCTTAAGAATAGTCTGCATGTTCCATAAGATCTTCCCACTTCTTGGGACAGGCGTCTTATACAATTTGTTGGCGTATTTCGCATTATTTCACGAACGTTTGCAACAAGTTCTTCGGTTCTTACAGATGGTCTTCCTGCTCCTTTTTTGTGTTGTATAGAACCTGTTTTCCTAAACACAGCCACGGTTCTTTTCAGGCAATGATAAAAATTCCCAACAATAAAAGTAACATTAGGAAAATGTTCGTGAAAATCGTTCATGCACAAACCCGGATTGTATTGCCACTCACCATTTACTCTAACCCCGTTTCGAAAATACGCTTCAGTAAAGCCCATTGTCTGAATTGTTCAATAAATTGGAAAAATTAGCGATGAATCCAATTACTTGTAACGACTGTCAAAGATGACGGAATAACTAATTGATTGTTAATTCAGGTAGTTACTGACACCCAACAGGTATTAAGCTCTACAGCTAAGTATTACGTCCTTAGATGCAAGGCCCTCTTTAATGCAAATAATTTTTGCTCGCACGGTATATTATGACATATCTATGAACAGTTACTTGTAAAATGAGAATTTTGGCACTAAATCAGTTACTTTACAGACCTGGTAGTGGGAACAAAATGGCATGAAATCATATATTAATATGCCTGTATATATAGGTACCTACCTACCTATGATTGGGGAAAAATCGAAACGAATCATATTATTTTTATTCAATTTCAATGCAATTTAGTCATGCGAAACATAACAATTAACGAATACAATTTACTAATAAAAATCACAACAGTCTTAATAAAATACAAATATTAATTATTGCACCTAGATCACGAGCCATTTTTATGTGCAAAAAAATTCATAAAATGTTTATTATATTTTAATTTAATTTTAATTTGAGCAAAAAGTCAAAAGCTGAACAATTCCATGTCCAATTCGTTTGAAGAAGACAAGAAAGTAAAAATGTTGCAACTTATTAGAGCAGATATTTTTGGAGCTAGACTTTTTGTAAATCTTTGGTTACCGTCGCTTCTGTAAAAAGGGAACAACCAAATTTTGATTAGTAATTTGTCTCGTTTTATGTGTGCGAAGCACTTTTATTTGTAAGTTTTTATTATTATTTAAGAATAGGCAGCTGTTATAAAAGTATAGCATTCTAATATTCCGTCTATTTACATTATAGAGTTGAATAGTACGATAACATAAGCATATTGTAATATAGATTCAACTAGTGCTTTATAAATTGTTAGAAGGAGCTTTTGATTCATAAATTTTCTTAGTTTATAAAATGTGTACAGAAGTCGCCTTGTTGTCACACACAAATTGTAAACGTGATTTGATTGGACAAAAACTATGCAAATTGGGTAGAAAACAAAAAAACGCTTTTAGAAAAAAAATTCCCAAAATAAAACTATTTTTAAAATGTTTGTCTAATATCGTATGGAAAGTCGGTGAAAAAGGTTAAAAAAATAGCGCCGAAAGGAAAATATAAAATTTAAACGCCAAAATATAAAATTTATAACGCCAACAAATGAAAGCAACTACAATATTAGCGCCAGTGGCATTTCTATCAAGTTTGATGACTGGGTATTTAAGTATACTAAGTACATTACTACAAGACCAAAAATTGGTGGATACAAGTTTTTGCCTAGCTTCGTCCTCGACAAAAATATTTAAATACATTTTTTTTATTGCAGAGAACCTGATTATACAAGAGGTATTTTTCAGTCCATTGGTTTTAAAGAGTTTCACCCATACCTAATGCTGAACGAAGAAGAGAGGAAAACTGAAGAGGGAATGAAGAGATTCCATGAATCTTTAGAAAGGTTAAAAATTGGTACAAGGAGGTATGCAAGAAAACAAACTAAGTGGACTGTAAATAGGTTTTTAGGAAGAAAAGACAGACAGGTAAAACAACAAAATTTTTGTAAAATAAAAAATCTACTTTTAATTTAAATTTTTTTAAAATGATATTCTTCCTTATTACATTATTAGCAGGTTGTACACAATCAATATTACTATTATTATAAACATACCGTGCGAGCAAAAATTATTTGCATCAAAGAGAGCTTGGATTGAAAAACGTAGGGCTCAGTTTGGGTCACAATAATATGGGAACGATATATCTAACCAAATCTAGGTTGAAATTTTGTCAAATTCATATTAGGACATGATATGCCAAACTAATGAGTAATAAAATAAGTAGACAAATACAAATTTATTTTTGTTGTTTACAAAATTAACAAAGTAAGAATATACAGAAAGCAAAAGAAAAATAATTACATAAATTGCTGAAATTGGCCACCGGCATGCTCCAAGCATTTATTTCCAATAAATTTTGGGTAAACCATGGAGACTAATTCCTGCGTCTTTCCAAATCTGCGGCTTGTATTTCTTGGAATACTTGCACTATATAAGGAAATAAATTTAGCTGCTTCTTAAGAATAGTCCTGCATGTTCCATAAGATCTTCCCACTTCTTGGGACAGGTGTCTTATACAATTTGCAATTTGTTGGCGTATTTTGCATTATTTTACAAACGTTTGCAACAAGTACTTCTGTTCTTACAGATGGTCTTCCTGCTCCTTTTTTGTGTTGTATAGAACCTGTTTCCCTAAACACAGCCACGGTTTTTATCGGGCAATGATAAAAATCCCCAGCAATAAAAGCAACGTTAGGAAAATGTTCGTGAAAATCGTCCATGCACAAACCCGGATTGTATTGCCACTCACCATTTACTCTAACCCCGTTTCGAAAATACGCTTCAACCATGAATGTTTTGTGCTGTTCCGTAAAGCCCATTGTGTGAATTGTTCAAGAAATTGGAAAAATTAGCGATGAATCAAATTACTTGTAACGACTGTCAAAGATGACGGAATAACTGATTGATTGTTAATTCAGGTAGTTACTGACACCCAACAGGTATTAAGCTCTACGGCTAAGCATTACGTCCTTAGATGCAAGGCCCTCTTTGATGCAAATAATTTTTGCTCGCACGGTACATAACATTATTAGTCTATTGAATGACCGTTACGTCATAATCTCCATATTTGCGGTACGTCGTAAATTAATTCAGTCAGTTTGACTTACCGGTGGTAAAGGTTATGATTTTTCTTAGGCTTAATTAGCTCGGTCCGCTTGAATTGTTCAGCGGTTTACTTAATTTCTTGCTATCCAAAGGACTGGTATTTGACCGCTTTTTGAAGAAGAAAACCAAATATTAATAAGAACATTTAATGGCGAATGAGTCACTACACACAGTACAGTTAAAGGTGGTGAAGGAATTCCTTAAATAAATAGTGGTATAGTGTTTCTTAGGTCAATTTAATGACATAAAACAGTATGAAACTCCTAACCATAGGCGTCCCAAACAAATAATTAAAATTCGTATACACACTACTTATAAGTTTGTTTAACGTTAGGTGTTTGTACATACCACACTTTATTAACCCACTGTATATATAATAATATTATATTAAAATAATAAATATAAGGTAACTCAAGGATTCTATACACAAAACTAAAACCAGAAAAATAAACCTGACACGGCACGACACTGCTCAGAAAATGCTTTAATTTTTTTACCAGAACTCCATTCTGGGACCATTCCCCGGCCCGTCCATAAGTTCCCAATCACGTATATTTTATCTTCGTCTCTTCCACGCCATCGGCGGTCACTGGCCTATCTCTGTCTGACAGAATCGATCGTTGAACGGGCTGGAAACCGCTTCAGCTTATACCAGCTGCTTTAACTGGCGCTTATCACCCCTGACAACGTGCATAAATTGTGAACGGTTGCCAGTTCTACCAAATTTTCTGGTTTGTTAATATATTATGTATAAGTATACGAGAAACAAAGGTTTGTTAATTAGTTGTTTTTAAACACTGAAAACACTTTTTGTCTTGATTTCTTAAGGACTAAAGAATGTATTATTATAACAATGAATGGCTTGTTATTTTTTTTTGTCACACTCAAAACTCCTCGGTTTAAAGTATATTTGCAAACTAGCTTTCAAAGAAAGTTACTGACTAACAATTGAATACTGATATAAATGAAACATCTTTAATAAAAAAAAGAATTGAAGAAGAAAGATCTGACAACCCTGGTTGTGAAGTCGGTCTCTTTGAGACTGTTTACCGCCGTATGGAATGATTGGAATGTCCTTAAACTGAATTTGGATAAATTATATTACTTGGTATTTCCCGGCAATAAAGGTATTATTTGGTATTACCGAGGTATTCCAAGGTAATCTTCTGGTATTACATAAGTATTCTAGTGGTATTTCATAGATATTACGAGAAATATTTTTGCATGTTGGCAGATGCGCTTCCGGGGGCGCGTTCACAGTCGTTACCCCACGAGTAAAAATAAACCAGGTAAAATTTCAAAAATCGGGCGGCGTTACTGTTATTTTGGGATTTGAAATACAAATAATGTTTGGAAAAATCATATCTACCGCTTTACAATACGATCTGTCAAAAGATTCTATGGTCAAAATTTGACAACTGTCAATGTCAAATTTATTAAGAATAAACGCTATTAACAACAGGCTTTTTTTGATAAGAATTCTCAAATTGTTGAAATTAATTTTCTGGCCCCCAAGAATAAACAGATAAGTCGACTTTATAAAAATTTTCAGGTGAGACAAAACAATATATTAATTTAGTTGAGGTAAATTGCCTAAAAGGTATTATGAGGATCTTTTACTGATTTTTACAACTAAAATGGGTAATGTATAAGGTAAAATATTCTTATATGCAATGAAACGATCTTGAGTGTATTTTGAGCGACATCCGGATATTCACAATTATAGTTTAAGATACATTTTACGATAACTCGAGATATCTTAAGAGGAAGTAACCCCTTTTACCACAATGAAAATTGCCGAACGTTTTGCTGGTCAAACGAAAAGAAAAAATAAAAATTGGTATTTAGAAAATAAATTCTACTTTAAATACCCCATCCAGAAAAGTAAATGACGATCGAAAATATTCCCAAAATTTTTTTTAGAAATTTTTTTTATTTTTAGTAATTTTGTAATATCTTAAACAATTCTTTATTGGCCAAAAGCAAAATGACTTTCCCGGGTGTAGAAGGTTGTACCAAACAATTTTTCTTAAAGCCATTTTTCAATTCAATTGTTTGGTACAACATTCTACACCCGGGAAAGTAATTTTGCTTTTGACCAATAAAGAATTGTTTAAGATATTACAAAATTACTAAAAATAAAAAATAAAAAATTTGGGAATATTTTCGATCGTCATTTACTTTTCTGGATGGGGTATTTAAAGTAGAATTTATTTTCTAAATAACAATTTTTATTTTTTCTTTTCGTTTGACCAGCAAAACGTTCGGCAATTTTCATTGTGGTAAAGGGGGTTACTGCTCTTAACTGTGTGTTTTAAAATACATACTTATTCAATATTATATTAAAGGTAATATTCATTTATCATTATTTATTTTGCAATAGTAAAAACGTATTATGCCAACAACACTACCAAAGAAATAATACTAATCATATTGGGCTACTATTGCTCGTCGGGATCGATCTCCACTAAATCATGGATCTATGTCAGGAACATCAGCTACCAATAAACCTTCGTAAAAAGGTCGAAACTCCATGTCAATAATGGGCAAAAGTTCCATAAGGTTATTTTTCTTGTCTTTGTTAATTGCAACGGCCGGGTTCATTATATAGCTTTTACAGTCTGAGTGCTGCTGCATGTTTTTCTCCCAATTTTAAATAATAATACAAACTCGTCGATATAATATTCTATCTACTGGATAATTATTATAACCTCAAAAACAACCACCTGCTGAGAGAACAAACAGATAGTTTAACAATTTTTTAGCGTGGCGGAGGCATTTGTCCGTGCACCAGGAAATAACTAAATATTATTTGAACATTTGTAACATCGCCGCCGTGAACAACAAAATAAGTTTACTTATCTGCTTATGACAAAAAACCAATATTAGCAAAAAGTAGAATAACTCAATTTATCATATTTAAAACATAAATTATTGTTATATTCGAAAAATCACCTGATCACAGAATACGTAAGATGAGTGATATTCGACTTATTTGCTTATTCACAAAAAAGGTAATGGTTTATTCTACAATCATATGTAAATTTGGTTACTTGTTTGCTTATTCACGGGGGCCAGAGAATTCAAGTCTAGGTTCAAGTGATAAAAATCTTGCATAAAATAAGAGAAAAAAAGTTCTCTCCTAGGTATTTTTGGTGATATTTATAATAGGTATTAACAGGTATTCGGTATTACCAGATATTGCCAGGTATTCTGTAGTAATTGGTACCTTTCAGTAAAACATGGTCCTAAGATAATATTTCTGAAAATTTTGGTATTTGGTCAACTTGATATTTTAGTGAACACATTTTTTGGTTTTCCCCTCGCTAAAATGTATTAATGATTGAAGATTATTTTAGTTTTTTATTTTATAGGTGCCACCCTTATATGGCCTAGACACCTCAGATGTGTCCCTTTGGAAAGAAAACGTCACCGATCAATCTCATAAAATAGTGCAAAGTTATATTTCTAATACAAATTGCGATATTCGGTCGTTACCGATGCGTGATGATGTGAATTCAGTGGCAAACGCGTTAGATGAAACGTTTAATTGTGAAGTGTGCAACAGAGTTTTTATAGGAACGTTGCAGTGGGAAATTCACAGAAAATCGCGGAGACATAAAACGACTTCTGAAAAAGTGAAAAAAATTAAAAAAGTGATGCAGGTAGATGCGGAAAATAAAACCTAAAAAGTCGAAAATAAATTAAAACCTACGTGTAATAAGTACTAAGTTTATAAACGAAAACGTCAATGTCCAATGTGTTAAGAAAATTAGTGACCCAGAGTTACCTTAAAAATAAAACAAATTTTTGCAACAAAACGCCAAAAGTACTCTGTTGTTTAACAATAGTGTCAAAATAATGCTTATTTAAAAGCGTTAAATAAATAATTGTGTAAAAAAAATAGTGTGTGATTCAGGCTGTCAATGTTCCAAAATACATGATACAAAACAGTTGAATAAAGCAGTAGACAACTGGCTACGTTCATCTCTTACTAACATACACAACTTGGAAGATAAGAACATACGTGTTGGATCAATACAACTGAACAGACAGACAGATATTTAAACTGAAGTTGCTGCAGTGCTGCCACATGTGAGTCAATTACCCAGCCCATCTCATAAGTAGACTTCTATTTCTGCAAAAAATCGATAGTAGGCTGTTTATTTTAGTAGCATGGCATGAGGTATTATTCAGCTGGTATTTTAACGATTGATGGATGAGATTTGATAATTAAAATAAAACTATAGATTTTAGTGTTAGGTAGAAACGGTTTATTAAGAAACACGATTTTGCATGTTTCATTCCATTGCAAAGGAAACAGGACGTCTTCTGAAGTGTTGTCCTCGTGAAAACTTAAGGGAAACACATTACTGTCACGTGAGTTTACGTGAAGACACATGAGCAGTAAATGTGACGAGACCCGTTTTTCCATAGTTACAGATTAACAATAGACACACTGACTGTTTGAAAGTTGGAGACAATGATGTTTCTTGAATGATGAAAGAGTTTGGACTTCAATTGTCTTTATTTGTTTTAAATCACAACGTTTTAACTGGTAAGTATCTAACTACAAGACTATTTATAGTGGCTAGGTGCACCGAAGCATAACTGAGGTGGGTGCAGTCATGCGTTCGGTTGGCACGCGATCTTATCCTAAGATTACATCTACCTAACAAAGGTTTCCAGATATTTCTTAAGTCTAATGATGGTTTACTAAAGCAGCCTGGATTCTGGTGAATAGCAGCAGCTTCCTTAAACTTTCTTTTCCTTCAGTGTGGTTCCTTATGTAGGATTTCAGCTTTTGACCACATGATATGGTGGCAATGTTTCCAGGCATGGTCCGCTGCACCTGACTTTTCGGTCTCTTCTTAATCCACAATACGTTAAAAGGAGAGACCGAAAAGTCAGGTGCAGCCAACGAAATAAGAATACAAAGGAAGTAGGGTATGGTAGATTGACAGTTGTCCGGGATGGGGTCTGATGGCGGCAACATTTGACGCACGCGCGTTTCCGGTTTACCTGTGGCGTATCATTAAAAAGGTAATAACAAAATGATTAATGAAATTTTATTTGGACGAAAAAAAAAAAAAAATAATTTAGATTCATATATAGCTATAAGATACGTTAAGGTTGGTGTAATAAAACAATACAACTATTTCTTTTAATTATTTATTTAAAGATGGTAAGGGAGGTGAAAGGGTCCTTAATGTAAATATCTGGTTAAATAACTAAAAAACACCTGTTATTATACATTAAAAAAAAATTGCAGAAAACAAATTGTTTCAGATAATCGGCAAAATTATTGCCAAAACGTCTACGTTAAAAAATAAAATTTAAAAAAAACCTTTCTTTCTTCATGAACCAAATCACAAGAAAATAATAAAATATAATATAATATAGTCCTGTTTATTATAATATGTACCTAAATAATATTAATGAGATTTCTAGTATACAAGAAAATTGTCAAATGACAAACTATGCAGATAATACAAACATTTTATTTATTTGTAGTATCAACAACTTAAGAAGTTAATTATAGATACATAAACCCCATTTCTAAAAGCTATCCTAAGCTATAATAAATATTCAATTAGCATTTGCTCAAGCAGTTCATTCCTTAATTTTTGATAGTTTAAATTATATATGTCAATGTCTCCACAATATTTACTAAAGTAGAGCACAGTCTTATAAGTGGTGAGTTTTTGTATAGATTTGTCCTCGGTGTAAGAATATAAAATACATGTGCGGATCTAGTATTGACTAAGCCTATTCTAAACGGAGGCAGTCCTAAGAACTCTTTATTATCTATTTTGTCTCTAATTATTTTATATAAGAAAATAATTATTGCTTCTATACACAATAGTCTTAAAGAAGGGATATTAAACAAATTACACAAAAGCCCTTGATCTGTACCTCTTGGCAGATAAACTGAAAATGACTTGTAGTACAAAAATTTTAAAAATTTACGCTGAATAGATTTTGAAAGAGCAATCTTATTGGCATACTGAGGATCCCAAATAGTGCATGCATACTAAAGTTTTGTATCTACCAGGGATTTATATAAAGTTATTATGGCGTTAACATTTTTAAAGTATTTACAAGTTCTTATAATAAATCCTAGCATATAAAGACCATGAGCTTCTCGAGCAACATATTTAACAATTTATGATTGAAGTAAATAATTATTGGTTTTCTAAAGATAAACTGATATTAAATAAATCAAAGACAGTTATCACCTTGTTTAAGACTAACCCATACACTTTGGAGAATCCGGAAACAGTAACCATTAATGATTGTCATATAAGATTAAAGGAATATACTAAAATCTTAGGTGTGTTGTTGGATAGTAAAATGTCCTGGAAGAGCCATATCCTAGAAGAGCCATGTCCAATATATGTTGTAACCAGAAGGTGTTCCAGTTAGATTCACAGTAGAATAATTATCTTCAGGCAGGTTTTGACAGGGTGTCTTATAAGATATTGCATAGGAACGTACCTGCTAAAAAAATATAAGTTTTTTAATTATTTGTTTGGCACCTTTACCAAATGACACAAAAGTAACTATAACGTGATACTAACTCTCTTTGTAAATTTTTTTTTTATATTTTGATATGAATTTCTTTAAATGATAGAAGGTTTGGGACTTGCTTTGAATTTATTTTTTTAATCAATGGTATCTCCAGTCGTCCTCAGTTGAATATTGAGAAAACGTTTCTATCATTCTAGAAACATCATTGTCTTCAGTCTTTAAATATGAATTTCTTTGTTTATCGTACCTACACTCCCATATTTTATTACATTCTTTATCCATGGGTTTAAAATTTTAAAAGTAGATTAAACCAATAAAACATCTAAAAACTTTTATCGATACATAATTTATGAAAAAGTGACAAAGCCGCTTCCTCAGAAGCATAAATAATGCAGAATTATTTGTATTCATATTCTTAAGTACCTACCTACCTACATATTTTCCAATATATTATGTAATGACCCGATACAATAGTTTCAAAACTTACATTTTTTAACCTGGCTACTTCAAAAGTAGGCACTACTGCAGTTGGGACCAATCTAACTTTCAATCTTGAAGTTCTGTCAAAGCAATCTTCAGGAAAATGCTTCTAGCAAAGAACTGTATTTCGTGTAGGATCCCAATCACTTCGGTTTACAATTTTCAACCACGCCTTTTTTCTTGGCTAATTATTTGGAAAACTAAAAACCAATAAGTATTTTTAATTTGCTTTTTTGTAGAAATGTCTGGTGACCCAGTCGATTAATAAATAAATAATATTTTTCTGGTTTTATAAGACGAACGCCCATGAATGACATGCGAGGTTCGGAGGTTATGTGTATTTTGATATTAAATTAAAATATTTTTTTTTTCTATACAGATTAAAAAAGTTTATATATCTAAACATAAACTTACCGATGAAATGTAATGCCCAGTTTTTTACTTCATAGCGTTTGGGAGCACCCACAAGCAGCACAACTAACCATATTTAAAGCTTTGTAATTAACCCAGAATAACAACTAATTAAAATGTTTTAATCGCTGTCCAGCGCTAAAAGTATACTCCACTGTCACACTAAAGTAATTAAAGTTTACTAGTATTCGTTAAATATGGTTGTTAACTAATTAAAATGCAAATTAACTCAAAAACGGCCAAGAAAGCAGAAATCACAGCTCGACCTGTCAACCACGGTCAAACACCAAAACAAACATGGAGTCATATTGTGGTGTCTCAAAATGGCCGACTTCCGTCGGTCGGTTTGTTAGGCGGTTTATGCAAAATCCTACTTCCTTTGTATTCTTATTTCGTTGGGTGCAGCTGACCATGCCTGGAAACATTGCCACCATATCATGTGGTCAGAAGCTGAAATCCTACATAAGGAACCACACTGGAGGAAAAGAAAGTTTAAGGAAGCTGCTGCTATTCACCAGAACCCAGGCTGCTTTAGTAAACCATCATTAGACTTAAGAAATAATTGGAAACCTTTGTTAGATAGATGTAATCTTAGGATAAGATCGCGTCCAACTGAACGCATAACTGCACCCACCTCAGTTATGCTTCGGTGCACCTAGCTCGTATAAATAGTCTTGTAGTTACTTTACTTATTTAGTATTCACCTGAAGACGACTGGAGATACTTACCAGTTGAAACGTTGTGATTTAAAACAAATAAAGACAATAGAAGTCCAAAACTCTTTCATCATTCAATAGACACCCTATTGTCATACGGTGAGTTCACGTGAAGCGTGACTTTAGAAAAATGGAGGAAGTTTTAACAACAGTATATCTTAAAACGATCTTCATCCCCTTGCAATAACTCTTGGAATAAAGTGTAAAATTCACTCGTATCCTTTCTTTTTAAATTATTGTCATGTATCCATCGCCTAGTTTTAAGTTTTTCAGTCGCTATGACTGCACATGCTCTTTCTAAATCTTCTTCAAACTCTGAAGATAAATTATTATTTAGTTTCCACATTTTCTGGTTATGATTAGCGTAGCATCCCACAGCTTGTTTTATAAAATGAATGATATCACTTCACGTGAAATAATAATAATGTATTTCTGCTTGAACTTCTTGCATTTTATTTCTGGCGTGATAGGATGTGAACTCACGTGAGGTGATAGTAATGTGTTTCCACCTTTAATGGCGTTTTTAAAATTATCTTCAGGCTTTTCTAAATACAATTAAAATAATGAAACTGAGTATATCGCCCAATCGTACATTTTTGGTTAAGAATAGAAAAATTTAAAAATGAAATTTACTTCTTATATTTACTTACATACCTACCTACATTTATTTACTTATTATTTATTGTTCACTCTACAAACACACTTAGGATACTTCCTATATGTAATTACTTGTAAAGGCTTAGAAACTAGTTACTTACTGAGTTGTATTTAAAACAAAATAAAATATTTTTTTTTAAAAGTAGATTACTACCTCAATTAATACTAACAAGAAATACATCAAAAGGTTTCCTTATGTTTAATTCACTGTACTGTACTAACTTACCTATGTACCATCATTCGACTCAAGAATTTTCACTAATATTAAATAAATCATTATTTAATTCTAATGTTGATCTTTGGTACTTTAATGCCTATAGTATATAAACAGGACAGCCAGTTTGTTCATTCTATTCTATGTAAAAACGTTGTAAACTGAAGACTATCCAACATTGCATAATATAACGGTGTTTTTCGGAAGAGAAAAACTACTACCAGATGAGGTACAAAGTTTAAATTTTCCACATAATAAATCATGCTACCAATATGTTCCGAAAAATCTGAAATTCTCAAATGTTTATTCTTTATTCATAAGACCAGTTGGAGAATTAAAAAAAAATGACAGACATATTTCTTGACAAAATGTTGAACGTCGACAACAACAACAAGAATAAAACCAAAAGTGGGGTTATGACAACATTATCCCCGCCGTTGACTTCAAGTAAATGCTAGCTCACTCCAAGAAATCTGAGTAAATAGATTTCGCTTTACGGCTAAAAAACTACAGGATTAGATTTACTCCGCGACCCAGGGCCGTTGAGAGCCGACACGGGCCCTGGGACTGGACAGCCTTTTGAGCCCTGAATTTATTGTCACTAAATGCTAATAAATAACTTTTAGGTACCAAGTTGTTCGGTTGTAGGACAAGATAAATAATAAATATACAAATTAAATAACATAATTTTATTCATATAAAAACAACGCAAAGAGCATCATACAAAACGAAAATAAAGTACAGGCATACAAATAAAACATATTGGGATGATTCCTAAGGTAATGGTACTTTTCGAGATTTGCGAAAATATCTATTGACATCATCGAAGTTGCACTTTCTGGCTACTTCCGCTTTTATTGCTAACAGCCCTAAGTCAGATAGCCGATCCTGGTTCATTGAAGACCTTAAAACATTTTTTATTCTCGCCACACTACTAAATGAACGTTCTGCCTGCCGGCCTGCGCAACATACAGGTATGGTGCAGAATAACCTTAAAGAAATAACCACATTCGGGAATAACGCTTCCAGGTTTAAGAATCTTATTTTATTTAATAGGTCTAGCGGCCCAAGTGGTAAGGTGCCAAAATTCGTTTGGTATATTGCTTTGAAATGCACCAATTCTTTCTGAAGTTGAGGGTATATGTCACAAAACATTAATTAAAAATAATAAAAACAAAATCGGAAATGTGGTAGTTGTTCAAAAAGTTACATAGGAGTCATAGGACAAACAGGCAGGTGTTTTGGAAAAAGAATCAAAGAACATAAAAATAGTTACAATAAAAAACACAGTTTAATTCCCATTATGCAATAAATTTAAATAGTGAACAACACAGTTTTGATGAAAATTTTGAAGTTTTACATTTAGAAAATAAGTCAACAAAACTTAATTTATTCGAAAGTATGGAAATTAACAAATGCAAAAGATCAAATGTTTTATGAAATGATCAGTGGGACCTGAACAATTCTCCTTTGTTAAATTTAAATTTAATCCGTTAGGGTTTTTCATATAATAAAATTTGTATAATGACCTATTATTTAGGACTATTTCTCAATAGAAACAGATAGTTTGGGTTATTTGGTATTTCCAAGTGTTAATAAAATAGGTAAATATTTAGAGTAAATTTTATAGTTTAAGATAATTTAATTCATTCATTCATTTGTAACCATCTGATGAAGACACTGTGTCGAAACAATTGTTATGGTAGGTATAACAATAAAATTTAGTGAAGATTTATACACGAATTATTTTTTTATAGTTTTTAAATATTTTTTTACCGTGCTTGTAGTAGGTATATTTCTAATGCGTATCAATCCGCGATTCGCGCCCGGGCCCCCCAGACTCTCGGGCCCCGGGAATTTGTCCCGTCTACCCCCCTCTCTCTCGTCGGCCCTGCCGCGACCCCAAACGGACATAACGCCTGGTAGAGCGGATCGAGGAAAAAGGTGTTGCAGAACGCAAAATATTTCATTAAACCTTATTACGATCTATTGTATGTAGTGGTGAAGGCGCAAGTAAACACACTATTTCCTCGCTTGGGTAATTTTTTTGAAATTTTCCGGGTTTCCACTTACCTACAAGTTATGCCAACCATATAGGTGGGCATTTTTTCTTATTCTCTTTAAGGATGTCTAATTATAAATGTGATATATTTATGCTAATTTATTCTTTTACATAAAATGATACTTGTGCGTTTTTGAGGTACTTTGTGGGCAGTTTTTTGCATTGTTCTTTATAGTTATTGTTTTTTTGGAAAAACCGTATCTATCTTTATGTTTTGTTTGTAAAAATTTAAATTAAATTTATATATTCATTACCCATTATTATTTGTTACAATGTTGACATCGTACTGCTCCTTTTCGCTTTTTAAATAAAGAAACTTGTATATCCATCTATAATCATATCTATACTCAAATAACCAATGCAATAATCAGTCAAAACTCAAATGATGTCTCAAATAAGTTTATTTGGCTATTTAAACAAGGCATGTCTCATATTTTCTATACCTAGGTATAGGAAAGAAATTCAACTTGAAAAAATAGGAAATGAAAAACCTTTGTTTAATTTTAGAATTTGATTTTATAATCTTTGACTTTAATTATTATTAATATTATCTATAAATTTGACTAAAAATACTTCTGAAAACAAACACCCCGTAACTGGGCCTCTGAGCCTATCGACCGTGTAGTTAGTAAACCAATTAATTGCTGAAGATCTTAAAAAATAAAATAGATGAAAAATTTAACCAATAATTTAATGCCGAGATGACAACAAAAATATGTTCCTATATTATTTTTCTGGATTACTTAATCTTAATGTGCAAACTTATCTATGTAGGTACCTACCTAAGTAAGTACTTCCTTTTATAATGAATTTCACCTGCTGCAGTACCGTTTATTTTTTTGTACAGTATATCTCACGGTGTCCGTCCCAGCAAATTTGGATAATGGAGTTTTCGAAGACGCTCTCTTCAAATGAAATAGGTAACAGCGGTCATATGCAACCGGACCGAAAGTTGTCACACACATGCTTATTTTAAATAGAGCGCTCTGTATAATTTTTTTTGTTCCTTTCTTCACTTCCACTACTTAACTTTTATTAAAAAAATTTTTTGTCCTACTCTATCCGTTTCTGAGAAAAAATTGTTTTTCTCAAATTTGAACTTTTTAACAGGGTGTCGAATAAAATTGCATATCTTTGAGACGCGAAAGTACTATATTATTTCTTACATCCGGTTTAACCAAAAGTTGACACGATTGGAAAGATAATAAAAATCGAAGATATGGACATGTAAGCCGTTTTGCTTTAAGACGTACAGTTAGAAAGCTAGACGCTGTCAAAGTTCAAAAATGTCATTTTTCAAGAGTCAATATCTCGGAAACTGTTAAGTATAGACAGATAATGCTTTTATTAAAAAATGTTCAGAATTTTATGCAGAATACAAAAAAATTATATAAAATAGGGGTATCCATTTAAGATTTAGATCTTACCCCCCCTCCATTCTAGGGGCTTAAAGTAACAAGATTGACAATATACGCAAAAGATGTCCCCCTCAAAATAAAAATCGACGGGTCCGAGCGATTTTCCACATTTTCATTTTAGAGCAGGAAAATCGAGGTGTTAAGTTTTCGTTGGACCACCCTGTATACTTTGTTTATCATGGCCCTCCAAAAATCAATAAATACAGCTTGATATTTGGAGGATTTTGCGGAAAACCGTAAATTAGTTTAAAAGTATTCTATTTTAGTTAGCTATAGAGACACCCTATATGTACGAGTACAGATAGAATATTTTCTCTTATAATAAAAATAAAGTTTTTTAAAAAATTTTGATAAAGATTAAAAATTATTACCTATCCAGTTCCCTGTATAAAAAATGCCATTGTTTATCAACTCATTATGGAGCACTATAACATTTAATTCCACAGCCGGAATTTCGCTCTTTTATCTTTCAAACTCAAACTCAAACTCAAAATTAGCTTTATTGTCATAAAAAAAAAAATTTTCATTGACAAAGCATATTACCAAAAAATAAAACTAAGACAATATAAAAAAAGTAACAGTATCAAACAACAAATTGTAAGCACGCACATTTTGATTACACTATATAAAATTAAAACAATAATCATGGTAACAACCTTAGACACTAAGATAAAAAAAGACAAAATTAAAGGTTGTCATTATAGAACTCGTCTACAGAATAATATGCTTTAGCAACCAGGAACCCTCGGACCTCCCTCTTAAATTTGCCATCAAATTCAACCTGCCTAATGTTCAGCGGTAAAGAGTTAAAAAGCTTTCTGCCGTTGTAGAAAATAGAGTTTTTTATTAAGGTTGAATCAGGAATTGGTAAGGCCAGAATATGAGTCTTACGAAACGGGTACACCGTAGCCGTAACAATCTCTGCTTTCCTCTTCACCAGGCAAACCGTTTCAAGGATAAATAGACAAGCGGCAGTTAAGATTTTATGTTTTATAAAGAGTGGTTTACACGAGTCTCGAGTTTTAGCCTGACAAAGGAACCTAATAGCTCTTTTTTGTAATAAAAAAACCTTTTTAAAACTGTAGTTAGGGCATGCGCCCCAAAAACAAATGCCGTATCTTAAGTGAGATTCAATTAAAGCAAAATAGACATCCCGAGCTATAGAATAACTTAACTCCCGAGATATAATTCTTAATGCACAACATCCGCGAGCTATCTTGTTATTTAAGTTTACAATGTGACTTTCAAATTTTAATTTTGAGTCTATGAAAAGTCCTAAAAACTTAGTCTCACTCAGACCATCAACAAGCTGATCATGTATGTGAATCTCATTTATCTGACATTTAAAACTCACAATGTTTGTTTTTGAGACGTTAAGGGATAATTTATTTGCATCACACCAGTCTTTAATAGTAACAAGATCGTTTTTGATGGACTCTTCCAATAAATTATTATGTACGTGATGCCAGAGAATCGTTGTGTCGTCTGCGAATATAGTAAATTTTCCAGTAATATTTAACATTGGTAAGTCGTTAACATATATTAAAAACAGTAGAGGTCCTAACACAGAACCTTGCGGTACCCCTGAAGTTATTTCCTGTGGGGAAGACAATCTGTCATTCATAGACACTGTCTGGTAACGCCCAGTCAAGTATGATTTAAACCAATCCAATGATCTACCTCTGAAGCCGTAGACTTCGAGTTTGCGCAGCAGTATGCTATGATCCACACAGTCAAAAGCCTTAGACAGATCACAAAACACCGCCGCGGCTCGCTCTCCATCATTCAGTCTCAAATACAAATCCTCAAGAAAGGCAAAGATCGCGTCATTAGTGCTTTTTGATGAGAGAAAACCATACTGCTCCACGCTGAGTAAACTGTGTTTCTCCAAGAAGTTAATTACCCGCCCCTTAACTAGTTTTTCGACAACTTTGGCCAGTGTTGGAAGTAAAGAAATTGGCCTAAAATTACCCGGTTCTTCATTATCACCTCCTTTAAAGAGAGGTAAGACTGTCGCCAGTTTAAGACATGAGGGGAAGGTCCCGGAGAGAAAGGACAAGTTAATAGCTTCGGCCAGGACGCCCACTACCTGATCCGATACCTACATAGATTATTTTAGCGTTACCGTGTTAAAGGTCAAAATTTGAGAAAAGCAATTTTTTCTCAGAAACGGATACTTAGAGTCGAGCTTAGAGTAGAAAAAAAAAACTTTTAATAATAGTTATGAAAAATGAAGAAAAAAAACATATCAGTTTATTTAAAATAAGTAAGTTTCAAACAACTTCCAGTAGGTATAATCGGAAGTTGCATATGATCGCTGTTATTTTATCTTAAGAAAGCGTCTCCGACAACCCCATTATCCAATACAGGATTCAAATCGCATTACTTTCCGAAATATTCTAAGGGACTTTCACCGTGACACACCCTGTATATTGTAAATTCAATTAAGATTAGTTTTATGCCTTCTCTTTTAAATTTGTAGTGTTGAGAAATTGTCCGAAATCATTTGTAATAGGGAACTTTCCCATTTTTTTTTTCATTAATATGATTTAGTTACTTGGGCCTAAAAAAATATTCCCTAATTATTACTCCTTAAAAATCAGTAATAACTTGGTAAAAATTCTTTAAAGTTTCGCGCGTGTCAAAAGCATTTCAAACGACCTTTTAAGCGCGCCAAGCCCGATGACGTCAGGAAGTATGACTTTTCCGTCATCCGTCATCCTGACCGGTGGCCGAGCTACCGAGTTTGCATTTGGATTGCCGTGTGTTATTGTATTGTTGTTTTAAGGTGGAATTCTCAACGTCGTTCTTTATAACGCCTACCTATAACCTATTTCGTGGATGTCACACACGAATTATACTTCTTGACGTCACGACCCGTTTTTACCCGCTTGAGATAATTTGAATTTTGGGGCATTTTTAAATCTTGCTAGCGGTCTTTTGGGACGAAATATGTTGTTTTTTTTTGCTGTCATATGTTTTATGACAATATACTTATGATTTAAAGAATTTTTCCCCATTTAAAATTTTTGTCGAGTTCCCTATTGAGGGAAATCGTCCGAAATCCACAACATTCTGGTTCTACGGTGAGGCGACGTTATTTTATCTTATTCGGCATCAATATTATTTCTATTTAAACTACATTTAAGCATGAAAAATTACTACCCACTTAAATTATTATATTACAAGTATGTTTTATTTTTAATGAGTTTTTCGTGTGTAGGTAATTTTAAAACTTTCGTTTTAACAATAATATTGGCGCCACAAGTTACACGTGTTTTAAAAATCTTAAGATTAATTTTTATCATACGATTTAAATTTTCTATTGTATGCTATTTTTATGGCTTAGTACTCGGTTCAAGGTTTTTTATTTCAAGAAATTCATAAACGACTTGGTAGGTACTTTTAGTTTTTATCAGCGAAAATACGAGTAGAATGCTAGAATAAGGTGTCAAGTTAAAATTTTTTATTAGAAATTGAGAGTATCAGATTCACAATAATGTCATGATATTATTTTAAATCGAGTTTTAAACATTTTTATACCGGGCGGTGTTTATACAGGGTGTCCGGAAATGATAAGCAGAACATTTAGGGGATAATTCTAGACCGAAAATAAATGCTCTCTCTTCCTATAACATTTTTTCGAAAATTTATTATTTACGGAGTTACAGGGTGTTAAAGTTAAATTTTATTTGCAGTTTTAAAATACATAAGTTACTAGACCAATAAATTTAACATTCAAATCAAAGGTTCAAAGTGACGTCCTTCCTCTTCAATGCATAAATTAATTCTGCTTAAAAAATTCCGACGAACTCCATGGAATATTCCTTCCTTTGCTATGCAATATGTTTAAGATTGAAATAAATTAAAATAATTTTGTATTCATCACATGCAAGCAATGGTAGTTTAGTGTTTTTCTCGAAAACGGTTAGATTTATCGAAACAAAAGTAGTATATACCTACCTTTTTATGTCAAAAGGTTAGGAGAATAAAAATATTCAGGACAAAAAAGTTGTGACCATTCAAATTAAAGTATAGGCTCCTATGTGGCGCCCTCTACAAAATGCGAAAAAACGGTGGGCAAAGAACCCCGCACTTCTCTTATGGAAAATGGCCCTCGGTTAAATTTTCTAAATTTTTAGTATGTTGTAGAGAATGTCATTCTAATCAAAAGTGTTCATGGCCACAACAATATCTGCCGACCAGTTTTTGAGATACAGGGTGTCCAAATTGCAAAATATGAATTCTCAATACTTTATATTTTCGTAGTTTATAATATTAATTCGTTTTGTTTTTCCGAGTGTTTTTCTAAATTTTTGATGGCCCTGTCGTAGATAGGATAGAATACTTTAAAAATAGTTAAAGAAATTTTATTATATACCGGGTGAGTGACGAAAATTCCTTAATATTTTTTGTTAAATAATTTTATTTTCGGCATTAAATTAAATGTTAACAAAGTAATACTGTAGATGACATTAGCTTAGAGCAAGCTATCAGAATTTATATTATTTATATTTATACAGGGTAACTCAAAAAAGTTAATATTTTTTTTATTAGTTTTGAAAGAAATTTTTTAGATATTTATTTATGTACTACTTGTCACTTATCGTATGCTTCCAAATATATATAATTATCAAGGTTATACAGGGTGTTTCCGATGATAAGCGATAGAAAAATAATATAAAAATGCATGTATTTATAAATCACCCGGTATATTAAGAATGGATCGGTTAAATTTCGTTATTTTTTATTATTTTTGGCTTGAAGTGCCTTACTTACATGTTTGCTATTGTTTTCCCTTTTCCTATGACCAGTTCTGGAGATATACAGCGTCTAACAGACTCAAAACTCAAAAAATAGGCAAATAAAATAACAATTTTTTTTTTAATTTCAATAAAAATTTGTTGTTAGTTCATTTTATGGTAAAAAATAAATATTTTTAATGCTATACAGGGTGTTTCGGGTTAAATTAGGGGCCTACCTTTTATTTTTGGATATAATAAATTGTTCATAGTTTATATATATATTTCTTATTTGCAATACAGTGTTAAAATACCCTAATTATTCGAAACACCCTTATAGCATTAAATATATTTATTTTAAACCATAAAATGAACTTACATAACAAAATTTATTGAAATTAATCAAAAATTGTTATTTTATTTGCTTATTTTTTGAGTTTTGAGTCTGTTCGACGCTGTATATCTCCAGAACTAGTCATGGGAAGAGGGAAATTAATAGCAAACATGTAAGTAACACACTTTAAGCAAAAAATATTAAAAAATAACGAAATTTAACCGATCCATTTTTAATATACCGGGTGATTTATAAATACATGCATTTTTATATTATTTTCCTATCGCTTATCATCGGAAACACCCTGTATAACCTTGCTAATTATATATATTTGGAAGCATACGATAAGCGACAAGTAGTACATAAAGAAATATCTACAAAATTTCTTTCAAAACTAATTAAAAAAATATTAACTTCTTTGAGTTACCCTGTATAAATATAAATAATATAAATTATGATAGCTTGCTCCAAGCTAATGTCATCTACAGTATTACTTTGTTAACATTTTATTTAATGCCGAAAATACAATGATTTAACAAAAAATATTAAATAATTTTCGTCACTCACCCGGTATATAATAAAAAAATTTAAACAATTTTTATAGTATTCTATCCTATCTACGACAGGGCCATCAAAAATTTAGAAAAACAAAACGAATTCATATTATAAACTAGGAAAATATAATGTATTGAGAATTCATATTTTGCAACTTGGACACCCTGTATCTCAAAAACTGGTCGGCAGATATTGTTGTGGCCATAAACACTTTTGATCAGAATGGCATTCTCTACAACATACTAAAAATTTAGAAAATTTAACCGAGGAGGGCCATTTTCCATAAGAGAAGTGCAGGGTTCTTTGTATTCCTCATCCCGAAAAAGCTTCATATACGAGATTTCGTCAAAATAGTATAAGCTTGGCAAAAGGTATTGCAAAAAAAAACTGCAAATAAAATTTTACTTTAACACCCTGTAACTCTGTTACTAATCAATTTTCGAAAAAATTTTATAGGAAGAGATTTAGCATTTATTTTCGGTCTAGAATTATCCCCTAAATTTTTTGCTCATTATTTTCGGATAGGAAATCTCATGCAAAATTTAAGGTGGTCAAATATTGGATCCTTTGTTTATTTTTGACTTAGAGTGTAAAGTAGGTACAATATAAGCCCAAAATTTGTCGGTCCTTTGATAAGTAGTATTAAAACAAAGAGTAATGGTATTTGTATTTATGCTCATAAAAAAATCTGGAATAATATATTTTTATAAAAAAATTAAATTATTTTAATACCTTGGATTATCCGGCGCGCGCGTCGACCAGACAGAAATTCAAGGCGAGACGTCTGTGGTATTATACGCGACATGCGTGATCGTATCTGTTTCGTTTTTTATAGACTAACAAGGATAAAACAGGTACACAGACAATGCTTGGCTGCTGTAAAATATGGTAATGTTCCGAGAGGGCTGATTAGTAGTGTTGCGGTCAGGACTTAATTTTACTGCGATTTAACCAATCAGTTGTGAGAAGTAAGGTTATTTGACCAATGAGAATTTGAGCGATAGTAAAGGGGGCTTCCAAATATTCATATATTTGAAGTAAACTAAAATAAAATTCTAGAATAACTGTTATAAGAGTACTGGGATATAAAAGAAACATTGCTAGTCAACGTGGACTTCCAGAGTAGTATTTCTAAGATTGTTATTAGAAAAAGTTGTTTCTAGTGTAGTTATAAGCCTATGTACAAAGTTTCAGATATCTAGGACAAAGTTGAATTGTTTGCCATATTTTCAAATTAACATGTTTTTTTCATAATGTACGTTGATTTTCTGGATATTAAAAACTACTTATTTGTTTCATAAGTACCATACTCTATATATTATTTAGTTTTTATGTTTTTTTTACTGGGATTCCTTCTTTTTAGAAATAAAAAGCTAGAGTATAATTTATCCAAAGTCAGTGTGATGACATTCCAATCATTCCATCTCTTTGAGACTGTTTACCGCCGTTTGTATGCCGTATGGAATGATTGGAATGTCATCACACCGACTTTGGATAAATTATACTAGATGCAAAGAAATTTGACACGGGTGGTGCAAAGTTACCATTATTAGGACATACCTAGTATAAGAACACCCATAAACCCGTAAACTTTTAAATAATCCTAAGTGTTAGTTAATTCCCCCATTTAAATATTAATAAGCTCAATATTTAATGCTGCTGTTTGTTACGCCACTGCTTGCAGTGGCGTAACAAACACCGCTGACCCCGCACCCCGGGGGAGCCTGGCCAGCCCACATTGACGGATCCTTTAAAATTTGCTGCCAGGTATTTCATTTCATAATTAATTTTATTTTTTTATATCCTGATAATTTAACTTCATTAAGTGAAGAAGAATTATACGTGAAAGCGCGGAATTTACAAGCGATATACCATAAAGACTTGTCCATTGACTTTCCTAGTCAAATTTTAAGCGTCAGAAAGGGATTTGGAGTTAGTATTTCAAATTAAAAACAATGTAGACCATAAAGACTTGTCCATTGACTTTCCTAGTCAAATTTTAAGCGTCAGAAAGGGACTTGGAGTTAGTATTTCAAATTAAAAACAATGTAGACCATAAAGACTTGTCCATTGACTTTCCTAGTCAAATTTTAAGCCTCAGAAAGGGACTTGGAGTTAGTATTTCAAATTAAAAACAATGTAGACCATAAAGACTTGTCCATTGACTTTCCTAGTCAAATTTTAAGCGTCAGAAAGGGACTTGGAGTTAGTATTTCAAATTAAAAACAATGTAGACCATAAAGACTTGTCCATTGACTTTCCTAGTCAAATTTTAAGCGTCAGAAAGGGACTTGGAGTTAGTATTTCAAATTAAAAACAATGTAGACCATAAAGACTTGTCCATTGACTTTCCTAGTCAAATTTTAAGCGTCAGAAAGGGACTTGGAGTTAGTATTTCAAATTAAAAACAATGTAGACCATAAAGACTTGTCCATTAAATTTCCTAGTCAAATTTTAAGCCTCAGAAAGGGAGCGCGCGGAGTTAGTATTTCAAATTAAAAACAATGTAGGTATGAACTTGCGGATCATTTATTAATAAAAAATTCACATATCTTGCATCTTACGCAAGTATCATAGGCGCATTGAAAATGCCTACCACATACAGTGGCGAGAAGGAATCCATTATGTCACAGCACAGATTGCTCCTATCTGTGAGTATGTAACGTGCCGCTACCACGCGTTATTATGACGGCATGGATGCTCCGATTTAGTTTGCAATAATAATTAAATTATTATACTTAGAAATGTGTAAATTATACTTAGAAATGTGTAAATTTGACTGTTTTGTTAAAATAAAAAAATATAGGATAATCTGTATATTAGTACATATTGAAGAGAGCTCAAAACCACCTTTTCAAAAATAGCGACAAAATTATTTCTTTAGCTATACACAGCCATTTACCTGCTGGTCCTTGTACTCTTTGTTCAAGAAATGTCTAAATCTTAAGTCGGCTATGAAATGTTTTGGATTGGTATATCCATTCTCCCCCGACTTTCTGTGTAATACGCCAAGACTGCCGCGCTATTTCGCTTTCTTTCAGCGACATTCACTGTTTATTTTTTTCCAATTTTATCGAAATTGAAACAATCAAAAATGCGGTTACCATGATATCGACTAATATAGACACCTGAAAATTTTAAAAATTACGAAAACGTTATCTGATATCAATGAAATTTAGACTAATAAAATCTATTTGCACTGTCGTAGATTAAATTTTGAATGATACACGTTCGATATGGACTTTGTTAATGAAACTTGTGCAATTAAACGACTCGGCTGACGCCTCGCGGTTTAACGTTGCACACGTTTCATTATAGTGTTCATCGAACTAGTATCATTAATAACTATCTACTAACTGTTCTCTCTCCCGGCCATATTATCTTAATATCAACAAATATAATAATAAATGCCGCAACCCAAAACAAAACAATATTAATACTCAGCAGATGATGTCATCGATCCTGTGCTGCTCGGATGTTTGTTTAGACTTCACCGCCGTGTTATTTAAAGTCGCCACAGTGGATCTTTGCCCGTGCGTCATCAACGATCAGGACTCAACGTGGTTAATAACTCTGCATCCTTGTTTATTACAGTAACAAGTTTGAATAAAAGCATAAAAGAACGTCTCCAAGATTCCGCAATAATATAATGTGCTAGACAAGAATAAAACTATAAACGTCAATTAATTACTTTTTTTATTTGTTTAGTTGACAACCGTTGTATTTTAGAACGTCATTGTCAACCTTATTTTGATCTGCCAATCTAACTCGTATTTTGTAAATCTGTGTGCCTTAAAACTGTTCCATTTTCTAAAAATAGTTCTTTTTAGAGCTAATTATACCCACCATCTGTTTTGGCGGTAAGTATTTATGGATTTTTATAATACCTAATTTATTTATTTTAAATATTCTAACCGTGAAAGTTCTTTGAAAAGTTTACGGCAGTGGCTAAATTCCCTTAAATGAAAGGATGTTAAAAATTTGACTTTTGCGATTTTATTAGTCAATAAAACACCAAACTTTTCTAGATTTTAAGCTTTAAAAATAGTATTAAATGTATTAACATTTGTTTGTCAATTTCTTTTAGATAATAGAGAATGCCGGGCAAAACTTAAAATAAATAATAATTTTTCGGGATATTATGTAGGTACCTCAAACGGTAGGCAGGCACGTCCATTTTATGAACTTAACTTAGTTTTGACTTTTTTTCGTCTCGTAATTTTGATTTGATTCATACGATTTTGATAACGTAAAAGTGGTGACGCACGGGAAAAGAACCACTGTGGCGACTTTATGTGCATGTCGCGTTCATTTTTCATGAAATAGACCCGTACATACGCACCCAGTAGTATTTTCAATACTAAAATCAGCGTGTTCTTCAAATTTTCCAGATGTATCTTGTGCAGTGATGTTATTTCTAACTTTACCAGTTAGTGTGGCATCAGTGGAACGATCTTTTTCCAAACTTAAAATAGTAAAAACCCATTTACGTAACACCATGGGACAACAACGCCTTTCGGATTTATCCTTAATCAGTATCGAACACGAGTTTGTTAAAACATTAAATATCGACCGAATTATAAACGATTTTGCAAAAGAAAACTCTCTACGATCTGGTCGTTTTGTATAATACCTTGTATAGAACTTAGAAACATAATGTTTGTGCAGACTTGTTGAGTGTTCATGTGTATGTTATGTCTACCAGTCTACCTAGGATTATAAAATAAATTCAAATTGTTTGCTGTTTTAGTAGTACCTAGGTACTTAACACATAATGAAGGTTTAACCCTAATTAAATTATTACACGATTAACGAATTCAAAAAAATCATAAACCTGAACCTGATAGTAATGAAAATAAGAATTCTTATTTTCCATTCGTTATAGAGGGGGGCCCCTGAAAATGTTTGCGGGGGGGCCACTCAGTTTTTGTTACGCTACTGGTCCCAAGTAACTTTAATTGAAATGTTTACACAGTGTTTAAAAACCATATGGCAGTTAAAAGAGTCCCAAGAAATTCATGGAAATTATTTTCAAGTTTCTAGATTCGTCACTGTATCTTGCGGCGCCGCCTAAAAATACTTCCCGAGGGAGCCTGGTAGGGGAAAAGAGGGCATTTTTGAACAGGAGCAGTTTTAAACAATTGGAATATAGGTTTTTTTGAGGCTATCGTTTGCTAATTACGGTTGCAGGCGATTTTTACAAATTCCAAACTAGCTGTTCACATAATATTAAATATATCTTGACAACTTTAAACTATTTTGGTGAGCAATTAAATGAGAATGCTAAAGTTTATATTGCGACATTTGGGCGCTCGTCCAAAAACCAGAATGATATCCGGAATGTTATGGGCTTAGAATGTCCTTCCTGCACAATTGAGTCTAAGAAGATCATTTAAAAGTTCGAATAGTATAAATACATCTTACAATAATATGTCACAGTCAGGACGGACTGGTCCAGCACAATCCATACGTAAAATATCTGTTTGCGCCGTTGAAATGTATATTTTTGTTATAATATGGACATTGGACAGTCATATTTGTATTCATAATCAAGGTTATTCCATAAATATTTACCTTTAGATAAGCAAACAATAATCACAAAAGTGGCAAATTTAAGGCCTCGCGCATGTATACAGAGCTACACACGATTAGACATGCGCACTGCAACATTATCATTTGACGAATGGGAAAACAGACAGGTCCGGGTTTTAAAATTTACGCTCAAGAAGTTGTACAAGGTGATCTTCAATTTTTTCTTGTTGGAATGTAAGGTGATACCGATTACACAGTCCGGATTTCGTCCACAACACAGTACTACCACAGCGTTACTCAAGGTGACTGATGATTTCCTAAGGGCATCAGATGAAGGAATGAATGGTTGTTTGCTCCTTCTTGACTACAGTAAGGCCTTCGATACTCTTGATCATGCCATTCTTTGTGATAAACTCAGTCATTTTGGTCTAGGTCCTGAGTCGGTTGAATTGATAAAAAGCTACTTGAGTGGTAGGTGTCAGAGGACTTCACTGGGTGGAGTTACTTCGTCGTTTATGGAGGTTAATCGGGGTGTACCTCAGGGTAGTATCCTGGGACCTTTGTTATTTTCTGTTTACACTGCTGATTTTAGTACATACTTAAAATACCTTAACTCACACCAATTTGCTGATGATACTCAACTTTATTACTTCTTTAAAAGCTGCGAAACACTAGTAGCGCAGGAACGTATAAATAATGATCTTGGCACAATTTGTGACATTTCCAAGGCTCATGGCCTTATACTTAATGAAGCTAAAACGCAACTGCTCGTGTTTGGACAGAGAAGTCTTGACGATGTTCTTAATATTAAAATAAATAATGTAAGGATCAATGATGTTGATTCTGCTAAAAACTTGGGAGTATATTTTGATAAAAAATTCAGATTTCATGATCACGTGTCTTATATTTTAAAGAAAAGCTATGGTAAATTAAAAACCTTATACCTATATAAAGACATTTTAAGTCGAAACATTAAATTGAAACTTTGTGAATCTCTCATCTTGTCTCTTGTTTCTTATTGTGATGTATTATTTTGGCCTGCCTTGACAGCCAGCGATAGGAGTAGTTTACAAAAGTTGCAAAATGGTTGTCTTCGATTTTCTTGCGGAGTTAGGAAGTTTGACCATATCTCCCCTAGTTACCTGGAGTCAGGTTGGTTGAGATTAGACTCTAGATATTTTTTGCATATGTGTACTTTGGTTTTCAAGGTCGGTATGTTTCAGCAGCCTGAGTACCTCTTACAGAAGCTTAAGCGGGGATTAGATACGCATCAACTAACAACACGATATAATTTTCTATATACTGTTCCAAGGCACAGAACTGCTTTATTTCAGCGTTCCTTTTCCTATAATGCTACCAAATGTTACAATTCTTTGCCTCTGGAGTTAAAAGCGAGTTCGACCGTTCCGGTGTTCAAGAGGCGCATCAAAGAGTTTATCAAAAGTAAATAAATCTTTCATGTTTGGTAAAAATTTTATTACGCTTACTATTTAGAATCTTATATCCGTATATTTTGATGTTAGGCCAAGCTATGTTTTTTTTTTTTTCCTTATTATAAAACTATTTAAAAAATCGTCTTATATATACTGTTTAGTCTGTTTTCTCTGAATTGTCTTTTTCCTTTAATCTAAGTTAATTTACTTTATCGATAACACTCTTTTCTGTAATAATTATTAAGTTCATTATATGTGTTAAATTAATATTTTATTACTATGTAGTACCTAGTAGTTACCTATATTTTAAGTTTTTTTTCTTGTTATTGGTAGGTGGTTAGATGAGTAGCGATTACGCTAGATCCCGCCACCTTTTAGAAACATTTTATAAACTGTTTAGTTTCAAGTTATAAATAAAGGCATTTATTATTATTATTATTATTATTATTTATTTTTACGTGTAAACAGCTAAAATTTGTCCCTAATTCTTGACAAAAAATTGGAATTTCTTCTCAATTTTCGATCAAGTTGGAAAATATAGTTATTTCTAGCATTTTTAGTAGTTACAAACCTATCAGATTTTGAGGATAGAAAATTGTTTTTAAAATTTATATAATTAAATTCCAATTTTTTTTACATAAAACGTTAATCATGGCATACTTACTAAAAACCGAATGGAAATTAAATTGTCGAGAAAACTACTACACTGACTTCTCCAAGGCCTTCGACATAGTAAACATGATATTCTGTTGGGAAAGTTGTGTGCTTTAGGGTTTTCTAAGGATCTACTTAAGTGGCTCAGAAGTTTTCTAACCGGAGGAACACAGACTGTTAAGCTTCATGGAGATATATCTGCTACTTTTTAGGTGACTTCGAGCGTCCCTCAAGGCTCCCATTGTGCCCCTCTTATTTATTTTATTCATTAATGACATTACTGAATGTTTACTCTATCGGTTTGAATGTTTGATATTGGCAGACGATCTAAAGTTTTATAGGGTGATAAGGGTTGGGAGGGATGCAGTGAAACTCCATAATGACCTTATCGCCTTGTGTTCATGAACACAGGTTAAGGTGGAATTATCAACGTTATTCAATTTGTTGCCAACCTATAACCTATTTCGCCTTGTTTTTCTTAGTTTATTATTTTATTGACTAATATTTAAATAAAATCAATATCGTCTGCACATTATTTAGGTAATATCTGATATATTACACAAATATCAATTTATTTCCTTGCTTATTTTGGGAGAATTGTATAGTAAAAGAACAATGACATAATAATTTAAAAAAAAAAATCTTAACCGATATTTTTCGATATACAATTCTCCTTAAATAACTTATGAAATTCCTTGATATTTATTTAACATGCTAATTATTAGGTACCTATAGATAGTGATGTAAAATTCTCGGTAATAATCTTTTGGGGAATATTCTCGAGAATATTCTCAAGTTAGAGAATTTTCTGAGAATGGTAAGAAAACCGCTAGAAATGGCAATAAAAAGAAATTAAAAATTACATATTCTGCTTATTTTCGGCAAATGTCAAACGGCGTTAATTAAACAAAACGTAAAGAAATAAAATTTTTATTTAAAAAATATAACATACCTTCCCAAGAATAACTAAAAACTAAACAAAAAAAAACAGTCAAATAAAGAAAGATCACATTTACCTATTAAAAACATAAGAATATACGTTCGCGCTTCTAGGGGATTTCCCTGAATCACTGTTGCCAGACGTAAAACACTGTTGCCAGAGTTATAGAAAAGGTTAGGGAAACTCAAAATTTTAAAAATCATTGCAAAATTTTTCAGTGTAAATCGAGGCGGTGTAAATTATGTAGAAAAACTTCTCTAGAGAATATTCTCGAGAATATTCCCGTTCTCGAGAATATTCTCCTCTCACATCACTAAAGATGAAAATGATTTGTTTGATTAACGCCGTTTGACATTTGCCGAAAATAAGCAGAATAGGTAATTTTTAATTTCTTTTTATTGCTATTTCTAGCGGTTTTCTTACCATTCTCAGAAAATTCTCTAACTTGAGAATATTCTCCAAAAGATTATTACCGAGAATTTTACATCACTAGCCATCTTGCAGGTTTACTGAGTGAATCGACTTTATGTAGGATTATCATATGGCAGACATGTTGAATACTTTGAATATGGTTTCATTGTACAGGGTTTTTCCGTATATTTTGGAGCACCCCTGGAGCTTTTATTTGAAGACCTAGAAAAAACTTTAAATTACCAAAGTCGCATGATTTCTCCTGAACTGCCAGAATTTGTTATCGGACAAAACAAATGAACATCGTAAATTTGTTTAATAATGCCAATGTCGATTTTTTTAAATCGAACACCCTGTATATTACTTTTTTTTTTATCTCCTCACTCTTTTCTGATTCCAAATATGTATATATGTTATATGTTTGTTTCATAAATTATTATCATTATTTATATTAAATATTGTTACTGAATAAGCATTATGTTCTAGCATGTTTTCCTCACACCAATATAAATGTTCTAATCCGCAATATTTTGAAATGAAATTTTGCCTAAACGACTAAAGTAAACATATAACATATATACATATTTGGAATCAGAAAAAAGTGAGGAGTTAAAAAAAAATTAATATACAGTTAAAAAAATCGACATTGGCATTATTAAACAAATTTACGATGTTCATTTGTTTTGTCCGATAACAAATTCTGGCAGTTCAGGAGAAATCATGCAACTTTGGTAATTTAAAGTTTTTTCTAGGTCTTCAAATAAAAGTTCCAGGGGTGCTCCAAAATATATGGAAAAACCCTGTACAGCAGACGTCTTATGTTTGATATGTCCTTGTTATCAAATTAATTAACGGTTTATCAAATTGCCCCCGACTAGTGTCTCAGATCCATCTAAATGTACCTAACCGACCGTTACGTCACGCAGATCTGTTTCACGTCCATTTTCACCCAAAAAGATATGGAATGAATTCCCCAGTCGATAGAGCTCTTCGACTGGCCAACCAGTTCAGTAGTCAGAGTCAGATCAATATTTTTAACTCTAGTCTTTCCGGTGTTAAGAAAAAAATTATTAATGTTCTGTCGTATTTTTTTGTTTTTTGTTAATATAGGTATATATTTATACCGGGTGGCCCACTCTCAACGCAGGATTCCATAGCATCTAAACTATTCAACTTTTTAATTTTTTTTTAAAAAACAGAGTTATAGGGAGGCATTGGGTCTACAATTTAAAATTATTTCAAATTATACAGGGTATCTCAAATAGTCAGGGTGTATCAAACATACTTTTTTTAAATGGAACACCCTATATATTATGATATTTTTGGATTGGATGATCAATTCTAAGAATATTCTGTGTTAGATATACCTAATATGTTTAAATTTAACAGTTTTTGAGTTATTAACGATTTTTCAAAAATTTCGTGTTTGTAACACTTACTTAAAGGATATGTACCTGTCGGTAGTACAGACTGACATAAATAAATGAAATTTTGGTTATGGAATATGTTTAAAGCATATTTAAAAAAATAAAAATATTTACCGGAATCTTTTAAAATGCCTTTCTAAATGTAACAATTTTAAAAACTTAAAAATTCTTAAAAGTCTATTATTTTAAATACATACCCTATTACTTTTTATGCCTTATCGAAAGACATTTTTAATACAATTCTAATTATGCTAGGGTTCCCTATACCTACCTTTTATAGTTTTCTTTAAAATAGCTATTTCTCTCTTATTAAGTATTGTGATAAATCGTTGTATTTGATAGATGTTTACTTTGTTATCCACTATTTTATTGCAATAATATTATTTAATAGTCTATTTCGTAAATAAATAAAATTTTCCAAATATTCGTTTATAAGTCAAAAAATTGACTAGTTGGGTATAGATATGGTATAGAAAAATAAAGTGCCAATTTAAGTAGCTTATTAAATGAGTGATAATAAACAGTGTCACATTTAAAAAAATATACTCTTAATATTTAGACTTAAAAATAGCAACATAATATCTTGTTAACGTTTTCAGTAAATTATCTGGTTCATCATAATACGTCTAACATACCATCCACCGTGAAGCACCCTGTATAAAAGAATTAAACTTGCATGGAAGATGTTTTCAAAAAATATTCTATTACCTATTAACGAGTTACTGCTACGTCACAGAAGAAGAGATTAAAAACATTTTGATGAACCTATTTACGACAAGTTGAAGACAAGTATTGGTCATAATACCTTTTAAGTATAAAGGCTTTTGCAAAATACACTGCGCGACATATTTAACGCATAACGAAAAAATTGCCTCAAATTTGATGTTATATATTTTCCAAATTTGTGGTTCGTTTTTAATGATTTTTTTTTCAAATTGTAGGTTTTTTCCTTGAGCATATCACTGCTTTTGTTGTTTTGCTTAAAAAAGTAACTTTGGTATTATACCGGGTGTTATAAAACTGTTATGCTTTTTTTACGGAAATTCAAAACACCCTGTGGGATTTACTAGCCATTGCAAGTTATCGCAATTACAGCCAAATGAAAGTCCCATATTTTCTTTACATTTTCTTTTTTGATTCATTGGTTGATCTTTGTTTTTTCATGAAATATTCAATTTTTAGTTCAACGTGATTTTCATAAAAAAATGTTCAGTTAAAAAATATAAAATAAACGAAATGCTTTAATTAATGCAACAGCAAGAAAAAAACAAATTATAAAGTAAATAATGAATCAATATCTGATGTTAATTAATTCTATTGAATCTACAAAACAGGGCAAAAAAATACAGGGAAAAAATTGTAATTTCTAAAGGTATTCAAAAAAATTAAATATGAATAATTAGTAGCGAGTATGGCCTCTTTGTACCACTCTTGCTACGTGTGGGCGTGCATTATCTTGCACAAATCAAAAATTATTCCCAATAAATGGGGCAAATGGGGTTCTAAAATGTCTGATAAATATAGGTTACCTGTCAAAGGACCTCCCTGAATCACAACTAACTCCGTGCGAACATCTAAAGTAATGCCAGCCCAGATCGTAACAGATCCTCCGCCATAGCTTACTGTTGCGACAATGTTGCATTGAGCATATCTCTGGGAGGCAATACTCGCTACTAATCATTCATATTTAATTTTTTTTAAATACCTTTAGAAATTACAATTTTTTTCCCTGTATTTTTTTGCCATGTTTTGTAGATTCAATAAAATTAATTAATACCAGATATTGATTCTTTATTTACTTTATAATTTGTTTTTTCTTGCTGTAGCATTAATAAAAGCATTTCGTTTATTTTGTATTTCTTAACTAAACATTTTTTTATGAAAACCACGTTGAACTAAAAATTGAATATTTCATGAAAAAACAGAGATAAACCAATGAATCAAAAAAGAAAATGTAAAGGAAACATGGGACCTTCATTTGGCTGTAATTGCGAATTGCGATAGCTTGCAATGGTTAGTAAATCCCACAGGGTGTTTTGAATTTCCGTAAAAAAAACATAACCGTTTTATAACACCCGGTATAATACCAAAGTTACTTTTTTAAGCAAAACAACAAAAGCAGTGATATGCTTAAGGAAAAAACCTACAATTTGAAGAAAAAATCATTAAAAACGAACCACAAATTTGGAAAATATATAACATCAAATTTGAGGCAATTTTTTCGTTATGCGTTAAATATGTCGCGCAGTGTATGTAATCTCTTAGGTCCTTAGGTACTTAAAAGGTGCTTATTCTCGGTACCTACATAAATACATAGTACAGGGAAATATAATTAAAGTTATTGAATTAAATTATTTTTTTAGGTTTTAAGTACATTTTCAGCTCTCATCGCCCTTATCATTTAAATAATCGAATCGTAATGTTGATAAGGTTACTATAAAATACTCGACAACATTGTAATAAATTTAAATGTTATCTGAGAGTTTTTAGTTCAAGGGACGCGGATGATAACAAGTAAACACCTAATAATAATTTGAAAAGTGACAAAAAATAGCTTTTTAACTTTTTCTGTTATCATTATGGTAACTAAGGTTACTTATAAATTATAAATCAATTGCTCATTACGGGTAACGCAATGTCTGGACATAGGAGCTAAAAATAATTAGGGGGTTCATTAGGTATAGGGTAATAGGGCAACAACCCGTTTTATTTATTTAAAAGTTTCAGTTCACCTAAACGATTTCTTAATAATAATAATATTATACAGTGTGTCCACGAATAGAGTTTGGAAGAGGAAAAACTTTCTTGTTAGTAGGTATAGAAGAAAAAGTCATTTTTTGTAAAAACGTCTGCTTGTGCTAAAACTACAATCTCGAATATCAGATTTGCGATTACTATACAGGGTTCTTCACAAACAACATTTTTTTAGTTTTTTGGATTTCATTTAAAATAAATTTACGTTAAAACAAACAACTATTGTTGCTTTCTGACTTCGAATATGATTTTATATCTGGCCGAGTAACGATTTTGTTGTAAGAAAACCTTTTTTTTTGCCTACTTTGTAAGTACCCATTACACGAGGGGTAATTCACTGGAGAAAATGGTGTACAACTTCTAGAAAACACAGAAAATACGAGGAAAATGAAGATAATACAGAAAATACGAAGAAAATACAGAAAATACGATGAAAATACAGAAAATACGAGAAAAATACAGGCCAACATAAGGAATAACCGTATACAGTGAGGACCTAAAGTCCCCCCCCCCCCCCCCCCTCTAACTTCTAAACCGTTCGGTATATTTTAATGAAATTTTGAAGGATAATATTTGAGCAAGTCTTGCACTTTTTGACATACCAATGACAGCTTTAAATGTCAAGATGACAGCTGGGTCCGCGTTTGGAATATTTTTTTAAATGGAACACCCTGTATATTTTTACATTTTCAGATTCCACATAAAATTATAATTATTTTTTATTAAATGCATTATTAGTCTATACTTCATAGTTTCCGAGATATTGACTCGAAAAGTGACATTTTTGAACTTTGACAGCTTATAACCTTCTAACAGTACGTCTTAGAGCAAAACGGCTTACATGTCCCTATCTTCAATTCTTATTATCTTCCCAAAAAATCAACTTCCAGTTAAACCGGAACAACTATATTTCCTGCTTTCGAGTTACATCCGGTTTACCCGGAAGTTGATTTTTTGGGAAGATAATAAAAATTGAAGATAGGGACATGTAAGCCGTTTTGCTCTAAGACGTACTGTTAGAAGGTTATAAGCTGTCAAAGTTCAAAAATGTCACTTTTCGAGAGTCAATATCTCGGAAACTATGAAGTATAGACTAATAATGCATTTAATAAAAAATAATTATAATTTTATGTGGAATTTAAAAATGTAAAAATATACAGGGTGTTCCGTTTAAAAAAATATTCCAAAAGCGGACCCAGCTGTTATCTTGACATTTAAAGCTGTCATTGGTATGTCAAAAAGTGCATGACTTGCTCAAATATTATCGTTCAAAATTTCATTAAAATATATCGAACGGTTTAGAAGTTAGAGGGGGGGGGACGGACTTTAGGTCCTCACTGTATAATAAAAAAAAAAGGTCGCCAGAACCCCGACCTTCTAAAAAAAAAAAAAGGGAATATTGTTGGCGAAAATGGTGTACAACTGCTAGAAAATACAAGGAAAATACGAGGAAAACGAGGAAAATTCGGCAATATGGAAAATGGTGTACAAATTTTTCTCAGTGAATTACCCCTCGCCATTACATGTCATTTCTTCAATTCATTCAATCATAAATTATAAAGCTTTTCTTCAAACGTGATACCACAGAGTTAGCGCATAGTTCAACTCTACATCTGAATTCCCAATAACAGTTCCTAACTTGCTGTATTGGAATATTTGCAATAACTACTTTTATTTTTTTCTTTCAAGGCATCTAAGTTATTATGGAAATTGGTTTTATACACATGTCGTGGCTTCAAAAATCCCCATAAATGAAAGTCGATAATTGTAAGATCGAGACTCCTACGTGCCAACTGATTTGGACGATAGGTAGTGATGATTTAGCCAATCATCAAAAGTAATTGAAAATTAGAATTGAATAAAAATTCTAAAAAGTAAAAATGTTGTTTGTGACGAACCCTGTATAGTAATCGCAAATCTGAGTTCCAACTTGTAGTTTCAGCACAAGCAGACGTTTTTATAAAGAATAATTTTTCTTCTACTTATACCTACTAATAAAAAAGTTTTTCCTCTTCCAAACTCTATCCGTGGACACATTGTATTATGTCAGGTTAATAATAATGACATTTATTAATTTACCATATTTATAAGTATTAATAGCATATTAAAAGAAACACAAATTTAAAATAAAATACTTTGCAACTTTAGCAAAGGAGAAAATCCAAAGCCATCTTCTTAGAACCTGTTACGAGGAAGGAAGTCGGGAGGATTATAATAAATCGGAAAAATAAAAAATCAACTGGTTTTGATGGCATCCCAACAAAGGTTTTAAAGAATGTGCGGAAGGAGATAGAAGAGCCCTTTCAACATTTAATAAATAGTACCTTTAACACTGGATCATTCCCATCCACATTAAAGCTAGTCACTATAATATCAATCTTTAAAAAGGGCATTGAATGTAACATTGAACTACAGGCCAATATCCTTGCTCAGTGTATTTTCAAACATCTTCGAACGTATACTGTACGACAGACTAATGCATTTTCTTGGCCGATTTAAATTGATTAGGAACGATCAACATTGTTTTCAACGGGGTAAATCCACCGAGACAGCTGCATTCCGACTTGTTCAATTTATACATCAAGAACTAGAATCAAACAAGGTGGTTGTCGGAATGTTCTTTGATTTATCACGGGCCTTTGATACTTTGAACCTAAAGTTTGTCGAACAGAAACTCTATGTTGTTGGAATAAGGGCACTATCCTTAATAATGTAAATTCTAACCGAAACAAGGATGTTAGTCACAATCAGAAATCATACCTCGTCAGAAAATGAACTAAACATCGGAGCTGCCCAAGGATCTGTACTAGGAGCTTTCATATTCATATTATTTGTAAACGATCTATCACTACCTGGATTTACCATTAAATTTGCCGACGATACCGACCATATCAGCGCTAGATGACCCTGAAGCACACAGGACAATACAAAAAGTAACAAAAAAATTAACAGATGGTGTTTTTCGAATGAACCTATACTAAACGAAGACGAAACGGTTCACATTCATTTCTACAAAACTTCTCCCAAAATGCAATTAAACCAGGCGCTATCCTCTTCCAAATTTCTGGGAACATATCTTGTTTCCAAACTATCGTGGGAACTGGGAAACTCAACTGGATGATGTATGCTCGAAATTGGCCCAAGCTTACTAAAGTTAAGATACACAGTGCCTGTCCCTACTTAAATAACATGTTACTTCTTATAAGCCTATCCTCATCTCAGCTATAATAATGTACTGTGGGTACAAGCACTAAACATAAACCTAGTATTTCAAGCAGAAAGTCTACTAAGGCTCCTCTTTGGATTAAAACCAGCACAAACATGCAGAGAAATATACAAAAAACACAAAATCATCACAGTCCCTTCGATATTATACATCCTTAAGTGCTCCACATATTATGTATACAAGAACCAAGAACAAGAACGAATTCCAAGAAAACAGAAGCAATCACAACTATCCTACAAGAAATGCAAATGGCCTTATAGTCCCTAGACGCACTTCAACACGATAGGAAAAATCTCCCCACTCCGCTTGCATCAAAAATTTTAATAAACTACCAGAAGAAATCAAACAACAATCCATAACAACAGGTATATTTGGAAGAAAACTAAAGGACTTTCTTGTAAAAAATACTTTTTGAATGCCTAAACCACGTCATATTTGCGTAAAAGGTTTTGACCTTCTTGATTTTTCTCGTATATTTAATATTATTAGTCTGAAATTTAAGGTAAACTGCCTCCTAAGTTAGTTAATTTTATAGTTTTATATGACGATCCTCAAATGATAATGTAGTATGATCCTTAGCAGGGACGTAGCGAAGGCCTCTGGTTTGGGAGGGGTGAAATTCCTAAATTTCCCAACTTTTAAAAATATAAAAAAAAAAATAACACAATTCAGAAAGTATTTATTTCAGACCTACCCCTAATTATCAAATAAACTGTATAAAAAACATATAAAGGGTTGGGCAAATGTTCCGGAACGGCTTAATTACAGGCGAACTAAAAGTGATATCGGATCCGGGTTTTGGGCAATTTACCGGGTGTCCACGGAAGGTGGTTCGCCCCTCTAACTTTTATGTTTTTCAAGATAATGGAATAAAATTTGGGGGATTTGTATATGACATAAAACTGCATTTTTTGATAGTTGACTCAACATTATGAAACTTCCGGTTTAACTGAAAGTGACATAAACTTTCGATTTTTAAATGGGACACCTGGTATATTTTTCGTTTATCTGACTCCATATGACATTCTTAATATAACGATGTGTCACACTTTTTGTTACCAAGAAAATATTTTTTTCCAAATTTATTGTTTTATCTAGAGGGCTATGGAATACCTTAAAATCACTTATTTCAGTTCTTTAATCTTAGGAAAAATGGCAACATGGTGGCTTGCCGGGTTAAGAAAACAGAGGATTTTAATACAATTATTTTGATACCACACACTATTAGGTTTTAGAAAACCTGCCATGAAAAAACTTTAAAAAGTTAACTTGAAACTTTCCTAAAATGAAGCACCCTTTGAGAATAAATTTATATTTAAATGCATCAAGTATTCTGTGACCAGCAAAACTGATAAAACAAAATCATGCATTGAAGAAAATTGACATGCCGACAGCTTCTGCCAAAGTAAATTAGTTTGTTGTTTAAAAAATATGGAAAATAATAGTTTTACAAGGAGCGAAAAAGTTGATATGTTATTAGTGTTTGGAGAATGTAGAAAGAAAATAATTCAACCGATCAATGCTGCACGACGTACAAAGATATCCTAATCGGCGTGCTTTGCCCAAAACTGGTTCAGTTAAGTTTTTAAAGTTTTTCTTATGGCAGCTTTTCTAAAACCTAATAGTGTGGTATCAAAATAATCGTAATAAAATCCTCTTTTTTCTTAACTCGACGAGCCACCATGTTGCCGTTTAAAAAAAAATGAGTAGGTAATACAACTTTAAAGATTAAATTGTACACAGCACATAGCATTGGACCAAAAATAGTAATAGTAATTGTATTTTTCCCAAGATTAAAGAAGTGCAATAAGAATTTTAAGGTATTCATAGCCCCTCTAGATAAAACAATAAATTTGGAAAAAAATATTTTCTTGGTAACAAAAAGTGACAAATGTGTCATCGTTATATTAAGAATGTCATATGAGTCAGAAAAAGGAAAAATATACCAGGTGTCCCATTTAAAAATCAAAAATTTATATCACTTCCGGTTAGACTGGAAGTCTCATAATGTTGAGTCAACTTAAAAAAATTCAGTTTTATGTCATATACCCTCCAAATTTTATTTCATTATCTTAAAAAACAAAAAAGGTAGAGGGGCGAACCATCTTCCGTAGACACCCGGTATAGGACTAAAATGGAACACCCTGTATATTATCAGATATTCTAAATTTTCAATAACTTTAAAATATTTTTTGTATAGTATACCATATGACTAAATTCAACTGTTTCGGAATTACGGGCAAATGAATGTAGTTCATTTGATTATTTAAACAAAATTGGTAATAATTTTTAAATAAACAATAATATAAAAAAAAAGTTATTTAATTAAATGTTAAAAATGTCGTCCTTCAAACACCTGACAGTGTCCAATCCTCTCGGAAAATTGGGAAAGCACGTTTTGCAAATGTTTACGAGAAATAACATGCACAGCATCGTCTTACCGGGGCAACTAATGGAAGTTAAATAAGCTGCACATATTTTTGTCTACCCAAGTTCTCCCAACTTTTGATGTTTGGGATAACTTTGGGGGGGGCGTCGCCCCCCCAACCCCCCCCCCATGACTCCGTCCCTGATCCTTAGTACTATAAAATAATCATATCGATTTGGCGACGATTGGATAGGATTGACACTTCTGCTATAGATATATAATTAAATAATTGAATTCCTGATTATATTCCTTATAAAAGTACCCACTTAATTATATGACTGAAAAAACTGGTCGCATTTTTACCCCAGCCAAAAAGAAAAGTGTATGGGAACTTTTTAAAGAATTAATCATCCGTTAAGAATGGCGCTGATATAAGCCGGGAAAAAATTAACATATGCTAAATTCCCTTTAGTAGATACCTAATAAAAATGTGTAATGAATATCTGCTACTTCCGTTGAAATTCGATGAGGCACCATAATAATTACAAATGCCATGGATGTAGTAGTATTATTATTACATCCTCGCATATTTTTTTTAATGTCTTGATTTGGAATGTCTTATTCGCCTATAGTATTATTTCTTTGGTGCGGTACAGGATGTCTAGACTGTATGGGTTAGTTTTATATCGAGTTTTAATTAAATATATTTCGCTTTTTGGTTTAGCGTAAGCAAATACTCTAAAAAATGCCTAACAAGGTGACCGATAAAAGATTAAACTGGCCCCTCAATTTTATTGAAATATGATAGTTATAAAAAAAGGGCGGATTATATGCACTTAAATTCAGCCAAAAGCTGCATATACAGGGTGTCCGGGAAAATGTGGTAAATATCCCGGATATGAAAATAACACGTAAAAAGAATACTACAAGTTCATATAAACTTCTTTCGTATCGGTCTCCTCTTCGGAGATATGGGCTCCCAAAGAGCTCTCATGGAATTAAGTTTTTGACACATAATTATTAAACCAACAGGTATATTTCAATTTTTTTTTTATATGATGTATACCAGGTAAGACCCTTCAAATTACTATCCCAGAAAGTGTTGCGAATTACTCACAGCTGCAGGGACGGACTAGCTGTTACACTAATGTGCCCATTTTTTTTTACGCCCTGTATGATAAAAACTTCGGACAACGTTTTTTACATACCTTTAACTATTGACTAAAAATTAAGTACTCTTCATTCATGTCGCTAATCCTAACCGTTTTCGGAAAAACGTCATTTTTAACATATTTACATAATGTATATTTAGCGTATTTCAATAAAAGATACATCTTTGTTCCTATAAATTATAAATGTTCACTTTTAACTGCTTAATATTCATACATGATCGCAATAAAATGACGTTTTTCTGAAAACGGTTAGTATTAGCGACATGAATGAAGAGTACTAATTTTTAGTCAATAGTTAAAGGTATGTAAAAAACGTTGTCCGAAGTTTATCATACAGGGCGTAAAAAAAAAATTGCCACATTAGTGTCACAGCTAGTCCGTCCTTGCAGCTGTGAGTAATTCGCAACACTTTCTGGGATAGTAATTTGAAGGGTCTCACCTGGTATACATCATATGAAAAAAAAAATTGAAATATACCTGTTGGTTTAATAATTATTTATCAAAAACTTAATTCCATGGGAGCCCATATCTCCGAAGAGGAAGTCGATACGAAAGAAGTTTATATGAACTTGTAGTACTTCACGTGTTTTTTTCATATCCGGGAGATTTCCCACATTTTCTCGGACACCCTGTATATTCCTTGTTTGCCTTTTTTTTTACCAAATATGCATACCTACTGGTATGAAATATTTCTTAATTTATTATAGTAAATTGAGGTAAAGAAGCACATTGGGTTCTAAAACGTATGTTTAAAAAAAAAAAATGCAAAAAAAAAAACAGAAAAATAAAAGTAAACAATTTTTTAACCTAAAATTGTATAAAAGACATTTATTACTAAATATTTTTTAAAATTTTTAACTAAAAAGGATTGTCTTCTATTAGTAAAAATATGTTGGAAGCTGTGTAGGAAGCTTCTTTCAACATCTACTGATGTAATCGGACAATACTGCGACTTAGGTAGAAAAATATAAGGATGGTTGGATGGTTTACCCTAATAAATGCTTTTTACTGCAGTTAAGTATTTGAATCCTTTATTCTTTTTTACAGTTACATCGAATTTGTTCCTTACTTGACCTCCTACTTTACCGGGAATGTTGTTACGTTTAGCGTAAAAACTTTCAACAATACTAACTGAGTCTCTTAAATAATAAGAAAAACTTAAATTTCAAATCGATATTTAGGCTGTAATAATAACGCATTATTAAGTGACAATGAACAACCCCTAACAATATTCCTGCAAACAGTGCAAACCCCGGAAACCCCCAGTATAACCAAAATGTAAATATAATTATTATAATCTTCAGATTGGAAAATCCCTGAAATAAGTACCGAATTGGAAATTAAACCTTTAACGTTTTAAACTTTTTGATTTAGCCGAAAACTTAAGAATATGCTCTTAAAATAATAATTTATGAAAAATATGCTTTTTATTTTAAAATTGACAAAATATGCAAAAATGCATATATTTTTATATGCATTAGGGTTTTACGCTATTAAAAGTTGGTATGACGGATTTTATTTGACAGCGCTGTTTGTACTTAAAAAGTTGTAACCTGTTATGAAGACTTGTTTATTTTTAAAGACGCAAGTTGAAAGATAATATTCTATATAAGTAGGTAAACATGGAAGACTTAGTGCAGTTTCACGCTATTAGGTTTAGCCGGTCCGGTTTCACGCATTCAAACCCGAAGCAAACCGGACAAGTAATGAACCATTCGTTTAAATACAGCTCTTTACACTACCAGGTGGTTCAGGTTCGGCGACCGGTTGCAGCCGGATGGGTCGACTGGAGCATCCGGTTTCCTGACGCCGGACGAAGTGATGGTGGGGTTTTGCAGCTTATGTGCGCGGTCACACTTGTCTGGTTATGGTCTTCAGGTTTAGTCTGTGGTAGTGGTAGTTTATTATTTCTTTTAACTCTGGGAGGAAGGTGCGAACGCTTACCTGATAGTTAAGCTAAGCATTTCTTTTGGACTGATGCAATTCCTCATTTTTATATTTTGACTCGGTAAAACTGGCTGTATTTTAGTATGTAGGTACTTCTTTAAAAGACGAAACAGATATTCTAAAGTAATTAAAAAAAATTTTTCGTCACTTCTTAATTCCTCATACAAAATTTGAAAAGCACCAATCTCGTCACGTGTTTAAAGTAGAGAGTGTACCCAAAGTCCCCTTTTACCATTTCTTTGCTATAACAGCATTACGATCCATCATCGAAACGTGGACCAGAGTTTATTAATAAGGACAAAACCGGACCTGATGAAAACCTGATCAGGTCCGGATATTTTTATTTTTACTTCAGGATTATGTCCAGTTTAAAACCTGACAGCGAACCTGATAGTGTGAAAGAGGCCTTAGGCGAACCAAAGAGAAAAAGAAAAGCTGGGTCTGTGCGCGTGGTGATTTGGAAAAAGCGGCGACTAATAGTTCTATGGTTAACCATCCACACAAACATCCCGGTGAATATAAAACCGATATCAATTCAGTATCAGTTGCTGGCAGTTTCCAGGAGACACATGTTAGGGAAACTAAAGCTAAAAAAAAACCTCGAGATAATTTTTAGTTATAAAATAAATATATACTTACCCAATTAAAAAATTCCTCTGACTTATTTTGGTCTAGAGATACTACAAGCCAGCCAGTGATTATATTGTTGCTATCAACTCTCAAGCATCCTAGAAGTATGTATGGGTATTTCGTGTACTTCAAATATTACTCAGGTGCTAATTGTTTTGAGTATATACCTACATAGAAGAAGCGATAACGATAATATTAAGTATACACACTTTTTACATTTTAAGAACTATGGTAAAAATTCCTATAAGCTCACTATTTTTCCAAAAATGCGTATAAGTTTAAACCAGAAGTATCTTGCTCATATCTAGCCCAATTTAATTAAGGTTGACGTGATGTTTTGAGTACATCACTAAGTGATCTAGACTAAGTCTTAGTCGATTTTACAAATTAGCGGTCTGGTAGCTAACACTAACTGACTCCTAAACAAAGAGATTTATAGCGAGTGTCCCTCTGATGTGTGCTTCTCGGCATAGGCCTGTTCCCTCAAGAAACTGAGCCATGTAAGCTCAATAAGTGAACCCGAGACATACTCATATGTATGAAGTAAACGAATAAAACGGCAACAGACAACAGAGGTACTCTCTGGACTCTTTTCTTTTCCATAAAATTAGAAAAGGACCATAGACATGCAAACAGAGGGGAGAAATGGGACAAGACAAGTGACTCTGACAGCATGTATCTAAGCTTTTTAGAGAATTATCCCTACTTCCATAACGCATTTTCAAACTATTAAAATCCTTTTTTATAGTGCCATTTATCTGATCAACAAACTTCACTCTTTTATGAACCAGAATCCCCAGGGACTTTGTCACACTCTTTACCGGTAAAGGAGATTCCCCCGATTCGCATCCGCTGAACAACCCCCTGACCGGTCAATTGACCACAAAAGATTTTGACGGTCAATATCCCAACCCTACATGTAAGGAATCCATCATAAAATCAATAAAATATAATTTTTACTCGCCTGATGAATTTACAAGAGGAATAGGCAATATTTTTAAATAACAGGTAATCGATTGAGCGACATCGAGGGGGTTGTTTAGCGGATGCGAATCGGGGGAAACTCCTTTACCGATAAAGAGTGTGACAAAGTCCCTGGGGATTCTGGTTCATAAAAGAGTGAAGTTTGTTGATCAGGTAAATGGCACTATAAAAAGGATTTTAATAGTTTAAAAATGCTTTATGGAAGTAGGGATAATTCTCTAAAAAGCTTAGATACATGCTGTCAGAGTCACTTGTCTTGTCCCATTTCTTCCCTGTTTGCATGTCTATGGTCCTTTTCTAATTTTATGGAAAAGAAAAGAGTCCAGAGAGTACCTCTGTTGTCTGTTGCCGTTTTATTCGTTTACTTCATACATATGAGTATGTCTCGGGTTCACTTATTGAGCTTACATGGCTCAGTTTCTTGAGTGAACATGCCTATGCCGAGAAGCCTTTATACACATCAGAGGGACACTCGCTATAAATCTCTTTGTTTAGGAGTCAGTTAGTGTTAGCTACCAGACCGCTAATTTGTAAAATCGACTTTGTCTAGATCACTTAGTGATGTACTCAAAATATCACGTCAACCTCAATTAAATTGGGCTAGATATGAGCATGATACTTCTGGTTTAAACTTATACGCATTATTGGAAAAATAGTAAGCTTATAGGAATTTCTACCATAGTTCTTAAAATGTAAAAAGTGTGTATACTTAATATTATCGTTATCGCTTCTTCTATGTAGGTATATACTCAAAACAATTAGCACCTGAGTAATATTTGAAGTACACGAAATACCCATACATACTTCTAGGATGCTTGCGAGTTGATAGCAGCAATATAATCACTGGCTGGCTTTTAGTATCTCTAGACCAAAATAAGTCAGAGGAATTTTTTAATTGGGTAAGTATATATTTATTTTATAACTAAAAATTATCTCGAGGTTTTTTTTAGCTTTAGTTTCCCTAACATGTGTCTCCTGTAAACTGCCAGCAACTGATACTGAATTGATATCGGTTTTCGGGATGTTTGTGTGGATGGTTAACCATAGAACTATTAGTCGCCGCTTTTTCCAAATCACCACGCGATATTTTTACCGAACCAATAGCGCACACCTCTTTTGTTTCATTTTGGTTGTCCTTTCCAAAATGTTCCCAGACCCAGCTTTTCTTTTTCTCTTTGGTTCTAACTAAGCCCCGGTCAAATTCCTCAGCTTTGTCATAAGAAATGAAGCCACAAGTAATTACATGGAAACGTGTCTTTATTAAAAAACAGCTAACAAAAAATAAGGAAACCATTCTGAGGTACAAAAAACACAAAAATGACACATAAATATTATGTATAATTAGAGTTGGGCATGGTCAATTGACCGCGGTCAATTGACCATGATGTATTTGACCGGTCAAATTCGGTCAAAATATATCAATTTTATTTTATTATTTATGCATTTGTGATCTGTCCAGATTGCCTCCTACCACCCAGGATAATGTTTAGTGTATCGTTATAGCGCCGTTATTTAAGAACACAATAACACCTGATTCGGGGAATCCCAATAGTCGGCCTCTTTTATTAGTGGTTCCCGGAACGGATTCAATCACAATGAAGGAAAGGAATAGAGAAGTTATTCTTATTCTCTTTTTATACCATTTTCATAGACATTTCCTTCTGTCTATTTATTTTCATTTCGTATTTCCCAGAGTTAGGGTATGCACTTGCATTGCATTTTTGTGAACTAACGACGCGACGTCGCATTAACGATGAGTTTGGGGAAGTCCAAAACCAAAATTTGGAATTGTTTTACCGAAATAAGAGAAGAAAACAAAGTAAAAGGGAAATGTATCTACTGTGGAGCAACTATTGAGATATATACTTATAGAATGAGTACCTGGATGGACCTAACTATATCATCCATTTGACCACCCTGTATAAAATTTAGGTATGGCAGTAGACTTTTCAGAACAAGCAAAACCTGTTATAAAAAATTAATTTTTTCCAAAATACAAAATAAGAAATTTCGCAAGTATAGTTAGGTTTATCCACTGCATTTTTAAATTTTAATTTATTTCAGTCAATTGACCAAAAACAAATTGACTGGTCAAATCCACAACCCTATGTATAATATTAATCTAACAATACTAAATTACTAATGAAGTAATGACTGATTGATGATGAAATGAGAGACTGCTGGCAGTGCTGGCTTTGGTAGATAGCTTAGATAAAGGTACATCATCTTCGTCACTCAACTCACCCCCGGCATTGCCTTTTAACAGCTTTAAGTTGTACTTTATATAAATAAGCTTTCCTGAGCGAGTGGTTTTCAATCGGTTGCGAAGCTTGCTATGGACAATGCCCCATCATGAGGACCAATTTCTCTCACAAGAGGCTGCAAAAGTTTTTGACCGAATTTGACCCGGTCAAAATCTCGGTCAATTGACCAGGCACAACCCTACTTACATGTCACACCTTTACGACAAATACTCGTGCAATTTACATAAATTCTTAAAGGCAGTGACAGCGCAGGTTTTCAGTAACAAACCTCCCTGTGTATGTATATTTTTTCAAAAAAAATTAATGTTTAAATTTTTGAATCCAACTTTGTGATAATTTCATTGCATAAAATTAAAATGCAAACCGAGATGCAAACACTGTTTTTAAATATTTTTTTTCGAAATCTCGTCATCTAATACTAACTCTCATATATTATACAGTCACGTAACAAATATCAAAATGAATTTTTAGGTTAGCCATTATTTGGAGACAATGGCATAAACAGTTTTTTTCAATATTTCATTTAATCGATCGTTTTTCCCATATTATGAGGCCAACGTTATGCTTGTCACTGTATGTATGTACCCCCTCTCACCCTTGGCCACTGTGCGTGTCATCGCCCTTAAATTGCGCGAGCTTAGCCCGCTAGTATGATGTTCATGAAGCTACAACGCACCTGTATACTATATTCTTTGGTTATTCTTACTATAGTAATTCTACTAATTAATGACCTTATCTAGTTAATAGTAGACATTTTTAAGTGTCTATATACTTACGTTTAAACACATTTTAACACTTTCTTTGGATAAAACAAGGTCGTTAAGCAATACTTTAACTAATAAGCCAATTAATCTAAGCAATAGTTTTTTCTTAGCAGGTTGTTGATCTATGAACAACTGGCTAAGTGGCTAAGTAACCCACGTCCACGTGAAATTATAATCAACGTATTTCTGCCAAGTCTGCCATTTCGTTTTCCTGCTTTTTGCTTTAGAAGTGTCTTGTGATTAGTTTTGAGGTTGGAAATTTTTTTATTTTATTTTAAAACATTAGTGTCCGACCGAAACAAGATTTTCAGTTTTGGCCGAAACCGAATATTCGGCCTTGGTCTCAGTTTCGGCCGAAACCGAAACTTATTTATTGTATGCTGAAATTTAATTTATTTTATATAGCGATGGCTAAAGTGCAAAACCTCGTAAGTCAATTTTTATAAATTTTACAGGAGAAGCGAAAAACGATTAACCTCTTTATTTGAGAAAGTTGAAAAAGTATTTTAAACAAAATTATATGATTTGCTGAAGCATTTCCTGGGGATATACATACTTTTTGAAAATTTTTGTTAATTAAAAAGAAAATCTACATACGAGGTTTTAACTTTTAATGTTTCAACTTTTCAGAACTTACGAGGTTTTGAAATAAAATATCAATTTTTAAAAACAAAAATTAATTTGTTAACAATACTAATAAAATACGTGGGATAACGTTTTATTGTAATTCAGAAATGTGATATGGAATAAATAATATGTGATATCAAAACCTCGCAAGTCACAGATCTTCGTGTATATAGAATATTAACTCTAGTATCAAAACCTCGTAAGTCGAATCAAGAGATTTCTGCATTTAAGGTTGAATTCTCAACGTCATTCAATCTGTTGCCAACCTATAACCTATTTCGCGTTGATTTTTTGAGTTTATTATTTTAATAACTAACATTTAAAGAAAATCAATATCGTCGGTACATTATTTAGGTAGTATCTGATATATTACAATAGCATCAATTTATTTCATTGCTAATTTTGGGAGAATTGTATAGTGAAAGAACAATGAGTGACAATGACATAATAATGTAAAAAAAAATCTTACCCGATATTTTTCGCTATACAATTCTCCTAAAATAAGTTATGAAATTTCTTGATATTTATTAAATATGTTAACTATTACCTATAGAATATCAAGTCGATACTGATTTTCTTTAAATTTTGTGTAAAAGTTAGAAAAAATAAATAAATCTACGCGAAATAGGTTATAGGTTGGCGAGCATGTTGATACTCCTACCTTAAGTACTGTCTGGCAAATTAATTTTACGAGGTTTTGGCAGATGGCGCCAGGGGTCCGTAAAATTAATCATGGACTTACGAGCTCTTGTTTGTAAGCTTAAAGAATATATTTTTTTTTAAGTGTTTATCGAATAAAAGGTTAAATGGAAAAAAATCGAATTACGAGGTTTTGCACCTTAACCACCGATAGACAACACTGCCTACGGAACCCACCCAAAGTTAGCCGAACAGTGCGCGACAATTCACGAACACTAAGTTTCGGCATGGCCGAAGGTTCGGCCGGTTTTTGGCTGAAACCGAAACTAGATTTTTTGACCGAAACTAGACGAAACCGAATCTTCGGTCGGTCTCTAGTTCCGACCATAGACATTTACCTTTAGATAAGCAAGCAATAATCACAAAAGTACCACACAGGAATAGGAATGCGCACTGCAAAATTATTATTTAAAAAATGGGGAAAATAGACAGGTCCGGGCTTAAACATCTTGTTTGACCTAGTTGGGTCTGTTTAAATTGATTATAATAAAATAAAAATTGCATATCAAGAACTTTTACATACTTACTGAAAATACAAAATACATGGTATTTTACCCCTATTTAGGAATAATAAAATCATGCAATGGTCTTTACTAGTCATTGTGTTCAAGTCAATAAAGGCACAAACACAATGCAGTAAAAATGCTATTTACTGTCCTTGGATCTGTGTAAGGCTTTTGACACCGTAAACCATGATATATATTTTTTTAAATTATACAGTATTGGGATAAGGGGAAATACACACAAACTATTTCAAAGTTATTTAAGCTATCGTAAACAATTTGTTCAAATTGGAGAAAGAAAAATTTCGGAAAAAGAAATAATATGTGGAGTTCCACAAGAATCAATATTAAGTCCGTTATTATTCTTAATTTACATTAATTCCGTGTCCAAATTGAACTTAGAGCGCAATATAAAGCTATTTGCAGATGATACAACAATTATTTATTTTGCCGAAACTCTTGTAGAAATGTATTTTGATACTAATAATGATTTAAAAATACTTCTATCAATGGTGGGTAAAAAATCAAAATTATCTTACGCAGCTGAAATTTTGCATGTGCGCTAGAAACTGCATTAAAAAAAAAACTTTTTCTAATAACTTTTTTCGATATTTTCAGAAGTAAGCCAATTTTAAATAATTTTTTGAAAAAAATTGAAATTTCATAGATAATGCGTCACGTCACTACTATTTTTTTGCTTAATTTTCATCTTGATTGAAGTAGAACTTGATGCCAAAGTCAAATTTCGAATAAAGCTATTAATAAAAAAAATCCCATATTATGATGCGGACTTTACTGGTCACACTGTATATAAATAGATTTTTTTTTATAGTGGAAAGAGTTCAATCCGTTCCCAAGATCGATCTCGTCCTATATAAAATAAATTAAGTTTCAATATACAATAAAATTTTTAACATGTCATTGTATAAATAAGTTTCGAGAGAGAACAAGGCCGAAGGTTCGGTTTCGGCCGAAACTGAAAATCTTGTTTCGGTCGGACACTAGTTATTATTTTAAAAATTCACAAATGATTCCTGTTTTTGTCGATATCGGGGCTACTTATGGTGTACAAATTTTAGACGAAATTAACAACAGAAACTCCCTATCTTTATCAGAATGGTGGTGTTAAATTTTAATACAAAAGCCTTCGCAGTACCAGGCCCGGTTCTAGACCTCCTGGCGCCCCCGGGCAAGGGTCTTATTTAGCGCCCTCGAAATTTTTATTTCATATTTTTTCCTGAATATACATACCTATACAGGGTGTTCATTTGAAAACTTCCCACCTCGATTTTCCTGCTTTAAAATGAAAATGTGGAAAATCGCTCGGACCCGTCGATTTTTATTTCGAGGCGGACATCTTTTGCGTATATTGTCAATCTTGTTACTTCAAGCCCCTAGGAGGGAGGGGGGTAAGATCTAAATCTTAAATGGATACCCCTATATATAATTTTTTTGGATTCTGCATAAAATTCTGAACATTTTTTAATAAAAGCATTATTAGTCTATACTTAACAGTTTCCGAGATATTGACTTTTGAAAAATTACATTTTTGAACTTTGACAGCGTCTAGCTTTCTAACTGTACGTCTTAGAGCAAAACGGCTTACATGTCCCTATCTTCGATTTTTATTATCTTTCCAATAGTGTCAACTTCCGGTCAAACCTGAAGTACCATATTTCTTACATCCGGTTTAACCGAAAGTTGACACTATTAGAAAGATAATAAAAATCGAAGATAGGGACATGTAAGCCGTTTTGCTCTAAGACGTACAGTTAGAAACCTAGACGCTGTCAAAGTTCAAAAATGTAATTTTTCAAGAGTCAATATCTCGGAAACTGTTAAGTATAGACTAATAATGCTTTTATTAAAAAATGTTCAGAGTTTTATGCAGAATCCAAAAAAATTATATAAAATAGGGGTATCCATTTAAGATTTAGATCTTCCCCCCCCCCTCCTTCCTAGGGGCTTGAAGTAACAAGATTGACAATATACGCAAAAGATGTCCCCCTCGAAATAAAAATCGACGGGTCCGAGCGATTTTCCACATTTTCATTTTAAAGCAGGAAAATCGAGGTGGGAAGTTTTCAAATGAACACAAATATACCTACTTATACCATCAAAAATATTTAATTTTTTTGACGTGATATTTTAAGAAGGAGAGGCTCTCTGTGCACTCTGCAGTGACTAATTTGCAAATAATTTGCTCCCTTCAATGTTTTAATTTAAAAAAAAAACAAGTCGACACAAGTCTATCCAACTGAGCCTGCTGTTTCTTTTTTGGTCGCGCTAAGGGCGGACTATAAATATCGAGGTTGAAAGATCATCGATGTTCCATTTTCGATGTTTTTTTGGCCCCTATTAAATGGGTTAAAGGCACCCGCTTTGTTTCAGAATTTATAAAAAATACTTGGGCGCCCTTATCTTTTAAATAGTATATTATACATCGAAGATTATACAGACGCTTATTTTTACTGTAGGTATTAGATTAGCCTTAAGTTCAAATTATTGTAATTAAAGATACCCGAACAATTACATCATAAGCACAGCATGTCCGATGACCTCATTAAATACGCGATTTTATTCATAAATTATAATTACGTATAACTAGTCGGCAAGTCGGCTGCTTTATTGAAGTTCTTGATCTTTACAGGGTTTATTTACCTATCGAATGGTAAATATTGTTGTCTGTATTATAGACCGTATCAAGGTATAAAAATTATCTGGCCAAAAGTCAATGGTGCGTTGATTAATTTTTTGAGTGGAACGAAAAGTTCAACTTTGTACGTTCCAAAATTCCCTTTCTGTTTAATTCATTTTAAAAACAAACCGAATTTTTGTGTCTGCCAGAACTGATAGAAAAATAAAACCGTTTTAATTTTAAAACATTGCGTGCGATGAGATGTTGCCGCAACGCACGTATTTCGTGTTTAATTTGGACATCTTCATCTGTTGCTCTGCGTTTAGTTCTAAATGTCACCGCGTGGCACGCATCGCTCCGCACGCACTCGTATTTAGCTAGGACACGGCGTTATGGTGCTGTCTTACCAATATTACACTTAGCTTACTGCTATGTTAACTTTATAACTTATTTTCTGCCAATATTTCACGAATGGCCTCTCGTTAGGTCTATATATCAGTACGGTGGAAGTTTTTCCAAATAATTTTGAAGAAGTAGCCCATACTCAAAGTGGAGTTGAATGATATAGAAAAAAAGAAAAACACAAAGTCTTTCTCGACCATTTTTTATTTAAAGAACTAGGCGAACCTAGAATGATTCATAGTAAAATTGAATCGACATGTTTCGAGTGTAGAAACACTCATCATCAGGAAAATGAAGTAAAAAGTAAAAAGCTGATGTTGTTAGCCGTAGAGAAAATAACAAGTGGGGCTAAGCCGTAATGAAGCTTTCAAAGGTTACACATAAGGGTGAAAAACTTATTATAGTCAAAAGACAGAAAATATTTCAGCACACTGATCACTTTATCTAACTATAGATCTTCTATCACGTACACTTAAGATGATTTTTACAAAGTCTTTAAAAATCCCTAATTTTCTTTTCATTTCCCACCCACAGTGGCTTTGCACTGGTCCTTGACTTTTCAGTGTGCTGAAATATTTTCGGTCTTTTGACTATAATAAGTTTTTCACCCCTTATGTGTAACCTTTGATAGCTCCATTACGGCTTAGCCCACTTCTTATTTTCTCTACGGCTAACAACATCAGCTTTTTACTTCATTTTCCCGATGATGAGTGTTTCTACACTCGAAACATGTCGATTCTATTTTACTATGAATCATTCTAGGTTCGCCTAGTTTTTTAAATAAAAATTGTGGAGAAAGACTTTGTGTTTTTCTTTTTTTCTATATTTTTCCAAATACTTTGCTTGTTATTTCCATTAGCTCCGTTAGGACTGTTTGCACCTATTGTATTTCTTATATTCCTTATTCTATTCTCCTGATGATGAATGTATATACAATTTACATTCGAAACATGTAGACAATTTACCCTTTAATAAATCTTAAAACTTATTTTAATATACCAGTGGAGGAAGACTTGAAGTGTCTTATTTCTTTCCCTTTTATATTTTTTATTATTTCAGAAAACACAACTCCTTACTATCTTTCGTTAATTCTTATTAGGCCATGGGAGGGGGGGGGGGGGCTAAATCCCCTGTAGCCCCACCCTATAGATCCGCCCTTGGCCTTTTTATCACTATACAGTGTGAGTTTGTAACTAAATATCAATAAATAAAGTAATGTAAATAAATTCAGTAAACCCAGTAGGTACAGTTTTTTTTTTGGAATTTGGAACAATGCTTGGACACGAGCATTAATATTTTAAGTTGTGTTCTTTTTTACAAAAAAAATTGATACAGTGTGTCCTAAACTAGAGATAGGTAGGTAGGTATCTAATAATGACGATATCCATAAATTTTTTAAATGGCTTGTCATTTATAGGATAGTAAACAAACCAAAATTAAATTAATTGAAAAATACAAAAACCTATAGGTATCCATCTTTAATACTTTTTCGTCAATAAATGCTCAAATTGTTGTCCATTCACTATTTACCAATATCCTAAACGCAAGTAAAACTCATTATGAAAATTTCTAATTACTTCTGGATAAACATGTCTTATTAATTCGTGCTTTAAACTCCTCGACATTATGATAAGGAATACAAATTTGAAATTTGAAACTTATGTCTAACTTAATATTCACTTTAAAAATAGGCAATAAAAATCTAGGGTTGCCATTTAAAAAAATTACCGATATAGTCATATCTCTTATTTGAGACACACTGTTTCAATTTAAATTGAATTAAAATACCGCAACTTCAAATGGTGATACTGAATTTATTCTAAATTACAAACTCACATTATACCGTGCGAGCAAAAATCATTTGCATCAAAGAGGGCTTGCATGGATTAAAAAACGTAGGGGTTAGTTTAGATCACAATGATATGGGGACGATATGTCTAACCAAATCTAGGTTAAAATTTTGTCAAATTCATATTATGACATGATATGCCAAACTAATGAGTAATAAAATAAGTAGACAAATACAAATTTATTTTTGTTTACAAAATTATAATAGTTGCACTTGATAAGGAAATCTTAAGAATGGCCCTGCATTTTCCATAAGATCTTCCCACTTCTTGGGACAGGCGTCTTATACAATTTGTTGGCGTATTTTGCATTATTTCACGAACGTTTGCAACAAGTTCTTCTCAGTCTCAGTTCTTTTCAGGCACTGATAAAAATCCCCAGCAATAAAAATCGTCCATGCACAAACCCGGATTGTGTGCCACTCACCATTTACTCTAACCCCATTTCGAAAATATGCTTCAACCATGAATTTTTTGTGCTGTTCCGTAAAGCCCATTGTGTGAATTGTTCAAGAAATTGGAATAATTAGCGATGAATCAAATTACTTGTAACGACTGTCAAAGATGACAGAATAACTGATTGATTGTTAGTTCAGGTAGTTACTGACACCCAACAGGTATTAAGCTCTACGGCTAAGCATTACGTCCTTAGATGCAAGGCCCTCTTTGATGCAAATAATTTTTGCTCGCACTGTATAATTGGATGTATTAGTTCTGAAGTGTCAAAGTTATATTAAATAGTGTCGCATAGACTGAGACTGAAAATTTTTGACCGTACCTGTACAATAAATAGATTATTACCTTTACAGCCACTTTATAATAAACTCGGTAATTTCTTCAAATTAATTTCCTTCAAATTTTCTTGCCCAAAGCGTTAAATTTTCCGCAACTTTTTAGAGTGTAAAGTACGTTACAAGATTACAATTTTAGCAGTAATGTTTTGAACTTTCGGAATTTAATTTTGAACTGGTGCAAACAGATTTTTAGTTATTTAAAATATAATTGCTAACTTATTTATATCTAATCAAATTTAATTTTAGACTTTTGAAAACAGATTTAACCTTATTAAAAATTTATCTGAAGGATATTAAAATATTTAGTATAAGAAAATTAGGTAGAATGTATAAATTTGACTAAGTAAGCAGGGACGAGGGGGTTGCATACCGTTGCATGCCACGATTTTAAAGTGTTGTTTCTTAATACTAATAGTAATGAATAATAAAGAAAAACACAAAGTCTCCCTCCGCAAAATTTAATAGAATAAAAAATTATTTGTTTAAAGGTCTCTACATGTTTCGAACGCAGAAACGTTCATCAGGAGACAGAAAAATATATTGCTGATGTTTTTAGCAAAAGCGAAAATGATAAGTGGTAGGCATAAAACCTTAATGGAGCTTTTATGGCATCAAAATTGGTTGGTTAGTAGTTCCTTGTAGCTACTACTTGGTCTTGTAAGGCTATAATGAATCCTTCTTTTTTCGGTTGTATGTATTCTTTAGTGAGCTAGCTGAATAAGTATTGCTTATTTATGTGTGGTTGGTGTATTTGTCGTAGGCTGATAGTGAAATCCGTCATTTCATGAAAAGCCTAGTCACTTCATGAAGCGTCGCCAGATTGTGTAAAAACATGAAATTACACGATCTGCCGCGTCACTTTATGAAGAGAACTTGACGTTTCGGCGTATTATGTATAACACAATCTGCCTAATTTTAAATATCGTCACTTCATGTAGTACCTAACGATGTCATGTCAGTCGGCAGATTGTGTAATTCAGTCTAAAAGGTATATTGGCAACTGGTTTGTTCGTTGTTCCCCAGAGCATTTTTTTTTAATTACATTTTTTCAACTAATATTATTTTATAAAAATAAAAAAAATGCCCTGACAAACCCGAACAAACCAGTTGCCAATATACCGTTTAGACGGAATTACACAATATGCCTTGTTTTTGTGGCATTTCATGAAGTGACGATATTTAAAATTAGGCAGATTGTGTTATACATAATACGCCGAAACGTCAAGGTCTCTTCATGAAGTGACGCGGCAGATCGTGTAATTTCATGTTTTTACACAATCTGCCGACGCTTCATGAAGTGACTAGGCTTTTCATGAAATGACGGATTTCACTATCAGCCTACGACATATTGATTTATAATGTTTGCCATGTAGAGCGTTATTTGACCACCGATTTAGTTTTTCAGTTGATTTAGTCAGTTTAGTGTGTTGTTATTATTGTCAATTTAGTTGTGGCTTAGATTAAGTGAAGTATGTTGCTTGTATGCTTGTGTAAAGTTATAATTGTTGGCCCTTTATGAATCGATGACACTTCTTCATCAAGATTATTTTTTTTTAAATACAACTTTTAGCACAATATGAGCGAATCGCAGCAAGACAGTTTTTGGGTTATCTTTTATAATTTTGCAGGTGTTATAGGATGTGAGTCCGGTCGTTCTCATGATGACTGTTATTATCTTCTATTTCTATTTGCAGATCTTTGTTTTTTAATTTCTTCTGATGTCTTTTCTGAATAATGTTGCAGTCAGAGTAAATTGCAATGGCAATTAACAGGCGTGCTTTTAACGTTTTATCTTTGAGAACTGTCTGGTTTATTTGCTTTAATAAGTCCGTCAGTTTGAATTTGGATATCCGTTGGGTGCCATATAGCGTTGCCAAGTCGGGATTTTGGAACTTTTTTAGTGAAAAAAGCGGGATTCTTTCGTCGAAAGCGGGACATAGTAAAAAAACGTATTTAATCAGAAGTTTTTAAATATTTATCTTTTTATTTGAGTTCAAATTATGTTTACGTGACAATAGATAGCAAAAATAGCCATAGAAAATGTATTTTAATAAAAATATGATATTTTAAATCAGATTTACCCTATTGTTAAATAGTTGAGTCTTATTCGTCTTCTGAATAAAAAAATAAAAAAAAAAACAGAAATCAAAATCAAAAAAGTTTTATCCATTAGAAAAATATGGCGCGCGTTTCAAACAATAGTCTGAGGAGTGAGTGTTACAAATTGCAACTTACAATATATACAGAATAATTATTTATAAGAATTTACTTATTCATGATATTTCTGTAAAGATTTAACTAAGGTTTCTTTTTTCTCTTTAATACAGATGAAGAACTATGATAGCTGTAGATTAAACTGGATGAGTAATTTTGCTTTCATTAAATTTACGGAGCATTTGTTTCTGGCATCCAACCATTTTAAATTCATCTGGGAAAAAACGCGTTTAGGAAAGCAGTTTGATGTTAGGATACTTAATATGAAAGACACTAGTATAAACATATTCCTGGTATCTTTTTTTGGAAACTGTTGAAAGAGCTGGTGCCATTATCCCCGAAAAGCGGGACTGAGCCTGTCCCGCGCGGGACATTTAATTTTGATTTAAAAAGCGGGACGTCTGGCAACGCTGGTGCCATAACACCACACCATTATTGTTATTATTATTTCTCTTTTTCACGGCTTTTTGTTGGTATTGCTATACAGAGAATAAACTTATCTTAACCTTTACTGTTTAAAAATGGCCTGGCAATTTTTAGAATGGCGCTTTCCTGAATTTGAGGGTACAAACAGCCTAAACGGCATAATTTTTCTAAATTGGGCTTAAAGTTTTCCTTCATAGCTTTCTCCAATATTAATGGGATTATTTCTGATTTTTAGTGATGCCGCCGAGACGAGAAATTCTCATGTCTCGTCTCGATGAGACGAGAGTGAAATTTTTTTCTCGAGAAAAGTCACGAGACGAGACGAGAGAAGACCGTTTCTCGTCGAGAAATTTCTCGTTTTTTCTCGAATTCTTAGAACACTGAATTTTAGGTATCTCCTAATATACAGTGAGGACCTAAAGTCCGTCCCCCCCCTCTAACTTCTAAACCGTTCGGTATATTTTAATGAAATTTTGAACGATAATATTTGAGCAAGTCTTGCACTTTTTGACATACCAATGACAGCTTTAAATGTCAAGATGACAGCTGGGTCCGCTTTTGGAATATTTTTTTAAATGGAACACCCTGTATATTTTTACATTTTTAAATTCCACATAAAATTATAATTATTTTTTATTAAATGCATTATTAGTTTATACTTCATAGTTTCCGAGATATTGACTCTCGAAAAGTGACATTTTTGAACTTTGACAGCTTATAACCTTCTAACAGTACGTCTTAGAGCAAAACGGCTTACATGTCCCTATCTTCAATTTTTATTATCTTCCCAAAAAAATCAACTTCCAGTTAAACCGGAACAACTATATTTCCTGCTTTCGAGTTACATCCGGTTTAACCGGAAGTTAATTTTTTTGGGAAGATAATTAAAATTGAAGATAGACAGAAAAATAATGTGTTTAACGTTCTCACTCTATCGTATTGTGAAGGCATTTACCTTAAAACAGATATTCAAGAGCGAACAGAATCAAATTGTCTAGCCTCTTTCTTCTGTCTACGGTTAGTAGTTGACATTTTTAAATAATTAACCAAATCTGAAAGAAAGCATTTTCGATTAAAAACACAATATCGAAAAGGACCTCAGTCAAATTTCATAATGTAAAAGAAGGACACAATAATTAATTATCTAATGTTACCGCGATTTAGTCCGAATATTTCATAAACTATGAGAGATTGATATGTCAAATAGAGCATTTTCGGAAATACTTCTTTAAGTTCTTTCTCTTGCACTTTCTATTAATGTAATAAAAAAAATTAAGGTTTTTCCCCGGATGACATTCTGGGCTGATCCCTTTATTTAGTCGAATATTTTCCAAACTATTGCAGTTAATTATGCCCCAAATTATGCCAAAAAATAAATAATAAAAGAAGGGTAGTTCCATTATGAATCAATTATTATTATTATTATAAATCGTTCTCTATTCTGTATCTTTTACCACCCCGTATATTTTGGACTGAAAATACCTCGGTGCCAAGCCTATTACATTACGTGAATTATGTCTTATGGCCGCTTGCAATATTTTGTTGATCTAAGAAAAATAGTTTCTAAGTCACATGACTAACAAACCGACTTATATTAAACCCTTCTGCGAGACGACCAGATACTTTTAAATGTTTACCCCCTTTAAGATTCGTATAAAAAAATATTTTTTATGATTCCCTACTCACGAGAAAAAACGAGACGAGACGAGACAATGGCACTCTCGAGCGAGAAAAACGAGTTTCTCGTCGAGACGAGATAAAAAAAAGTCTCGTCTCGCGGCATCACTACTGATTTTATAATATTATTATCTTTATTTTCTTTTTCACAGCTTTTTGTATCGCTGGTATTTTTTTACAGTACCGGAAGAAATTCATCTTAACATGTCGTCGCCCCAGAACGGGACTATTCTATGTCCTTTTTTGTAAATTAAAATTTTAATTCCAAAGTAGAGTGTTTGAAGCCCTTTATGCCAATTTATTCCAAGTACATATACTTATATCTATTCCAGTATTCCATCAGCTTCATACTATGTCCATTCAACCTTGTTAAAATCCGGACCAAACTATCCTCTTGCCTCTTGCACAAGGAATTCCGCATCAAGTGAGGACATAGAATAAAGTCTCAAATATTATTATTATTACGGTGTGATTTCTAGTGCTTCTTATTCGTTTTTCTATGCACAGTATTTTGGACCGACATCTGAATGAACTGGAATTGCATAGTCCATTCGCCATTTTCAAAGTTATCAAAAATGCAAGAAGCCATATTAACTTAATCATATGCAAAAATAAAACTTTTGTGGATTTTAAAATTTTAGCGAGGTGTATGACTCTCTTTAAAGTTCCATATAAACATATATGGGTTACTTGAGTTTTATTTTAAGGGTAACATTTCTTTAGTTAAAGTTTAAAATAATTAATTCATTCAAAGAAATCTCAGTTTGCGAGAACTACCTGATTTAACCATAGCTTTGAGGGGAGGGAGTACGATGGTGTGACAAGATATGGTGTTTTGTAATCAAACGAATACTATTGGTCATTCAATAGGGAACTTTCCAATTTTTTTTTTCAATAATATGATTTAGTTAGGCCTAAAAAAAATATTCCCCAATTATTACTCCTTAACAATTAGTAATAACTTTAAAAATTAGTAAAAATTCTTTAAAGTTTCGCGCGTGTCAAAAGCATTTCAAACGACCTTTTAAGCGCGCCAAACCCGATGACGTCAGGAAGTATAAGTTTTCCGTCATCCGTCATCCTGACCGGTGGCCGAGCTACCGAGTTTGCATTTGGATTGCCGTGTATTCATAGTTGCTTATTATTTGACCAGTTGTCTTGGCTGAGCTAACTAAAAGAAATTTCTTGACTAAATTGCAAATAAAACAACCATTGACAAGTTGACAGTGCTGACACATAAATCAGCCAAAAGGAACGATCTTAGTCACAAATCCGGTAACCTTAGCGTAGGTAAGGGGGGAGGAAATTTGACTGAGATAATCTGACTTACTTGGTCAAATAAAACGGCAAGGTAGTCAGTTTAGGTCAGCTCAGCCAAGACAAGTGGTCAAATAATAAGCAACTATTGTATTGTTGTTGTAAGGTAGATTTCTCAACATCGTTCAATTTATTGCCAACCTATAGATAACCTATTTCGTGGATGTCACACACGAATTATACTTCTTGACGTCACGAACCCGCTTTTGATAATTTGAATTTTGGGTCATTTTTAAATCTTGCTAGCGGTCTTTTGGGACGAAATATGTTGGTTTTTTTTGCTGCCATATGTTTTATGACAATATATAGGTACTTATAATTTATAGAATTTTTTCCCCATTTAAAATTTTTGTCAAGTTCCCTATTTAAAACCGATATTTTTTAAGTTATCCTAATATTGTTCTGGTACATCGTTCCCTATTGTTGCAAACACCGTTTTCCATTTCAAGTCAATCGTGATCTTGACCGTCAAGAATTAGTGGGTTGTTACCAGGGCTTGGAATTTTTAAAATATAAGTATTCGAATAGTCGTTTGGTATGTTATTCGAATAGGTGAATATAGTCGAATAATTCGAATAGTCGAATAGTTGAATATAGTCGAATAGTCGAATAGTCGAATAGATACTTGAATAGTCGAATAGTCAAATATTCGAATTTCGAATAGTCAAATATTTGAATAGTCGAATATTTAAATATTCGAATCACAGTCGTTTAATCACGGTAGAAGTGGTTTAACTGCTTGCTGACTTATATAATTTTATTTTTCTTTTTCTTTTTTACGTTAAAATTTACAGTTTCACAGAAAACACGAATAGTCGAACATATAAATATCCGAACAAAGTCAAATAGTTAAATATTCAAATAGTCGAATAGATACTTGAATAGTCGAATATTCGAATAGTAAAATATTCGAATTTCGAATAGTCGAATATTTGAATAGTCTAATATTTAAATAGTCGAATATTCGAATAGTCAAATATTCGATTTTCGAATAGTCTAATATTTGAATAGTCTAATATTTAAATAGTCGAATATTCGAATAGTCAAATATTCGAATTTCGAATAGTCGAATATTTGAATAGTCGAATTTTTTAACTAACAAAAAATTCGAATTTAGAATAGTCGAATATTCGAATTATTCGAATACAATTCCGAGCCCTAGTTGTTACAACTTACTTTACTTATTTTAAAATATTCATAAATTTAAGCCATCATCAATAGATTGATTCTATTATAACAAATTTCGTTTTTAATCCTAAATCTATAGAAAATTTCAGTAAAAGATTAAGTCCATTGTTATATAAAACTTCAATGCTCTACAGTAGATAGGTACTCTGCACTATGATGAAATGATGAAATTTATGAAAATCACTTGAACATCGTAAAGTATAAACTAAAGTTTCGTGAAGTTGATTTGTTGGCGTTTTTAAAAAGTAGTGACGGAAAAAATTATTCCAGGGTATTTCTACAAGATATTCCAGAACCCATGGTTCAAGTCCTGAACGAACCTCTTCCCCAAGACAAAATTGCACATTAGGTCCTTAGCGCATCATTTCTCAGTAGTGGAATTACAATTCTGGAAATGTATTATTCAAGACCTGTACACGTCTTAGTTTGAGGAGGTTGTCAAGTATTGTGAGTATAAGAAGAATGTTTGTTTGAGTTTATTACATAAAATATTTAAGTTTTTTTTCGGTAATATCAAAAACTTGCATTGTTTTTTTTAATAAATACAGATATGGATAGGATAAATTCCATACGAAATTACTATCGCAATTATTAGTTCAAATCATAGACATTTACCTTTAGATAAGCACACATAAACACGAAAGTGGCAAATTTATGGCCTTGCGCCTGTAAACAAAACCATACCGGAATAGGCATGCGCACTGCAAAATTATCGTTTAACGAATGGGAAAATAGACAGGTCCGGGCATAAACATCTTGTTTGTGTGGCCTAGGCCTAGTTAGATGTATTTAAATTGATCATAATAAAATAAAATTGCATATCCAGAACTATCACTGCTCCATACTTACTGAAAATACGAAATAGCCGGTATTTTACCCCTATTTGGGCATAATAAAATCATAGAATGCTTTTCACCAGTGGCGGCTCGTGGGGTAGAGCCACAGTGCCATGGCACTACCTGCCCTCCTGTCCAGCGTCCTGCCCTTTACAAATTACCAAAACCTATTAAAATTAATATTCTCCTTTTTAAAGCAATTAGCAAAATAATTTAAAAATGGAACACAGTCGGGTGCAAATTTCCATCTATTGAGGAAGCGATTATGCGTAAAACGGTAACGTAGCTTTCGCGCCAAAGCGACGAGGCACACGGGAGGCCCGAAGTTATGACGTAATTGCCATAACACACCAATAAAAAACATTGGAAAATGACCTTGAATGCGAGCAGGAAAACATCTCCGTGTAGCCAGGCCCTTTGACGCCGTTTGACGTTAGACGTTTCAAATTCAAACAGTTGTTTGTCCGCGTCGTGTCGTGTAAGGTTGTTTGTAAACTAAATAATTTTCGTTCAGCCGGCTGATTTAATAGAAATATTTATGGAAAAAATACTTGGGTGTGCGGTTGTGATAAATCTAATAGACTATTTTGTTTTATGTGTGTTTTATTTGATGGGGGAGCAAACTTGGTCCCAAAAAGGTACAGATGATTTGGTCCATATCTGGGAAAAAATGAAAACACATGAAAAATCGAAGGTACATTTAAACAATATATTATTTAATTTCAGTATGCTTGATAAAATTAACATTAAAACTCAACTAAATTCTACATATCACAATGAAATAATGAAGAAAAACTAACAAATTGATAAAAACAGATACATATTAAACCAAATTATAAACTGCGTTCGGTTTGTGGTTCTTTCGGTCTATATAGTACACTCTACCTACAGTATTTTTTTAAAATTCAAAATATGATTGTAAATTCATAAATTAAATTAGGTGCCTTTTTGCTTATTTTTCCTACTTCAAAAGCAAGAACTATTAACAAAAAAGGGCGTGGCACCCAAAAGTTTTTTGCCTGCGGCGCTAAGGGTTTACCTGGCCCTACTTCACTAAAATGGCACGAGCCGCCACTGCTTTTCACTAGTCATTGCAGTGGCGTAACAACGTTGCCACGGGCCCGTATGCGAAAACTTTGCCGGGCCCCCATTATGATACGGATTATTATAATTGATAACCATATAAAAAATCATTTTTTCTTGCTTTTGCATGCGCAAAGATTGAAATCAGATTAGAAATGTCTATTTTTTGAGCTTCCTCATTTCCGATAGAAATAATTTATGCTAAAGCTGATAATTTTTTATCAGTCATGCAATTTCTCAAATAAATTTTAATTAACTTTAACATGGAAAAAGACCGTTTAGCTGATGCAGCCGAAATAGAGATGGTCAAAAAAATAATGCAGGCAATTACAATTTCACTAAAACTGGAAGATGAATAATAATTTTTTACCAATATAAAATCTTATAAATTAAAAATAGAAGTTAAATTATCTAAATCATTCTTAAAACATTCTCTAAATGAAAGCACTTGTGATGAAATTGTATCAGCGATATCTTCTAGATATTGAAGATGCAGGGATTGACTCATATCGTAAATATCCTTATCAGAAAGAGAAGGATCTCGTAAAACGTTGGGGAACCAGACGCGAAAATAAGAACAAATTTTGTACAGGCCAGAACTTCGATCTTTTAATTGAGCTGTTATTATATTTATAGTTTTAAAAAACACATTTATTCTAAACCAATCATCACTTGTTTGAACTTGATAATGGTTATTAATCAGCAAAAATTATTTTTGGTCTTGGTATCCTTTTGTTTTCGAATTCAGGAGTAGTGCCCCATTGCCAAGCCAAAATAACAGAGTCCGTTTTAATTACATCAAAATTATTTCTCGTTTGATTTATGATTTCAGTGGCGGTGGTAAACATTTTAGACGCAGCTTCAATATTTTGCTCTTTTTTTTTGTAAAAGTTTTGTCAATGCATCAATATTCTTTAAAATTTTATTTTCAAAAATAATAAGAAAAACGGTTTCAAATTTTTCCAAGTGTTTTCTTAAAGACTTTGCTTTATTAACTTCCGCTTTATTTGTAGAGGTTAACATTATTTTTGCCAGCATTTTTAAAATATCCACATAATAATATCTAAAACGAAGAGCTTCTAATGCATCGTGTCTCGATGACCCTCGGGTGTCAATTTTTTTAGAAGTTATTTTGGCATTAGTAATCACTTTGCAAAAGTGCCCACCGTTTAATGCTTTGTCCAAAAAAAAACATAGACACTTTTAACTAAATCGTAGAAATTCCTAATTTCTCTTATCTAAGTTCAATAATCGCCGACACAAACACCGCATTTTAAACTAATGCCGGTATTGCGAATTGCCGTTTAATAAAAACAATAATAAAAAAAATAAAGGCCGTTTTGTCATTATTTCAGTTACTATTTATAAAAGTATTGAGTAGAGTAGTTTTGCGGATACGTTTCCGGAGTATTGCATTTTTTTTTCTATAAGAACATTTTGTTTTGCATTTTTATGTTTTTGTGGCTCCGCTCCCGGGCCCTTTTTTAGCCCGGGCCCGTGTGCTTCGCACACATTGAACACCGGTAGTTCCGCCACTGAGTCATTGTAACCGAGGCACAAACACGAAGGTTCCGAAATCATATGGGTGAAGTTAGCAATGTTTATCAGCAACGTTTATGAAGCAACAAACAAATTTTGGGGTTCGTGTCAATTCCGCCTGTAGCGTTTGAAAACGAATTTAAATTTTTTTAGTGGCGAAAAATGAAATTCTACCATTTGGATTTATCGTCTGTAGTAAACTACCTCATAGGGGTAGAATTATTTCAATCATCGTCACTAAAAAATTTGTTTACGAACCCTACTTTTCGAAGTTTTTATCCTGTTATTTTGTTCTTCGGTTTTTTGAAAATTCGTATATAGCAGGTAATTTACCCCTTTGGGGTAGTTTACTAAGGACTATAAATCCAAATGGTAGCATAAACGTTGCTGATCAACATTGGTAACTTCACAATATCAAGAAATCCACAGAGAAAACGTAAAACACAACAGCAATAATGGCGCCGAGCCGGTTCTGGAGTGTATTTTGATGATATCTCCAAACAAGTAAAACCTAATAAAAAGAGGGTTTTGCGCATGCCCATTCCTGTAAGGCGACAAGCGTGTGATTGGCGAGCTATGCGTATACAAACGCTTTTTTTCACCCATTAAAACTTCACTTTTGTTTGCGCGCGAGAAGCTGTACAGATCTAAAGGGTAATGTCTATGGTCATCGCCCCAACAAAATAGCGAGCGACATTCTTATTATAGTTTATTTAGTAACGAATAGTCCTTAGTCCTTTTAGGATTTACATTAGTAATACCTATGGAGGACTTGAGGTAGGAGGCCGAACGCAATGCATTGGATTCGGTCCCAAATTAGCATCGGTAATTCAGCTTTACGAGTCGCCGTACGATGGCGCTCGTGTTCGAAGTGGGCTATCAAATAAATGGTTTCTTATGGACGCAATAACTATTTTTATTTAAATTAGTTCTTTAAGGAACAAATAAGGACTTTTATATGAATTTACACTTACTTTGTTATACTTATTTATTAAACTCGGCCTGTATAAAGTTCCAACGATGCTTCGTTTTTAAAATACAGGAACATTCTAGCTAGAGGGTTTCACCTTTGGAGCTAGAAAGATACTTATTTGGCTGCGTTTCATCTCTGAAGAAGGTCCTGTCTTACACCCCGACACAAAGCAAACTCTTCTTTTATAAATTGTACCATTATTCATTATAAATATGGAAATTAATTACAATACAACGTTATTTGTCTTGTCTTGCCTTCAAACGTTATTTGTTATTTTTAAAATGTCAATTGTCAAAAGTAAAATTTAAAAACTATGGAGGATCTAGTTTTCCATATATTAAAAACGAAGAAGAAGACAACATCAGCCCACTTTGGACGCGAGAGCCATCTATCGGCCAATAGCGAACTAACCAAAAAACCGGGACAGAATTTGAAAATGCTGCCATTGTCGATCGGCCTCCTACCCTATAGTTCTCCATAGTAATACCATAAACTAAGTAAATCTAGACATCCCACGTAAATGGTCGAAAGCGAGGCCGCGATGTAAATTCCAAGATACGAAGTGCCTTTAGACGGATATTCGCGTTCGCTAAATGCTTATCACAGGCAACGTTCGTCGTAACTTGTTACATATTTGTACGTCGTATACAATTAAGACCGGTAAAATATTTTTATTGCATAGTTTCTCTTAGTTTTGTTTCTCTTTGGTAATAAGGATCATGTAAGATCCTCATTCCATATGACGTACCGCACTTTTCTGTTATAGCCTAACTTATACTGAAAAAGGAAAATAGGATTGACGGGAGAAAAAAACGGACAATAATATTCAAGCATGTTTTATTTTGTAAAACTTAGAGGAACTAAAAAAATCCAATAAATGACAATATATAAAGGATAATTAGAACATTACCTTGGATATAAGTACAAAATAACAAGTTTAACGTATTAGGGCTAAATGATTATTATATGCATTAACATATTATTTTTATGCTACCATGTTAGTAGCAACGCCTAGATGTCGCTAAGCTAATAGAGAATTGCCCTGTTATAAGAACTTCATAAACTTTTTTTTTTCTATTGTAACAAGACGATAATAGGTGTAACTGTTTTCCTGTTATTTTGTAATAAACTATACATTTTTTGGTTAACAGCGAGGTCAGTCGGCAGGTACAGATTCTTTTAACATATTGAGCGAAACAAATTGGGGTGGTGGGTTAAGGATTTTTAATTAAAAAATGTTACTCGTCTTATTCAAATTTATCACATTTAGTTTTTATTTTATTTTTTTTAATGCTTTTCCATTTTTTTTTGTATTTTTCTTTTTTGTTTTTATTTTATATCTATTTTCTCTATTAGTAGTTTATCAAAAGGTATAAAATACTGTAAAATATTATGAACACAACAATTCTCTCTATCTCACGACTCTTTTATAAATAGATTGGTGTTTGTGCATCGGAAGACTTATTGTAAAAACGTTCGTGCACAAACACCTCTGTTCTACCTTTGCTAAATATAAAATAAAGTAGTATACAATAGAAACACTAGTATTAATAACAAAAATCATACTTGTATAAATACGTTAACTACACCGAATCAATAATAAATACTCCCATTAGAGCCAATATGGCGTTTTAATGATTATCGAGTATCGAGGTCATCATATAGTTAAAAAGGCTTACTTATAGAAGTTACAAGTATTTATTACTATTAATAATTTATAAGAATGCACCTCTAATACGACCCCATTAAATGTTACAATAATGAGTTAGTGTAGTTTGCCTATTTATACGGTATTTTATCAACACATTGAGCAATGAATTCCGCCTATTTCTGTTTCGGCACCTTCATAAACATGGAGTCAATGTGTAGATTATAATATTATTTATAGATGGCGCAGAAAGTAATGGCGAACGACTAGATGCGTATAACTCAAATTTAAAATGTAGTCGCAGTGGCACCTTATTAACATTGTTAGTAATCTTGTTATTGATCAGATTACGCCTTCTTGTTCGATGTCGGCGACACGAAGCAACTTTAAAGGCACCGAAAATGAACGATGTTAAGCAACCGGGTCCAAATAACGCGGTAAGTAACAACGCCAGTACCCACCACGTGAGACTAACCTATTTCAAGAAAGCAACCAAAGTGCTACAAGTTACACAATGTGCGATACAGCAAAGTAACAAACCATATTGTCTGATTTGCTACGTAATTAGGTTTTACCACACTCGCTTTCTAGAAGAAACCACGATAATGAATGTCATTACTAGCTGCGCCAAAAGTATAGTAGCTACTATACTTACGATATTATTTACATTTTCTTGAGACACTACATTTTTGCATATACCAGTGTCCTATGAAAAGCCAACTATGGCACAGGTAGGTTAGCAGTGTTTCTCAAAAACGATAGAAAGACGATTTAACTCCATTTAACGTAAGCTTGTCTGAAGGTGATTGTTACAGATGAAGGCCAATCGAACCAAAACGAAAAATTAACCTGACGTAAGTAAACAATATTTACAAATAACAAAATTTAAAACTCATCCTTAAAAATATAAGCTCGATTAACGCTTTTAACTAAAAAATAACATAGTGACGCGTTAATCGCGCCTAGGTAATTTTTAACTTGCATTGTTAATAAAGAAAAACTTATATACAAATTACAAAAAGCAACATTTGGTACTCTAAAATCTAGCTTTATAAAATTTTACACCATAAACAATATTTACACTATTTAACTATTAAAAAAAGCGTCAAATAAATCCTTAACGTTTATAAGAAATATCTCCCTACAATATTCCACACTTGCGTAAATATATTATAGGGTAGTCAATTAGTATAAAGAAATAGCATTTTCCATTGTGCATGCATACAGATGAACAAGGACAGGCTATTGTGGACGAAGATGAATTCGTTCTGGAAGAATGCGCGCACGCAGCAAAAAGTTACGATTATTTCAGCATTCTGGCCCGCTGATTTTTATTAGCCTAAAGGCGATGGCACACACGGCATTCGGCGATGCTGCAGCAGTGACAAGACAAATTTAGATCATTTTTGACTGCAATTCGTTAATTAAGTAAAATTATTTGCTTCGAGTCTCAAAAACGCTTCGAAACTGTCGTGTCTGACCAGTCCCATATAATTCCAGGTATTCTGGAATGACTTCAAGCAAGAAAACGGCTAGCGGCGAATGCAAATTATTTTGTGTGTGTGTGTTTGCATCATTTAATAACACATAGATATTAAATAGATTAGATTAAATCATTGTCATCTGACGAAGCTACAGTGTTAGCGAAACATGTCATTTTTCTAGTTAATATAGTGGAAATTTTACAAGTTCAACTTTGTTTTACTGTCTCCCATAATATTATACATAGATATGTGCTGACTCGACGGTGGCAGAGTCGGCGCACCGCGGTGTATCCATCGCCTTTGTACGAATATGAAGCGGTGGACAATAAATAATGCACGTGTCCAACGTTCTTTAAAGTCCCAAGTTGTATCACTTGTACCCCACTCAAAAAATGAACGAATATCGTGAAAATAACCAAGGTGGTCGGAAACGGACTTAGTTTATGAAAATGCACAATAATTGTCCACTTAAAATCAATTAATTTAGGAACATATACAATACCGTTTTCATTTGCAATTTTAATGAATTATTAACTAGGATAAATGAGGTATTTTTTAGTTTCTTTAACTATTTGACTCCCTGTGAATTTAAATTACAGTTAATAAAAACAAATCTAAAGAGCAATTCTAAAACAAATTAACACAAGTTATTAAGCCATACCTCTATGATTTTTTTTTAATTGAATAATGAAAAATAATTTTGTTATAAGTAAATTAAAGAAAATTCGTTTCAAAAGAAAAAAAACACTAACTGAGAAGTCTTATTATTAAACTGATATCACAATCGTATGTCATTTAATCACAAAATTTTTAAAACATTATAAGTAAACTAATTAAATTAAAACAGTTCTATATAAAAAAATCTTACAACCTAGAATTAACAAGTTGTAACATAAAGAAAACGAAAAAATAGTATTCTTTCCCCATAATATTTGAAATTATTATTAAATCACAGTAAATTATAGACAAAATTAATATAAACAAATACACACATTACATTATTTTCTATCTACCTACACGGTGGAAAGGTTTTTAAATAAAAACCTGCCAATTTTTACCTAATACATGTTTTTCTCTTAAGTGCCGCTCCAAATTATACACATTTTGTAAAAAGTCTAGGACTACGTGCCCGAATTTCATGCAAAATTTCAAACTTAAACTCTGTGAAAACAAAGTTTTTTAAATTTTATTTCCTATTAAATCTATGCTGATATCGTTTTCAGTATCGCTAATTATCAAACAGTTTTATTCTGCTGACGTCTGGCATGACCTGGACCTCTATTCTCCAATTTAAGAAAAGTGAATGCTCTCTCGCGAGAAGGGACAATTCACATCATATGCTCACATCATCGTTTGGGAGTTCTCCCAACTTTCGATGAAAATGAATAGCCCTTTTAAGTTTCAAGAATACAGTTTAAACATTTTTAAGAGAAAAAGTAATCACTTCTCTTGAAATTATCATTCGCCTATTTCAAGAATAGACGTCCTGTAGTCTTTAATAAAATCTCCAAGAGAAGACCAGAAATTTCGTAAAAAAGAAGCGGCGATCTATTATTCCTCTGTGTCCAGGTAAAATTATTTTATAATTTTTCGAGGCTACAAAGATAAATAATTTGATAGTATTAAAGGACAAAATTTAGGCATGAAAATGTATATAAAGTTTTTATGGCATATTTTTTTTACATTTATGTATCTTTTATTAACGAGAAAAAATGCAAAATAGAAAAAATAGTATAAAGTATACGTTTTAAAAAGCTATTAGCGCCCTTGTCCCGTTAGAACATGTAACAGGGACTTTATCATACATGTACACGGTGGTACACGTAAGATCGAATCTCAGAATCTGGAAAACCTATGAAGAAAAATTAAATATAAAAGTTTTTTGGATTGGCTTATATTTTTAAAGTATATTATATTGACAACTTTGGACCAACGATCTAAACACCCTTTATGTTGTATTGGGCTTAATTTAGAAGAAGGGTATCAATTGCATAATAAATAAATAATACATTAACAATATTAGGAAACAAATAGTTTTGAAGATAATTTTTCAAGAGACTGATTTTGTTTAAATTTTTTATTATATGTTCTTAAAATTTTAAAAACATGTTGTAATAATCATTAAATGTAGAATTCGGAAATAAAAAAATATATAGGGTGTTTCGTTTAGAATAGCAATGTTGGTACTTGGTCAGGAGAAACTTAACACCATGTAGACGTAAAAATAATAAACTTTAAAAATATAAGCCAATTCAAAAAACGTTTGCATTTACCTTTTCTTCATAGGTCTTACAGATTCTGAGATCGAATAGTGGGTCATCTTAGGTAGACCACCCTGTACCTACTGCAATGTTTTACACTTATGTTTTGTAGCCAATGGAATGCCTATATTTTCAGTCGCTACCGCGCAGGGTTGGCTTGATATACAGTGTCACCAGTAAAGTCCGCATCATATGGGATTTTTTTTTATTAATAACTTTATATGAAATTTGACTTTGGCATCAAGTTCTGCTTTGATCGAGATGAAAATTAAGCGAAAAAATAGTTGTCACGTGATTCGCATTATCTGTCAAATTTTAATTTTTTCCAAAAAATAATTCAAAAGTGGGGTTATTTCTGAAAATATCGAAAAATGTTATAAGAAAAAGTTTTTTTAAATGCAGTTTTTTGCCCACATGCAAAATTTCAGCTACATAAGATAATTTTGATTTTTTACCTATATTTTGTAAATTGCACCACTCTTGCAAAATAAGACCCAACGCAACCTACATAAAACTTCTTAGTTTTGACAATGCTTTATTTCAGATACGTTTTCTTTAAAGTAGCGCTTTATTAAATGTGTGTTTTTCTACAAAATCAAAATTGGGCTATTAAAATTTGGTCGCATGTGATGCAAAGTTTATTTGTTTTTGACCCTGTATAAAATAACTTTATAAAATAAGTATTTTTGAAAACGTAGTTTATGTCTGAAAGTAATACACCTTAATATTAAGACAAAAAATAACACAGTGTCATCAGTAAAGTGTTCATTAAGTGGAAAATAAATTTTAGTTTAACTTAACGTAAAGTTTATCTATTTTCAACGATTTAATTAAAAACCCCTTTATTTTATTTTTTTACTTTCAGACACAAACTACGTTTTAAAAATACTTATTTTATGAAGTCATCTTATACAGGGTCAAAAACAAATAAACTTTGCATCACATGCGACCAAATTTTAATACCCCTATTTTGATTTTGTAGAAAAACACACATTTAATAAGGCGCTACTTTAAAGAAAATGTATCTGAAATAAAGCATTGTCAAAACTAAGAAGTTTTATGTAGGTTGCGTTCGGTCTTATTTTGCAAAAGAGGTGCAATTTACAAAATATAGGTAAAAAATTAAAATTATCTTATGCAGCTGAAATTTTGCATGTGGCCTAGAAAATGCATTAAAAAAAACTTTTTCTACTAAAATTTTTCGATGTTTTCAAAAATAACCCCACTTTTGAATTATTTTATGGAAAAAATTAAAATTTGACAGATAATGCGAATCACGTGACTACTATTTTTTCGCTTAATTTTCATCTCGATCGAAGCAAAACTTGATGCCAAAGTCAAACTTCGAATAAAGTTATTAATAAAAATAAATCCCATATGATGCGGACTTTACTGGTGACACTGTATATCACTGATATTTATATCTCGATATATATCATGATATTTATTATTAAAAAATTACTTTTTTTAAGTGCTGAAAAAACTGTTAACAACGATATTAAACAAATTTTTGGAAATTTTAATTTACCGCGCAATGTTGTATGGTTTGGGTTGGTATTACGATTGGTATCCCCTATTTATTTCATTATTATTTTTTATTACTGAAGCGTTCGACGACGCGACTGTGCATTGTGTGTGCTTTTTTTATTACAACGTTAATCCGTAATAAAATTAAAATTTAAAATGCCAAAATAAAAATATATTATTTACTTAAATGTCTGGTTCCTTGATTTTACTTGGCTACCTACTATAGTATGGTTTTACCTGTTTCAGCTGAAAAAAAGTATTTGATATACAGTGACCGGCAGAAAGTACGCACCAAAGGTGATTTTTTTTTATTTCAAAACTTACCAAATTTTTTTGGCGGTGGAAAAGTTCTGCATGTCCCTAAACAAAAAAGAGGATAGACAGAACTAGTAAATATTGCGCCGTATACGAGGGAGAGGTAAAAACGTTAAATTCACTCAATAATAAATTGCCCTTAGGACTGAGGAAATTTTTTTATTAGGAAATGTTTGCACTTAAGTTATCCATAAATACAAAATTTCAGCTCGGTAGCACAAATATAAATATGTTTCATGGCTACTAGATTTAAATGAAAACGAATTTTATCGTAAGGGTTTAAACTTTAATTCATGAACCAATGGGTTTAAGAGTTTTTAAAAAATTGGGAACGGCAAAATATTGTTAAATGTATGAAGTAAACCCCTTATTTATTTTGCATAAAGTTAATCCGCTTATCCATAGAATAATGTACGGTGTGCACCAGAAAAGTTGTATTATTTTTGACGTTATTTTATTAAACGTCCAATTCTCGCGTATTTAAACAAATTTAAGTAAGTTATGTGTAATTGCCCAAGAGCTGTTAAAAAAATTAATTTATAGGTTACATAGCTTCTATCGATTGGTTATACGAGGGGGCGTCAAAAAAAAGTAAAAACACTTTTTTTGTGCTACTGAGCTGAAATTTGGTATTTATGGATAACTTTTAAGTGCAAACAACATTTCCTTATAAAAAAAAAATCTACAGTGAAAAATAAGGGCACTTTATTATTCTTGAGTGAATTTAACGTTTTCACCTCTTCCTCGTATACAGCGCAATATTTACTAGTTTTGTTAATGCTCTTTTTGGTTTAGGGACATGCAGAACTTTTCCACCGCCAAAAAAATTTGCTAAGTTTTGAAATAAAAAAAAAATCCCCTTTGGTGCGTACTTTCTGCCGGTCACTGTATATTAGATATATATCCGATATTTATATAAATATCATGATATTTGCCAACCCTGCTACCGCGGCAACGAAAAAAAAAATTTCGAACATTTTTTCAAAATTAATAAGTGGAAATATTTTTTTGACGCTAAGTTTAAATGATGATGGTCAAAAATGGTATAGTGTAATATGTAAATGTAATAAACTAATATCAGAAAAGTTTCTTTGGTAAAACATAATTTTAGTAAATTATTTGTTACCTCGAAACAAATTTCGAAAATAATTTCAGGCCAAAAATTTTTTTTTAACGATACTTATTTCTGTTCCAACATAAAACCTTTAAAGTTGCCCATCTTGGAAGATAAAAAAGTCCCTAAACCCATAGAAAATTGACGGGTCCACAGAAAAATTTTGAAATTTCCATAATGCCAAGGGGTCAGGAAAAATGTTTTCTTATCCTTAAAGATGGGCCCCTAATTAGTAAAAAAATTGAATTTTTACGTCTCGAGGTAGTAAGTTAAAATACCCAAGACAATTTTTGCTTGAAAATCTGGCATCGCTGTCCCTACAGAATAAGATATTAGTTGACATTTCTAATTTACTGTAAACGTCTCTAGGTGCTATCGTATATAATTCGTTTAGAAAAAGGGTAAAAATCACTCGTAACAGTATCTCGAGACATTTACAAAAAAATTCTTAAAACGAAAATGTTACAACGCTCTGTTTTTATCAATCCCGAGCCACTTTTTTCTCTATTTTGTTATGAAAACAAAATAAATAATTTACTTAAAAGGATCACTATCGTTAATTGACACATTAGATAAACCGTTTTAACATAAAAAAATAAGTCTTGTATTTTTATACAAATACGCCAAAATATAGCCACGCGTCCATAGCTGAGATTATAAAGGTTAGAAACCTAACAAAAAACGAAGCAATAATGTACACAACTGACTTTTTTTTAAACCCCCTGAGGTTAATGACATGACTATGACAAGCCGTCAAAAAAAATTTAAATTTCCTATCTGATATTAGGGAAAAAACGAAAATTCTCGTTTTAGTTTTTATTTTTTCCTAGCTTTATTTACAGATATGTAAATAATAACACAGAAAATATCGTAAAATTAAAAAAAAAGTAGTCAATCAAATTGTGCAGTTTTGCCGCTATTTAATATTAGATGTATGGACCACTGTTAACAAGTATAAGTTAAAAGATGTTATTATTGGGCTTAATATTTGAGTATATATTGCATTATTATTTTATTAGACACAAGGTCTACAAAACTGCAATAAAAAATACAAGATATGTATTTAAAAATACATACCTGACGATAGTACCCGAAAGACGAAACGTCAGAATCAATAGTTGATGTCGACATTTTATAGAAAATAAAAAAAATTGTTCGGCTTGACGGCAACAAGTATTGTTTATTGTGAATTAAATGTATTTAAAACGCACCAATATTAAATTTGAATTTCTCACTAGTCAATAATTATCACTACGAGCAGGTGTTAAAAAGTTAATTAGCATTGGCCATATTGCAAGTAACATGGTTAATTTGTGCAAAACTAAGACATATTTTTTTGATAATGTAACATTAAAAAGTTGCAATTTTTGAAGGGTGTTTTATGATATATATTTATTTGAAGGTTGTAGACAATGATGTATCTTGAGTAATAGATGTGTTTTGGACTTCGATTGCCTTTAGTTTTTCATATCACAACGTTTCAACTGGTAAGTATCTCCAGTTGAAACGTTGTGGTATGAAAAACTAAAGGGAATGGAAGTCCAAAACACATCTATTACTCAATATATATTTATGCCCTACTCAGGGCTTAAAAAATTTGTTTCACTTACAAAACCTAATATTTTTGTAGGTGATCGATTGCCCTGAGGAGAAACTTGACAGTACTAACTTAGCATAATGTTTGCAAGACTATTTTCTACGGTATTCCTAAATAACAGAAAAGACTTAATGCATCAAGGTTATCCGAACATGTCGATATTTAGTTATTTATGATATCGGTATAAGTGTTCGCGTTTCGTAATATTAAAATGCCGACATAAAGAAAAAGAAAATAAGTGGCTGGAATCTCTAGATACTCGGAGTTAACGCCTTACGCTAGGTTTTCTTTCCATTTAGTTAAACAAAACATTAAATAACTCAAAATCAACTACATAAGACTAAAACAAAAAAAATCAACTCATTATTTAACGTCTTGCAGCCAAATTTCTTCGAAGCTGCGACACCCTAGATCTGAGCCATACTTGTTTTCGCCTCAATTCATCCATTTGTTTATTGTAGTTTATGCTAGCACCAGTAAGGTAGTAACAGTACTGGGCGGCTTGCAATAGTATGTTTACCTTAGCGATTTTCTTAGTACCTGATACTTCCGGAACCACGGCTTTAAGATTATCAAAGGCGATACGAAGATCCACTCGTCTCTGCCTTTCCATATCATTATGCAAGTGGCGTTTGTCCGAAGGTTCTCTATCGTTGTCAATGTTGTTGGTTCTTCTTCGTTTGTAACCAGCGTTAGTTCTAGTACCTCTACCTCTTTTGGTGCCGCGGCTTCTTGTGGACGAAGCGCTTGAAGATGAGGTAGATGGGGTAACGGTGTTTCTTACGGGCAATATGGTTTTTAACCCGTTGTTGATACGTTTTCTTGAAATAGCAGTTGCTACCCGTCTTTGCAACTGATGTCTGTCTCTGGTTGAGGGATTCGTCGGTAATGATAAGGCCATTCGACTAGCATTCGAGCAAAGTTTGTCTGACACCGAGACAACGTCAATTTCTTCCTCTTCTTCTGAAACAATAGAAAAATAAAAATAAGATAGGTAATACAAAAAATGTAATACAAAATGTTGTGGTTGCAAACTAAATTTTTCTTGTCAAGTTCAGTATTATTTAGAATACTTGTATAACTACCATTGTCCAAATAATATATGGCCGCGTTGACTATATTGTAGATATGAGTTTTTAACACAATTTTAAAGGAAACAGTTTTACATTAATTTAAAAATAATGCTTGTGACATATATTCTACAGAGAATTAATTGGCTTTTTCGCAAAATAATCCAATGAAAGGCAATGTATAATAAAAAAATTGTATGTCTTGTAAGCTGAGGAAACCCAATAAAATCAAAACCATTGTAACTCAAGAAATGTAATACATAGAAGTCGTAAATAATCTTTCACGGGTACAGAATTTTAAATGTTTTAAATGTACAAAAAGAGATAATACGTCTTTCAGTACTAAAATTGCATGAAAATTTTCTTATATTGCCTTTTATTAGATTATTTTGCTAAAGCCACGTTCAAAGCTCTATAGCCGACGATGAAGACTTGCAGATCCAACTAGTATTACGATAACGATAGACAGTGTCACCAGTAAAGTCCGCATCATATGGGATTTTTTTTTATTAATAGCTTTATTCAAAATTTGACTTTGGCATCAAGTTCTGCTTCGATCGAGATAAAAATTAAGCAAAAAAAATAGTAGTGATCCGCATTATCTGTCAAATTTTAATTTTTTCCAAAAAACAATTTAAAAGTGGGGTTATTTCTGAAAATTATCGAAAAAAGTTATTAGAAAAAGTTTTTTTAATGCAGTTTCTAGCCCACATGCAAAATTTCAGCTACATAAGATAATTTTGATTTTTTACCTATATTTTGTAAATTGCACCACTTTTGCAAAATAAGACTCAACGCAACCTACATAAAACTTCTCAGTTTTAACAAGGCTTTATTTCAGATACATTTTCTTTAAAGTAGCGCTATATTAAATGTGTGTTTTTCTACAAAATCAAAATTGGGCTATTAAAATTTGGTCGCATGTGATGGAAAGTTTATTTGTTTTTGACCCTGTATATAAGGTAACTTCATAAAATAAGTATTTTTGAAAATGTAGTTTGTCTCTGAAAGTAATAAACCCTAATTTTAAGACAAGAAAGAACAGTGTCTTCAGTAAAGTATTTTTTAAGTGGAAAATTAATTTTAGTTTAACAACGTAAAGTTTATCTATTTTCAACGATTTAATTTAAAACCCCTATATTATAATTTATTATTAAGCTATGTCATAATATCGTTAACGTGTATTACTTTCAGACACAAACTACGTTTTCAAAAATACTTATTTTATGAAGTTACCTTATACAGGGTCAAAAACAAACAAACTTTGCATCGCATGCGACCAAATTTCAATAGCCCAATTTTGATTTTGTAGAAAACACACATTTAATATGGCGCTACTTTAAAGAAAATGTATCTGAAATAAAGCATTGTCAAAACTAAGAAGTTTTATGTAGGTTGCGTTGAGTCTTATTTTGCAAAAGTGGTGCAATTTACAAAATATAAGTAAAAAATCAAAATTATCTTATGCAGATGAAATTTTGCATGTGGGCTGGAAACTGCATTTAAAAAAACTTTTTTTAATAACTTTTTTCGATACTTTTAGAAATAACCCCACTTTTGAATTATTTTTTGGAAAAAATTAAAATTTGACAGATAATGCAAATCATGTGACTACCTACTATTTTTTTGCTTAATTTTCATCTCGATCGAAGCAGAACTTGATGTCAAAGTCAAATTTTGAATAAAGCTATTAATAAAAGAAAATCCCATGTGATTCGGACTTTACTGGTGACCGAGCTGGTAACACTGTATGTGAAAACTTCGAAGAAAATGAAGTCTACAACAAATTCATCCGACTTTATCATCATCCAATATACTAAAAACAAGTAGTAAAACAGGAAGAAAATTTAAAATTGTTACTTCATTTTCCAAAAAAAAAACCACTTCGATAAAGGTGTACTCAAGTCGAGCAAAATCATCTTAAAATCCGTTATCCGGTCGCCCCAGTGCGGAATGTGAAAGGCACTAAGAGGATCGACCTCCGTGTGGGTCCATCTCTGACAATACGACATTCCAATCGGTTCGTCTTCGTACTCCTTGTTCTCGAATAATCGCAACTTTTTGATCGCACATTTTAATTAGTCGATAAAATGTGTCTGAACGAGTTTTTTAACACAGTGTTACAATTTATAAAAGGTTACTTTTACAATTTAGAGTATGTAATCTTTAATACAGGGTTTCCCATTTAAAACGAAACAGGCTAAATATCTGGTTTCACGTTGATTTAAAAAAAAACGCTCGGACCCGTCGATTTTTATTTCGAGGGGGACATCTTTTGCGTATATTGTCAATCTTGTTACTTCAAGCCCCTATGAGGCAGGGGGTAAGATCTAAATCTTAAATGGATACCCCTATTTTATATAATTTTTTTGGATTCTGCATAAAAGTCTGAACATTTTTTAATAAAAGCATTATTAGTCTATACTAAACAGTTTCCGAGATATTGACTCTTGGAAAATGAGATTTTTGAACTTTGACAGCGTCTAGCTTTCTAACTGTACGTCTTAGAGTAAAACGGCTTACATGTCCCTATCTTCGATTTTTATTATCTTTCCAATAGTGTCAACTTCCCCGGTTAAACCGGAAGTACTATATTTCTTACAACCGGTTTAACCGGAAGTTGACACTATTGGAAAGATAATAAAAATCGAAGATAGGGACATGTAAGCCGTTTTACTCTAAAGACGTACCGTTAGAAAGCTAGACGCTTTCAAAGTTCAAAAATCTCATTTTTCAAGAGTCAATATCTCGGGAACTGTTTAGTATAGACTAATAATGCTTTTATTAAAAAATGTTCAGAATTTTATGCAGAATCCAAAAAAATTATATAAAATAGGGGTATCCATTTAAGATTTAGATCTTACCCCCCCCCCCCCCCCCTCCTAGGGGCTTGAAGTAACAAGATTGACAATATACGCAAAAGATGTCCCCCTCGAAATAAAAATCGACGGGTCCGAGCGGTTTTTTTTTTAAATTAACGTGAAACCAGATATTTAGCCTGTTTCGTTTTAAATGGGGAACCCTGTATAGGTATAGTAAGTAGTTATTATAAATACGAGGATATACAGGGTGAGTCAGGAGGAATGGGCCAAACTCTAAGGGTGTAATCTATGCATCAAAATAATAAGAAAAACCCAAATGTCGTTACCCAATATTTCATTTGTTTTCAAATTACAGCGTTAAATAAAATAATAATATTGTTAAACCAAAATATGCAACATTGACATTGTTTTAAATAAATCATTGGTTTAGTAAATTTTCAAAAATACCGCCATTAACTACCAAACACTTCCTGGTTCGTTTACAAAGGCTCTTCTAATAATGCATTATGCATCCCTATAGTATCTACTTTTACTTTGTATACCTCATTTTTTAACCAACCCCATAAATTATAGCCCAACGGAGGCCAACTCATAGGACCACCGCGACCAATCCAAACTCTGGAAACTTTTGGTCCAAATATTGCTTGACCCGACGATCGAAATGGGCAGGCGCTCCGTCGTGTTGATAATACCTTTGAATTCTCATGTTTAAAGGATTCTCCTCCAGTAATCCTTGCAATTCATTTTGTAAAAAACTTAAGTAGTGATCCCCTGTAAGGCGAGTTTCTAAAAGAAAAGGGCCAATTAAATTATTGTCGATCATGCCCCACCACACGTTTACTGAAAACCTGTATTGAAAATTATTTTCGACTATTGCGTGAGGATCTTCGTCCGACCATACATGGGAGTTTCGATTATTGTTGATGCCGTCACGGATGAATGTAGCTTCGTCGGTAAAAGGTATGTGCGGTACAAGATGACGATTATTAATTATCCACTCACAAAATTGCATACGCTTGGCGTAGTCTCCAGGTTAAATATTCTGTACACGCTGTACATGGTACAGGTATAAGCCTTGCTCGTGAAGCGTATTGAGCACTCTTTTTTGGAGAATCCCCGACTGAGTTACAATTCTTTGTGAGCTGGTCGTTGCATCTTCTTCTACTAAAGCTAGAACATTTTCTATTTCTTCTAAATCCTGTCGAATGGCTCGTTCGGATGTTACATTAGCACTTGGAAGCGTTCCGGTCCCGCACAGATTGTTAAAAACTCTGATAAAGGCCTTTCTGTTCGGTGTTCTTTGATGTGGAAATCGTTGACGATATTCTTCAGCAGCCGCTGTAGCATTCCCATTACACAAACCATGTTGGCGGATTCGAGATGTATGGCATTTATCCGAAAGTTAACGGTGAATCAATGTAAAATGTAATACTGACACTAACAGGATAGTGACAACACAACAATCAAAAGCGGACAATACCATTTATTACAGGAAAGCTAAATTAATGCAATATTTTGTTTTTGCGCTATAATTTAAAAACAAATTAATATTGGATAACAACATTTGATGCATATATTACACCCTTAGAGTTTGGCCCATTCCTCCCGACTCACCCTGTATTTGGATGATCAGAATTGTATTTATAAAACAGTGGAAAACTGAAATAGAAGGTACCATTGCAAACCTTTCTATTTACTGCTTTATTGTCTATAAGACATCCATGTTACACATACCAATATTGACTAATCAGTAGTCTGCATCGATATATCTCTGCAAGACATGGGAGTAATAAAAACGCCTGACCGACGACCGTGTCTAGCGAGCAAGAAATATAGATATGATCTGATGTTTTATTTCAATGAATAAATCGCTTTCCAGATTAGCGTTGGCGTTGAGAGTCGTCCAGAAATCCCCATGACGTAATCATTTAATCGCACCTATAAACAAACGAGTAGAAATTATTCCGGATTTATTAATACTCATTATAAATACAGTTGAGTACAGTTCCATCCATGCTTCTTCTAAATCTAATAATACAAAATAATTTGCGGCCAGGAATTAACACGACGGCGACGAAGAAACAAAGTAAACGCATAAATACAGGGTGAAAATTTAAAAACTTGAAATGGCCATATCTTAGGAACGAAAAACTGAAGAAAAAAACCCAAAATACAGTTTCTACAAAACGAAGGGGGAACAAAAACAAGCGTATTATCCCACCCTTATCTGCAACCCCTTGGACAGGGTGAGATACACCGCTAAAATCTTAAATAGAAAGGGGGGTCGAGTGATACATCGTTTTGAAGCTCTTGAAAAATGCTTTCCAATGGTACCATAGAAAGCTACATTTCAGGAAATTATTCTCTGTTTATTTAGGAAAACAATAAATGAAAACACAATTTTGAAATTTTTTATTATTATTTAATTAGAGGTTCAAAATGATTTCCGTTGTTTTGAAGACAATAATAAAGCCTACTTTCAAATTCTTCACGTACATTTGCAAATGTTTCTCTGGATATAGCACGGCATTCCTGAACTATTCTATGCTGAAGTTGCTCTAGTGACTCAGGTTGCGTTTTAAAAACCACAGATTTTAGGTGACCCCACAAAAAGAAGTCAAGAGGTGTTAGGTCCGGGGATCTAGGTGGCCATTCAACAGGACCTCTTCTTTCAATCCACTGGTTGGGATAATTATCATCCAACCACTGTCTAACGGGAACTACATAATGCGGAGGTGCTCCATCCTGTTGGAAATGTAGTAAGCGTTCTTCTAAAGATAAATTTCCTAGTATGTTGTGTCCCTCTGACTTTCTAATTCTCGCACTATTAGTGGTTCGATAGACCTCTGTAGCATTTCAGCATACCTGTCGCCATTTAAATTTCCTTGTCTACTAGTCGATGTTCTGCCGTAATTCTATCTGTCATTATTTCACAAAACTGAATTCTTCTGTCCGGGTCGTCGTCACCAAGTTCTTGCAGTATGTGCAGTTTATAGGGATAAAACTTATGAAATTTAAGTACCTTTCTTATTGATTCACGAGATAATCCAGTTGCTACAGCTGCTTGACGAGTTGATAAAGTTGAATTCATTGAAAACTGCCCCAGAATTTCAATTTGCGCTGCTTCGTCGGCTAGTCTCGGTTGATTTCTCTTTTTATTCGCGACAGAACCAGTTTCTTCAAATTTGGCTACTAGTTGGCGAACATACTCCGGGCTTACATTTTAACCTGGATGCCTTTCGTTAAAACGTTGAGCTGTCCTTAAGAAACATTGATCCTGATGGGAACCATAAATGAAAATAATTTCTACACGTTCAGCTGTGCTGTACACCATTGTTAAAGATAAGAAGTGCTGCTTTTCGTTTAAACTGAACCGAAAGTCAACTGTTCTTAAAATAATAATACTAGTACAAGTTACTTTTTAAGTAAATTCTGTGATAATAAAATGCGAATATTTATAAACAATTTTTTTTTTCAAAAAAACCATAGCAAATAAACCAAAACAAAATACCTGTTTAGAATTCTTAAGAGATATCTCTTAATATGCCAGGATATTGGTAGCAATCATTTTGAACATTTAATTAAATAATAATAAAAAACTTCAAAATTGTGTTTTCATTTATTGTTTTCCTTAATAAACAGTGAAGAATTTGCTGAAATGTAGCTTTCTATGGTACCATTGGAAAGCATTTTTCAAGAGCTTCAAAATGATGTATCACTCGACCCCCCCTTTCTATTTAAGATTTTAGGGGTGTCTCTCACCCTGTCCAAGGGGTTGCAGATAAGGGTGGGATAATACGCTTGTTTTTGTTCCCCCTTCGTTTTATAGAAACTGTTTTTTGCGTTTTTTTCTTCAGTTTTTCGTTCCTAAGATATGGCCATTTCAAGTTTTTAAATTGTCACCCTGTATGTCACCGACAACCCGACGAATTCGTTTTTCGCCGGGAGCGTGAAAATTAGATTTTCCATTTTCATAGACGATTGCAAAATCAGTTAATCTAGAGCCCGATTAAACTGGAGCAGTTTTGCAACAGTGTGTCTTTTGGTTAGCCGCGCCTTTTAGTTTATTGACCTTAGTTGCGACACGAATAGTATTTAAATAGTATCGTACTATAAGGAATATTTAATCGATAAAAGTGTCGATTACTTTTTTCTAGTATGCCTCAAATAATGTATTAACAAAATCTGGTATAAAAGGCGACTGTTTAAAATGCATAGAGATTTTCGCGTCCGATTTGTAATAAAGTATTGGGTATGACCTAACAGTTTCGTTATTAACAACTTGTTTAATAATCAAATATGAGTTTTTTTGCATAATTATACTACACTGAGAAGAAAAAATGCCTTCTATTCCTTATAAGAATTCACATATTCTTTATACAACTGTTGCAACTATGCAACAGCAACGCGCTTTCCTACTGTAAGACAACGAAAATCAGCCAATAGGAAATAGGAGTTAATGCTACCATAGAATGGTTTATAGTATAGCCATTATTAAGTGCTCTGAATACTCGCAGTAACAATTATCAAGTTCTATTGGGGGTGTAATCTGGTTTTATATACTGTATTAGTTCCGAATGGCAGTTGTAATGAAACTTGACATTAATCCTAATAATATTTGCTCGCTACGGTTATTAAAGCATATACTTAGCACTAAAAATCAGTTATGTAGTTTTCAAAAATTTAAATAGCTTTTAGTGTGATATTGTTCTTGTCGTTTAACATTGCATATGATTATCTATTATGCAACATGGTTTACTGAGATCGTAAAATTCGTCCATAGATTACAAAGTCCAATACTAATGATGGGTTGTGCGAAATAAGAATATTCTATTGCTTGCTATTGTATCCAGTTGAAAACCGAAGATATTAAATTTTCTTTTAAATTCGTATGCGCCACAGGCAAAAAATTTTGGATGCTACGCCTTTTTTTGGGCTATCAAAACCTAGAGATTCTATGAGTAACGGTCAACAACTTTCATAATTATAAGTATAGGTACACAATAAAAGCTGAAATAAAAAATCTATATTTGTCCAATATGTATACATACAACACAAAATTTTGCCCATAAGGCGTCGGACGTGTCAAATACAGAGAAAAACAAATTAAACGTAAATAAACTTACAATATACGTCAGGAATTGCCTTAAAAACCAATAATTATTATGGGCGGTGCGGTAGTTCTTTAACCCGGTAAGGATTATTGTTTTCAAACATTTTTATTAATAATAATTGCCACATCTAGATAAATTCCAAAATAAGTTTTTAGGTCCAAATTAAAAAAATAACAACAAACAAACTCTTAGTGAAAAGTTAACACAAACATAAAATAAATTCTAAAATCACGTTAAGTAAGTTACCTACTTAAATACAAGAGAATATAAAAAGAAAAATTTTTTTCACTAACGTTATTTTGTAGGAAAAATACGAAAATTGTTAAAAACCGGAGAGGTGGTCACCCTGTATAGCACTAAAGCGGGTTTGATACACTAGCAATTTATTTAATGTGTTAAAAAAAATAAAATTATGATCGTTATTAATTTATTCGGGTCACCCTAATATTAAATTTCAAGTAGGTAAAGAGTTAATACTGAGAATATCATGCATGGCTATTTAAATACAACCTATGATTAAGGCACAAGATGATATTTCCTCATCGTTTATTAATGCACAGCGTCAGTTAGGTGTGATGCGTCCTGCCTATTGAGAAGGACAGGAAGTGTGAAGGTGTACTTTGTATACCTTATATACCTTCTTCTATTGTATCTACTTTCTATGGTCTTGTAACAGTACTCGCACTCGTTTTATTCTTCCATCGTTTGCAGGTACCAAATAATACAATAACAATTGCATGCGATGGAAAACGTTGTCAAAGGCCCGGCACAATAACGAAATCCGCCTACAATGGTTTTATTACGTACCAAGTGTTCGGTACGGAGTTATGGACCTATCTCAAGATTTTTTCAAAAGCAAATTAAATTGCTACGGAGTTCAGGTAATTTATTTTTCTTCGGGAACATCTGCCGCATATCCATCAGTGGCGGCTGTGGTAGAGCACTACTGGAGTTTCGGTGAAAATTTCATATAAATATTAATAAACTTTTAGATATTTGAGGTTTTTTGCGTTTAAAAAAACGAAAAATACTGTTTACGAAAACTGTCATTCTCGTCCAGCCGATTAGGGCTGCCATTAATTATTGAGAAAATTGACATGTTACACAATAGAGTTCAACATTACTTATTTGTTGAAGCCTGTTAACCATTACTGATCTGTATCTATCTATTGCCAAAAAGGAACACGAATTAAGAAAATTACATTTTTTACACAGTAAAACAACTTTACATTCAGCATATTTTCGAATACATTTAAGGAATAGAACGCATAAACGTGTCAGTACCTACGATATATTTTTACTCATATTTTTTTATATGTTTGCCACAAATAAATTAACTTTTTCCCTGGTATCCGGAATTTAAACACACCTTTATCTAAAATATTCAAGTCTGGTATGCAGTCTGGTCAAGTCGTAAAATTGTTGCAAAATTTGGCACGTGGATTAAAACCTTGACTTTTGTCAACTTATCTAACAGTTCTATTGGTTATAATTGATTCATCTAGATTTATTTTATTCGGCATTTTAATTGGGTAATTATGGTGTTAATTTATCAACGCGGTAGGTAGTAAAAATACTACAATATAAAGATAAAAACCAAATTTTTGTCTTTGTCAAGTTAATTAGTTAAGATATGACACTTTTTTAAAGTCAAATTAAAAAATATATTATACAAAATCATTGTTTTTTTAATCAACAAGTAGAAACATTAGGTTTTCTAAGCAAAACCAAACTAACGAAATTATTATATATTTTATCAGTTATAACCTTCGCGATTTTGAAGGAGTAAGCGAGACAACATTCCTAGCCACACTATTTCTTAACTTTGACGGATCCAGGTGTCAGCCCGGTCAAGTGGTGATCATGTCGGCGACACCGGGTTTAACTAAATAATTTGATGTTAGTTTTATGACCGGACGTTTACATCGGTATATTTTTAGGTTAGTTCTGTTTATCAAATCATGGGCAACACGTCAAAATATCAACTACAATTTTGGGTTGCTTCTCATCTATACAGTTCATTTGTATATTTGCTAGCCGAGGAGTTAAATGATATAGCCGAAGCCAGTCCAGAGTTTTTTTTTAATGAACAGTAATGTATTCTGTCTCTATCACTCCCCAAATCTCAGAAGCCTTTTATTATGGGTTTTGGGGAAAACAATATTATGGTCATCCGGATTACGTAAATTTAAAATTGTATGTTGTTAACACCTATATATACCTCATTAAAAGCATCAAACTAAAAAAAAAAATTAGCGATGGTATGCCAAAACCCAAAATGTTAACCTCCCAAGTTGGGTTCAATAAACGCGTGATTAGATCACGAAAAAATAAAAAGTGTGTGCCAGAGATTTTCGTGCCCGGAGACAGTGAAGCGTTCTAGGAGAAAAAAATGATCAGTGAGAATAATTAGATATGGTTAAAGTCAATCGATAAAGTAGTGGGGTTATCTTATCTTAAGCAACATATTTCTTTTTAATGCTGACAAAATCTCTATAAAAGACTGTGTGGTCCATGATGATTTCGTGGGAACAAACCACATTTTTAAATATTTTAATTATTGTACACATGTTAAAGTGCACAATTGAGGATAATATGACAATATTTTTTGTAAAAATGTGCAATGGAGTTTTTCACACGAAACAATAAAATTTTCTACCGATTCAGTTTTTAAAATTTTGAAATATTTATTAACAAAATAATTCACACTCGCGAAACTGGCGATCTACGTCACAACACAAATCGACTACTCGGAAGGGTTTGGGGCTAAAGGTCGACCCTCCGGCATCTACCTGAATGATATGTTGAGTCTGTCTCCTTTTCTATTTAACTTATCGAGACAAGGATAAAGGATATAACTATAATCGGTGGCGAACTGGCAAATAAAAGAGTTGCGTGGATCAATGGGATGACTTTACTAGGTATCTGGACGTCTATTCTCGAAATAGGCGAATGATAATTTCAAGAGAAGTGATAAGTTTTTCTCAAACTGTATTCTTGAAACTTAAAATGACTATTCATTTCCATGACGATGTGAGCATATGATGTGAATGGTCCCTTCTCGCGAGAGAGCGTTCACTTCTCTTAAATTGGAGAATAGACGTCCTGATATAATGTTTTCTACCTTTATGCTTTCGCGGCGTCTTTTTTTTTACGTTGTGCCCTATAATGATGCTAAATTTATACGAATATTTATTGTACGGTCCTTTTTATTACTGAAATCCTTGGAACAGTTTCCAAATTTTTATGTATAATCTGAAGGCAGTCAAAAAATTATTTTCAAACCGATAATGTCATATGACATGACGCAATTTCTTAGTATTTTACACTAGGTCACGCCTGGTATAGACTTAAAAGGTTTGAAGGAAATAATATGATACCTAATAACTTGTCAATTAAGTAGTTCAAAAAATTAAGAATCTATACTATGTCACACATTTCGTCATCTTAGAACCAGAATGTTTTATTTAAAGTGGAATACGAACGTTGTACATGGTGTCCATAGACAATTTACCTTTGAATAAGCAAACAATAATCACGAAAGTGTCATGTAAACAAAGCTAGACACTATTAGACATGCGCACTTTAAAATTTAATTTCTTGCCAAAAAATTGGACTTTCTTCTCAATTTTTGATCAAGTTGGGAAAAAAGGTAATGATTTCTGGCATTTTTAGTAGTAGCCAACCTATCGGATTTTAAGAATAGAACAAGAACAAGTGAATTAAAATAGTCTTATAAAATCGAATATAAATACAAACATAACCAGCAAAATAACCAATCTACGGTGTTATCGCGTGCCTAACCTCAAGTCAAATATTAGTTGGTATATAACTTGTATTGATTTTTACAATTTGGCAAAAACTTGGGTACGTGTAAAACATTTTCAAGCAAAATTTCTTGTTCAGGAATTTGAAAAGTGTTTGCCCAAGAACTTGACCCATGGAATACTGGCTTTATTAAAAACTTAATGTCGGGGTGTACAGATTTTAACCAACCAGCAACTTTGACAGAATTAATTTTCTCATAATCAGACTAAATTACACAAAAACTAGAAATCCGTAAATATTAAACACCCACAATCCACAATAGCTAAGAAAACTACAACGAATCCACAGAGAAACCTTAAGACACCACAACAAAAATGGCGGGCGAGGTTCTGGAGTGTATATTGAGCATGTCAATAAAGTAGGACAGGCCGATAACACGAGGTTTGTGCGCATGCACGAAGGTGTCCAGAAGGAAGGCAGCTGACCGGCGAGTCATGCGCTCGAACGTATTTTTTCACCCATAAAACGTAACTTTTGTAAGCTGTACGTATCTAAAGGTAAATTGTCTATGGTGGTATCACAAGAAAACGTATTTGTTGGTACTCCCGGCAGGAGCTTTAAGGAAAACACAGAATGCAGTATCTCTAGTAACAAACAAATTTCTAAGAAAATGCTCCAATGACGAGGAGGGCCGATTATATTAAGAAAAACCACTATACTTAAATATAACTTGATTTTAAAATAATCACCCTGCAGTGGGTGCTAACGGCATGCTAGTCGAAGCTTTTTCGATTTTCTAAAGGGATGGCAAATTAAAAAAAAAATATCATTGTGGCCATTACAGACTTTAAAGTCTGACAACAACGCCAAATTTTAAACCCGGCGTCCGACAGACTCGCACTGTTGACCTACGACGGGACAGACTCTGGAAATCCGCAACGAAGTTCGATAGTGCCCTTATAGGGATAACGAGTCCCCAAAAAGTTCGCGGGTTGAACCGTCTCGACGCGCAATACACGTGACCTTCCCTACAGCAGACAGTAAAAAAAATTCCCGCCCAGACTGGTGGAAAGGACCCTATAAATTTTATAAAGGAGATGGATAAATGTTTTGATGATTCATATTTACATTTTGTTTATGTGCTATAAGTTTGGAATAATGTAATGTAATATACCTATTAAGTATTTAAGTATGTTCTACTAAGTTTTATGGGCTAACTTTTTAAATCTTATTTTTAGAAGTGTTATTTTATTTTCACTTCAATTTAGTTGGTTCGGACATCTTCTTTTTTTAAACAAATATGTTTAATTAATTATTTTCCTACATAATATATTTTTCTACATACTTAGTACGATATAAATTTCTTCCAATTTTTCTTCACTATTAATTTGTTATATCAACACATCGATTTTTTATATTTCATTAAAGTTTCATTAGGCTTGTATACTTTCTACCATTTTCTCTTCTGCTAACATCATCAGCAATGCTTTTTCTGTCCCCTGATGATAAACGATACTACGTTCGAAACATGTAGTGACCCTTAAGTGAATATTTTTTTCTAATAAATTTGTGGACAAATAGAAAGGAGTTTTTCTTTTGTTTCTATACTTTCAACACCACTGTGAGGATGAACTATTTCTTCAAATTAAATGTTACTAGTTTTTTTACGGGAAGTTGCTATGACTTGTGATAGTCTTAAATCAGGGGCCTTCAACCGGCGGCCCGCGGGCCGCTTGCGGCCCGCCCTTAACTTTTTTGTGGCCCGCATACAAATTTATTAATAAAATAAACATAAATGTGTTTGTATAAATATTGTCTTGAGGTTACTATATTTCAGCAGTTTCAGCTATCCTAAATTTCTCACTTTTTATTTGTTCTGGCCCGGCAATCGATGGGTCGCCTAAATATGGCCCTTCTATAAAAAAATGTTGAAGACCCCTGTCTTAAATGAAACCCTCGTAATTTTTAATTATAACATCTAGGTATTATAATATTATTGCCTTAATTTTTTTTATACAATATAATACACATTGCAAATTTTTTTTTTAAACGACAGGTTTTCTTTCAAATGGTATAAATCTTGTTATTCTGTAGATACTAAAAGTAACACATTATTTAAATATTATCGATTAATTATGGATTTAAGTTAGTCTGCAGGTGTCACCCCATTATTTGGTATGATGAGAAACTGAAAAAATCTTATAAGTTCATATTTTAACCTATTACATATCACACTTACTTAATTTATGTAATTATAGATCTATTTACAAAAACTATTAATATCTTAAAGCTATAACAGTACGGTATAATCGAAACTTTTCAAGGGATCCCGTTTCAATTCCAGAAATGGTAATTTAATTTAATTTGGGGCCTAAAACTAAAATTAAACCGAAAAGGTTCTCTCCGAGAATATATTTATAAGTAAAGTATTTTTGTATTTGTGTGATACCAATATTATAGAATAATTTATTTGATATTATCTTTATTAATGTTATAATAATTATGTAATTATTTACTTACTTTAAAAAGTTCAGTTTTATTCCGATCTTGCATACCTCATTCAAATATTTTTAGAAAACAATATAACCTTTTATATAATACTTAGTATATTATTTAACGAGCGTATAATGATCGCCGTAATAAGCGAGGACGATGTGTATTATTATCCATTATTTACAACCATCCATCTTATTCCATTTTCACTACTTTCAAAATCAATTATTACTATTAAACACACAAATCCAAACTTTAACATTCAAATCAAGATATGTATAGGTATATTAACATTTCTCGGTTCCATAGTAACGGCAATGCGGCGCGACATGAATGACATTAGATAGTCCGGGAGTCTGGTCAGATAACTCGCCGTAGATTATTTTTAGTTATAATGAGATTAATTTTATGTTCTAATGAAGCTGGAACGCCAGCGCAGCGGTAGGTTGGACTAGGGCTGTCTGATAAATCGTCATATAAATTATATAAATCACAGTCCGCTATGGCGATTTTGGTTATTAAAATACAGTTGTGGCTCTCGGATTATTACGAATAATAGACCTAGGTATTACTAACTGGTTGTAAATAAATAATTTTTATAATATGTATTAATTTAAGTAATTTTACATCAAATTCAAAAAAACAATTATGTCTAATGTACTTCTTTTTCTAAAAATTAGTTATTTCGAAGTAATTTTTCGGCTTTTTCATTAAATAATATTCCTTATTTTCTATAGTGCGGTATGAAACATGTTTTGTGTGCAAATAGTAAATTAGGTATTGTCCTATTAGGCAGTTTTCGAAAATATTTATAGGTGAAACAACAAGCATACATCTGATACATAGAAAAAAACTGCACCAATCGCCTTCAATAAAAAAATTTGCATGCAATAGTCTTCATGAACCAAATTCAACTTGAAAATTTGAGCTCCATTATTATTTACCTAATCAATTCTTCGGCATCTTTTTGGTTAGCAATTTATTCTCAGAAGGAGCAGATTCAGACCCTTTCGCAGGTAGGCCCATAATTATTATATTATTAAACGGCTTGCCAAATCCCTTTTCAATAGCACTAGAGTGTTTCAGGAAAAAGAAAATAATAGGATACTTAGAAACCGGGTTCTTCGACTTTCTTCAACCATTCGTAGGATCTTGAAAGTTTAAATTATGAAGAAAAATAAAAACAACCAAATGAATATTCAGACAAAAGGTTAATAGCATTTGTTTCAGGAGCAATTTGAGAACTAAATTATCAATGAATGTTGAAACCCTATAAAATATCAGAAATTGTAAATCAATTTAAAAATTAATTTTAAATTTCCTCTGGTCGGGTTGCTGCGACAATAGCTCTTGCAGATATGCATAACCCACTCCTAAAGCACCTATCAGCGAGACGGACCTTTTGAAGTGAACAATTTTTACACAATTTCACAAAACTAACTTAACAATATTAAACAAATTGTCACTTATGAATTTTTAAAGCATTTCTTTGGAATACTTTTTACTACTTCGCGGGGAAAGGAAACATTATTATCATTATTAATCTTGAAAACGAAAGAAAATGATTCTACTTTTTATTTAAAAATACATTTTAACTTGCGTGTTCGTGTAATAAAAGTTTGATTGGAAAAATGAGGGCAACGACTTACGACTTGCTCTAATATTTAAAACGTTAGAAAAAATTTTCCGCTATCTAATTTTGAAATATTTCGTCAAGCTCATAATTATGGTGTGATATAATGTGTCACAACGGATTAGATAAACAATCAACACCATACAGGGTGGCCTTTTAGTGTGGCAAAGTACAATAGCTCCGTTACTATTTCAAATACATTAAAAATATTAATACAAAAGTTGAAGGGCAGTAAGTGACTTATAACGTAAAATTATTTTTAACTCTATAGGGTGGCTCAAAAAAGCGGAACAATAAAAAATGTACTTTTTTTAAATGGAACACCCTGTATATTTTTTCATTTTTAAATTCTAGATAAAATTATAATTATTTTTTATTAAATACATTATTAGTCTATACTTTATAGTTTCCGAGATATTGACTCTTGAAAAGTGACATTTTTGAACTTTGACAGCTTCTAACTTTCTAACAGTACGTCTTAGAGCAAAACGGCTTACATGTCCCTATCTTCAATTTTTATTATCTTCCCAAAAAAATCAACTTCCGGTTAAACCGGATGTTACTCGAAAGCAGGAAATATAGTTGTTCCGGTTTAACTGGAAGTTGATTTTTTTGGGAAGATAATAAAAATTGAAGATAGGGACATGTAAGCCGTTTTGCTCTAAGACGTAGTGTTAGAAAGTTAGAAGCTGTCAAAGTTCAAAAATGTCACTTTTCAAGAGTCAATATCTCGGAAACTATAAAGTATAGACTAATAATGTATTTGATAAAAAATAATTGTAATTTTATGTGGAATTTAAAAATGTAAAAATATACAGGGTGTTCCATTTGAAAAAAGTACATTTTTTCTTGTTCCGCTTTTTTGAGCCACCCTATAGAGTTAAAAATAATTTTACGTTATAAGTCACTTACTGCCCTTCAACTTTTGTATTAATATTTTTAATGTATTTGAAATAGTAACGGAGCTATTGTACTTTGCCACACTAAAGGGCCACCCTGTATACTTATATAATTTAATGTTTTAAGTAATCTTAACAGTTTTCATAAAATACACGATATTTTTCTTGTAGTTTTATGTACAATTTCAAGACGCAACTCGGACGAAATCGTTTTATGTCGCTTTTTTCAATGGACAATATATTTTTAAACCCCAAGTAGAGATATCCTAAACACGAATATATTTTTGTCAAAATTCCAATTCCAGGCTAATTTAAATGCCGCATCCCAGTAATTAGTGTTAGGTGCCTATTTTCCGATACATTGCCAGTGCGTAGACAACTCATTAACGAACATTGGCTCGAGGTTTTTAGCAACGGCAACTGTCCCAAAATATTAAATTAATAGGTCATACACCCGTTCACAAAACCCAAATAATTCCAAGTCTAATTTTGAAACTAGGAAATAATGTGCGTGTGAAGACAAAATAATAGACCAATCTATTTAGGTGCAGCCCCAAAGTGCATGTACGGGATGTCGCAAGAGTGCTACAATGTTAAGTTACTCCTTTAAGAACAGATTATTTTTAGAACTTCATTTATTTTAATCACGTTTTCATTAGTTATAGTATGTGCAGTTTTTTTTGTTCGTGTTAATGAATGGCACTCTATAAAATATTTTTTTTTAAAATACGTTAGCACAAAAAATGATCGCCATGTTTCTAAGAACCATATTCATGTCAAGATTCTATAGGATTTGATTGAAAACTTACTTCTGCATACCTATACAATCAGTTCATATAATAGATTTTTTTTGCAGTGTAAACCATAAAGGATAAGGTTACTTTCTCGCTCTATTGAGACATCCTGTATAACTGTACTGTAGTAACTAATAATATATCTTTTGTAACAACACTAAAGGCACGTGACAAAGTTGTGCATTAAGTTGCGAAAACTTTTAGTTGTGCTTCCCATCTTCGGGCTAATAACGCCTAACAACCGGCGTCAACCAGCAGAGTGTGAAAATGACAAACACCCTTAGAATATCGTAAAAGAATAGATATCATCAATCATTCCTGCTATAGGAGATATTTAATCGTTAAGGAAAAAATTAATATTATAATCATTATTTTTCCAATGATCTTGGCAACGACGCCAATTTTTGTATATTTTGTATTTTGTCTAGCCATGCCCAGGTCGTTTACCGCTGACGCCAGAGAGTCGATATACCTATCTAATTTTATTTTTAAGTTTATAATTAGTGCAGTAACTTCAGTGGATTCTATTTACGCTAATAATTTGGAAAGAAGTAGTGTTTTCCACACTAGTAAGTCAGCAGTGGCTTTTATAGCTGTCAAGGTCAGAAAAATTATACCAAAAGTATTTTTTCGGTATTCACTATAACCGGAAGTTCACTATAACTATATGAGTGGTTTATTATATCCGGACTTCACCGTATTTTAAAACATTACTTTTTCATATCAAAAATATGTGTAATTGCACATAAATTCCAAAATTAATATATATTTTTAATTTCCATTGTGATATCGTTTTCACCATTAAAAAGCAGTTTGCAATGCCATTTTTTAACTACTTTAATTTATAACTGTACCCAAATATGTACCAATTATTACAATTTACAATGTTATGTTCCGTGGTCTTAAAATGAGTACAATATAAGCCCAAAATTTGTCGGTCTTTTGATAAGTTCTAAGTAGTATTAAAACAAAGAGTAATGGTATTTGTATTTATGCTCATAAAAAAACTAAAATAACAACTTTTATAAAAAAAATTTAATATTTTACTACCAGAAGTTTCACATTTATTTAAATACTTTTTTAATGTTTTACATAATTTAATCCTAAAATGACTCAATATTTTTTATATTACATTACCTTGGATTATCTGGCTCGCGCGTCGACCAGACATGGATTCAAGACGAATGGTCTGTGGTATAATACGAGACATGCGTGACATGCTGTTTCGTTTCTTTTTATAGAAAAACAAGGATAAAAACAGGTGCACAGACAATGCTTGGCTGCTGTAAAATTTGCTGATGTTCCGAGAGAGCTGATTAGTAGAGTGTTGCGGTCAGAACTTGATTTTACTGCGATTTAACCAATCATTTCTGAGAAGTGACATTATTTGGCCAATGAGAATTTGAGTACTGGGATATAAAAGAAACCTTGCTAGTCAACGTGGACTTTTAGAGTAGTATTTGTGAATTTTTATGTTGTTGCTATTTGTAGTTGGTTAATTGATATCCGAGTTGAAATATTGGTAGTGTTAATTCGCGTAACTTTTTTAAAACATCAACATTTTATAGCAAATAAACTATTAACGAACATACTGAATACACTCCTGTGCAATATTAGCAAGTGGCATGTTTTTGCTCGTTCTCCAAAACATATAGGAGTCGATAATTTTGCGTTTATGTTGAACGTACTTTACAAAAATGAATTTCCTCATAAAAGATGCACAATACCCACCAGTAAAATGGGAATTGCATTTGCTTATTTTTGCTGCAATTTTTTTAATTGAAAACCAGAACAAGCCCATGCAAGGAAGTATTTAATATTTTTTTTCAGATTAAGGGTTTAGTACGAAATTACGATTCTATTAGCAATTTCCATTGAAACAATAATTAACGTGACCTGAATGAATTTCTATTACCTACCTATTTCCTTAAGGTTAAGCAGAGACATACATAAATATAAGTATTAATGCAAACTTTTACAAGGTCTTATTTTTCATCTCTGTAAGTTTGGAATTGAAGTATTGCAACACGTTGCGTCGCGATGCCTAAAATTTCGTTCCCGCCAAACACGTCCCTCCACGTTGCAACGCCGACGACGTCGCGCCGGGAGGTTTTTTTTCCATCCCCCGGAACCAAGGACACGGCGGGATCGATTTTCAAAATGGCGCCAACTACGTCTGCGACCTTCGAAAGCCCGCCAAATCCGGTGAGCGGAGATGGGCTTAGCGGAGTTGCCAAACTCAATTGTCAACAGTCCTAAATGACAAGAATACTTCACATTTGAAAAAAATTGTTCGTGTTAATAGTTCTTGGTAAAGAAATTAGAAAAGAACGTGAATTTATTTTCACCCGTAAACAGCTCAAATTTGTCACAATTTATTGTCAAAAAATTGCAACTCATTCTATTTCATTGACTAAGCTGAGGGAAAAGGTAGTCATTTCTGGTGTTTTTAGTGGCTGCCAACCTATCAGATTTTGAGGTTAGAAAACCGTTTTGTTTGTAAGATTTGCTTAAAAATAACTCGTCGTCAGGCGAGTTCTGTGTAATGTTGCTTTTCTTTTAGACTGTTTAACTAGTTTGGACCATTTTTTTTTATTAATGCAAAAATAGTTTGTTGGATGATTAAGTTGCGGTAACAATAAGACCGGATACCCTGTTCATAAATTTGACAGCGTACCTATTCTTTAAGAGGTGATTGGTTGATTATAATTATAGCAATTTTTTTAAATGTCGACCTAATCGACCAATCACGTCACGCTGTCAAATTTACGCTCATGGAGACTCCTATTTGTCATTGTCGTATTTTCAATTTGACTGTTAATCGAACTTGTTTACCCTTTAAGGTTGAATTCTCAACGTCGTTCAATTTATTGCCAACCTATAACCTAACATTTAAATAAAATCAGTATCGTCGGCACATTACTTAGGTAGGTAATATCTGATATATTACAAAAATATCAATTTATTTCATTGCTAATTTTGGGAGAATTGTATAGTGAAAAAACAATGAGTGACAATGACATAATAGTGTTAAAAAAAATCTTACCCGATATTTTTCGCTATACAATTCTCCTAAAATAAGTAATGAAATTCCTCGATATTTATTAAATATGTCAATTATTACCTATAGAATATCAAGTCGATACTGATTTTCTTTAAATTTGTATAAAAGCTAGAAAACATAAATAAATCTACGCGAAATAGGTTGGCAAGCATGTTGATACTCCCACCTTAAGGTTTGCACACATTAACACGAATTAATTCGCCGCGATAACGAAGCGAATATTTCGCGACATAGACAGTGTAAAATTCGTATCTCCATTTGCGCGAAAATTTCACAAGATATATATTTTTTAATGTTTAAGAATTAAATAGCTGTAATATGTATCTCTTGCCCAATTTCATCCCATAACTTATCTTTCTTATATTTTTGTTATCTTCATGGCTTAAATTGTATAAAATCGGATATGTCTTTACAAACTCTATTAACATTTCAGTTGAAGCCATCTTTGATTCGCATCGAAAACGACAGAAAACGCGGCTGGTCGCAAAAGAAATAAATTCGCTGGAGTTTCGTTGTCGCCAAGCGAAATTTTCGCGCCGGTTTGTTGCTCCTCGTTATACGCCGAAGACTTTGAGACAAATATTTAGCGAATTTCGCCGTCGCACCGAATTATTCGCGCCAGTGTGTGCATACCTTTATGGTGGATGTTTTTGTCGTACGGTACGTAATTTGACTTCTTTAACACATCAGAATATAGAATAAGATGATAATCCAATTTAAAATAAAGTAAAGGATGTAGCCTTTAAAGAAATAAAGGCGTAATTAAAAATAATTTGGCAACACTGACGTGGGAGGCTCGACTGTGACGAGACGAGAAGTGTTAACTTACATCAGTCTAGACCCGGACTACGCTTTTTAGATCAAAAATGGATTAATTCTTATATAACAAATAAATTTTTTTTAAATAATCTAAGCCCATAATAATTATAGTGAGGCATTTATTTCCTATAAATTTAAACAGTGATTAAGGTTTTTTCTAACAAGGATTAAGTTGTCAATATTTTTAAACAGTAGCGCTTTCTATAACAAAAATCATCCAATATCTGTTCTAATAAATAAACTAGTAACAAATCAAGGTGTAATTTAACAAAAAAATAAACAAATAAATTATGTAATACCTACATGCACAAACAAACAGCACACCTCACATTCATTCATCCATTCGACCAATCGTCAATAACCAAATAAAAAACAAACAGACAAACAGAAATTAATCCGTCTTCGCGGTTGTTCTTGGTGAAATTGCTTTAACTGGATCCGTCGCGTCGCACAGACAAGGACACGCAACGCCTTATGCAATGCGTGAAAAAGAGAGAAAGGAAGATCAACAGGAAGGAAAATTTACAAGCAGACATGCAGCGGCCGACCTTGATCTGATGCGAAAAAAACGCGTGAGCTTTCCAGCGTTGCCGAATTGATGACGTAATAATTAATGACAGGTTAACTAGTGAACTCCTTTAGAAGGTAGGATGGTAAAATACTGCTTTTTTGAGTTTTATTTTTATTTTAAGGAAGTGCAAATTACGCAATTCATATTTTGAAGGCTAATTCTCTTTTCTAAATATTATCGTTTTTAATCAAATTTTAAAGTTAAAATGTAATACCAGGGAAGGGAAGTTCATCCAGAGAATTAATGTTAAGCCAATATATGATAATTAGTCAAATTCCCGTCAATTTAAAAAGAAGGGAGAAAAGTGAATTTTACACTTTATTCCAAGAGTTATTGCAAGGTGATGAAGATCGTTTTAAGATGTACCTACTTTCGTTAAAACTTGCTCCATTTTTCTAAACTCACGCTTTTACGCGAACGAAATTGATGTTTAAACAGAAAATCTGAGCATGTAAAGACCTGCACTATCACGTCCTTTCACGTGAACACACCGTATGACAATACTGTGTCTCTTGTTAATCTGTACCTACAGGGTGGCCTTTTAGTGTGGCAAAGTACAATAGCTCCGTTACTATTTCAAATACATTAAAAATATTAATACAAAAGTTGAAGGGCAGTAAGTGACTTATAACGTAAAATTATTTTTAACTCTATAGGGTGGCTCAAAAAAGCGGAACAATAAAAAATGTACTTTTTTTAAATGGAACACCCTGTATATTTTTTCATTTTTAAATTCTAGATAAAATTATAATTATTTTTTATTAAATACATTATTAGTCTATACTTTATAGTTTCCGAGATATTGACTCTTGAAAAGTGACATTTTTGAACTTTGACAGCTTCTAACTTTCTAACAGTACGTCTTAGAGCAAAACGGCTTACATGTCCCTATCTTCAATTTTTATTATCTTCCCAAAAAAATCAACTTCCGGTTAAACCGGATGTTACTCGAAAGCAGGAAATATAGTTGTTCCGGTTTAACTGGAAGTTGATTTTTTTGGGAAGATAATAAAAATTGAAGATAGGGACATGTAAGCCGTTTTGCTCTAAGACGTAGTGTTAGAAAGTTAGAAGCTGTCAAAGTTCAAAAATGTCACTTTTCAAGAGTCAATATCTCGGAAACTATAAAGTATAGACTAATAATGTATTTGATAAAAAATAATTGTAATTTTATGTGGAATTTAAAAATGTAAAAATATACAGGGTGTTCCATTTGAAAAAAGTACATTTTTTCTTGTTCCGCTTTTTTGAGCCACCCTATAGAGTTAAAAATAATTTTACGTTATAAGTCACTTACTGCCCTTCAACTTTTGTATTAATATTTTTAATGTATTTGAAATAGTAACGGAGCTATTGTACTTTGCCACACTAAAGGGCCACCCTGTATAACGGGTAACGGGGTTAGAGTAAATAGTGAGTGGCAATACAATCCGGGTTTGTGCATGAACGATCACCAGTTGCAAATTTAGAACAATTACAAGAAAAGAGTAAGTATCCAAGAATGTGGTAACATTTCTCCAGAGATGCTGGTCAGCACTTTCGAAAATATGAAGAGACGTGCGGTGCGAATTTATGCTTGGAGCATGGCAAGGTGGCCAATTTCAGCAACTTATGTAATTATTTTTCTTTTTCTTTCTGTATATTCTTTGTTAATTTTGTAAACCACAAAAATAAATTTGTATTTGTCTACTTATTTTATTACTCATTAGTTTGGCATATCATGTCATAATACGAATTTGACAAAATTTTAACCTAGATTTGGTTAGATAATATATCGTCCCCATATAATTGTGATCTAAAGCAAGCCATACGTTTTTTAATCCAAGCCCTCTTTGATGCAAATAATTTTTGCTCGCACGGTATAATAAGAAATTCTATAAAAAATATTGCTGTAATATCAGATATTAATAGCAAAATCTTGGAAAGTTCCACATCATTGAACATTGATTTAAATCTACGGTCATGGGCCAAACTTTCAGTATCAAGGTTTGGAATTTTTTTTCTGATATTTAACATTTGTGTTGCCAAATGATCGGTATATCCCCGTAAATTAAATGTTTTAGTTTAATTCTGCATTCTCTTCGTGTAGGAGTAAAAAATTAGTAGTTATTTTCAAAAACTAGGTTAGGGAACTTAAAAATAGATCTCTACCTATTTCCACGTAGAACATTTTTTTCGTATGAACACATTATTTATTTAAATTTGAGTGGGTACCAATTAAAAAGGTTTATGCTATGTATATTAGTTTAGTAATCCACTTTACATATTAATTATATTTCGGGAATGTCCCGTATACAAATCGAGAATTTCAGAACATTGACTTATAGCTACCTACACGTGTTGTTGTTGGCTGACCTTCAGAAAAATACTTCTTACAAACCTATAAAATACCAGAGATATTCTCCAAGAAAAAATATTGTATTTAAAATGTTTTAAATGTATTATTTTTTCGCACAGACACGTACAAACTCAAGGACGACAATAAAATTGATTATAACCTGGTAACACACCTTAAATAAATTAGAATATTAATAGCTTTCAATTTTTAAAACTTTAAATGTTAATTTTTCAACCTAGTAAACCAGTGTGCTATAAAAACAACTGATTTACTTTATTTACTTAAAACGCACTTGTTAATTGGAGATAAGGCATTGTAAAAGAAAAATAATTTATCCGTAGACTGTATATTATGTAGTTATAATACTTATAGAAAAAAATCTTTAAGTTACCGTAAGCTAATCAAAGCAATTTTCTTTTTACAGGTTAAACACCCTTACACAACGGACTTGGATCCTACAGACCGAAAACGACAACACGCTACGGGCTTTGTAGATCTTTTTGCCGATACGATTTCCATAAAGTTAATTGGTACATATAACATCAATATTAAATACCCTTGAATTATTATAATATGTGATTATCTTTGCCCGAGACAAGTTACGTATAACACAAAAACAAGACAAAAAAATTGTAAAATAAATACATTGAGAAAGAAAGGAAACATCAAATGAAAAAGTTTCGTTTTTAAGATTAATCTGGAGTTTTTGGTTTGAGCTTTCCTGTCCTGTCCTAATCCTGAAAGTATTTTTACTTTACTTACATACATAATGCAAGCTTGACATTTCAAAACATTCAAAATGTCACCTTTTTTACCCACTTTATACCCCGATTGAAGGTAAATTATCCTGGTGGAAAGTGATTCATTTTGACTTTGCGATATTAATTTTTGTAACTTTTAGATTTTATTTTAGGAATGTGTAGGCATGAATTCGGTAAAAGTCTTATGGTTTCGACTGAGAATCAAAAATTGAAAATTCCGCCAAGAGTAAAGTACCTCAATTTCAGATTTTTTTATTATGAATTATTGAATGATTAAATAAGAAAATGCGCTTATTTTGGACAAAAAAATTATGATAATAATGACAAATTTTGATCCTTCCTCATATACCATAAAACGTTACTCGGATTTGATGGGTGTTGTTTTGGTTTGAAAATGCAGAACTTTCAACAAATCAAAGATACACAATTTTTCCATATATGATGCGCACTTTCTGCCGGTTACTAACTGTATATAACTTTTTCTAATTTGGTATCATAACAAGTCTATTACGATACGCATTTGCGTATCGTAATAAAGCTATTTTGATACGCGTTTTTTCTTTATTTGATGTTGGTAACATTTAAATGTTTTATTTCATTGACTTGCGCGGCCTTTGTGATTTACGAGAAAACCCATTTTTCGCAGAGGAAAAATAGCTTGATAACCTACTTTTTTATTCTGTGTGGATAACAGTCATGTATGTTGGTTGCATAAATATATAAATTAATCTTTTGTAGATGCTTCAAGCTATCATTTTCTGCCAAATCCTATCCAAAATTCAATCTACTAACCTTCCAATGTCGATTTTAACTTTGACTTTATTTGAATTTTCCATCATCCCTATACTAAATTGCAACGCCGTGACGTAAAATCACGTCTTTTGAAATTCGAAAAAAAGTAGCAAAATCGCCCGAATTTCCGAACTCTGTCTATGTACCTACCGAATGTACAAGGATCACACAACGTATTCCGTCCAATTTCAAATCTCATATCGCTAAAATAACTTTAGAATCTCGTGGTGAAAATGGGTCAATAAATCAAAAAATTACAGTTCGCAAAATATTTTTTGTTGTCCAGAGGCTACTATGATAAAAAATAGTATTACCAACATAAAATTTAGACATAAAAATTTACAAATTAGAAAAAATAGTATAACGTACGTGTTATATAGGTAAAGCAGTTTTAAGCACTTGTCCCGCACTTGTCGTCGTTTTTTAACATAGTCGCGTGCTATAAAATGATGCTTTATAAAACGTGTACGTTAATATACTATTTTATACTTTCATAGACAACTTTAAAAATAAATTTTGTATTGCAGAACACGGTTTAAAACAAAATAAACAATAATAAGTCTAATGCAATAATCTCTGGGCAAACAAAAATGTGTCAGTTTGAAGATTTATGTATTATTTAATAAACTAGTTATATAATATAGGAGATGATACGCATAGGCGCCTGTATTATATTTGATTAAAATTTGTACTTGAACCTTGATGTCCTAATTTAAAAAAAGATGGGGACAATGCGAGTTATTACTTATTAAATACATCTAAACGTTAAGTATACAAATACTTATCCAATCAAATTTAATTTACTGTTAGTACCTTTGAGGCCCGAAAAAGTGTAAGTTATTGTATTTGCTTTGTCAAATTTAGATGTAGGCAAATCCTTGTAAGAATTCCACTCTCAATTTCTAAATAACACACCTTATCGGGATCTAAAATTATCTTCACCAAATAATTTTTTCGTCATCCACACGTCGAAAAGGTTATCTACCTCGATAAATGGAAAAAACTGCAGCCTTGAAATTTATGTACTAGTCTCGACCTTAGTATGTAAATGTTCACATATAGGAACCGCGACGCATTAGATTTTATGTCATTTGTATGTTAATCAAACAGCTGAAAATACATAATGAATTGGCGTTACGTCTTTTTATTTCCAGGTTTCGATTATTTAATTCCTGCTTGTCAACCATGTCTTTTACATCCTTAATAACTTTTAACAATAGGGAACTTGACAAACATTTTAAATGGGGAAAAAATTCTATTAATCATAAGTATATATTGTCATAAAACATATGACAGCAAAAAAAAAACAACATATTTCGTCCCAAAAAACCGCTAGCAAGATTTAAAAATGCCCCAAAATTCAAATTTAATGAACAAACCCGAACAAACCCAAGCAGGTAAAAACGGGTCGTGACGTCAAGAAGTATAATTCGTGTGTGGCATCCACGAAATAGGTTATAGGTTGACAACAAATTGAACGACGTTAAGAATTCCACCTTAAAACAACAATACAATAACAATAACACACGGCAATCCAAATGCAAACTCGGTAGCTCGGCCACCGGTCAGGATGACGGATGACGGAAAAGTCATACTTCGTGACGTCATCGGGCTTGGCGCGCTTAAAAGGTCGTTTGAAATGCTTTTGACACGCGCGAAACTAAAGAATTTTTACCAAATTATTACTGATTTTTAAGGAGTAATAATTGGGGAATATTTTTTTAGGCTAACTAAATCATATTATTGAAAAAAAAAATTGGAAAGTTCCCTATTATTATGCATGTGGTTTAATAAACTTATAGTATGTATTTGCTTAGCTCGATACATCCTCATCAAAAAAAAAAAATGTTAAAGTAGCAAGATTAAATTTTTGAAAATTATAGACATGAACATAACATTGTGTATCGTAGCTTTCTGCACAAAATGGATTTGGCTCCTTTTATTTTATTACCATCTGCTACAGATCTTTTGTTAAACTTTTATATTGTTCAGATATTTACCTTTTTAAAAGATTATAAGAAATAGGGTAGTCCGAATAAAATCTTTAAACCTATAGATTTTAATCAAAAGTACACAAGCCGCGGGCAGTTTAAGAAACAGCATGTCAAAACTATGATAAAGTATAGCTTCAAATAAGGGATGCGCTTAACTAATACTACCTCGTGGGTTATTATACAGGGTTAGTTGCAGGGTTGACATGATATATATCATGATATTTATATCTCGATATATATCATGATATTTATTATTAAAAAATTACTTTTTTTTAAGTGCTGAAGAAACTCTTAACAACGATATTAAACAAATTTTTGGAAATTTTAATTTACCGCCGAATGTTGTATGGTTTGGGTTGGTATTACGAATCATTATTATTTTTCATTACTGAAGCGTTCGTCGACGCGACTGTGCATTGTGTGTGCTTTTTTTTTATTACAACGTTAATCCGTAATAAAATTTAAATTTTAAATGCCAAAATAAAAATATAATATTTACTTAAATATCTAGTTCCTTGATTTTACTTGGCTACCTACTATAGTATGGTTTTACCTGTTTCAGCTGAAAAAAATTATTTGATATATATCCGATATTTGATATTTATATAAATATCATGATATTTGCCAACCCTGGTTAGTTGAAATAACCGGAACGGCTTATTTTCTTCAAAACTACCAAGGCTAAATCAATGAATTTTGGTACAGGTGGATAACTTAAAAAATTGAATTAAAAATTGAATTAAAAATTGACAATTGCGACGTTGCCAGATTTTTAGTTTTTTCTGTAACTCAAGGAATGTTTTTTTTTATTGAATTCGATTCCTCCCATCAACGTTACCTTTTCCTGATAGTAACAAATTTTTATCTCAAATAGTTCTATGGGGAAAAAGTTACTTAGTTGCAACTCTAACTATAAAAAAATCCAATCAATTTGTATTTGAAAACGTTTGAAATAATGTGAAAAGGAAGGTTGGTAGCCATAATGTACCTAATAGTATCTATAACGATAATAACAAGTTAGGCGGGTGGACACACTGACACCTTAAACTAATCAGGATGTTGCCAGAGTTATTTAGCAACAACACTAGCACTATATGAGGTTAACGATGTTAGCAGGATGTACCCAAAATCGTCTTTTTCTCTTCGCTCATAACTTCTTCGGCGGTTTACCCACCACAACAAAATGATGTCTTCATCCGAGGACATGTTAAAGAATACTGTTATAGAAGCAAGTTTCTCGAGTGTGCAGTGACAACTACTAACAATAACATAGCTAGTAAAAATTAAAATTCTGTCAAGCAAATCTGGAGCCTCTCGATATTTTGCAAACAAAATAAGGCCTTTCGATTTTGCGTTAACATACAAATAGTACACGCGAGGTATTAAAAATCTTTGTAATTGTTCCGACAAATGTTTATTATTGAGTAGTTAATGAGTAATAATAATTATAACTTACTGTTTAGTGAGTTTAAATACAAATATACTAACTTCTTAATTCAAGTATAGGTCAAAAGTTAGTACATAATACAATTCTGAGTGAAAAAAAATTCACGAAACCTATAATATGAAAGTAATGTTTACTAGCTATGTTATTGTTAGTGGTTGTTTGTTAGCTGTTATTATCGTTATCGATACTATTAGGTACATGTCTACCAACCTTCCTTTTCACATTATTTGAAACGTTTTTAAATGGAAATAGATTGGATTTTTTAAAGTTAGAGTTGTAAATAATAAACTTTTTTCCCATAGAACTATTTGATATAAAAATCTGATACTATCAGGAAAAGGTAATGTTGATGGGAGGAATCGAATTCAATAAAAAAGAGTAGTGTTACATTTGAAAAAAAAAAACATTGCAATCAAATCAAACACATCTTCAATGAGCCTAATGAATAAAAATTAAGGAATTACTTTTCAGTACAAGCAATTGCTTGACTAGCAAATGCTATAAGTAAAAGCAATTGCTAGATCTGAATATGAATAAATACGTAAATACAATAACGTTGGTCTATTTATTTAGTACAATAGTAATCTGTTACGTTTTTGTGGAAAGTAGGAAACTTATATTTGTGATATGGCAGATTTCAGTAAAAATGAGGAAAGTGATAGTAGTGATGAAGAAATTAAAGACAAGCAATTGATATTCGTTCACAAATTGAAGGAACATAAATAAATCTCTCTGACCACAACCGTTTAGCTTCCACAACAGCTTGAGTACTTGTAGGAAATTTAATAAAAATATTGGCATTCTCCAAAACTGCAACCATTACAGAAGCGTATGTCTTACAGACAGTAGTTTGGTGAACACAGAGTTATTCACCTACAGAATTTTGAAAGCCCGGATCCGACAATTTTCACAGAAAGATTTTAATCTTAGGCGAAATGCACCCCTCGCCTTTTACCAGTATCAGTCAAAAAATAATTTGCCAACCACTCAACATTTTCGCAGTGATGAAACCGATATATTTTTCTGAAATCATCATATCAGCAATTTTACGTACCTACACTGTAGATTTTTCTTTTACGGACGTTCATATATTCAGCCATAATTAAAGACACAAATTAAAAGCAACGCACGTGTATGCCGCGGAGAACTAAAGTTGACTGCTACCAAGCAAATGATGCAGGGGTCGACCTACCTTAAAAAGTTAAAAGCAATCGCTACACTATAGAAAAAGCAATTCCTTAATTTATTCATCACATTTTTTAAGCAAACCATAGCAATTGCTTCTATTTTTTAAGAAAAAACATTGACTAAAACCAATTCCTGCACTTTTAAGCAATCGCTGGACGCAATAGCAATAATTACTTTAGTTTTTATTCATTGGCTTTCAAGAAATTACTTCGATTTTATAAAAAAAAATAGAAACTAACAAATTACTAACCTAGTAGGTAATAGTAACTATAAAAAATTAAGAACTAAGCTTCTTATTCTTTAGTTTATTTGTGGTTTCTTAAATGCATTTATTTATTTTCGGATTTTAAAGGACATTTGCTGTCCTTTCACACCTTTCAAAAGGACAAAGGACATAATTTTGAAATAAAGGACTGTCCTTTCAAATAAAGGACGGTTGGCAACCCTAGTCGCAATTGTTAATTTATAATTCAATTTTTTAAGTTATCGACCTGTGCCAAAATTCATTGATTTAGCCTTGGTCGGTTTCAAGAAAATTAGCCGTTCCGGTTATTTCAACTAACCCTGTATGATAAACTCGCATTTTTTTAAAGAAACATTAATGGGATATTTTTATTTTATATCCATGATTAAGACAACTGAAAAAGCTTCCAATTCTGCTTGTATTTCATAGTTAATGTGTTCACCCGGTAATACTTTATACATATTTGCAATTGTTTATATTTTATTATAAAATTTTTAAGTGCTGGTGGGTTTGCACAAACCACAAAGTTCGTTATCGCACCCACAACGAACATAAAGTTCAGAAAATATTAAATATATTCAAATACGTCTTGATATCATGATACAAAAAAGCGCGTGTCAAGGCCGAGGTTTTTGAAACACATTACTCAACCGACAATCTACGCACATTTCTTTCCTGCCGCTACTCTATGTTTTATTGTTATGCCCTGGGAAATTATTATTATTGTTATTATGTAATGCAATTTCCAAATTCCGAGTGAGTCGTTTTTAAGAGGACTATTATACCTAGATATTTAAAAATCGTTAGTTTATCTCGAACCGTTATCGAATGGAAAATGGCACTAATAACTAATAGCAATAGAAGTTTAAGCAGAGATGAGGAGGCTTAAGGCCATGCAAGTGGTTCATAACGACCCCTGTTGCTAACTCCACTTCTCGTCTGGGTCATGAGTCATGATGTGGGTTCCGATTGTTCCGAACCACAAACATTTATAAACCGGCAGGCGCTATTTTTAGCACATTAGATCTTATTGTTACGTGACCTGCGCAAGGTTTGGTGGTAAACATTTTACACCACTTATAGTATCAAATTGAATATTTATGTATCTACAAAAGCACCGAAATTAGACATTCCGTTAAAACGGGACGAAGGGTCGTTGATAAACATGTTTAGTAGAAAGAGAGGCAATGTCACCTAAGTAAAGCAATATTATTACTATGTTCGACCAACGAATATTAACAAATCTTGTTAATGTTCGTTGGTTCGACCCAGGCGGTCGTGGCGCAGACGTTGATCAAGGAGACAGGCCCGTACTTTACTTGCTTTTGAGCCTTAAGTTGTTTTTTGGTGAGTTTTTGACGTTTCTGTTTTCAGACTAGTTTAATTTGTATTTAAATTGTTAATTTATGTTTTATTAGGTAAGGTAGGTAGCACAAGCACTTAAGCATTATTGTTTATTGTATGGTATCAAATAGCTGGGTCAACCAAACCTCGATGGTCACTGCAAGCACCAAGAGAACACTTTTACGACAAAGGTAGATCCTTCCGGTTTAATCTGTTGTGACGAATAGTTTCTTGCAACAGGTGTGTTCGCCATGTAGGTATATATTTTGGTGCGATGCGATAATTTATGCGAAGCAGTTACTAACTGGAAACTGAACTTTTTAAAATTACCTATATACAGGGTGTCTCACGGTGACGTCCATTAGAATATTTCAGAAATTAATGCGATTTGAAGCCTGCAAATTTGGAGAATGGGGTTTTTGGATACACTCTCTTCAAACGAAATAACAGCTACCTAATGCGACTTCCGGTTATACCGGAAGTTGTCACAAACTTGCTTATTTTAAATAGAAACCCTGTATAATAAATTGTTCTTGTGTTCCTTTTTTCATTTCCAATAACTTTCCATAAAAAGTTTTTTGTCTTACTCTATACGTTTCTAAGAAAAAAATTTTTTTTCTCAAATTTTGACCTTTAATATGGCGTCGCCTAATATTGAATATATTTTCAAAGATATAATAAGGAAAACTCGATATTCCGGTTAATGAAGGTAGAAAAATGGAATTTTAGATACAGAAAAGTGGAAAAAACAGTTTTTGATCTGTATCACAAAATTTAAAAAACTTATCATCTTCAACTTCAAAATCAAGAGTAGCTATATTATATCCATCCACATCTTCTTCAATGTGATCATCCCCTTGCTAAAAGTCGTTTAACGTAGAAAGAAACCAACCCACTTGGTCGCATTAAATTAGTATTGTGGTCAACCAAGTGGGTTAGGATCTTTCTGCAAAAACTCAATCAAACGGAAGTTAGGAAAATGGGTTGGTTATTACAATAAGGGTTATGATATTTAGTTGGTAGGTTTACGCAATTCAAAATATTTGGCATTTAGATATTGCTTATAAGCCTGGTTTCAATTTGCCGAATTGTGGGTTGGTCGTTGGTAGGTTTCTGCATAACTACGTCCAACTGACAATTACACGCGTCTCTAGAAACATATTATTGCTTTGTTTATCATGGATTTCTTGCCAAAAATCAAATACTGCTTGATTATTGGAGGGTTTTACAAAAACCATAAATAAATTTAAAATTATTCTAGTTAGGTATAGGGACACCCTATATGGTTAGATAGAAAATGTTCTCGCCTATCTATTTAATGAACTAGCAACGTAGTATCCTGTTTAAAAGAATTTAAATTTTATAAAGATAAAAATTTGTAACTTTTTCACTTCCCTGTATCTAAAATTCCATTTTTCCACAATTTATTAACGAGCACCATAATACGTAATTTCACAACTGGGATTTATAAGATATTCAATTTTAGGTGACACCTTGTTAAAAATTTAAGAAAATTAATTTTTTCTCAGGAACGGATAGAGCAAGACAAAAAAACGTCTAATAAAAGTTATCTGAAATAAAAAAAGGAACACCAAAAAATATATTATACTGGGTGCTCCATTTAAAATAAGCAAGTTTGAGACAACTTCCGGTATAACCGGAAGTTGCATATGATAGCTGTTATTTCATTTGAAGAGAGCGTCCCCGAAAACCCCACTATCCAAATTTGCAGGATTCAACCCGCATTACTTTCCGAAATATTCTACTGGATGGTCACCGCATACCTATACCTATTTTACTAAAAAAGGGGATCAAATTAAAGATTACTCAGTTTGATAAGCTGTCCAAATAAAATTTCCCAAGGATTTCTACAAGTACTTGCCCTTTCCTTATAATAAACATTGTGATTAGATTATCAATTTCTTTTTAAATGGGACTTTGACGGAAATAAATACGCGTAATACATTTTTATTTTTTATGAATGCATCATATCGATTATGCAATGTTTATTAGGTAAAAATTTAAGTAAACAAAAGCCGGGTGGTTATCGAATGGAAAATGGCACTAATAACTAATAGCAATAGAAGTTTAAGCAGAGATGAGGAGGCTTAAGGCCATGCAAGTGGTTCATAACGACCCCTGTTGCTAACTCCACTTCTCGTCTGGGTCATGAGTCATGATGTGGGTTCCGATTGTTCCGAACCACAAACATTTATAAACCGGCAGGCGCTATTTTTAGCACATTAGATCTTATTGTTACGTGACCTGCGCAAGGTTTGGTGGTAAACATTTTACACCACTTATAGTATCAAATTGAATATTTATGTATCTACAAAAGCACCGAAATTAGACATTCCGTTAAAACGGGACGAAGGGTCGTTGATAAACATGTTTAGTAGAAAGAGAGGCAATGTCACCTAAGTAAAGCAATATTATTACTATGTTCGACCAACGAATATTAACAAATCTTGTTAATGTTCGTTGGTTCGACCCAGGCGGTCGTGGCGCAGACGTTGATCAAGGAGACAGGCCCGTACTTTACTTGCTTTTGAGCCTTAAGTTGTTTTTTGGTGAGTTTTTGACGTTTCTGTTTTCAGACTAGTTTAATTTGTATTTAAATTGTTAATTTATGTTTTATTAGGTAAGGTAGGTAGCACAAGCACTTAAGCATTATTGTTTATTGTATGGTATCAAATAGCTGGGTCAACCAAACCTCGATGGTCACTGCAAGCACCAAGAGAACACTTTTACGACAAAGGTAGATCCTTCCGGTTTAATCTGTTGTGACGAATAGTTTCTTGCAACAGGTGTGTTCGCCATGTAGGTATATATTTTGGTGCGATGCGATAATTTATGCGAAGCAGTTACTAACTGGAAACTGAACTTTTTAAAATTACCTATATACAGGGTGTCTCACGGTGACGTCCATTAGAATATTTCAGAAATTAATGCGATTTGAAGCCTGCAAATTTGGAGAATGGGGTTTTTGGATACACTCTCTTCAAACGAAATAACAGCTACCTAATGCGACTTCCGGTTATACCGGAAGTTGTCACAAACTTGCTTATTTTAAATAGAAACCCTGTATAATAAATTGTTCTTGTGTTCCTTTTTTCATTTCCAATAACTTTCCATAAAAAGTTTTTTGTCTTACTCTATACGTTTCTAAGAAAAAAATTTTTTTTCTCAAATTTTGACCTTTAATATGGCGTCGCCTAATATTGAATATATTTTCAAAGATATAATAAGGAAAACTCGATATTCCGGTTAATGAAGGTAGAAAAATGGAATTTTAGATACAGAAAAGTGGAAAAAACAGTTTTTGATCTGTATCACAAAATTTAAAAAACTTATCATCTTCAACTTCAAAATCAAGAGTAGCTATATTATATCCATCCACATCTTCTTCAATGTGATCATCCCCTTGCTAAAAGTCGTTTAACGTAGAAAGAAACCAACCCACTTGGTCGCATTAAATTAGTATTGTGGTCAACCAAGTGGGTTAGGATCTTTCTGCAAAAACTCAATCAAACGGAAGTTAGGAAAATGGGTTGGTTATTACAATAAGGGTTATGATATTTAGTTGGTAGGTTTACGCAATTCAAAATATTTGGCATTTAGATATTGCTTATAAGCCTGGTTTCAATTTGCCGAATTGTGGGTTGGTCGTTGGTAGGTTTCTGCATAACTACGTCCAACTGACAATTACACGCGTCTCTAGAAACATATTATTGCTTTGTTTATCATGGATTTCTTGCCAAAAATCAAATACTGCTTGATTATTGGAGGGTTTTACAAAAACCATAAATAAATTTAAAATTATTCTAGTTAGGTATAGGGACACCCTATATGGTTAGATAGAAAATGTTCTCGCCTATCTATTTAATGAACTAGCAACGTAGTATCCTGTTTAAAAGAATTTAAATTTTATAAAGATAAAAATTTGTAACTTTTTCACTTCCCTGTATCTAAAATTCCATTTTTCCACAATTTATTAACGAGCACCATAATACGTAATTTCACAACTGGGATTTATAAGATATTCAATTTTAGGTGACACCTTGTTAAAAATTTAAGAAAATTAATTTTTTCTCAGGAACGGATAGAGCAAGACAAAAAAACGTCTAATAAAAGTTATCTGAAATAAAAAAAGGAACACCAAAAAATATATTATACTGGGTGCTCCATTTAAAATAAGCAAGTTTGAGACAACTTCCGGTATAACCGGAAGTTGCATATGATAGCTGTTATTTCATTTGAAGAGAGCGTCCCCGAAAACCCCACTATCCAAATTTGCAGGATTCAACCCGCATTACTTTCCGAAATATTCTACTGGATGGTCACCGCATACCTATACCTATTTTACTAAAAAAGGGGATCAAATTAAAGATTACTCAGTTTGATAAGCTGTCCAAATAAAATTTCCCAAGGATTTCTACAAGTACTTGCCCTTTCCTTATAATAAACATTGTGATTAGATTATCAATTTCTTTTTAAATGGGACTTTGACGGAAATAAATACGCGTAATACATTTTTATTTTTTATGAATGCATCATATCGATTATGCAATGTTTATTAGGTAAAAATTTAAGTAAACAAAAGCCGGGTGGTTATCTATACACGAGGCAAATATCAGACTGACATCAATGAAACGATAATATTTATGTTATTTTTTTGTTTCAATAATAATGCATATTTTTATATGCGACATTATATTAGCGTTGACCGACCAAACAATATTTATATGATTTTTATTCCGCAATCTTTGAACTTACAACAGTTTTATCAAATTTACAGTAATTGATTAATTCAGGGAAAAATGTGGTGATAGTTTCGTTATAAAATAGTATAGTGCCAATTTATTTAGAAAATGCAACTACAGCATTAACGTTGTTGTACAGGGTTATCCAACCAACACTAGACAAGGCGATTTTTTGACTTTTCCTGTACTTTTATAAAAAAAACTGAAATAGCCATCTTAAGTCATTTTCTCCCGCGAATTCGAATATCTTCAGCAAAAAACAATTGAACATCAAACAAAAGTACTAGGGGTCACTTTGATATTTTTTTAAATGGGATGCCGTATTTTTAATGAGCTTATCCGATTTCTCATATAAATTTTGATCTAAAATGTTGGATTTTTAATTCAAAAACGCCTTTTTTCTTCAGTTTTAAATTCGGAAAATGTTCGTCTACCGTACGATTAATACCTGATAGATGGATACCCGTTTCACCTGTTCACCCTTTAACCTGCTTTAAAGTGTCCGTCAGTTAGACAAAATAATCAAGTGTCAAATTTCTATATATTTTTCACGAATTAATTACAAATTTAGTAGTTTTTGCAAATCTATTATTGCTTACGTATAAAAAAAGTATGACATATTAGAAAAAACTATAAACTAAAGTGAATAACTTTAATCAAACAAAATAAATTTGTAATTAATTCGTAAAAAATATATAGAAATTTGACACTTGATTATTTTGTCTAACTGACGGACGCTTTAAAGCAGGTTAAAGGGTGAACAGGTGAAACGGGTATCCATCTATCAGGTATTAATCGTACGGTAGACGAACATTTTCCGAATTTAAAACTGAAGAAAAAGGGCGTTTTTGAATTAAAAATCCAACATTTTAGATCAAAATTTATATGAGAAATCGGATAAGCTCATTAAAAATACGGCATCCCATTTAAAAAAATATCAAAGTGACCCCTAGTACTTTTGTTTGATGTTCAATTGTTTTTTGCTGAAGATATTCGAATTCGCGGGAGAAAATGACTTAAGATGGCTATTTCAGTTTTTTTATAAAAGTACAGGAAAAGTCAAAAAATCGCCTTGTCTAGTCTTGGTTGGATAACCCTGTACATCATAATTTTTTTCATTTTTATGCTCTATCGTTAAAAAAAAAATCAAATTCTAACCACATTTTATAATGTGTTTAAAGCCAATAAGCTACAACGATATAGATAGTTTCTTTAATAATGGTGTTAATTTATACATGCTATTAGACATAGCTGTTTGCGGCCTATTCACGGCGACATCAATTTCGTGAGCACGGAGCGGTCGAACCTGCCTTTTCCTTCCTGGGAGGTTTTCATCGCGAGTTTTCCCGAATTTAATATCATATTCACGAATTTGTTTCAGATGACAACAATAACATTACGGGAAAGTGACTTAACCTGAACTGTCAATTCGTCTGTCAGCCGTAAGTCAATGTAACACAGACATAATAAAGTGCGATATTATATTATTAGTTATTAATGATACTAGTTCGATATGAACACTATAATGAAACGTGTGCAACGTTAAACCACGAGGCGGTAGCAGAGTGGTTTAATTGCACAAGTTTCATTAACAAAGTTCATATCGAACGTGTATCATTCAAAATTTAATCTACGACAATGCAAATAGATTTTATTCGTCTAAATTTCATTGATATCAGATACATAACGTTTTCGTTATTTTTCAAATTTTCAGGTGTCCATATTAGTCGATATCATGGTAACCACATTTTTGATTGTTTCAATTTCGATTTTGACAACGTCATTATTGCCGTCTAATTTTCTATTGTATGCAAAGTGTTGGCCAAAAATAATTTAAATATGGGAGATTCTGAATCCGAAAGTGTCCCTTCGGATGTCGAAGATATCGCGCAAAGCGTAATAGATTCCCTACTTCCCGAAAAGTCAAGGCAGGTGTACGAACAGACCTATCTAAACATCTAAATAATAATGCTAAATACGTCTTAATGGCACTGTCGGGTTTGTTCAAGATTACTTATTATTCAATATACTATAGTGTATTACCAAAAATATAGGCAGTAACGTAGCTCTCATAACCATGGAAACGACCAAAATACTGTATGGTCATTGGCGGTTTGCATTAGTTTCCATGGTTTCGAATCATACGTCACTGCCCATAATATTGGGTTTTGAGTATAAAAACTGAACAGGCACACACAAAAATGGCAATAGCTGTCAAAGAGACACCAATAGGTTAAAAACCCCGTAATGACACAAAATATCGGAAAAAAGAAAAGAAACCAGCTTTTTCGCGTTCTAGACAGCACACAAGCATCGCTGAATTACTTCACCATGTGAAAAACTTACATTTTCATTTAAGTATTAAAATTATAAATCCAAGACATGTGATATAGGGTATCAGCTAAACTATTTTGAGGGTAAGCTTTGTTTAAATTTATGAGACTAACGTAGACAAAAATAAAATGCAGTCAAAACGACTAAGTAATGGTTTTTTCTCTTTGAATTCAGGATTTTGGGGGTTGAGATTTACTTATGCAGTTACATGAATTTTGGGTTTTCAAAGAGTGTAATAGTATAGTAAATGTATCAAGGGAATTATAAGGGTCTTAATTACCGAGGGCAAAGTTTACTTCCCGAGGGCCTTCGGCCCGAGGGACAGCAATTGACCGAGGTAATTGAGACTCTTATAATTCCCGTGGTACATAGATAATTTTATTTCTGACCGATTTAAAATTTTTGTTCATTTTTAAACCGGAATAAATGTTTTATATTTGAATCAGGTGCCGTCAATAATGACATTGACGTTTGGGTTTGTTGTAATGACATGAATAAAAAATAGTTATTTTAGCATTTCTTGTTTTATTTTACCTGTAAAAGGTAAAGGGAATTAGAGAATCTTTAATATCCGAAGGGAGTTATAACCCTCTTTATTGATAGCGTAACTATGATGATATAAACTTATAATATCCCGGTCAGAAATAAAAACATTTAGAACAGTCTAAATGTGAATGAAGTCACAATCTGTAGACAGGGCACCTTGAGGATGATAATTTTGGAAGTCTCCAATCACGTCCTTGGCGACCGCTGTCACATCGCTGGGTGAATTAGTTCAGTCATTTATATTTAACATTTACAGATTATCAAATAAAGCAACTGCTGAGTTTTTCACAGGTATATAATAATTTAATAATATAGCGCACATGTTGGTTAAGGTTAAGCCTATCGTAAACAATCCATATGTATTTATACAAGTGTAGTCATCGAGACCGTTGAGTTCATATACTTGTATATTATGTTAATTGATTTAGGTACATTCATATACATTAAACTTTGAATTATTAAAAATTCGGCTAGTATAATTTTTAAATCCCTTGGATAGGAACCTTTTGCTCTGAAACCCCCCTCTCAGGAGCAAGCGGGTTCGTAACAAAGCTTTGTATTATGATTCACAGTGATCTACTGATCCATTCCAAATAGTGAATTTTAAAAATATGGTGTAATCCATTTAGAAAATTGCACTACAGCATTAAAGTATAAACACGCTGTACATCGTACTTTCTTTAATCGACAAATTCGCGTTTAATAAGTAGGATAAGCCCTTGAAATGAAACCTAGTAAGGGGAGACGAACTCGAGACGTTTGTACTCTGCAGCTTAATGTTTGCCTGACGTGACAAGAACAAAATACTTTGAATCTGTAAACAAATACATTCTACCTGCAAACACTGCAGGATATATGACACTTTGTGTTTTACAGATATGTACATCCAAAAGGTCACTTCAGTAGATTGACTTCTACGAAAGGAAAGTGCAATGTTCTCCTTATCTTACCGAATAAGCTGTAAGGTTCGTAAGTCGATAAACTTTTATTTAAGAGATCATCGCCGCATGTAAAATAAATCTATTTTTTCCCTTCGCTGTCACCAAATTTCTCCGTAACAGCATATAGGTACGATTTACTTCAATTTTATAGTATATTGAAGTACACGTTTCATAAGAAGCGGGTTTAGCGCACGCGTCTATTTTAAAAAACGAGCCACAAAGTGGCGAGTTTTTTATTGACACGTGCGATAAAACGCCTTACGAAACATGTGCTTTATACATTTTTTTTCTATTTTACCTTTTATAATCAAGAAAAATACATTTTAAAAAGAAAATAAATCCTTCAAATTTTGTCAATTTTTATGTCTAAATTTTATGTTGGTAATACTATTTTTTATCATAGTAGCCTCTGGACAACAAAAATTATTTTGCAAACTGTAATTTTTTGATTTATTGACCCATTTTCACCACGAGATTCTAAAGTTATTTTAGCGATATGAGATTTGAAATTGGACGGAATACGTTGTGTGATCCTTGTACATTCGGTACATATACAGAGCATTCGGAAATTCGGGCGATTTTACTACTTTTTTTTGAATTTCCAAAGACGTGATTTTACGTCACGGCCGGCATGGCAATTTAGTTAGGGAAGATGGAAAATTCAAATAAAGTTGAAGTTAAAATCGACATTGGAGGGTTAGTAGATTGAATTTTGGATAGGATTTAGAAAGAAAATGATAGCTTGAAGCATCTACAAAAGATTGCATGATTTATAGATTTATGCAACCAATATACATGACTGTTATCCACACAGAATAAAAAAGTAAGTTATCAAGCTATTTTTCCTCTGCGAAAAATGGGTTTTCTCGTAAATCACAAAGGCCGCGCAAGTCAATGAAATAAAACATTTAAATGTTACCAACATCAAATAAAGAAAAAACGCGTATCGAAATAGCTTCATTACGATACGCAAATGCGTATCGTACTGAGCTTATTATGAACGTGAAATAGAAAAATACTATTGTCACATTGTAGAAAACATAATGTAGTATTTATTTAATGTAACTTCTCACGGATTTTCACTCGTAATAGGAAAGTGAACACCACGAAAAGCTAAACTGGTTGGGTAAAAGAATAGAGTTCGTTAGGTAATTTTTTACTGTACCTTTGCAACGTGCAATTCGTGCATTGAAACGGGCAATTACTTGACATTGTTAGGACAAAATACGAAATAAAAATTGACAGTTATTATTATCGAGTTGAAATAATAAATATTTTAAAATGGAAAACTAACCACCTAATTATAATTCCTTACGTAATAAATTCCGCAAGCAGTACAGAGCGGTTACAAAATTAGAAGCATAATCGTATTTAATTTGTAGAATAACTAATTTAGTGCAAATTAACCACTAATAAAAAAAAATTAATTAAATATGATGCATATTGCGCAAACATTAGGGCCAACAACGGACGTTGGGCGATAACTGTAAAAGTAAGACGTAAATCGGTTTTCCAACTAAATTTTTTGGTAGTCTGGAATTGTTCACGGACTCGTTTATCTGAAATAATAAAAACCTTCCTAGTGGTACCCCACAAAACACTTTTTGCAATGTAATTTTATTGTGATATCTTCATAATTATGACAATTTTATCCTTATAATGTCTTACAAACATACACTTGAAAAGTTTTATAAAAATTTTAAATAATCTTCGACACCTTCTATTTAGGAAACTTTTTTTCTTCTTCCCCAGTTTATTTGGTTGGTTTACACCCCCTTTAATTATTTTTTACATACTCAGTATGGTTTAACCTTTATCAATTTTCTTCATATTATGTCTCTTCTACAAATCAATTTTTTAATTCCATAAAAGCTCCATTAAGGTTCTACACGGTTCTACACCATTTTCTCTTCTGCTAAAACCATCAGCACTAAAGTTCCTGATGATGAACGTTTTTACGTTCGAAACATGTAGAGAATTTTTATTCTTTTAAATTTTGTGGAGGAAGACTTTTGGTTTTTTCTTTCTTTCCCATAATAACTAATATTCTTTTCGGAAACTGTTTGTTTATTATTTTATATTTCGTAACCTTCATTGTAGTTTGCTCATAATGTTTTATAACAATACTTCTCTCAGTCCACTAATACAACTACGACAGTTATTATATTTTAAGACCCATTTATATAAGTTTACGACAATGTTTCGGGTTTATTTCAAAGACCCGTTCTCCAGACTCCGAAGTTGAAATGTCGTAACAACTGATTTAAGTTTGTGCCGCCGCGCCGCCGGTTGCGACATTCCAAAAATAAAAGTAATTAAGGAAAAACCAAAAAGTTTTGGCAAGGGAAACCGATAGTTTTTTTTTCTTTATTTAGTTTCCAAAGCGGTTATTTAAGTCATTTTCGGGAAGTATTTTTTGTTTCTGTGCTTTTAAAGTACGGTTTTCAAGTATTAATTCTTGATCTATTATAGACCAGGGTCGATAATTTTCGAAACCAAAAAAAATAATAGTAGGATGAAACCCATTGAAAAAGGAAATTTATCTCGATTTCCGGCAAAACTACAAGTCCTATGGAAAAACGTTAAATGGCAAAGTTGTAGGTAATAAAAAGATTAACGACTTTTGTATCTGCACTTTTTTTACATAACCTCAAAATTTATGTGAAAAATTCAAATAACCAAGTTTTTGGTTTTTTATTTTTATCTTTTACAAAAAATTTTTTTTATACACGAAATTTGGTGAAAACTTTCCTTTTTATGTCCCAAACACACTGTAATTTTTTTGATTTAAAATATTTATTTTTTAACCATATTTTGACTTAATATCGAAAAAGCAACCTAATTTTCAATCGAAAATTTTCACGTCAAAATATCTGCTTTTTTAAAAAAGTCGGTGGGCTTTTGTTCGTTGAAATCTCTACTTTCAGATGGTGTAAAAAAATATACATTACTATGGTAAATGTTCTCAAAAAATGCAAAAAAAACTCGAATCCGAAATTTTTTTTTAATCAATAATATGTACAATTTTGAGCTATTTATTAAATTTTATACTTTTATATCAGTCACGCATTTTTCTAGAAAATTTTCCCTCGTCTCAAAAAATGCGTTCCTTCGGAAAAATTTCCGGATATTAATTCAAGGACGCGAAGGATTCGGTAAGACAATTTCACACCTAAAATTTATTTGAATTATTTTATTGAAATTATCCATAATTATGGGAATACTTAAACTTTCAAAAAAAAGGTTCCTCACCGTTTAGTTAAACAAAATGCAAAAAATATAAGTGAAAATTATCCTTTTTATTTATTTTTACTACATTTCATTTACTAAAACAAAGGGAAAGCATAGTATAGTCTAGTTTAGGCTAGTTATGCCAGATAAAACAATTTTTAAAATCTAGGTAGATAGTCAAGTAGGCTTAGGCTTGTGATGTCAAAATCGTCTCTGCTATACGTCACGTGGACAGTTATTTCTTAAACGTGCTTCTTTAGTTCACAATAATTAAATCATGGCAGTAAACAATCAAGAAACTAATTTTAAGCCCTACGGTGTTTGTAAATCTTGCTCTGAAATAGGGGACATTAATATGTCTCATAAAAATTTAAAGTATTTGCAATGTTTAATGGAAAAAACTGAATTAAATCCCCATCTAGAAAACCTTTTCTCAGCTATCCAGAAGATTTTGGAGGAAGATATCCCGTCCTTTTTAAGAAAAACCAGAATTCAGCAGAACAAAATTGCATCCAAATATTACATCCATTATATTAAACATAGACATCTGATAGAAGTGGAAAGGGAAGATAACCATTATCCTTGTTATTCTCCATTACGAAGAGAAGAGTTCGAACCAGTATTCCAAAAATATTTAGCCTTAATGAAAGAAATATTTGGTAAATAAATATTTGTATTTATTTAGTATTATAAAATGAATAAAAACATTAAATACCAAAATTTGATCCTGAATACTGACTTTCGGATCATATGATAGCTGTCAAGAAAAAAATTCCACTTATTAATTTTGTTCGCCTAGCTTGGCAGGAGGAGAACAATTTCCGAAAAATTTGAAGGTTGTCATTGGTAACTGTCGAAATGAAAGTTTTGGCTTAGAATGACAGGTGTGAAATTTTCCCCTAAATTTTTTGCTTATCATTTCCGGACACCCTGTATAAAGAATCGTTTAGGTTGGATTCTTTGTTGAAAAGGACCTGCTTTAATATAGATTTTTTTATATTTTGAACAATTAAAACAGGATATTAAAAAATAAGAATAAAAATAAAATTGAAAAAACTGCAAAAAAGCTACATTCTCAAATGGAATCCCCGAAATTTTATATTTTATAAGATTGTCTATTTGGAAAATTTTTAGTTTTCGAAATATGTAATGAAATATATTATAATATCTATGTTTATATGGTGATTTTGCTGCGGATTTTACTTTGTCAGTCTTAGTTGGCTATGACGAAGTTGAAAAACGGTCAAATGCTGAAGAAATGTATGAAGCTGTCACTTGCCATTTGAAAATTATTAATAATCATACCGTGGCGGTTAAATTATACAAACGACAATTTTTGAAACTTTTATTAAAATAATAAATTGGTAATATTTCGAAAACTAAAAATTTCGGAATAGACAACCTTACACAACCTTATTTTTAATAATATAAAATTTAGGGGTTTCCATTCTAAAAAGCGTAAATTTTTGCAGTTTTTCCAAGGCTTTCTGAGATTTAAGGAGGAGTATAAGTGAAGCAGAATACAGGCCTGTCCATTAGAAAAGATAAATGAAATTTTGAATTTTACTAGGTGGATCAAAGATTCAAACCAAATTGTAGTCGAGAAGCAAACCCAAAAAAGGGTTTATTTTGCCATGTCACGAATTTTTAAAAATTGCCAGTGCCAGTGTCGGATTAAGGGCGATTACTCACACGGCGGTGTTTCATCGCCCTAACATAACTTTATGTTGATTTATAATTTATATCATGGATGAATGATTATTTTTAATTTAGGACTGAAAACATAAAACTATGCACGCTCATGCTAAAACCTTACTTTTTTTGCATTTTACCGCCTTGCCCCTTTAGACACCGTATCCCAAGAACGGTGTTAAGAACTATAAACATTATATTTCAGTAAAATATGGTAGAATAAAATTTGGTAAGTTGTATTTAATGGTTGCAAAGAGCATTACAAGTACAATGGTAAAGGCCCTTCAATCTGCTTTATATTTCCTGTTCGTATTATTATGTACCTTTTCATAGCAGTTAACGAAATTCTAACACATTATATCTCACATGTAGGTAGTAGGTATTTAAAAATTGCCCTGTCTAGCGTCCTAGATAGTTTTTCTTTGCTCTGTTAATGCCACTCTTAATTTAAACACGTCACTAACGACTCGTTCTAACTGTGGAGGCATTAAGTAGATTAAAAAACAAGTTTTCGGCACTTGACAGAGCACACTTACAAAAATAAACTCTCATTTAGACATTGGGACGTCCTAAAATGTTAGCTAAATAGATGGTTTGTGCGCTATATTTGTTTCTGGTGTATAGGTACGTAAGAAATTATAGGAGTCTGTAATCGGTTTTAAGAGTTTTCAACTCAATAAAATGGTTTTAAGAAAGTCGAAATAAGATAACCTTTAACACAGTATAGCGGTCTGACCTTGTATGTAAAAATGTTGCAAAATTATTAAAAAATCAGCTTAAATGTGTGTGATGCATTACGGGAATTATATCCGTACACGGTTCCAGCTTATACTGACCTAGTACCCACAATTAACATGTTATTCTTAAAAACAATATCACAGAATTGTCGCAGAGTTATTAGGCTCAAATTGCGTAATTAAATTTATTTAAAAACGCAAATTAATTATGATCATTTACATATTTGCTGAATATCAAACCAATATTTAAATTTATTAATGAACTGAACAAAAATTTAAAATTTTAATTGTCACTTAAAGGTTATAGATATGTGTACCCATTTCTACGTTTTATTCAATGAACAAACAAGGGCATAAAAGTTGACTGTGGAAGTTTCAAAACACTCTCAAGTGCCAATCACTTTTTGTTCCCACAAAAAATCTGTCAAATCATGCAGAGGGACATAATATCGCCTGGTAACACAATATATTTGTATCAAGGAAACCTTGTATAGAAACTAGAAAAATATAATAGACCTGGGAAATATGAAGGGATGATTTGTTACGTTCATGTGGCATGTCAATGACCTCTCACGATTAGTCCGGAAGCGTTCAGTTCACCCTTTGAGTCTAATGAGCTCTATTTTAAATATCTTTACCTTTCTTTTTTTTGTTTGAATGATGTATACAGGGTGTTATTTAAGTATGTGGCCAAACTCCAAGGGTTGCTTCTTTAAGTGATTTTAAGAAGAAAAGTTCATATAAGCATGGGTCCGAAAATGCATAGTTTTTACGCTACAGGGTGTCTAACTTTAAAAAAAAATCGGATGTTCGTAAATATCTCAATACTCTTTTATTCGATTTTGTTGAAATTTGACAATTCTGCTTGTAATAACAAGAGAATAATTTACCCTCAATTAGATTAAAATTATTAAGTCCAGTGGCGTCCCGGCACTAATATTTTTGACAAAAAAATTGCGCGCAACTGACTTTTTTAAAATTATGTATTTTTTCGAATTAAGCAACTATCACAAATACAACTATTTTATCTCCTGCGTTTTTTTCATATCTTGCTTTGTTTTCGAGAAAAAAAATAAAAACCACTTTATTGCATGTCCCCGGGACAATAAGAGTAAAAAATTTAAACTACTTACCAAACTATTAAGCAATTAAAATTACACGAATGTCCTCTTTTGAATTTTTTCGCACAGATTAAAACTGTTTTCGATAAAAGAAATTAACATAAAATAATCGCATAACCTATAATAGTCCTTATTTTTTTCTTATAAACAAAGCAAGATATGAAAAAACTCAGGAGATAAAATAGTTGTATTTGTAGTTGCTTAATTCGAAAAGAATACATAACTTAAAAAGAAGTCAGTGACGCGCAATTTTTTTGGTCAAAAATATTAGTGCCGGGACTCCACTGGACTTAATAATTTTAATCTAAATAAGGCTAAATTATCCTCCTGTTATTACAAATAGAATTGCCAAATTTCAACAAAATCGAATAAAAGAGTATTGAGATATTTACGAACATCCGATTTTTTTGAAAGTTTGACACCCTGTATCGTAAAAACTATGCATTTTCGGACCCATGTTTACATGAACTTTTCTTCTTAAAATCCCTTAAAGAAGCACCCCTTGGACTTTGGCCACATACCTAAATAACACCCTGTATAAAAAACTTGTGTCCTATACATACATACAGTACAAGTGTCAAATTTTAAGTTTGTATTCCTCGTAAATGTACAATATATTAAACAACAAAAATTAATTTAATTGAAAAATAAAAAAAACTATTCATTTTAATACTTGTTCGTAAATAAATGTTGTCCATTCACTTTTTGGTAATATCCCAAACACAAGTAAAACTCGTTTCGGGAGTAATTAACCTACATTTATGTCTGAGTTTTTAAGTCCTCAACATTTGCCGGTTTTGGACAAGGTACTTATGTATAACTTAATATGGACCTTAAAAATAGTCAATAAAAACTAGTATTGCCATTTAAAAAAAAATACAAGGTATATGCAGGGTGTCCGGTAAGTATATGGCATACTCTCCGAAGCGTATAGGGAAGGTCAAAATAACTCTACTTTGTCATATAAAAAAACCTAAAGTGCCCCTAAACGGAGATACAGGGCCCTAAAGAGGCACACAGCGACTTACCTTTTCAGCTCTAACTTTTAAACCGACACGTATAATTTAATGAATTATCTTAGAAATGTATCAGAATAAATTCTTTTTGCCTCCTCACAATTACCGAGTGCTTGTCCATAAGTTAAATGCATGCGAGCATTAATGAGATGTAATAATTTATTTAATTATTTTAGTGCGTAGTATTAATCTTAAAGTTATTTGATTAGTTATTGTGTTTAAATAGCTTATGTTAATAAACTTGATAATTAAATAAATATCGAATCAATGCTTAAACGTTATATACCTACAAAAACCTTATTTTTATCGAAAACCGCTAATTCCATCGAGATAAATGTAGTGTGCCTACCTGTTTTAAATAAAAATAACTAAAGCATTTAAAAAATTAGTTTTTAGCTATGTAAAATGACACCTGTCAAAATTTTGGCCCAACGAGTGTGGTGGCAAGTCCGTTCCTGACTTCCCTAACGATGTAACATATCTAATGTAGTACGATTTTATGAGTCTCTATGGCCTACACAAAATACTAAAATTTTATTAAATTATACGTGTCGGTTCAAAAGTTAGAGCCGAAAAGGTAAGTCGTCGCTGGGTACCCCTTTGGGGCCCTGTATCTCCGTTAAGGGGCACTTTAGATTTTTTTAATATGACAAAGTAGTTATTTTGACCTCCCCTATACGCTCCCGAGAGTATGCCAGATACTTACCGGACACCCTGTATAGCATCTCAGGGAGAAACTGAATTTGCAATAATATATTAATGGAAATCTTATATAAATACAAGGCGCGCACCCTTAATTCGAAATAATTAAAACAAATTTGACTAGCCTATTTAATTCGATAAAAACAACTAAAAAAGAAACCAAACAAACAGAAACTACAAAATAAAAGAGCTCCATTTTCCTATTATGACCATCTCAATAAAATTGTCTGCCAAGACAAAACTAAGATAGGCTAGAGTAAAATCTAAAGCTGCACATTAATTTATACCAGCATATTTATTTTTATTCGTGTACAGGTATGAAACCAGGTGGAGCAAGATGATACCTGGGCAGGTGAGACTGTAAAGTTGGTGATTACGAACTAAAAATTGATCAAAAGCGATGAAGGAACAGTTATTATAAATAATAAGAATTAATAAATACCAAAGGGTAACAGGTGTATAATAACTCGAGTGACTCTCAGCCTGTTCTCTTAAAACCCGTTTAGGGTGTTAAGTTCAAATTTGGTAAAAGGTATTAAGATGTTACATATAAATAAGCACTTTTAAGCAGAAAAAGCATATACGTATCTGCTTTTAAACCCTTAAAGAAGTAGGATGGAAATTGTAAAACTCGTGTGGTACTTCTTCACACCGTATACAAACACATTTTTAACCACCGTTATTTTTTAGGAATTTTATTATACGACTTTGCTGAATTCCCGGAAGCTTTTAGAAAACCAACCAGACTACCAACTAAATCAATCAATTCAGTGACTCATATATTATATACAAAACTATCTCATCCACAGTTTATTCACACCATCATCGACTAAACGACATAAAAACAAATATGTATAATACATCATACGGTAACACTATTCAAAAACGAGGTGTCAGACATGTTCAATTACTACCATAAATGAACTTAATTTTTAACGCCGCTACACGAACCCATTTCTGAAGCTGACAGGTAGGTAGTTCAGCAAGTCTCAAAGGCTTAATTTGGAACCATTTAGTATTAGGAAGTCTAAAAGAAATAAGTACGATAAATAAAGATGTGAAATTATAAGGCGCATTCTTCTTCTTATACTCAAAGCTTTTGTACCGTGCGAGCAAAAATTATTTGCATCAAAGAGGGCCTTGCATCTAAGGACGTAATGCTTAGCCGTAGAGCTTAATACCTGTTGGGTGTCAGTAACTACCTGAATTAACAATCAATCAGTTATTCCGTCATCTTTGACAGTCGTTCCAAGTAATTTGATTCATCGCTAATTTTTCCAATTTCTTGAACAATTCACACAATGGGCTTTACGGAACAGCACAAAACATTCATAGTTGAAGCGTATTTTCGAAACGGGGTTTTAGAGTAAATGGTGAGTGGCAATGCAATCCGGGTTTGTACAGGAACATTTTCCTAACGTTGCTTTTATTGCTGGGGATTTTTATCATTGCCTGAAAAGAACCGTGGCTGTGTTTAGGGAAACAGGTTCTATACAACACAAAAAAGGAGCAGGAAGACCATCTGTAGGAACAGAAGAACTTGTTGCAATCGTTCGTGAAATAATGCAAAATACGCCAACAAATTGTAAAAGACGCCTGTCCCAAGAAGTGGGAAGATCTTATGGAACATGCAGGACTATTCTTAAGAAGCAGCTAAATTTATTTCCTTATAAAGTGCAAGTATAAATTGTGTAAATAAAAATTTAGAACAATTACAAGAAAGGATTATCCAAGAATGTGGTACCATTTCTCCAGAAATGCTGGTTAACACTTTCGAAAATATGAAGAGACGTGTGAATTTATGCTTGGAGCATGGCGGTGGCCAATTTCAGCAATTTATGTAATTATTTTTCTTTTTTTTCTGTATATTCTTACTTTGTTAATTTTGTAAACAACAAAAATAAATTTGTATTTGTCTACTTATTTTATTACTCATTAGTTTGGCATATCATCTCATAATATGAATTTGACAACATTTTAACCTAGATTTGGTTAGATATATCGTCCCCATATCATTGTGATCTAAACCAAGCCCTACGTTTTTTAATCCAAGCTCTTTAATGCCAATAATGTATACTGACAAATATACGTTACAATAAAATTATATAATAATATGTACAGGTGTAAAGACCATTGAGGTCCTGTCATTTTAATTGGTTGCACCATATATTATTATAATATTACTCATACTCATACCCAAAGTCTGTCAAGTGTGACTTGAGCGTGTTTTAACCTGTTGCTAATTTTTTTGTATGTATATGGTTTTTATAATAAAGTTCAGCAGGTTATGACGTAGACTGGTGCTCGCCAGACTGTGCGTTGTGCTTCATGAACCATTTTAAGAACAAATAAAACAGTAGGAATGTTGATTAATCGCCTTCTTTTAAACGTCTTTGATTAGGTACGTTTCTTGCCCACAAATTAAATGTTTTTTTTATTCTTTAATAAAACCAAGAATGACCAAGTGAAAGTAAACTAACATTTTACAATAGTTGGATAAAAAAATATAATTTTTGAATTTACCTACTAGATATTAAATTATTCAACTGAGGATATCATAATAACAATGAATTTAACTATTTTATCTACGACTATTTAATAATAGAAGCATAATGTGTTTGTTAGTACATATATAATGTGGTTCATATTACTATAGTTACTCATAATCTACAACCGTGGATTATGAGATTTCATAATCCACGGTCCCAACAATGAAGGTTATATTGCTGATTCAAAAAAAACTAAAATGGACGCTGCTAATAAAATTTTAAAACAAATAAACTTAAATTTCTGCCCATCTACCTCTACCACTGTAATGCTTGCTTTATACCTCTCAATAAGATTTAAGTTAATTTAAGATTTAATTTATCATTTAAACTAATCTAAGAAATAATTTTGTTAATTTATACCTCGAAAACGTGCCACTAAATTAAATTAAATGAAGTGCAAAAAAAAGAAGATTTTTCCAGCTGTTGTTACAACAAAAAGCAAGTAGTAAAAAACAAATCGTAGTCTTCCATTACAAATCACAAGCAGTCAAAATAAATAGAGAAAAAGCACTTTATTTGTTGATAAAAATAAAAATTCCAAGTATAATTTTAGGTTATTGTCACCCATCAAAATATTCATTTTTCTTCCTGGCCAATCACGGACAGTTGTGGAGAACGATCTAATGCGATTTAGCACGATCTGGCACGATCTTTTAGCTTAAGTTGAAAGTTGGTCAACTCTTAAATTAAATTAAATGAGAAATTAGTTTAAATGAGAGGTATAAACGTATGCATAAGAAAATTAACTTTCAACTTTTAAATTCTTAGTTTAGTTTAAATCTTAAATTAAATTAAATGTTAAATGGGAGGTATAAAGCAGGCATAAATAATGTAAGCTCCGAAACTTTTTCCATTACTAATAAAAACGATATGAATATAAGTAATATGCCTGCTCCCATCTATTTTCATAATTGCCCTAATATTACAACCAATTTCATGAAAAATTAGAAATAAGTAATTGTATTTTGTTTAATTATTGTTAACATTGTTGAATTGTATTTTTTAGTTAAGAAATACCATTAATAATATTACCTTGTTATGTAAAAATATCCTATTGTAATAAAATTTGTTGCTCTGAAGGCATTTTCTAATTTTTTGAATACTGAATAGTCGTAGATAAAGTATAGTATTTGATTCGCGTATAATGGCCATATTACACTCGGATTCTTAAAACACGAGCCTTCTGCTCACACAGAAGAGGTAGAGGGGTCCAATATATTTTACAGTTTTTCCTGTTTTCTGCAAAACTCTATTTTTGGATTGTGTCACTTTAATTTTAAAGGTGTGATGTGTACAGAGAAATAGAATAAACAACATAATATTCTAAATTTCATTGATCAAATTCATTTAAAAACGGTTTATTACAATAAAATAAGATCCTACATTCAAGCAGATATTAAGTATAATAGTGTAGCAAATGTTCACTAACCAATATCCAACGCCTATCGAATTTTTAGTAGATAATATTAATCCAGTAGCTTCTCGAAACAATCCAATTTTACTGAATCTGATCAAAATCTCTAATATACAGCGTGTCTGCTTAAGTTCGCAGCATATGGAAAACTTTTTTATTATTAATTTTACGAAAAAAAGTTATTCTTTATAAAAAGTTCTGCATGGTCTAAAACCTAAAATGCAACCATCAAATATAGAAATTTTCCAGTCATCTACGAGGTTTGTCAAAAAATGTGAATTGTTCCTTTATTTTTGACATTATCAAAAATTACTATTAAAAAAAGTTGATCAGAACTAAAAACCACGTCTAAATATGCAATTATACGCATTTATGTTAAAAAATTGTTTTATTAATTTATTATTAATTATTTAATTTTTTAATTATTTAATTAATTTAATGCGTGTTTTTGCATATTTAGACGTGGTTTTTAGTTCTGATCAACTTTTTTTAATAACAATTTTTGATAATGTCAAAAATAAAGGTACTTTACTCTTGGGAAAAATTCACATTTTTTGACAAACCTCGTATGACTGGAAAATTTCGATATTTGATGGTTGCGTTTTAGGTTTTAGACCATGCAGAACTTTTTACAGTGACCGGCAGAAAGTACGCACCAAAGGGGATTTTTTTTATTTCAAAACTAACCAATTTTTTTGCGGTGGAAAGGTTCTGCATGTTCTTAAACAAAACTAGTAAATATTGCGTCGTATACGAGGGAGAGGTGAAAACGTTAAATTCACTCAAGAATAAAGTGCTCTTATTTTTCACCGTAGACATTTTTTTTTATTAGGAAATGTTGTTTGCACTTAAAAGTTATCCATAAATATCAAATTTCAGCTTAATAGCACAAAAAAATGTTTTTACTTTTTTTTTTGACGCCCCCTCGTATAACGAGTCAATATGAGCTATGTAAACTATAAATTCAGTTTTTTAACAGCTCGTGAGCAATTAGACACATAACTTACTTAAATTTGTTTAAATATGCGAAAACTGGACGTTTAATTCAATAACGTCAAAAATAATCTAATTTGTCTGGTGCACACCGTACATTATTCTATGGATAAGCGAAATAACTTTATGTAAAATAAATGAGGGTTTACTTCATACATTTAACAATATTTTTCCGTTCCAAATTTTTCTAAAACTCTTAAATCCCTTGGTTCATGAATTAAAGTTTAAACCCTTACATTATAATTTTCGTTTTCTTTGAAAAAGTAAAAACATTTGTGCTATTAAGCTGAAATTTGGTATTTATGGATAACTTTTAGGTGCAAACAACATTTCCTAATAAAAAAAAATGTCCACGGTGAAAAATAAGAGCACTTTATTCTTGAATGAATTTAACGTTTTCACCTCTCCCTCGTATACGACGCAATATTTACTAGTTTTGTTTATGTTATTTTTTGCTTAAGAACATGCAGAACCTTTCCACCGCAAAAAAAAATTGGTAAGTTTGGAAATAAAAAAAAAATCCCTTTGGTGCGTACTTTCTGCCGGTCACTGTATAAAGAATAACTTTTTTTCGTAAAATTAATAATAAAAAAGGTTTCCATATGCTGCGGATTTAACCACAATAATTTTCTTATATTTAGCCAAAAAAGATAGAATCTTACACATGACATGTATTAAATAATGATATTATTCCAATTTTGGATTAGCTCAGTATCATGATACAAAGAAAGAAAGATATGATCGATCGTATTCCCAATTCGGTCCGGTCCGCGCAATGACGTCATGTGGTGCTAACAAGATTTAAAATTACATAGGATTAGCCGTTAAAAATAGAAATTTTACTGCATATTTTGCAATTTGTGATTTGAAAGATTTAAGTACATATTATTTTAAATACTTTAAGGATAGAGGTTCATAAATCAGAACGTATTTCATGATGTTCTTGGGTTAAATGTTAAAAATTAGCATATATTTGGTATCAATGAAAATAATTTTCTGCTTATGCTGACATACATTTTATCTTTTAAATTATAACAATAACTTATTTATTTTTACAAAATCATAAAAAATAACCTATATTTTTTGGTCCTTCCACCTTAAGCAATAAATTGTTAGAAAAAAAAATAGGTACAAATGTGCAGTCTTAAACATTTTTAGAACAGAGCCTTAAATGACCAAAATCAATTAATTTGCTTATTAAGTTTTTTTATGCAATAGGTAACGATAATATTTTTGGAGTTGTCTGTTTATAAATTTATATTGTTAACATTTGACCAGGGGCGGACTGGAATCATTTGGCCTCTATGGCCGCAACCCTCATTAAGAACATTTTTTGAAAAATTGTTGTTTAAATGTTTGGACCAATTGGCCACCAAAGGCCTTCTGGCCCCGGTGGCGATGGCCACCCGCTCCAGTCCGCCACTGCATTTGACTATAGTTTGACCAAGGATAAGGATGTAAAAAACTCATTCAGACATTTAAAAAAATATACTAGGACTGGTAATTATCATAATAGTAATAAGAGGTACATTAACAATTATTAAAAAATAAAGGCACACACATATAAAAGTTTATTATTTTAAACCAATTTCGTCAAATTAAACTTTTTTTATCTCACCTACGAGGAAGAGAACACTTTTTTTAAGCTAAAATTTGAAATATTTTACATTGATTTGTATCATAAATATGTATAAGTATCCTTTTGCAGATAATTATAACAAATAAAAGCTGTCATATTGTCACTTATGCATAACGCCACTGCACAACGCATATTAACAACTAATTGTCACTAACAATCAACAATAATTATCCAAAAAAACACTAAAAAACCTCTTTCTGTATAACAAATAATAACAATAGTACATAAAACCAAACGTAGGTTATACGAAGCCCGCCAGAAAATTATCACCACATGACGTAAGCGGCTGTCGATTTGGCTCCGCCCACATGCGCAATGTCATATCTCTTCTTTCTTTGTATCATGGCTCAGTAGCAATCCTAGATGTGATTGATTTTGTATCATATTCACTGAAATTTATCCAAGATTTCTTACTGTGTAATATCATAAACAAGCAATCAATTAACCTAAGCGATTGTTGTTATTTATAAGCCGGGTTTCTAATGTGCTATTAAGTTACCTTTTTACCGGCAACCTAAAGAGGTTCATCCAATTTTACATATTGGAGACTACAAACCCGCTTATCGGGTATTTAAATGCAAATTTCTCGGAAATGGCTAGGTCGCGGAACAAGATTTGCACCTTGGAAAAAAAGATGAATTAGGGGTTTATAAAAACTCTGATATCTCAGGTTTTATGCTTGCAATTAAAACAAAAAATACCATATACATATTATGGAGTTATTTACAGTAATACTAATATGAATAATATGACTTATTGCTTCCTCACTAACCATGTTTTTGACACGCGTTTTGGTATACGTGTTTTAATTGTGGTCAATGCCTCCAGCCATTCCCACATTATAGACGTCAATTCTTGATGTAAACAACGTACTGCCAAAAAAAGCATCTGTTGTTAGTTGGTCGGTCCTAAATGAACTATTTTAACACTTGTGACGCATTCGCCATTTCATTTTCTTATCAATGGGTTTTTCGTTTTCTCCAAAAACCGGCCCTATTTTTGAGGATCAAGTACCCTACAGTTTTAAGTTAAGCTTGGATTAAATAACGTAGGGCTTGGTTATGGGGACGATATACCTAACCAAATCTAGGTTAAAATTTTGTCAAATTCATATTGTGACAAATGATATGCCAAACTAATGAGTAATAAAATAAGTAGGCAAATATTTTTGTTGTTTACAAAATTAACAAAGTAAGAATATACAGAAAGAAAAAGAAAAATAATAACATAAATTGCTGAAATTGGCCACCGCCATGCTCCAAGCATAAATTCACACGTCTCTTCATATTTTCGAAAGTGTTGACCAGCATCTCTGGAGAAATGTTACCACATTCTTGGATAATAAATTTAGCTGCTTCTTAAGAATAGTCCTGCATGTTCCATAAAATCTTCCCACTTCTTGGGACAGGCGTCTTATACAATTTGTTGGCGTATTTTGCATTATTTTACGAACGTTTGTGTTGTATAGAACCTGTTTCCCTAAACACAGCCACGGTTCTTTTCAGGCAATGATAAAAATCCCCAGCAATAAAAGCAACGTTAGGAAAATGTTCGTGAAGATCGTCCATGCACAAACCCGGATTGTATTGCCGCTCACCATTTACTCTAACCCCGTTTTGAAAATACGCTTCAACCATGAATGTTTTGTGCTGTTCCGTAAAGCCCATTGTGTGAATTGTTCAAGAAATTGGAAAAATTAGCGATGAATCAAATTACTGCAAACGACTGTCAAAGATAACGGAATAACTGATTGATTGTTAATTCAGGTAGTTACTGACACCCAACAGGTATTAAGCTCTACGGCTAAGCATTACGTCGTTAGATGCAAGGCCCTCTTTGATGCAGATAATTTTTGCTCGCACGGTACCAGTGGAGGAGAAAGTGTCTTATTTCTTTCCTTTTAAAAGAATTGAACTAAAATACTTGGATCGTCCTGTATCTCTTTAACCGTTTTATCATACGAAATTAAGCGTAAATGACCTATTTGCAATTATTCTACTAGGTCCTGTTGCTGTATATTTATTGCTTATAGCTCCTTAATTTAAGTTATGTTATCAGACACCTTGTATAATGCATGTAATTTACTTCCAAATTTTTTTCTACTTTCCGCACACCGTGTATAATTTAAAACGCTACATCTAAAACATCGGGCGCATTCAAGTTTCGACCTGTCTGCCAGTGGTCCACATTGCAGCTGCCGCGATGCAGACATTTAGACTTTGCCGTGTTTCCTTTTCTACTCTTTCGTCGCCGACTTGTGTTCGGTCGGGGTACGGAAGATATTTCTTGCCAGAGAAAAACTTTTAAAAAATGTTTTAAAAAACTTTTTTCCGTCTCGAAAATAAAATTTCTTGTATGATTTATTAAATCGAAAGTACCACTTAACACAAATTGTACCGAAAGTAGCTATTTTCGGGACGATTTTGTCACTTTCGAAACGATTTCTTTACTTTCGGGACGATTCTTGTTACTTTCGGGACGATTTTGAGTAACTATGTAATCACATCGTAGATTATTTGTTGTTTATAAAAACGGAAAATGTACTATACAACCTATTGGTATTCACACTTTTGGAAAAATCGCCTCCACAATTATTGCTGAATTTCTTAAATTACCGAATCCCAAATAATACTCCGGGCACTGTTTACGCAGGAGCTCAGCCACTTTACTCGCTGAAAGTGGTGGTAGTATAACCAACTTAAAGAGACATGGAGGATGAAAATCAACCAATGTAGCAGAGGGACACGTAGAAAATTCTTTAAGAAACAGAATGCACATAGCTTCACAGATTGAAAAGGGCCGTAACGAAATTAATATCTCGAAGAAAACTAGTACCTAAGTACAATAATTTACTGATGCGTCTAATTCTAATTTCAACACTGCCACTTCTGCTAATATCCCTACTAATATTAATATAAGTAATTGTCATAATTGTGTAATTAATATTCATAAGTAATGTATTCATAAGAGTTATTGTTATACAGGGTGTTCATTTGAAAACTTCCCACCACGGATTTTCCTGCTTCAAAATGAAAATGTGGAAAATCGCTCAGACCCGTCGATTTTTATTTCGAGGGGGACATCTTTTGCGTATATTGTCAATCTTGTTACTTCAAGCCCCTAGGAGGGAGGGGGAGTAAGATCTAAATCTAAAATGGATACCCCTATTTTATATAATTTTTTTGTATTCTACATAAAATTCTGAACATTTTTTAATAAAAGCATTATTAGTCTATACTAAACAGTTTCCGAGATATTGACTCTTGAAAAATGAGATTTTTGAACTTTGACAGCGTCTAGATTTCTAACTGTACGTCTTAGAGCAAAACGGCTTACATGTCCCTATCTTCGATTTTTATTATCTTTCCAATAGTGTCAACTTCCGGTTAAACGGGAAGTACTATATTTCTTACAACCGGTTTAACCGAAAGTTTACACTATTGGAAAGATAATAAAAATCGAAGATAGGGACATGTAAGCCGTTTTACTCTAAGACGTATTGTTAGAAAGCTAGACGCTGTCAAAGTTAACAAATATCATTTTTCAAGAGTCAATATCTCGGAAACTGTTTAGTATAGACTAATAATGCTTTTATTAAAAAGTGTTCAGAATTTTATGCAGAATCCAAAAAAATTATATAAAATAGGGGTATCCATTTCAGATTTAGATCTTACCCTCCTCCCTCCTAGGGGCTTGAAGTAACAAGATTGACAATATACGCAAAAGATGTCCCCCTCGAAATAAAAATCGACGGGTCCGAGCGATTTTCCACATTTTCATTTTAAAGTGGGAAAATCCGTGGTGGGAAGTTTTCAAATGAAATGTATTGTATGTAATTGTCTATATAAACTATAAAGTTTATACGTTATTATCCATCATCCATCAATATCTTGTTTGAAATACAAAACGGCTACAGAAAAAATATTGTGCGTAACACGATCCAAAAGTGATTTTACGGGACTAGCAGGATTCCAGGACTCGTCTACGGCTCGTCCGTCATCCCGTAAAATGTCACTTTCGGAACTTGTTACGTAAATCTAATAAATAAGACTCGTCCTTCCTTACGATTTTAAGTTTCTACTTTTTATGTTCACTATCAACTTGTATGTTATTACAAAGTAACCACAACTTCTTTTTTCAAAAAAAACGTGATATGAAGAGTTTTGTTTTTCAGTTGTGGCGCTTGTGGTTTCTTCAACAAATACTATTTATTGTACAGGGTGTCCCAAATTCGATGCTCACCAATGGGGCAAAGCTGGATAATTTCGAGCTTTAGTAAATGCCAGGGAGAGATTTAAAAAAAAACCACTAATTCCGGAGATATCGGAAAAACACGGTTTTTGTTATTTATAAACATATTGAAAAACATAAAGCACTTTCTGCAGACACTTCTAATTTTAAAAACGACGTGTCGATTTTCAGTTATCACTATCAGATCAAAATTTTTAAACATGGACCGTAAATTTAAATATTACTCTCTGAAGTATGTTGTTTCCCTAAAACATAAATCAATAACATTTTGCCAAGATTTCATTGTTTTGAACCGAAAATTCATCATCCGCACTTAAAGCTTTTTTGCAATAGAATTGTGTGCCAACAAAAAGAAAACTCACTCTAATAATAAGGTATTATTATTTTTGCTTAGTATTTCAGAATGATTAAGCGAAGATTTGCATTCTCGTTTTTATGATGTTACCAAACAATACAAAAGTTGTTTATAAATAACGTCACCAAAAAGGAAAATGAAGTTTTTGATTTTTGACAGATATTTCCGGAAGCACTCGGAATTTTCTTGTTTTTCACCTGCATTAAGTTAAGCTCCAAATTATCCCACTTTGCTTCAATTTAACAGTTGCTGTATATTTTATAGTTTCCGAGAACCTGCATTAAGTTGAGCTCTACACGGAAAAAATTGAAACCTAACAAATGTCAACAATAATGGTGTTTTACATTTTCAACAAATTGCGAAATATTTTCTTACAATTGTGAAAGATATTAATAAATTTTTTTAAATAAGTTAATCAGTTACTTGTAATTTTTACTATTGAATTGTATTTAATAGTTTGTAGTAAAACATAAAACTATTACTTTTAAACGCAAATATAGCTTTTGTAAACAATATATGTAATAAAACTATTATGAATGACTACATTTTACTAACCAATAATTCATCTAAACTTTTAAAATCTGATACAATTTGTGGTAAATTTTAAAACTGTCCCGTTTTAAAATATTTGATAATTTACTTCAAATAATAAGTGTTTTGTTCCGGTTCCATATGATGTTCTCTTTGTTTTACCTATTCAATAAAAAATCAGATGTGTGTAAACGTGTGTCTCATCTTGAATCGCGATTCAGGGGTACCAGCATATTGAGTAATATTGGCTCAATTCTTTCTACCCTACCCGGCTTTCCCGGCATTTGGTTGTTTAGTCGGCCATTTTCCATTTACGTGCTTGCCTTTGCTTCGTGTGCTCGGTTTGCAGGGTGTGCTGGTGCCTGGTGATTGAAAAATGGCAGAATTTGTGGCGGACCTATTAAGTAGTTGGGAGTTTGAAAATCTAATAGATTAATTTACAGGTAAGTAATTTATTTAGGTCATATTTTAATATCTAAACTGGTAAATATATAATACCTTTACGCTCACCAGGCCAAAATTGATGATTATTTTAAGAACGATGAATTTTGGGGCGTAGATTACAAATCTAAAAACGATTTTGGCCGGATGCGCTAAGTTTTTGAGATATTTCTTTTTAAAGTGTCTGTTCTTAATTATTATATATTAAAATTCGGCCACCATCAATCTCCGCAGCCAGGCCGTCGAGAAAAAATCGAGTCCCGCGGGTAGTAAATCTATGGGCCCCCCTGCACCGTTTCACACACGGATACAAATTTGTAGTTAGAGTAGATTACTAAGATGTAGCCCCACGCCCCTCTTGCCGGACCTGACCTCCGCTACTATTATAGTTGTCCGTCTTTGGAGGTAAGAGAGTTTTTTTTTCGAAAATCCCTAGAAAAATTTTGGGTTCAATGAATTTGGATTTTTTTTTATTTCCATTTTTATCTCCAAGGTGCCTAGGCCACTTGCAGGAATTGCATGACGATGGCCGAATATTAAATTTCTATAATTTTACGCCCGGCATGAGGGCATGTAGGTGATAGATTGTCAATTAACAAGAATGCATAATGTTCGGAGCACCTAACATTTGAGGTTAAAATTCAAATTTAAAAAACCAAAAAATCATATACTCCTTTCATAAGAACCATTATTATTTTTAGGATGCTGCTGACATGGAAGTAAAGCTACAACAGAGGCAAGAAAAATATGAGTTATTTGGTCTGACTGCTTAGCCACTCCCGATAGTAATAATTAACGACAGCAACATTGAGGGCTATGTAAATATCCACACGATTTTTTGCCTTGTCTTTTGACACCGTTAATGGGGAAATACTATGTTTCCACTAGATATGCATTATAGTTATTTTTTACTTGTTTTTATTCTAAGAAATAAAATATTGGTTGTGCTCTAGGAATATGACTTCTTTAATAAAAACTAAAAGTTATGCAACGTGGAATTATTGTTAATAATTTCCTAGAACATTTTGTTTTTAATAAAAGTTTATGTATTTTGTTAAACAGTTTTTTGATTTTTTCAATTTTTAGCTTTTGGTATCTCGACAGCCGTCCTCACCGACCGGGTGTCCTACTAAGACTGGCTCTCGGCCAAACAAACAGAGGGATTTTCTCAAAAATCCTCATAGTAAACAGTTATCAAAAATTGCATATTTTCAATCAAATGAAAATTCTATATAACTTTTGTTTTTTAGTTTTTGCTCTACCTTTTTGTTTAAGGGGGTAGGAGGGGAGAAATATTGCTATGCAAAAATATTTACAATTTTGGTTTGGCTTATCGGAATTTGACAAATTTTAACTCGCTAAATAAGGATTATTTTGTTTTATCAATTTTATAAAAACCGAAGTCGCTCTGAATTCCGAGAGGGCGCTATTTAGCAGAATCAAAAATTTCTTAATTTTTCTCAAGACTTTTAAATGTAGCGTACTAAAAAATCAGTTTATTCTTCAGCTCACTTTTGTAATATTATATATTTTTTTAAAAATGCGGTTTTCTTATCGATTCTTCTTTTTGCTTAATTAAAAAAATAGATATCATTCCATTCAAAATTATTGAGAAAAATGAAGAAATTGTTGATTCTGCTAAACAGCGCCCTCTAGCTGTCCCAACATAATTCAAAACGACTTTGTTTTTTATAAAATTGATAACACAAAAGAATCCCATTTAGCGAGTTTAAATTTGTCAAATTCCGATAAGCCAAACCAAAGTTCTGAATATTTTTGAATAGCAATATTTGTCCCCTCCTTCCCCTCTTAAACAAAAAGGTAGAGTAAAAACTCAAATACAAAAATTATCCAGAATTTTCATTAGTTTATGCAACAATATTGTATCATACATAACACAACAGTGTGTTTTAAAAATTATCACAACATTGTATTAAAACGAACGCTACAATTTTTTTAACTTTTTGTGACAATTTTGTATTAAAATCTAACACAATATTACAGTTAAGATAAGCACAAAAATAGTTAACTACTAAAACAATAAAATTGCGTTCCCTTACATTTTATGTGTAAATAATTCACAGCACAAAATAGGAAAAAAATTGACATATTATTATTTCAATGCAATTACCCTAGCATTTTTTTATATTATGCAACTAAAAGTGTAATTTGTTTTCGCAGTATTTTTACAGTTTTGCACAAATAATTTAAATAAGATAAAGCAATATGATGGAGTTTTTTACAACAAATTGGAACTGTCCCTATACGTAAAACAATTTGGTGCAAAAATTTCTACATTTGTAATACATTTTACAACTTTTTTTTTTCCGTGTAAATTATCCAACTTTGCTTCAATTTAACAGTTGCTGTATATTTTATAGTTTCCGAGATCCGAATGGTAAGCATCTAATTTGGGACACCCTGTACAACTAAAAAAAAGTATAAAGTGTCCAAGGCAACGCTAACAGTATGAGTATTGATGCGGTAACGCATGTAAAAGTGGACTGTATTTCAAAATGTGTTAGTTTTAAGAGAAAACAAGAGAATACGCACAAAATAAACGTGTTGAGACTCTTACCTTGGACTGAGAAGCCGTGGCGGCATAGAGGGCCCTCTTACTTCTTTTTGTGGTTCTCTTAATTTATGTGCACTAACACTATTGTATGGTTAAAACTCGAAGAAAATGTTCAATTAACGCATTTTACAATAAAAAACGGATCGGCGAAGCAACCTTAGTACCGAGTTGCCCTTCTTGCGATTCTGACCTTGTCTCTAGTGACTGGACGTCTCACTTCGCATCAGCGACTCTGCGCTCCTCCTAGAGTCCAAAACGAGAACTTGTGCGTTCGCGACAAAAGTTATAAATTGATTTATTAAAAAATAAAAACTAATTAGTTAAAAAAGGAAAAAACGTTACCATACCAATATTAGCCCAAATTAAAATTAACTAATTTAGTTTAAGAACAATTATACAAACCATAAAAGAAAAGACTTTTCTTAACAAACCGCCCACCAAAACGAATGTTTTAGACGTACAGGTAAAAACCCGAAAGCACAAATAAAACATATTACAAAAAAGAAAAAAAAATATATATATAAATTGAATAAGATTAATTGCCTGGTAGAGGGCATATCCTTACTACCGGTCGCTGAAAAGATCCGCGCGCAGTTTTTAGGGTTACGACGCGTACCACTCCATCCTTTCCTGGATGTAAGTCTGTGACTCGACCAAGCTCCCAATAAAGTGGAGGTTTTTGGTCGTGCTTTATTAAAACCAAAACACCCTTGGCAATCTCTGGCGCATGATGAACCCACTTGTGTCGTTCTTGTAGCGAATGAATATATTCATTGGACCAACGTTTCCAGAAATCGCTCTGTAAGCGCTGAATTAATTGCCAACGGCTTAGACGGCTGATTTTTAAATCAGATAAGTCAGGTTCGGGTATACTACTATTTAAAGGTTCAAGGGTAAGAAAATGACCTGGTGTTAAGGGTTGCAAATCATTAGGATCGGCGCTAATTGGGCTAAGAGGCCGTGAATTAAGTAAAGATTCGATTTGCGTTAAAAGAGTGTAAAACTCTTCATAAGTTAAATTTTGGGTACCAATAACCCGGTAAAGGTGAGTTTTCATTGATTTAACGCCTGCTTCGGCAAGACCGTTAAAATGTGGGGTACTAGGCGGATTGAAATTCCATTGGATTAGGAGTTCTTGAGCTGCAATTTGCGCGTACTCTAGAATTATATTTGATGCGCCCTTGAAATTGGTGCCTTGATCACTTGAAATATGTATGCATCTGCCACGACGGGCGACAAAACGTCTAAAGGCAGCCAAAAAGGCTTCAGATGTTAAATCTGAAGTTGCTTCCAAATGCACAGCTTTGGTCGCAGTGCAGACAAAGACACAAGCATAACCTTTAAATACCTTGGCACCTCGATGTCTGGACATTAATAAAGAAAATGGGCCAGCAAAATCTATACATACTGAAGAAAAAGGCTTGAGTTGAGATATACGGAGCTTTGGAAGGTCTCCCATATAAGGGTTATAAGATTTAGGTTTGCAGCGAAAACACTGAATACAATTAGAAAGACATTTATAAATCGCACTTCGAGGAGATAAAATCCAGAATTGCTGGAGTATTAAATAATGTAGGGTCTTTAAACCTGGATGAAAGTTCGTTTTATGAACCCATTCTATTACTAGTTCTGTTAATCTATGAGATTTAGGCAAGAGAATGGGGTGTTTAATGTCATAATTAAAATTGGAGTTTTTTAACCTACCGCCCACCCTAAGCATACCATCTGAATCAACAAAAGGAGCAAGTTTTCGGAATGGTTTCGGTAGTAAACTGTTATTTTTAATTTTGTCAAAAATATCAGAAAAGCATGTAGTCTGCACATTTTTAATAATAAGACAAAATGCCTTGTCAATTTCAAACGGTGTCAATTGATTTAACTGATTTTGTGAAACAGATCTGTCTTGGAAACGTGAGTTTGTAATAAATCGAGTAATATAAGCAACAATTCGCTTAATTTTTAAAAGTGAAGAAAATTTGGTTAATAATTCGTCAATCAAATCATCTTTAATTGAAACCGTAAGCAGCGTTTGCTTTTCCTCCTGAGAAACCTCAGGAATTTTACTGGAATCAAAGGTGGGTTGTGTATGCCACAAGTCGCGCCTTTGTGAAAGAAACTTGGGACCTGACCACCATATATCTTGTAGAAGTAGTTGTGAAGGCAGTAGGCCGCGTGAAGCACAGTCGGCTGGATTTTCCTGAGAGGGAACATAGTGCCAAGATGACATTTGAATGATATCTTGGATGTGGCTTACTCTGTTGGCAATAAACGTCTTCCATTTATGCGGAGAAGAGGATAGCCAAGCTAAGGTAACCATAGAGTCTGACCAAGCATATATATCATTAAAAATAATGAGTTCTGAATAACTCTTCTTTACAAAAGAAATCAAATCGGCAAGCAGAACAGCTGCGCAAAGCTCTAAACGAGGTATTGAAACTGTTTTCAGAGGGGCAACTTTACATTTTGCGCTAACTAAGTATGTCAGAATATTACCAGAACTTTGTTCTATACGAAAATATATAACACTAGAAAATCCTACTTGAGATGCATCGCAAAATCCGTGGAGCTCTATGCGAGAAATTTGATTAGAGACGACTAGGCGAGGTATTTTAATTTGAGTAAGTAGGGGTAGTTCAGATTTAAAAACATGCCACGCCTCAAGAATATCATTAGATGGAGTTTCGTCCCAGGCAACATTGGATGACCAAAGACATTGAAGAATATATTTTGCCCGTAACAGGACTGGAGAAATAAAACCAACAGGATCAAATATCCTACTTATTTCTGAGAGAATATTTCGTTTAGTACAAGACCGTTCGATTGGACAGAAATAATACGAGAATATGTCATTACTTGGATCCCATTTTAGTCCAAGTACCTTTATGAAAGATGGTTCTTCTTTGTCGAAGCTACAAGATAGTTGAATATCCGAAGAAGGAATATTTTGTAATAGTACAGGATGGTTACTTGCCCACTTTCTAAGCTCAAAACCACCAGCTTTCATTATGCTAATAAGTTCGGATTGAAGCGCTAAAGTGGAGTCCAAGTCTGACCCGCCAGTGACAACATCGTCTACATATATGTCGCGTCTTATGACTTGGGCCGCGCGAGGAAATGACATTTCCTCCTTATTAGCTAGTTCTTGTAAGGTCCTTATGGCCAAAAAAGGGGATGATGAAATGCCATAGGTGACAGTAAGTAAATGATATTCATCTAAAGGATCATTAGGTGAAAAACGCCACAATATTCTCTGATAATCTTGAAACTGTGGCAGAATACGAATTTGACGATACATTTGTTTTATATCACAAATGAAAACATATGGAAAGAAGCGAAAAGTCAAGAGAATTGATGAAATGTCTCGTTGGAGCTTGGGCCCAACAAGAAGCGAGTCATTTAAAGAACTACCTCGAGTGCCGCGCGCAGACGCGTCAAATACCACTCGAAGTTTAGAACCGGAAATTTCATTTTTGAGTATACTGTGATGAGGAATATAAAAGGCAGTAGTAGATTTGTAATCTGACCTTGGAACTAAGGACATATGGTGACTATCTAAATAGTCTTGCATAAAATCTGAGTATTTATTAGACAAATCAGGATTTTTTAATAAACGAGTTTCAAGCAAACAAAATCGACGATAAGCTTGAGCATATGTGTCACCAAAACAAGGTTTCACATTTTTGAAAGGTAGAGGCACTAAAAAACGACCAGTGGGGTCTCTTGTAGTAAGGGAATTAAAAATTTCCTCACATTTCTTCTCCTCAGGAGATAAAAAAGAAGGTTTAGAAATTTCTTCAACATTCCAGAATTTCTGGAGTGTGAAGTCAAGTTGATTTTCAACAGATGCATGGCAACTTACTAGCGAACAAAATGGATCAGATACAGATGGCTCAATAATTGTTTTGCCTTGAAGAATATAACCAAAAACTGTCTCTAAAGCCACGGGTTGACCCGGTTTTCCGAAAATACGTCCAGAGCCCAAAAATAGTGGGACAAGTTCTGCCCCAAAAAGAATATCAATGGGTCCAGGAATGTTAAAATTACAATCTGCTAATTTTAAATGCTTAATGTGCGACCAATCAGTAAAATTAATTTTTACTTTAGGCTGATCCGAACATATTTTTGGTAAAATAATAGCATCGAATGAAAATAAAGATTCAGATTGATGTCCGGGTTTAATATGGCATTGAGTTATACCATTACTAGGACAAGCGGACATACCATTTATTCCTTCAATCGGACTATAATGTTTTTGACGACTTAGGCCAAGTCGATTGACACATTTTTCAGAGATAAAGTTTGCCATACTGGCAGTGTCAAAGAGAGCCCGAATTTTTTGAAAATTACCGCGAATATCTTTAATTTCTATTTCCGCTGTAGAAAGAAGAACAGTGCTTTGTCGAACTGCTAAGGTACTAGTCATGACACTAGTAAGGGTAGTATCTGATCGTTGGTTTTCCAACAGAGGGCGTGTCTGGGCTGTAGAGGTTGAAGCCACAGCACTTAAAGGATTATTTGAAGAAGCATTATCAGTTTTTTCAAAATGCAATAAAGTATGATGTGGAGCCATGCATATTCGGCACCGGAAAGTAGATCCGCATTTTCGAAGCGGGTGAGGTGAAATTAAACAATTAACACAAAGGTTGTGTTGCTTAACGAAAGAATATCTTTCACTTGGGGTTTTTGATATAAATGAAGGGCATCGATATAAGGCATGAGACGATGGACAAGAAGGACATTTTGACGCATTAATAGGGGTTGTAGTATTTAAAAGAGTTGTTTGTCTTCGGTTCTTAAAGTTTGAATTATTAACACCAGAATTAAAATGAGAAGGGTTTATTCTTGGCTGTTTGTTTTGATTAATGTTAATGTTTGTATTATATGCATTAGTATTACATGAATTAAATTGAACTGACTCTAAAGCCTTGCAATTATTTTCTAAAAAGGTTTTTAATTGTAAATATGACGGTATCTCGGTTAAACTGTGCTCAACTTCGAAATCAGTTCGTGTTTTTGAATCAATTTTTTGAAGTAACATATTAAATAATAAGAAATCCCACTGATCTACAGGAAAATTTAAGGCTCTTAGGGCAGCTAAATTTTCAGAAAAAATGTTTAGAATATGTCTAAGTTCTTTAGCAGACGATTTTTGCATATAAGGCGCTGAGATAAGCTCATTATAATAATGAGTTGCCAGAAGTCTTTTATTTTGATATCTTTTTTCTAACAGTTCATAAGCAATAACATAATTATTTTCAGTAAGCGGAATTCCTTTTACTAGTGCTAGGGGTTCCTTATCTAAGGAAGTAATGAGATATTGAAATTTTTCTACCTGAGATAAATCATTATTAAAATGAATTAAACTATTATATAAATCATAAAAACTGGGCCATAAAGCAAAATTGCCGTCAAATTTTGGCAAACTTATTATAGGCAACTTTGTCCCTGGCTTATGAGAGACTGATGAAGCAATAGAATTATTTAATACTGACTGATTTGGATCATTAATAGAAACCTCATGTTTGATTGCCTTTGAACCGTAGTAATATTTATCTGCAGCGATGCGTACTGCATCATGTGTTTTAAAATCATCTTCAGAAATTAAAGAAATAATTTGATTATGTGATGTCTGAAATTCCTCATAAAATCTATCCATACCTTCAATTCTAGCCAAAAATGTAGGTTTTACTGAGCTGTCAGAAGCGATTTGAAGTCCCAATTCATAGGTTTCTTTCAGACGGTTATACGCTGTCGTGCGTTTTAAAGTTTGTTTTGTAATTTTTTCTACACTTGCCATGGTGTCACAGTTTTAATAATAACACAACCAAACGAAAAAAAAATAGTACTTTAGACCGAAATAATAATCACTGTATTGAAAGAACCCCGGAAAACTGGTTAAATTTTAACATTTGTTTAACACCCGAAAATGCAACAATAAAAACTGGTTTGTTTATTTTAAAAATTGATCGAGCGCCTGTAATTTTTAAAAATCAATACTTTTGGTACGACCAAATGCACGTCTAAAACTCGCGCATTAGTTTAAAGCGATAAATACCTGCGCGACTTTATCCACGGTATTAAGCATAAAAATGTTAAAGCAAAAAATTTTAAAAATGGCTATTAGGAAGCGAAATGAATAAAATATTTTAAATATTTTAAAAAATGATTTTTTGAAGCTGATTTATATCCGGCGAAGAGGGGCCAAAAATGATGCGGTAACGCATGTAAAAGTGGACTGTATTTCAAAATGTGTTAGTTTTAAGAGAAAACAAGAGAATACGCACAAAATAAACGTGTTGAGACTCTTACCTTGGACTGAGAAGCCGTGGCGGCATAGAGGGCCCTCTTACTTCTTTTTGTGGTTCTCTTAATTTATGTGCACTAACACTATTGTATGGTTAAAACTCGAAGAAAATGTTCAATTAACGCATTTTACAATAAAAAACGGATCGGCGAAGCAACCTTAGTACCGAGTTGCCCTTCTTGCGATTCTGACCTTGTCTCTAGTGACTGGACGTCTCACTTCGCATCAGCGACTCTGCGCTCCTCCTAGAGTCCAAAACGAGAACTTGTGCGTTCGCGACAAAAGTTATAAATTGATTTATTAAAAAATAAAAACTAATTAGTTAAAAAAGGAAAAAACGTTACCATACCAATATTAGCCCAAATTAAAATTAACTAATTTAGTTTAAGAACAATTATACAAACCATAAAAGAAAAGACTTTTCTTAACAAGTATATTAAAAACTGATTAAACTAATAAATCTCTGTTTAATTCAGCACCAACAATGGTTCAATCAATTGTTGAATAAAAGAAAAAACTATTTTAATGAAAAATATACATATGACTCTCATTGATATAGCTTTATTGGTACTTCTAATCTGAAATAATTCCTGGTTCTTATTATACCAAATACATCTGGTATTATATAAGTACTAAAAATAATTCCGTACTTAACAATGCCAAAACCGCAATCATCACAAAAACCATAATAATTATTATTTGATGGGAACGAATGTGAAATTCACAAATGTCTGTCTGGGTTAAGAGTGTCGTAAACCCCGTCTCAGACCATATAAAAAAGACAATGCGCCAAGATTGTATGACCCTGCCCAGACCGTATTGTTTTGGTGAGTTAACCCGGCGAATTTTTCCGACAGCGACAGAGGGGTCACCATGAAAAGAACTGCGAGAGCAATTTCGAGTCTTGTTTCCTGCAGGTGATCCAGGAAATTAAGCTTTGTGACGAGTTGCACGTTTATATAACTAATGTGATAACGATATCGATACTAGTGTTCTACGTCAGACGTGAATTTTTTTCCACCGACAACTTTGATTGTGGTAATGTTAGTTGTAGAAATAAAATACAGGGTGTTACAGAAATGATTTATTATATTATGGCCTAGAGAACTACTCCGTACTTTTTTTGTTGTGTGCCAACACTGCCAACGTCTAATTTCGCTGTTCATAATTTGTCAACGCTTTACATCAGGCACGAACTTAGCCGAAGGAATCATCACGTTGACCCGGAGGGATAGGAGGTCTAAGGCTGACAGAACCCAGGCGATAGGGATACAAGGACATCTTAGGCCTCAGTATTTTCGCCAACCTCTGGGTACAAAAAAAAAGTTGGGATTGGTAAAAATCCGAAAAAACCAACATAAGTTTTTAAAATTTTTTTTCTAATTTGGTATCACAACAACTCTATTACGATACGCTGATACGCATTTGCGGGTTAACATGGACGCGTGCTGTAAAATGTTGCTTTATAAAACGTGTACCGGGTGAACAACTAAGAATGGTCGTCGGGTATATCTCGGAAACTACTAAACGTAGAAACTTGGGATAAAAAAAATTATGATTAAAGCGGTCATGAGAAAATTCTGGAAATAATTTTTAAGTTCCGCATTTTGCCGCAAGAGGGCGTAATTGAAAAGTAAATTTTAAAATTTTACATAACTCCGAAAATTCCACATTAAGGTGTATATGTTTGATAACACCATTTTAAAGCTTGGATAATTATGCATCATTTTTGTCTTATGCTCATTGGCGTACCGACTTTAATAAGAGTGGGGGAAGCTGTTCAAAGTGTAAACATTTAAATCGCTGTAACTTCTAAACGACTTATCCGATTACAGCAAACTAAAGACTGTTTGGAAGAGAAATATATGCACTTTCACCAGTCGTATTTAGTTGTCCATAATAGTTCTCAATAAAATTGCTAGAGGGCGCAATTTGTAATAATAATAGTTTTTTTGATTTTATCCCGAAAATTCAAATCATACGGTATAATTATGATACCATAATCGAAAAGAAGATGAAATTTTCTAGAAAAAATATTAAAACCGCAGCTCGATATCTTTGTTTGTTTCAGAGTTATTGCCAAAACATTAATTTTTAATACAAATTGCGCCCTCTAGCAATTTTATTTGAAACTATTGTATACCATTGAATATAACAGTTAAAGTTACTTACCTTTCTCTTCCAAACAAGCTTAAATTGAGTGAAATCGGATAAGTCGTTTAGAAGTTACAGCGATTTTAATGTTTTCACTTTCACTTGATAAGAGTGGGAGAAGCTATTGAAAGTGTAAACATTAAAATCGCTGTAACTTCTAAACGACTTACTCAATTTGAGCTTGTTTGGAAGAGAAAGGTAAGTACCTTTAATTGTCTTATCCAATGGTATACAATAGTTTCAAATAAAATTGCTAGAGGGCGCAATTTGTATTAAAAATTAATGTTTTGGCAATAACTCTGAAACGAACAAAGATATCGAGCTGCGGTTTTAATATTTTTTCTAGAAAATTTCATCTTCTTTTCGATTATGGTATCATAATTATACCGTATGATTTGAATTTTCGGGATAAAATCAAAAAAACTATTATTATTACAAATTGCGCCCTCTAGCAATTTTATTGAGAACTATTATGGACAACTAAATACGACTGGTGAAAGTGCATATATTTCTCTTCCAAACAGTCTTTAGTTTGCTGAAATCGGATAAGTCGTTTAGAAGTTACAGCGATTTAAATGTTTACACTTTGAACAGCTTCCCCCACTCTTATTAAAGTCGGTACGCCAATGAGCATAAGACAAAAATGATGCATAATTATCCAAGCTTTAAAATGGTGTTATCAAACATATACCTTAATGTGGAATTTTCGGAGTTATGTAAAATTTTAAAATTTACTTTTCAATTACGCCCTCTTGCGGCAGAATGCGGAACTTAAAAATTATTTCCAGAATTTTCTCATGACCGCTTTAATCATAATTTTTTTTATCCCAAGTTTCTACGTTTAGTAGTTTCCGAGATATACCCGACGACCATTCTTAGTTGTTCACCCGGTACGTTAATATACTATTTTTTTAAATCTTTTGAAAATTGAAATTTTGCCGCCAAATGCAACCTAAATGGGAAGTGTCGTCCAGCCCTTGACTTAAGCGATCTGTACTATACAGTCGATACATTAAGATATTCAATAGATGCACACATTGTTAACGATAGAGTAATTGTTTAATTATCTGCAAAAAGCAGGTGATAGCTTTAAAAAGAAGCGCACGATCCGATGAGCCAATTTGTTGTTCGCCAAATTATTACCTCCAAACGACACAAACCAGTTTCTGCAATTGCTCTTTGAAAATGAAACATCGCTATAATTTAAAACGTAAGTTGAGCAGTAAAAAATGTCGTCGCAAATTGTATAGTAATGGTGCTCTTTATCGTTCATTGCTTCATTTTAGTCTAAACAATGTGATTTGTGGTTTCGGGAATATACATTTCAACTAAAACTATGTCAAGCGGCTTACTATAACAGACCGCACGTTATGACATGATCCCAAATAAATGTATAAAACATTTCATTCATAAATGTTGGTTTCTGATTTTCAACTGTTCAAGACCGAAGTTTTTGATTAAATATTTACTAAAAATTGGTATAGAGACCCAAAAATGTGCAGCCAAATAATTACTGGCGAATTTATAAGAGAAACAAGGTAGATGTGATACGAAGCATGATAAAAATTAAGCTTTTCAAGTTTTCATTAGAAAAACACGTTATTTAATTTTTTCCGAGCTGTAAAGTGCACTTTGAGAAAATAAAGGATTTGGAGAAAGTTTTATATTTAACTCATATAAAATACATTGAGCCTAATGAATAAAAATGTAGCAATCGCTTTTTTTTTATAAAATCGAAGTAATTTCTTGCGTGCGTTGCTCTTAATTTGTGTCTTCAATTATGGCTTAACGTCCGTAAAAGAAAAATCTACAGTGTACGTAAAAATTGCAGATATGATGATTTCAGAAAGTTATATCGGTTTGACTGCGAAAATGTTGAGTGGTTGGCAAATTATTTTTTGACTGATATTGATAAAAGGCGAAGGGGTGCACTGTCGCCTTTAAATAAGATTAAAGTCTTTCTGCGGAAATTGTCGGATCCGGGCATTCAAAATTATGTAGGTGAAGAACTCGGTGTTCACCAAACTACTGTCTGTAAGACATACTACGCTTCTGTAATGGATGCAGTTTTGGAGAAGGCCAATATTTTTATTAAATTTCCTACAAGAGCTGAAGCTGTTGTATAGAAGCTAAACGGTTGTGGTCAGAGAGATTTATTCATGTTCCTTTAATTTGTGAACGAATATCAATTGCTTGTCTTTAATTTATTCATCACTATACTATCACTTTCCTCATTTTAACTGAAATCGGCCATATTACAAATATAAGTTTCGTATTTTCCACAAAAACGTAACAGATTACTATTGTACTAAATAAATAGACCAACGTTGTTGTATTTACGTCAACTCTGTTGCAAATTAGGCACCAAACTGAACATGATATCTATAATCTAAACAAGTAGATAAGACACGTCTAAACTTGTGTTGAATAAACATTTGCTACAAATGTGTAAAAAAAAAGCAGCAATTGCTTCAAAATTTTATTCATATCCAGATCTAGCAATTGCTTTTACTTATAGCATTTACTAGTCAAGCAATTGCTTTTACTAAAAAGTAATTACTTTAAGTAATTGCTTAATTTTTATTCATTAGGCTCATTGACACAATTGCAGAAGAATTCGAAAACCGATTTAGCGACTTTAAGAAAATCGAATTTAGTTTTTGCTCAGCCACTTACTATTTCTGTCGAGTACGTAAGCAGAACATACATTGAAATGGAGGAATTGTGTAATTTGCAGGCAGGTCTTTTTTACCAGGAAATAACCGAAATAGGTTTGGACGTTTTAAAGTTACTGCCAGGAGAACGTTACCCCAACTTTCGACGCTTGGTAGATCACCACGTCATGCTTTCTACTGCTCGGCGATGCCCACCTCTAGACAGTAGCGTGTATTGTCTACTAAAATGTACAGCAATTTCAAATAAATTTGGATCGAAAGGGGTACCCATGCCCTCTAGTTCCATTAGCCACGCTATCTGATTAAAGTATAACTAAGATCGACAGATCACAAAGATTTAATACTTTTACTTTTAGGCCGCCAGCTATCCGAAACTTTCAGCCGAGGGCAAAGCCTTTTAAGCGGATGTAACTTATAAAATATTCACACGGTTTTAATGATTAAAAAGGTCAAAAATGGCATATAAAGAGAAACGAACAGCAGGCCGTAAAGAAATTAATAAGGAGATGTTCTCGCAAAATGAATTGTTATATACTTATTGGCTTGGTATAATAAACCATGTAACTACAGATTGATTTTGGTTGCTCGCACATGAATTAGTCATTAAAGAATTAAAGTTCATTGTATTCAATAGAACTTATTTACAATGGATTGCAGCGAATTTTGCGCCTTTAACTGCGTAGCTTTAAATAATTAATTTTAATGCGAGTGACAACACTTTTTACTCATTCACAACGTTTCGGTTTATTTTTTAACCTTTTTCAAGGGCTAAAATAACGACACCATTAGCATCTACAGACAAACATACGATTGACAACTTATCTTTCTAATCAATACATTCCTCTAGGTCCTATAGGATAATTATTGTATAAAGTGCTAAAATTTACTAAACAAACATGGCATTATGCATTCTCTTCTTTAAAGATTTTTGAAAATATCATTTTAACTGAAAACACATGGGTATCTTAAGATTGAACCCTAGAGGAGGAAAACATCGAACAACGGCTTGTTTTTCATAAAAATCTGCACGCTGCCAAACTCGCATTATAAAATTCCTGCAAGCAGTTTTGCCACGTTTGTTTAGTAAATTTCAGTTAATTTACAAACAAAACAGCAGTCTTCAATGTTATCGCGCGTACCTACCCTGAAGTCAACTATTAGTTGGTAACATTGTATTGATTTTAACAACTGGCCAGGAACATGGGCACATGTAAAATATTTTCAAGCTCAATTTCTTGTTCATGAATTTAAAAAAAATTGGGGAAGAACTGGGCCTTATAACTGTAAATGAACTGCAGATTTACCCTCATTACAAATAGCATCAGATTTAAATAATTCAATTTCATTTCAAGCTCTGAAGAAACAATAATGAGCCTAATGAATAAAAATGTAGCAATTGCTTTTTCTTATAACATCGAAGTAATTTCTTGAAAGCCAATGAATAAAAATTAAGTATGAATAAATTAAGGAATTGCTTTTTCTAGTGTAGCAATCGCTTTCAACTTTTTAAGGTAGGTCGACCCCTGCATCATTTGCTTGGTATATATAGCAGTCAACTTTAGTTCTCCGCGGCATACACGTGCGTCGCTCTTAATTTGTGTCTTCAATTATGGCTGAATATATGAACGTCCGTAAAAGAAAAATCTACAGTGTACGTAAAAATTGCAGATATGATGATTTCAGAAAGTTATATCGATTTGACTGCGAAAATGTTGAGTGGTTGGCAAATTATTTTTTGACTGATACTGGTAAAAGGCGAGGGGGTGCACTGTCGCCCTCAAATAAGATTAAAGTCTATCTGCGGAAATTGTCGGATCCGGGCTTTCAAAATTCTGTAGGTGAAGAACTCGGTGTTCACCAAACTTGTGTCTGTAAGACATACACTTCTGTAATGGATGCAGTTTTGGAGAAGGCCAATATTTTTATTAAATTTCCTAGAAGTGGTGAAGCTGTTGTGGAAGCTAAACGGTTGTGGTCAGAGAGATTTATTTATATATGTTCCTTCAATTTGTTACCGAATATCAATTGATTGTCTTTAATTTCTTCATTACTACTATCACTTTCCTCATTTTTACTGAAATCTGCCATATCACAAATATAAGTTTCCTATTTTCCACAAAAACGTAACAGATTACTATTGTACTAAATAAATAGACCAACGTTGTTGTATTTACGTCAACCCTTTTGCAAATTAGGCACCAAACTGAACCTGAAATCTATAATCTGAACAAGTCGATAAGCCACGTCTGAACTTGTGTTGAATAAGCATTTGCTACAGAGATGTAAGAAAAACAGCAATCGCTTCAAAATTTTATTCGTATCCATATCTAGCAATTGCTTTTACTTATAGCATTTGCTAGTCAAGCGATCGCTTTTACTAAAAAGTAATCGCTTAATATTTATTCATTAGGCTCATTGTACTAAAACTGAACAGCATGAGATAATTTTCTGGTTTTAATACACTTTCCCTATATAATCATTGACAACCCAACCATAAATCACAGCTTCGTGATATATTCAAATCAACGCCAACAACACGAGAACTACGGCCCACCCGCCCACTCGCTCCGAAACAAAATATAACGTCGGAAATACGCCGCTTTGCAAGAGCGGCATAGAACAGTGAGAACAAGTCGGGTAAATTAGGTTAGTAGTGTCTCCCACAAGGCAGCCGGAGTATATTGCAACACGCCGAGACCTCGTCCTACTCGCGGAAGGCCCATTAGCTGTCATTGTATATCGTAGCGGGTGAATTTTTAAAATTTCCGACATCTTTTATCGGATCGCGCTTATTGCTTATTATTTTGTCGTTAGCTAAGATTGTCATGCCGTTACCATAAAATTATCATTCTAATATGCGAATTACATTGATAATAACAATTATCCTCTTAGATTACCTCCATTTTCATTTCGAACGACTAACAAGAGTCGATGAGGTCATTGAAGTGAAGGTGAAATAACTGATCCGTTATTTTTGCAAGCTAATGAAATTGACGGATGAGACCTTAGCAGAATTACAAATAAAAGGAAAGTTACTATCAAATCTATACATATTATATAAAGCTCTGCTGAATGTAGCGATGTTTGTCCCGAAAAAAAAATGAGGTGGGAACTTCAAAAACGAAAAAATATCAAATGTTGAACCATGAAACGGATTATAAAGTGCGAGCAAAAATTATTTTGCACCAAAGAGGGCTTGGATTAAAAAACGTGGGGCTTGGTTTAGATCACAATGATATGGGGACGATATGTCTAACCAAATCTAGGTTAAAATTTTGTCAAATTCATATTATGACATGATATGCCAAACTAATGAGTAATAAAATAAGTAGACAAATACAAATTTATTTTTGTTGTTTACAAAATTAACAAAGTAAGAATTTACAGAAATAAAAAGAAAAATAATTACATAAATTGCTGAAATTGGCCACCGCCATAAGCATAAATTCACACGTCTCTTCATATTTTCGAGTAATTCCTGCGTCTTTTAAAATCGGCGGCTTGTATTTCTTGGAATACTTGCACTTTATAAGAAAATAAATTTAGCTGTTTCTTAAGAATAGTCCTGCATGTTCCATAAGAACTTCCCACTTCTTGGGACAGGCGTCTTATACAATTTGTTTGTCGTATTTTGCATTATTTCACGAACGTTTGCAACAAGTTCTTCTATTCTTACAGATGGACTTCCTGCTCATTTTTTGTATTGTATAGAACCTGTTTCCCTAAACACAGCCACGGTTCTTTTCAGGCAATGATAAAAATCCCCAGCAATAAAAGCAACGTTAGGAAAATGTTCGTGAAAATCGTCCATGCACAAACCCGGATTGTACTGCCACTCACCATTTACTCTAACCCCGTTTCGAAAATACGCTTCAACCATGAATGTTTTGTGCTGTTCCGTAAAGCTCATTGTGTGAATTGTTCAAGAAATTGGAAAAATTAGCGATGAATCAAATTACTTGTAACGACTGTCAAAGATGACGGAATAACTGATTGATTGTTAATTCAGGTAGTTACTGACACCCAACAGGTATTAAGCTCTACGGCTAAGCATTACGTCCTTAGATGCAAGGCCCTCTTTGATGCAAATAATTTTCGCTCGCACGGTAGCAAGTAGTTGCGCGGTTTTTGCAACGCGATCATCTGAACTTACCCTAAAAATGCAATTTCTTAATCGCTAACCGTGGCTTAAGGTTGGATGTTTTGTGTTGGAAGTATTTTTAAATTTTTTCAAATTTAAGTATTAACCCATAACTTCGATACAATTTTCTTTATGCTAATGTAGCCGTGGGCACTACCAAATTTGTCTAAAAATAATTATTGCTAATTAGCCAGGTCTACGTGCTGCGAGTACTCGGATACCATACTTAAAAAGCGTTTGTTTCCATTATTTTTATTATACTTCTTTTTATCACAAGCTCTTGACCATGAATTTTAATAGAACCAAAGCATCGAACTTTTCAAGGTTGGCGCGGGGCCCCGAAAAATTAATTAGGTATAGAATAGTTTCTGCAACGTCGCATCTTCGGTCGCCGAACCGTCTAGATTTGCTTTTGGTTTTGCTGCATAGACCAATATTTAACCTTCACAACCCCAGACAACCGTACGAGCATTATTCATTTAATAAATCGGTCTGTGTCTTTAAATTTGTTTACATAAAGTTAATCTCATACGGTATGCTAGTTAATTAACTGTTTGGTTGCATATTGTTGCTTGTTAACTGTTTGTTTGGTGTCTACCTGTTACGTCCTTGCAGATACCTGATGGTTAACCCAAACTTAGCGCGAAATAGGTATCTAGACTTTGATAATTTTTACTTCTTTATCTCAACCTATTATAATAATCTTTTAGTTACTTTCAAATAGCAAAGCAAAGCCAACAGCTAAGTTGAGCGTTTCTATTAATAATTTAATTCAGTTTGCAAAGATTTTTTCCATCCCCCACCCCCTTGCGCCGGTTCAGTATGCCCCACTATATTTCTCATACGGTTACACGATTTACAAGAAGTTGTTCGCGACGCGTTCTTTTAACAACTGTTTGATGAATGAAACAAAAGAAAAGTAAGTACTTTATGATACAGTCCAAACATTGAGATCTTGATCCTTATTAGAGTCCCAAGCATGTTTAAATAGGAAGGTTTTGTGGAATTTATGGGTGATTTTAAAAATTCAAATTTTAGTTTACTCCATGCTATAGGTATTAGATTTACTGGTGTTGCCAAATTTCGATACCAATTTTACAAAAAATGTATATAAACATTCGCTTAATTTAATTATATTGTGTTTAATACCGTGCGAGCAAAAATTATTTGCATCAAAGAGGGCTTGGATTAAAAAACGTAGAGCTTGGTTTAGATCACAATGATATGGGGACGATATATCTAACCAAATCTAGGTTAAAATTTTGTTAAATTCATATTAGGACGTGATATGCCAAACTAATGAGTAATAAAATAAGCAGACAAATACAAATTTATTTTTGTTGTTTACAAAATTAACAAAGTAAGAATATACAGGAAGAAAAATAATTATATAAATTGCTGAAATTGGCCACCGCCATGCTCCAAGCATAAATTCACACGTATAAAATAGAACCAACAATTCTTCTTCGGGAAACAGTTAACCAGACACCAATTTTTTGAGCGTGTAATGTGGACTCTACAAAAAAATGGGGATTTTCACTACTCCACATGCGTGTATTCTGAGAATTCACATAACCGGAGAGGTGGAACCAGGCTTCATCCGAAAAAAATGTCAGGTCTAATAAATCATTTCTCACCAATAAATTTTGGGTAAACCATTGAGAGTAATTCCTGCGCCTTGTATTTCTTGGAATACTTGCACTTTTTAAGGAAATAAATTTAGCTGCTTCTTAAGAATAAGTTTGCAACAAGTTCTTCTGTTCTTACAGATGGTCTTCCTGCTCCTTTTTTGTGTTGTATAGAACTTGTTTTCCTAAACACAGCCACCGTTCTTTTCAGGCAATGATAAGTATTTCCAGTAATAAAAGCAACGTTAGGAAAATGTTCGTGAAAATCGTCCATGCACAAACCCGGATTGTATTGCCACTTACCATTTACTCTAACCCCGCTTCGAAAATACGCTTCAACCATGAATGTTTTGTGCTGTTCAGTAAAGCCCATTGTGTGAATTGTTCAAGAAATTGGAAAAATTAGCGATGAATCAAATTACTTGTAACGACTGTCAAAGATGACGGAATAACTGATTGATTGTTAATTCACTTAGTTACTGACACCCAACAGGTATTAAGCTCTACGGCTAAGCATTACGTCCTTAGATGTAAGGCCCTCTTTGATGCACATAATTTTTGCTCGCACGGTATTTATATTTAAGGCAATTTGAACACTAATAATTGTATTTCAGTAAGTAATGTAATTCATTATTATGGACAGGGTGGGGTGGATTAAAAAAATTGGAGGGTTTGAGGAATCGATTAAAAGCACCGAGACGCAAAGACTAATCAAATTTATTATTTAAACTTTTAAACGACCAGTGTTGTTTAATATTTATATACCCTCGTAAATGAATGATTCAGGACTCTCCACTAGTCAATTATTTTGTGTGTTCTCTCCGCAGTTCGGTGCAACAGAAGTCTGCAGTCCATTGATTACTTATTCGTTGAAAGGTCGTCGTGTTCATGTTTTATTTAAGTTCGCGGTGATGCCATTATTGTTCATATCTGCATCCGACGATGTGCGAGAGTTGACATTCATATGTAAATTTTATTTTCGATTTAAGAAATGGACTAAACTGAATAATTTTATGAAATATTTATATCTCGTACTAGCAGGTGTTTGCGCCCGCTTCAACGTTCCCGTCGCGTTGACGTTCACCATTTTGTTAAGAAATTGCATTGTATTTCATTAATTCTACCGTGCGAGCAAAAATTATTTGCATCAAAGAGGGCCTTGCATCTAAGGACGTAATGCTTAGCCGTAGAGCTTAATACCTGTTGGGTGTCAGTAACTACCTGAATTAACAGTCGTTACAAGTAACTTGATTCATCGCAAATTTTTCCAATTTCTTGAACAATTCACACAATGGGCTTTACGGAACAGCACAAAACATTCATGGTTGAAGCGTATTCTCCAAACGGGGTTAGAGTAAATGGTGAGTGGCAATACAATCTGGGTTTGTGCATTTACGATTTTCACGAACATTTTCCCAACGTTGCTTTTATTGCTGGGGATTTTTATCATTGCCTGAAAAGAACCGCGGCTGTGTGTAGGTAAACAGGTTCTATACAACATAAAAAAGGAGCAGGAAGACCATCTGTAAGAACAGAAGAACTTGTTGGAAACGTTCGTGAAATAATGCAAAATACGCCAACAAATTGTATAAGACGCCTGTCCCAATATGTAGGAAGATCTTATGGAACATGCAGGACTATTCTTAAGAAGCAGCTAAATTTATTTCCTTATAAAGTGCAAATTCCAAGAAATAAAAGCCGCAGATTTTGAAAGACGCAGGAATTACTCTCAATGGTTTACCCAAAATGTATTGGAAAGAAATGATTTATTAGACCTGACATTTTTTTCGGATGAAGCCTGGTTCCACCTCTCCGGTTATGTGAATTCTCAGAATACACGCATGTGGAGTAGTGAAAATCCCCATTTTTTTGTAGAATCCACATTGCACCCTCAAAAAATTGGTGTCTGGTTAGCTGTTTCCCGAAGAAGAATTGTTGGTCCTATTTTTTTCCATGACACAGTTACAGCACAGCGGTAGGTATAGAGACAATATTTTGAATCCATTTGTGGAGCAATTACTTGACGACGAACTACGTTTTGGATATTTTTAACAGGGCCGCCCATACAGCCGCCGAAACTATTAACTACTTACGCAATTTTTTCGACGACAGATTGATCAGTTTTCGATCAGACATTGAATTCCCACCTACATCACCTTGTTTAACGGTTATGGATTACTTCGTTTTTCCTCATTTAAAGAACACTATTTTTAAAACACCAGTTGCAAATTTAGAACAATTACAAGAAAGCATTATCCAAGAATGTGGTAACATTTCTCCAGAGATGCTGGTCAACACTTTCAAAAATATGAAGAGACGTGTGAATTTATGCTTGGAGCATGGCGGTGGCCAATTTCAGCAATTTATGTAATTATTTTCTTTTTCCTTCTGTATATTCTTACTTTGTTAATTTTGTAAACAACAAAAATAAATTTGTATTTGTCTACTTATTTTATTACTCATTAGTTTGGCATGTCATGTCATACTATGAATTTGACAAAATTTTAACCTAGATTTGGTTGGATATATCGTCCCCGTATCATTGTGATCTAAACCAAGACCTACGTTTTTTAATCCAAGCACTCTTTGATACAAATAATTTTTGCTCGCACGGTATATAATATGTCATTTTATTTGATCGTGAATATAAACCTTAATAAATGGTTTTGCGACAAATTGGCAACAGCGTTTGTTATGTCAACGTAAAAAATTGTAAAGTACATCGGCTTCAATTTTATATTTATTAATTGGTACTACTACTCTTAAGCGACATTTAAAACCCAGGCATTCCTCTCAGCCCGTTTAAAATTTCATTATTAAGCTTTGAATGAAACGATTTATCAGAAAATTTAGTTCAAGGGAAACCAGCTTTACGGTCGAACTGGTAAAAGTCATAAAAACTAGTACTTAGTTCAATAATTGGGCGCGAAAATGCAACATGCCTAGATCAAAATGATGGATAATATGCTTTTTGCCTAACTCAAATTCGCATAATGAATTTTAGTTCATGCACGACTGCAGAATTAAGGCTGGGAAAAATATCGACATTTTGTAATTTATAATGGTGACCGGTAATTCACCCAGAAATCTTATCCTATACCTGATGTCAATCTTAAATCTTACTACCCCAACCTGGAATAATATTAGGACTAGAAGTTCTAGAAAAAATAGAATTAATTCCAGTTTTGATTAGGAGATTTTACATTTTACAAAGATAAGAAAGTGCATAAATTATCTAAATAAAAAAACGTCTACCCAAAACAACATTTTCAGATGGAATCACACATTCCAGAGCTAATTGCAGCAGATACTTTATAGATTTCGAGTTAAAGCGAGAAGACGCCAGCTAAGAATTCAAAGAAGCTACTGTCGTCAATATTAGAGAAAGATAGTAGCAATCATATTATTTTTTGTCAATATTGACATTGTATAATATGTCGACTATCACTAGCGGCTCGTTGGGTAATATTATAGGCGTTCTGTATAAGAAAAAAACCGCTGGAGAGTGTAAGCTGCTATTGCAGTACTTCTGCAATAAAATAAAATTACCAAAATGAATATCATGTAAGTTTTTGAGGCGCATTGCATTGCACAAATCCAGACATTTTCGAGAACACTTAAATACCGTTATTAAAGTGACTTGTGTATTGTCTTCCTCTGCTAACACCGGCTATCTCAATAGTAATATCTGGTATATAATGCCCTTCCTCTATTTTTTATTGAAGTTTTTCCTTGAAAGTGTATTTAAAATATCTTTTAACGTAACAATAAGAACAAACAACAACAACAACAACAATAACAACGATTACCTATATAAAACGCACGCGAACTGCTACAAATGCAGCTCAATGACTGCGAAGTTTGTATTGTTTGGGTTGAGAAGTACTGTGCACAAATAACAACAGTCCAGGTTAGGGCATTTAAATATCGTCGCGAAGGACTTAATAACTTTACTTGGTCCACTGTACGCCCTCGGTGGCCCGGCCGAGCAGCGATGGCCTATCATAATATCCTCGGCCGGATATTTGTTTTATTTTACTTATTTTTATTTTAAGGAATTTTTAATTATTTACTGCAAAGTATAAAAGAAGTAGTCAAGTAGCTTAAAAATGTTGGTGGTTCTGCAGCTCCTATGTAGCAGCCGCCCCTGTCGATTATAATATTGCCCAGCTCTAAAAGATAGCTAACTGTATTTTACCTTTAAGCAGTTCAAGCAAAAATTTTCGCAACCTATTAAAGGCGATCCATTTATTAGGTGAGCAATAAAAAAAAATGTATACAACTTGTTACTTACAAAATTTTAATTGGAATAAGCGAACCACTTCGGCACACCTACTTCTTTCTATAATATCACCTGTCAAGTTTGATTCTTTTCAATTTTTGATATTAAGATACGGATCAATCAATTACGTAAAACCGTATTAGAAACATCTAATAAAGCATTGCCAAACAGAAAATTTCGTGTACATGTGAAAGCTGTTAAACGATTATAACAAATGAATACGATAGGATCACACCATGTACATACAGACCTACCCTTACAGACAGTAACCTATACAGCTCCGCCAAAAAAAAACCGAATGCTAAGATATAATATACCTGGTTCTATTGTAAACAAAACGGTCAAAATATGGGCATGCGCACTTAATGCTGTGATGCACAGATTTTAAGTCCGTTTTCCACGGGCCAAGTCATTGGTCGAGAAATTGTAAAAGTTGATCTTTAATTTATTTCACGTGTAAAACAGCTAAAGTTCTTGCCACAATTTACAGTCAAGTAACTAGAACTTGTTCTAATTTTTTGACCAAATTGGGGCAGAAGGTGTTTTCAGTGGCTACTAACCTATCAGGTTTTGAGGTTAAAAAATCGTTTTTAATGTTTTGTTATTTTTTTTTTTAATGATTGCGTAACTAACCTAAAGCCAAATATTAGTTGGTAACATTTAACAATTTGCTAAAAACTTGGATACTTATGTCTAACTAAAACAACATTAAGAATTTGAGTTTCCAGTAGTACCAGTCATTTGCTTATAATAAATATGCTGGTAGTGAAATATTTTGAGTACCTAGTATTGTCAATTCACTTCTGCCAAAACATGTTATTTGTTAGAATAAAAATGGTGTAGTGCGACTGATTAATCAATAGGTATGTTTTGATTGTTTTGTATTTGTTAGTATATAACTTCTTTTTAAAAAAATTAAAAAAAAAATTTTTTTAAGTAAAACTGGGTTCTGAGGATGGTGTTAAAATAAACCAAAACGTTAACAAGTAAAAAGATTTTCAATCAAAAATTACTACTCTATTATAGCCTCTTGCTCGTTTTAAAATCGATTAGGAATCTTCAATGTGTAATAACATATTCTCTATTCTCCGAAACGTATTTTATACAACACAACGCCCCCCAATTTCGCATACAAATCGCATATTTATCTATCCCCAAAACGACACGAACCTCCCATAGATGGCGCCATCAGGAGTCGGCGGTCCTGCCGAATTTTTCGCGGTGTCCTTCGCCGATGGCGCGGCCCGGCGTCCGTTGACCTGAAATTCCGCGAAGGTCAGAACGCCGCGAGCGACGTAGACCGGCTCGAGACTGAAAAGATCGAGCGAACTCCTCACTCAGTCAGCAGTGTTGCTAGTTCTAGCAAGTTTTCTACAAATTTATTTAAAAAGTGACAATAACTAGAATAATCTGATGCAAATCTTATAAATACATTGACAAAATTAAATAAACAATTCCTATTATCGACATTAAAGTGTCAATTACATAATAATTGCCAAAGAATTAAGCGCATTATGTAATTGACTGGTGGCAAATTTATATTCGTTCGTCTTTATTTTGACAGAAGTCCCCACAAAAAAATTTGCAGCTATAATAATTTAGAAGTGGCGCGTCTTTTATAATACGGTGCATGTGGATTGAGGATGTTTTATTTGTTAGTGTTGTTATTTTCTTATTTAAATATTTGTTTGGCAACACTGGTACTCGTAAAGTCGTATGAATGAGAGAATGGTACCAGAACCAGAGGTATGTTACAGCGGCTCGAAAAATGTTGCGTAAGTTGTTAAAATGAAAAAAACTTAATGGAAGGCACTACAATATACGAGGAGAATGTAGGTAGGTAGATAGATAGATAGATAGTGATCTGACAGGCAATTATGGTGATTTAAATCACAAATTGAAAACGCACCAAGATAGTTACAGAAAAGATTTTATTAAAATGCATATATAGGTACCTACCATACACAATTTACCTTTAGATACGTACAGCTTATCTCCTGCGCAAGCAAAAGTTACGTTTTATGGGTGAAAAAATACGTCCGAGCGCATGACTCGCCGGTCAGGCTGCCTTCCCTCTGGGCACCATCGGGCATGCGCACAAACCTCGTGTCCTACTTTAGCGACATGCTCAAAATACACTCCAGAACCGGCTCAGCCGCCATTTTTGTTGTGTTTTAAGGTTTCTCTGTGGATTCCTTGTAGTTTTATTAGCTATTGTGGATTGAGATATTTACAGATTTCTAGTTTTTGTGTAGCTTAGTGAATTGTGAGAACGATCACCGAGATGTGATAATATAGTGCCCGCGAAAATGATTAAAAGCTAACAATTGTGGCAAATCGGACAAGTGTGTAACTGTTTCTTATATTGGAATACACAGGGATCCAAGCACAATGGATACCCTAGGGCGGATAGACCACGACGGCCGTTTCGTCCTTGTTAGGATCTACGAGCAGCCATAATCCAAGCAATCCCAACAACAGCGGTAAGATGTATTAAAAGTCTTCTACAAAGTAAAGCGGCCATCAATACACCATAGCGCCATCCCAGTGGAATTAACTCCAATACAAAGGGCAATCACACTGTGGGAATAATCGAAAGGTAGACAACTAAATAAAGCACGAAGTGCATCACAATCCAGTATAGGAAACGATATTTGCGTTTTCACCGAAACAGTCTGCACTTTTGCAGATTAGAAACAGATCACGCAGCGGCACCCACTAGAATGCTCGCAATCCTGTGTATTCCAATATAAAAAACAGTTACACACTTGTCCGATATGCCACAATTATTTGCTTTTAATTGAAAATTAATAAAATTCCTTGTAGGAAATAAAAAGATCGTTAAAATAAAATAGTCATGAGTCATAAGCCTTGCAGATTTACTTTTTTATCCTGCTGTATAGTGGTATTTTTGGGACGTCTTGTATACCTAAACAAAACAAACACTTTCCCAGACAACTTGCTCTGGCCATTTAAAAATAATAAGGCGTTAGTTGTCTAATTCGGATCACTCTTTAATGATCGTGGGATTTTTTGTAGGCGTAGACGAAAAAATGAATCAGCCGAAAATGTCACCTGTTGGTGTATACGAGTATGGGCGTGTTCCTCTGTCGACAAGCATTATTGTTAATAAGTTCGATGAATGAAAAGTAAATTTAAATTTAATTAGATCGAAATTTTATTTAGGTACTCAACTTTCTCGTAACATTATCATACGTTGTGGGATTTTGTGTTGTTTCATATGGACTCATAGATTTAAGGTGTAGGAAGCTGAAAATTGGAGAACAATTTATGTAAGCTCATGCTTGCGACTCTTGGGTTACGTCAAAACGGAAGTTCGTATACACTCTTAAAAATACGTTGTTTCCTCCTTGCTAGATATTAATAAAATTAATATTTAGTTTTCCAAACAATATCAACACTAGATAGCATGTCGTAGGCTGATAGTGAAATCCGTCATTTCATGAAAAGCCTAGTCATATCATGAAGCGTGGCTAAAAGGTATATTGCAACTGGTTTGTTCGTTGTTCCCCAGAGCATTTTTTTTCAATTTTTTTAACTAATATTATTTTATAAAAATAAAATTTAAATTAAATTTTTAAAAAATGCTCTGGGGAACAACGAACAAACCAGTTGCCAATATACCTTTTAGCGTGCAGCATGATATGACTAGGATTTTCATGAAATGACGGATTTCACTATCAGCCTACGACATATATATTATTATATATCAGTTTAAAAAAATGCAGATCAGTAATAGATTCGCCAAGGGTGCTAAAGGAATTTTAATTTAAAAATATTTCTCTAAGTTTTATAACTACATATTATAGGTATTTAAGAAACTAGAATAATATCTGAGTTAATCTTGGAGCTACAAACATGTATTCATGAGATGAGCTAAGAACTTTGTAAAGTTATAAATAACAGAAAAATCCATTTACTTTAATCAAAAATAACAAATTCCACATGTATTTTAAAAATGTCTTTTATGTATGCATATAGATATAAATTTATCAACAACTGGTTTGGGAAAATTAAAATAAAAAATTCCCAAGCCGCTTTGCCATCACCGATTCAGGTTTTTATCTTGGCTTATCAACCCATTCATAAAAACCACCGTATATGACTGCTATTTTGGTTTATGCTTCCTGTGCGGGTTTCCTTCCTATGAGCTTTGGATATAATTTATGTGTTCTGCATTTTCCTTATTATTAAAATTGCACTAAGCATTGCGAATTCTATTGGTGGCTATAGGTTATCAACTTTAAATCAATCAATGGTACATTTAATGCAAGAGTAGTAGGAGTTGCTTTCAATAATGTACAAAAAGTTTACATGTTTCTAACTCACATTATTTTCTGTTTTGTAAAATTTTTAAAATAAAATTCGTCAGCTATGCGCACCATCTTTTTCTAATACTGAATTTAATTGGAAATAATGTAAGATCAAGATTGTAATTCCGGTTGGGTCACGACTAGGGCTGGGCAAAAATTCGATATATCGATAAAAATATCGATATATCGATAAACGATATTTAAAAAATAAAATATCGATTTATCGATATTTGTCGATATTTATCAATATTATAGATATTTATCGACATTATCGATATATCGACTATATCGATATTCGATTGGAATTTCAGTATCGTCCTTATAACACATTTAAGGACCAATATTTAATTCAATCTTTTTTCTTCATGTTTTCATAATTAGAGTCTCCCCTTGAAATGAAGGTACGGACTAGTACGGAGTTTTAAAGGGCACATAAGAAAATATTGATATACAGTGTCACCAGTAAAGTCCGCATCCTACGGGATTTTTTTTTATTAATAGCTTTATTCAAAATTTAACTTTGGCATTAAGTTCTGCTTCGATCGAGATAAAAATTAAGCAAAAAAATAGTAGTCACGTGATTCGCATTATCTGTCAAATTTTAATTTTGAAAATATGGAAAAGTTATTAGAAAAAGTTTTTTTTAATGCAGTTTCTAGCCCACATGCAAATTTCAGCTGCATAGGATAATTTTGATTTTTTACCTATATTTTGTAAATTGCACCACTTTTGCAATATAAGACTCAACGCAACCTACATAAAACTTCTTAGTTTTGACAATGCTTTATTTCAGATACATTTTCTTTAAAGTAGCGCCATATTAAATGTGTGTTTTTCTATAAAATCAAAATTGGGCTATGAAAATTTGGTCGCATGTGATGCAAAGTTTATTTGTTTTTGATCCATGTATAAGGTACCTTCATAAAATAAGTATTTTTGAAAACGTAGTTTGTGTCTGAAAGTAATACACCTTTATATTAAGACAAAAAAGAACACAGTGTCTTCAGTAAAGTGTTTTTTAAGTGGAAAATAAATTTTAGTTTAACAACGTTAAGTTTATCTATCTTCAACGATTTAATTTAAAACCCCTATATTATAATTATTTATTATTAAGCTATGCCATAATAACGTTTTTGTAGAAAAACACACATTTAATATGGCCCTACTTTAAAGAAAATGTATCTGAAATAAAGCCTTGTCAAAACTGAGAAATTTTATGTAGGTTTTGTGTAAGTCGTGCAATTTACAAAATATAGGTAAACAATCAAAATTATCTTATGCAGCTGAAATTTTGCATGTGGGCTAAAAACTGCATTTAGAAAAACTTTTTCTAATAACTTTTTTCGATTTTTTCAGAAATAACTCCCACATTTGAATTCTTTTTTGGAAAAAATAATAAAAATATTTAAAAAATAAAATATCGATATATCGATATTATATATCGACTATATCGATATATTTTTTAATATCGATATTCGATATTGGAATTTCAATATCGCCCAGCCCTAGTCACGACTAGACCAGTCCGGACTGTGCTCGGTAAAAAAATCTGCTTTAAAAAACATCAAATGCAACCAATTTTTACAGGAAACACTTCATAAACAGCAGAAGGTTCAAATGAGCAATGTTCTTACGATACGTGTGTTATACTTTACCTTGACTTTTCATTCATGCTTTTAAAGCTTCATTAAAAAATAAATACGTAATATCTATTTAAATATGCACCCGAGCTCATGTCCGTTCAGAGTTTTAAAAAATTGCTTTCCAATTATGATAATACTTGACGACTAATTTATTCGTCTGGACGTTATGGTAATTTTTCCTTTCGTGAAACGTATTGTTTTACATGCATTGTCTTACATTAAATATTACCGACATTTAAATTTTTTTATCATATTGTCATATTTGCCAAGAAAACAACCATTCAGCCTTTCAGTGACTGCATCAAGAAGGATTTGTAAAAATCTATTTATTGGTTTACTGGTAGAAGTTTTGCTCGTCCCAAAATAAGAAATGCCTTCTGTATGTACCGGGTGGTCAAATAAGCGAGGACGTCGGCTTTATCTCGGAAACCATTAGTCGAACAACTTTCGAAAAGATTTTTTATGAGTAAAGTGGTCAAGAGAAATTGCTGGAAATTTCCATATTAAGGTATAACTCTGATTACATCATTGGAAAGCTTAGACAATTCTGCATCATTTTGGTTTAAGGCTCATTGGCGTACCGACCTTGATAATAGTGGAAAAAGCTATTGAAAGTGTAAACATTAAAATCGCTGTAACTTCTAAAGGACTTATCCGATTTTACTAAATTTAAGCTTGTTTGGAAGGGAAGAATAAGTGTCTTCAATTGCCGTATCCAACAGTACACGATAGTGTTTAATAAAATTGCTAGATGGCGCAATTTGTAATAATAACAGTTTTTTCGATTTTATCCCGAAAATTCAAATCATACGGTATAACTATGACATCATAATCGGAAAGTAGATGAAATTTGCAAAAAAAGATGTGAAGACCGAGGTTCGATATCTTTGTTCGTTTCAGAGTTATTGCCAAAACAATAATTTTTTATACAAATTGCGCCCTCTAGCAATTTTATTAGAAACTATCTTGTACCATTGGATACGACACTCGAAGGTACTTACCTTTTTCTTCCAAACAAGCTTAAATTTAGTAAAATCGGTTAAGTCGTACAGAAGTTTTAATGTTTACACTTTCACTTGATAAGAGTACGAGAAGCTATTGAAACTGTAAACATTAAAATCGCTGTAACTTCTAAACGACTTATCCGAGTTTACTAAATTTAAGCTTGTTTGGAAGTACCTTTAATTGTCGTATCTAATGGTACACGATAGTTTCTAATAAAATTGCTAGAGGGCGCAATTTGTTTTAAAAATTATTGTTTTGGCAATAACTCTGAAACGAACAAAGATATCGAACTGTGGTCTCCACATCTTTTCTTGCAAATTTCAACTACTTTTCGATTATGATGTCATAGTTATCCACCACCACCACCATCTAATTTGAATTTTCGGGATAAAATCGAAAAAACTGTTATTATTACAAATTGCGCCCTCTAGCAATTTTATTAAACACTATCGTGTACTGTTGGATACGGCAATTGAAGATACTTATTTTTCCCTTTGAAACAAGCTTAAATTTAGTAAAATCGGATGTCGTTTAGAAGTTACAGCGATTTTAATGTTTACACTTTCAATAACTTCTCCCACTCTTATCAAGGTCGGTACGCCAATGAGCCTTAAACCAAAATGATGCAGAATTGTCTAAGCTTTCCAATGATGTAATCAGAGTTATACCTTAATATGGGAATTTTCGGAGAAATTTAGAATTAAAAAAAACAACTTACTTAACTTAAAAGTAATTTCCAGCAATTTCTCTTGACCACTTTACTCATAAAAAAATCTTTCCGAAAGTTGTACGACTAATGGTTTCCGAGATAAAGCCGACGTCCTCGCTTATTTGACCACCCGGTACATATAGGCACGTGACTTCCATGTCGAAATTAACATTTTTCAACAAAAAAAATTAAGTACAAAAAAATGATTAACCAAAAATGTTATTGAATTTACCAACCCACACCAATATTTTGTTCGTTTATTTGGAAAATTTAAATTACTATAACAATATTTTTGGCTCATCGCGATTATCCAGCCACCAATTCGTCCGATCAAATTGCTTAATACTTTCCTGGCCATTTGGTTGCTCAGGATCTGCCCATTCATTGGGCGACATTTCAAGCAAGTTGGTTGTCAACCAATCCATCTCTCTTCAGTTTTTATTTTAAAATAGTCCGAGCGTACACTACATAAATTTGTTTGATTATGAAACCGATAATATGTAAGTAATTTTGACTAGCTATGTTATTGTTAGTAGTCGTTTGATGTTATTATCGTTATCGATACTATTAGGTACATTATGTCTACCAACCTTTCTTTTCACATTATTTGAAACGTCTTTAAATGAAAATAGATTGGATTTTTTTAGAGTTAGAGTTGTAACTAATTACCTTTTTTTCCCATAGAACTATTTGAAATAAAAATTTGATACTATCAGGAAATGGTAATGTTGATGGGAGGAATCGAATTCAATAAAAAAAAGAGTAGTGTTACATTTGAAAAAAAAACATTCCTTGAGTTACAGAAAAAACTAAAAATCTGGCAACGTCGCAATTGTCAATTTTTTAGTTATCCACCTTTACCAAAATTCATTTATTTAGCCTTTGTAGTTTTCAAGACAATTAGCCGTTCCCGTTATTTCAACTAACCCTGTATATATAGTTTAAAAGAAATATTTTCGTTTTTCTCCTTAAGCGTGTCGAGTGCCCCTGTATATTAGACTGGTTTACATTATCTTATTTTAATTTCCAGTAAACCGTTCGATTTCAGCGTAAAACCACCTTCAATAAACACGTGCCGATAAGGACCTTGAGACAAAAATAAAGTATGCATTTCAGCAAACAAAAAGTATATTTTTATAAAATGTAAGCAGGCCGTTATGATTTATTTGAGTCTAGTGACACTACTGACTACATTATTTAAATATTATTGTTAATGTTAATAAATTGACATTTAATTAAAGTTTTGTTTAGGTAGGTATAAAAAGATAGTGTAAAAGCTGGAGGTAATGCCAGGATACTTCTAAAATATTTTTAATGACGATGACACACGGCGTTTTTATAGCAGTAGTGGTCCAGGCATCAGCTGTCGCTAGCCGTCATTGTTGGTACCTATGTCATAATGATTTACCTCTCATCAGTCGTACCAAGAATGTGTTCCGAGATAATTTAAACTGAAATAATCGTGTTTATGTCCTATATATATTTTATGTGTGATGAGTGATGATTTACACATCTAATCGTATTGTTTTCATCTGGTTGACTGGAAATTTAAACAATCACATCAAATTTATGAGTTTCATTAACTTCTGTAAGCTAAAAATAAACATAACCTACATTCTATGATATACAGCGTTCCGGAGGATAATTACAGGTAGTGCGGTTGCGAAATCGCATCGCATCGCTCCAGAATGTCATAGAAAATAAAACTAATGACGATTTAGTACCTAAAGATAGCGAGTAAAACGTTAAAACTAACAAATTATAGGAATTATTTAAAGCCAACTTAAAGGAAGCAGAGATATCGCCAGCAATAATAGAAATATTTCGTTAAATTTGCCTACAATTTCCTGGTGTGAATCATGGAGACGATTCCGCGAACAGAATTTCATCAAAAATAAATAATAAAGGAACTAAAAGAATGAACAGCTGAAGTATTTTGGCCACCATCCAAAAATGTATTTAAGTAATGCTTTTTAAATTATACAGAATATCACTTTTAGATAACATAATATGTTGTAATATCATCACTAGAAATATAAGTAGGCACAGTAGGTACTGCCGAATCAAAATTGCCCAATTTTTTCTTAGTATTACCTATACGTATTTTGTTTTATTAATTATTACTATGTGAGTAAATGTAAGTATACGGGAACGTCAAATACGTTTATATACTATACTTCTTAAAAAAGTTGAAAAAAGTCTATAATCATTACACTATGAAAACAAACACTCATTAAAATCCCAAGGAACAATATTTGCATGAAAACATATAATTATGTTATTAACTACAGAAAAAATCCTAGTAGTATGTATAGTTGTAGATATTACTTTTTAATTCGAAGTAATTGCAGGCGCCAAACAATTAAAAATAATGCTAATGCAATTATTTTGTAGATAGTTTTAAAGGTTGGTTGGCAAAGAAAAGTCCTTTCTACCTTCTTATATATACAGTGTGACCAGTAAAGTCCGCATCATATGGGAATTTTTTTTATTAATAGCTTTATTTAAAATTTGACTTTGGCATCAAGTTCTGCTTCGATCGAGGTAAAAATTAAGCAAAAAAATAGTAGTCACGTGATTCGCATTATCTGTCAAATTTTAATTTTTTCCAAAAAATCAAGGGGTGTCTCACTGTGGCAGTAGGTGTACAAATGTTAAGGCAGGACTTAGCAGGACCGTGGCAGGACTGACAGGACTGTGGCAGGACTGACAGGACTGTAGAAGGACCTGGCAGGACTGTGGCAGGATCGAAGCAGGACAGGCAGTACCTTTCAGATCCAATCAGATTTATCCAATAACTTTAGGAGTAGGGATAAATAGCGGGAAGCAAAAAATAATTTTGTTTCCTTTTGTTTATTAATTGAAAGTGAAATTAAAGTGCGTGTAACAGACGTCGCAGTTTGTAAAGTTTTCGGCGCGCGTCGCCGCATAATATTTCTGTTTAAGTTCTGTTGTAAACACCGGTGAATCACAACAGTCGACTAGTCGAGTTTGCAGTCTCATTTATTATGTTCATGCAAGTTATTGATAAAATCTATTGTTTATTTCCGAGTTTAATTCTTTGTTAAGAAAGAATATAAATATTTAGAAGTTGCGTATCCGTGGTAGGACAGTAACAGGACCGTGGCAGGACAAACAGGACCCTGGCAGGACAAGCAGGACCGTGGCGGGACAAGGGCAAAAACGACAAGCCCTGCCAAATTTGGCAGTAGGTGTACAAATTTTGACTAGTGAGACACCCCTCGCAAAAAATTATTCAAAAGTGGGGTTATTTCTGAAAATATCGAAAAAAGTTATTAGAAAAAGTTTTTTTAAATGCAGTTTCTAGACAACATGCAAAATTTCAGCTGCATATGATAATTTTGAACTTAAATTGTTAATACCCGTATAAAAGCATTTTTCCAAAAAAAAAACTGTACCTACTGGATTTATTGAATTTATTTTAAGCTACAAACTTACACTGTATAAATGTCCAAACAAAAACGTGACGGTATGAGAATAGATTTTTAACCTATTAATTAATTTTGAAAGGTATAGGCTGCGTATTCCGTCTATTTCTATATGTTAATATGGAATATGATCGACCTACTCAAAAAAAAAACTAGGTCACCGCCAGGTTTTATAAAACATTGCTTATATCCCACACGGGCACGTCCGATTAGCTGATTTGCAAAATTTATAGTTTCGTTGTGTATATCAGAAGTTTAATGTCTAAAAATACTTCCCTTTTTTTTTGTCAGTTTTGCTCGCGATTTTATTAATAGTTTTTTTATGACTCCAGTAAGATTTATTGCTTGGCTTGTAACAATGGTTAGCACAACTTTTAAAGTAACCTTTTCAGTCGAAACGGATTGGATAATAATTAAAGTTTCAAAAATTACATCTACAATAAAACTCATTTCTATAAAGGTTGTATCAATTACATAAATAAAAATAACCAATACTTATACTAAGATTAAAAACATGATTTTTATAATGTACCTAGTATTTATGTGTAGTACTTAATTTTAAAAAAAATAGGTGTATACATTTGGGGGATTGATTTGATACAATTTTAAACTTTAACTATTAAATTTAAACATTTAAATCAAATGTACCGTTCATTTGGCATGATATGAGGGGTATAGATAGATTCAAAGTTAACAATCTCCATGTTTCCTAACTTATCAGTAGACGAAAAAAACTTATAATTCATTAAATACAAACAATTACCATAGTTTTTCTTTTTTATTGTACATATTTATGGCACATCTTAGACTAAAAAACCAATTTTTTTCCTTAACATTTTTAATTATAATTATTTCAAGATTATATTATATTTTATTTCAAGCTAAATGGTAAGCCAATCTACCTTAGTTTATTACATTTCATTTATTACATTCCCTTTTTTTATCTCTTACAGAAAGCATCTACAGAATTTTACGAAAAACAGTTTTTTCTTTCCCTCTTTTTTGACCACCTTCACATGTCTCCGACATAGTTTAATAATTAAACTAAAGATCTTTTATTACGTACACTTAAAGATGATTTTTACAAAGTTTTTTTAAAAAAACTCCCTAATTTTTCTCTTTATTTCCCACCCACAGTGGCTTTGCACTGGTCCTGGACTTTTCAGTATGCTGAAATATTTCCTGTCTTTTGACTATAAAAAGTTTTTTAACTCCTCGTGTTTGCCATTGAAAGCTCCATTAAGGCTTATATAGGCTCACTTTTTATTTTCTCTACTGCTAATAACATCAGCTTTGTACCATTTACTTTTTTCCTGATGATGAGTGTTTCTACACTCGAAACATGTCGATTCAATTCTATTATGAATCATTCTAGGTTCGCCTAGTTTTTTTTTTAATAAAAATTGCGGAGAAAGACTTTGTGCTTTTCATTTTTCTATATCATTCAACTCCACTTTGAGTATGGACTACTACTTCTACAAAATACATTACTTTGATTACAATGAATAATTGAACCAAACTACTAAATTTAAAATCGACAAGTGAGTTTTTAAAATCAAATACCATAAAAATACTGTATAAAATATTTTATATTGTGCGCTGACCGAATAATGCACGAAACGTTGTCAGGCGCGGATCCTGGGGGGGGGGGGGGGGGGGTAAATTGAATCTCAAAGATATTTTTTTTAATATAGTTATAGTTAACCCATATCTTTTAAGTACCTATATTTTTAGTGTCAAATTGTCTAATAATAATTATTGAAAAATAAACAAACCATTACATTAACGAAACATTATTTTTCTACGATCGTTCAAATAATGTCATTTTGTGTATGAATTTCTAATGACAAAAGTAGGTCTTTATTGCATACTATGCAATAATAGTATATTAACGTACACGTTTTATAAAGCATAATTTTATAGCACGCGTCCATTTTAAAAAACGAGCCGCTTGCGGCGAGTTTTATAACGGGACAAATGCTTAAAACTGCTTTATATAACACGTACATTATACTATTTTTTCTAATTTGTAGTTTTTTCAATAAAAAACACATATTTAAAAAGAAAATAAATCCTTCAAATTTTGTAAATTTGTATGTCTAAATTTTATGTTAGTAATACTATTTTTTATCATAGTAGCCTCTGGACAACAAAAATTATTTTGCGAACTGTCATTTTTTGATTTATTGACCCATTTTCACCACGAGATTCTAAAGCTATTTTAGCGATATGAGATTTGAAATTGGACGGAATACGTTGTGTGATTCTTGTAAATTCGGTACATATACAGAGCGTTCGGAAATTCGGGCGATTTTGCTACTTTTTTTCGAATTTCAAAAGACGTGATTTTACGCCACGGCATTGCAATTTAGTATAGGGAAGATGGAAAATTCAAATAAAGTTGAAGTTAAAATCGACATTGGAAGGTTAGTAGATTGAATTTTGGATAGGATTTGGCAGAAAATGATAGCTTGAAGCATCACAAAAGATTGATTTATAAATTTATGCAACCAACATATATGACTTTCATTCGCACAGAATAAAAAAAGTAGGTTATCAGCTATTTTTCCTCTGCGAAAAATGGGTTTTCTCGTAAATCACAAAGGCCGCGCAAGTCAATGAAATAAAACATTTAAATGTTACCAACATCAAATAAAGAAAAAACGCGTATCAAAATAGCTTAATTACGATACGCAAATGCGTATCGTAATAGATTTGTTATGATACAAAATTAGAAAAAGTCCTTTTTGCCCTAGTGCAATAAAATAAATTACCTAGGAAATGAACAATTGGTTTATAGTATGTGTATTGTGTGTTGCACACCGTCGATACCCTATCGAAATAGAATTCACGTTGACAGGGCGCCATAATTTTATTATGTTGAAGTCAAAGGTATCTATGATCCATTGTCAAATTTGAATTAGAACTTTTGCACACAACGAAGAGGTAATACAGAGCGATTATAAACTTTTCTGTTAAATAAAAAAACGATCGTAGAAAAAATAGTGTATGTAACATGTGCAAAAAGTGTGCTTATTGCACATGGCATATTATTCACCTCGCCTACGTCTCGGTGAATAACTTCTATGCAGTGTGCAATAAACTTACACTTTTTGCACTAGTTGCATAAATAACTATTTATCATATTAGGTACTATAGGTACCAACCTACAACCTACAACAAAATTTACAGGAACTTATAAAGAGAATAAAAGAAACATAATATTAATCAAATACTTAGTAAAAACACATTTATAAAATTAAATCTATTAAACGATTTTTTAATATTTATAAGTATAAGAGGACACTAAAGTTTGGTTGGGTTTAGGATCCAGGGGGGGGGGGGGTAATTACCCCCCCCCCCCTACCCCTCCCCGAAATCCGCGCTTGAACGTTGTCAAAAATGGCCGATGTAAAGTTCTGCATTTTAAAATAGCTTTTATAAAAGTAAAAGCGGTAAAACTACTAAATTTAAAATCGACAAGTGAGTTTTTAAAATCAAATATCATAAAAATACTGTATAAAATATTTTTTTTATTTTATTATTTAAAAAATTATTTTATTGTGCTCTGACCGAATAATGCACGAGACGCTGTCAAAAATGACCGATGTCAAGTTCTGCATTTTAAAATAGCTTTTATAAAAGTAAAAGCGGTAAAACTACTAAATTTAAAATCGACAAGTGAGTTTTTAAAATCAAATATCATAAAAATACTGTATAAAATATTTTTTTTATTTTATTATTTAAAAAATTATTTTATTGTGCTCTGACCGAATAATACACGAGACGCTGTCAAAAATGACCGATGTCAAGTTCTGCATTTTAAAATAGCTTTTATAAAAGTAAAAGCGGTAAAACTACTAAATTTAAAATCGACAAGTGAGTTTTTAAAATCAAATATCATAAAAATACTGTATGAAATATTTTTTTTATTTTATTATTTAAAAAATTATTTTATTGTGCTCTGACCGAATAATGCACGAGACGCTGTCAAAAATGACCGATGTCAAGTTCTGCATTTTAAAATGGCTTTTATAAAAGTAAAAGCGGTAAAACTACTAAATTTAAAATCGACAAGTGAGTTTTTAAAATCAAATATCATAAAAATACTGTATGAAATATTTTTTTTATTTTATTATTTAAAAAATTATTTTATTGTGCTCTGACCGAATAATGCACGAGACGCTGTCAAAAATGACCGATGTCAAGTTCTGCATTTTAAAATAGCTTTTATAAAAGTAAAAGCGGTAAAACTACTAAATTTAAAATTGACAAGTGAGTTTTTAAAATCAAATATCATAAAAATACTGTATGAAATATTTTTTTTATTTTATTATTTAAAAAATTATTTTATTGTGCTCTGACCGAATAATGCACGAGACGCTGTCAAAAATGACCGATGTCAAGTTCTGCATTTTAAAATAGCTTTTATAAAAGTAAAAGCGGTAATGGCAAAATGCCACATGCATGATCATGACTAACTATTTTATTAATAAAGAATTATTATCATCAGGACTGGTCTGGTGCATGCCAGCTTTTTCCGGGATGAGTAAAAATCGTAATGAATAAAACATTTTCATTGACTGGGACTGGGCGCGCGATATACCCAAGAAAGTTAAAAACTAATTAAACGCATTTTTGGCAATCGTGAAAGGCGTGAAATGCCTATGTATGACTAATAGGGAGAATATTGCGAGGCCGGATAGAGCCAGACAGGAATTCTCGACTTTATCCGAGAAGTTCCGACCGGATTATAAGGGACACGTCACCTAATAAATGAAGAAGTGAGTAAATGGAGTGGAGACCATAAATATTATGGTGGCGGCAAAGCCCAAAAAAATAAAAACATTAAGAAAAGCCAGAAAAATGATATAATTTCGCATTGGCCAGTGGATAATCTAAAAATCCGCAAAGTGTCCATTAAATAAATGTGTCGTAGTTTGAAAAAAAAAATTGGCTTATGAGGATGACAACAAAAATGAATCACAACCATATAGCGTTTCTATAAAAAGCTGTTTTCTTAATATTACTACAACCATTTAATAATAGGCGCATAATACTTCTGAGAGTAAGAGCGAATCAAGGGCGGATCCAGAAATTAATTCTGGGGGGGTCAAACAGCGCCGCAGGCGAAAATTTTTTGGGTGCCACGCCCTTTTTTGAATCATGGTGCTTGGTTTTCAAGTGGGAAAAATAAAAAATACAAAACAAAATTACAAAAACAACCCGGTGCATTTAGGAGGGGGTTAATTTTTATGATTTTACCTTCCAGAGAATTCGTTCTAAGTAAAAATTTCATAAAATTTTAATTTGTTGTCCAAAAAAAATATGAAATACAAAACACATAATTATTGACCAAATTTGTTAAAATTTGGACGTATATTTAAAAAAAAATGTTCGGGCTTTTCGTCTACCCACACTGACAAGGGTGCCCCGAAAAGTTTTTGCTTGCTAAGGGGGGGGGGGGGGGCAATTGCCCCCATTGCCCCCCCCCCTGTATCCGCGCCTGGCTCCAATCCAATCGATAACGGCAACAGCGAGCGGTTCCAAGCGAACAGGTGGATATTACTAATTTGATTGGTTAACACTTCGCGCGCTCCACAATAGTTTTTCGTATGTTGAAATGTAAACCGCCCAGGGGGGGGGTCATGACCCCCATGACCCCCCCCCTGGATCCGCCCTTGGAGCGAATGTAACAAGTGCAATTATAATTATTCATAAAAAAACAATTGTATAACTGTAAATTCGTAATTCAAAAACTAAAATTTTATTCTTTACAAAAGTTGGTGCTTGTTCGATAATCATATTAGGTGCACTTGAAATGGTTGCAAGTCAAACGGCGTACAGGGTAGGTCAAAAAATATAAAACTTGTACAAGAGTTCAGAAAATTCAGCAAAATGTTGTTAAGAAAAGTTGTTTAGAACTAAAAGTTATGCATAGATTCGAAAACGTGACCTAAAATAAAAAAAAAAATTTTGAAGATATTAATTACATATTTTAATTTTTATTTTTTTTTATATATTCACCATAAAGAACTTCATAAATTAATCAAAATCAAATCAATTTCACATATCTTTGTTCAAATTCAAGCATATTTATAAAATTAACTTGACTTTTTAATTTATTAAGAAATCACAAACTTCATGTTTGTTGCAACGACATTAAACACAACTTTAAAATATCGTAAAAATTCCTAACAAGATAAAATATTAGTAATGATAATAATATGCAAATTAAAAAACTCTCATTTAAAAAAATAGGTAATAAAAAAAATCCCATATGTTGCACACTTAAATGACCACACTGTATAATAAATTTTCGTAATATATTATTTTCAAAAAAAAAATTAACCCTAACATAAATGTATTCTTATTCCAATCAAAAAAAAAACTTCGCCATGTCAAAAAACAGAGGGAATTGTAAAAAAAAGTCTAAACTGAAACGTCACAGGTCAATGAATTCAAATCAATAAAACAAAATAGTAACAACTAAGCAAAAAGTACAACGCAATGTACCTAAAATTGATTTTGTTTTGACATATATATTGTTTGCGCAGTTCAATATTCATCAAGGTTAAATCCATATCATAAACCTGCATAATAGAATTATTAAATTATGTAATTGAAAAAAATTATTGCAATAAAACTGCGGAAATATTAGTTTGTTTAACGTCGTACTTTGCTCGACCAAAAATATTTGTTAGACCTAATTGTTATATTTTGAACCCTTTTTTAAAAAGGGATTGATGACCTCGGATAAAACCTTTAGAATCAAAAAGAAACTTAAAATTTAGATTTTGGTCGCTTTTTCGGATTTATTCTCAATAGTAATTAAGGTATTATAGGTTCGGTTGTGCCTGGTCAATTGACCGCGGTCAATTGGCCGGGTCAAATTCGGTCAAAAACTTTTGCAGCCTTTTGTGAGAGAAATTGGTCCTCATTGGGCATTGTACATTCGCTCAGGAAAGCTTTTTTATATAAAGTTCAACTTAAAGCTGTTAAGTGGCAGTGAAAATTTAAAAAAATGGAAATTCGGAGGAACCAGCGCTAAATTTCAGTAGTGAGGATGAAACGAGTGGTTCAGATTCTGAAGAACATAAAGGCAATGCCGGGGGTGAGTTCAGTGACGAAGATGATGCACCTTTATCTAAGCTATCTACCAAGACCAGTACTGCCAGTAGTCTCTCATTTCATCATCAATCAGTCACTCACTAATTACTTCATTAATAATTTAGTATTGTTAGATTAATATTATACATAATATTTGTGTCATTTTTGTGTTTTTTGTACCTCAGAATGGGTTCTTTATTTTTTGTTAGCTGTTTTTTAATAAAGACACGTTTCTATGTAATTACTCAATGACTTTGATTATTTTTACAAAACTGAGGAATTTGACCGGGACACCGGGACTTGGTCAATTGACCACAAAAGATTTTGACGGTCAAAATCCCTACTCTACTTATAGGTATAATGGTATAACCATAAACGAAGTAAACCTAGACATTCATTCCTTCAATCAAATTTTTGTTTTATGCTAATTATTTATATTGCAATCACCTGGGAAATTCTAAAATTTTTAATTCACCATATTTTCTTAAATAAAAGGCACCTATACCCTATTTAATCAAACCAGAAACCCTGCTGTACGTAGGTAGATGTTCAAAGCTCAAGCTACAGATAATTTGGTCCAGAAGGAGTCTGTAGATTATTTCGAAACAAATCATCAGAAATAAAATGGCGAACCCGTCACTGGCACTAAACTTAGATAAACCTTGAATCAAATTTATCGCAATTTTACTAAAATTTTTGCAAAAAAATGTGGCGCCTTCCTGCTGACACACATTTTTTTAATCTTATCAAAAATAATAAACTTATCTAATTCTAAGTTAAATTAACCTATAAAATAGAAAAACAAAATGTATGTCAAGTGTTTTCCCATCTATCTTAAAATGTATTCTGTTAACCAAAAAAAAATGGAGACGTAGAATAGCAATTCCAAGGGTGCAGATGAGCAAAAAAAGGTCGCCTTCTTTTAAAGTAAAATAATTGGAAGACCTAGAGGCCAAAAAAGGGGCTTTGAATTCAAGTCACGTGCGTTTAAATGGTTCAAAAATATTTTAAGAAAAGGGGTAACCAACGTCATACGTTTAAAACATATCAACAATTCCTCATTTAAATCTATTTTTAAATCAAATAATTTTAAAGACGCCGATAAAACGGTTTAAAATAAACTTATTTGACTTTTTGACCCTTTTAACTGACCTCATTTACTTTTTCCCAAATTTAGAAATTTCACAACTTTAATAATACATTGTTACAATCATGTTGATTACAGTGCTTACTGTCCGTGGAATATATTTGAATGAGTAACTCTTACACAAAAGCTATATAATTTTACCTACATACTCTTTTTAAATTTAAACTGGGGCAAAATGCAAAAGGGACACAATGATATGAGGTCAAGAACAGCGGCATTGTTACTAAGTGAAATTGAAAAAAAATATTAATGCGTATTTTCAAAATCACTTATTGTTTGACTGTTATATCGCCAGTAGTTCTTTATTACATGTTATTATCAAATAAGGTCAAAAAAAAAGTTACAACATTTCCAACACAGTGCTACAACTAATTAAAAATATAATTTACTATGCATATTGGATTTTATATAGTATATTATAATATTAACTGTCGTGAAACCAAGTCGATAAAGTTATCATTAGCATAACAATTATTTAATAATAATATTATTATGTAAATATAAAACACGATTAGGCCCATTAACCTTATGGGTTAATATTCAGAGCCTTATGAGATGAGAGAAATCGCGCAAATTATTAGGAGCACTTCAATTGTTTTTGTAATCGATCAGCTGTGATCACGCGGCATAAAATCCGGGTCAAGAGGCTGCTAATTGAAAAAACATTTATAGATGTAGGTAAAAGTACATACAGCACAGATTTTTTTACAGCATCGGCAACATCCCTACATGTATATGTATCAAATTTATGTCATATAAATGTTTTTAAAAATCGGATACATGGGAAATAATTAAAATTTATGCAATATATTCACGTCACGCTATGAAAAATTAAAAAAAAATATCGGATATTGGAAAAGCTGAAAAATGTCTCAAATTACAAGATATATCTATGTATTATGCTCGGTATAATGTTAAGTAGGATAACTATAAATCATCAGATTGTAGGTATTATAGTTCATTATACGCGAATCAAATATAACCAACCACTTATAATACAGTACCACGAATTTATTTTAACTAAGAAAACACCAATTTTTGCCTTATTTTGACATTTTATATTTTTTTTTATTGATACCCTATTTCGCTTATTTAAAGTACGCCTCAGCGTGTTTAATCCCACTTTCAAAAACGCGCGTGTTTTAAAGTTACCATGGCAACATCAACAACCCGTGAAACGTGAAGTCTAAATATGTCAACTTTTTAATTATTGATTTGACAGAATTACCATTTAACGTCAAATAAAATATTTTTTTAAGCAATACACAACCAATGTCAACGGTGACAACAATGAATCTTATGTGACAGATTGAAAGTTATTTTTTGTTCTCCTCATTTTCATGACAACGACAGGTATATCACATCACGAATTCGACCATTTCACTTACTTACTAAGTTATTATTTCCATTTTTTTGTAAAATAAATACCAATAAATAAGTGTACCAATAAAAAAAAATAATGTAAGGTATTCGTGGATAAACTGGTCTTTAAAACACTTGCTCTATTTCAAGCACTCCGGCTGCGCCGTCGTGCTTGCAAAATCGCGCGTGTTTTAAAGACTCAGCTAACGCTTTATTTGATATCAAGGCATGCTATTTAAAAACAGGTCATTTTCCCGAAATCCGAAAATTACAGACCATCTTGAAAATTGAAAATACGAACATAATTTACATAATATATTTCTCCTTAATGTCGGTCAAAACTAAAATGTAGATTCCAAATAACCGATTTGGCCCAACATTTTCGTTAGAAATGTAACTTCAGAAACTGAAGTCGAAATATCTATTTTGGTCATAATATTTGACAGAGCAAATTTTAAAATTTTTAATGAATAGGTATATCGGATCAAGGCCTGAGATTAGAGTAGGTGTGAGTGAATTACGAATTCATAATTACACTAGTTTTTTTTACGAGTATGTAATTATAATTGCACTTGTTGTATTATGCATAGCATAATGCTGTTACTATCACAAGTATTATGAGCCGATGGTTGTAGATAAACAATTTTAATAAGTCAATTTTCCAAAGTACGAAGCCCGATTTTTATAATTATTGTGGAAAATATTGCAAAAATATAACCTTACGTTTTGATAAAAAAGAAAAATTGAAATCTAAAACTTGTTTAAGTATTCAAAGAATGTTACTTTTTAAAATTCATTTTCATTTTCCAGTTTCTTCATTAATTTTTTCGAAATATCAAGAAACATAATTTGTGGATACAGATAATTACCATAATATATATAGGTATACATACAGCCAGTTTTCGCCAATAGACACAATAAATCTTATTTTTGTATGTACTTATGTACGTATATTAAAAAAATTCACCAATCCCCTTAAACAACATACTAAACAAAAATGTCTATGCGAAAACTGTAATTGAAAGATAAAAGCGATCATGTAGGACGACCTTTACAACGGCGACGTATTGGCGGGAATTTGTTCATTCATTTTATGTAGAAATTATCGATTCTGCATAACCGTAAATGACGTCACTTCCACGCGTAACATTTATCTAATAAAATGCTCATAACAATTTTTTTTAAATAAAATGTTGCAATTTAAATAATAGAGTCGCTGTTGAACACTATCGTAACGCGATAAAGTTCTATATTCTGCTAAAATGTTATATAGTGTCTCAACAACAAAGCAGATCTAATTTATTTATTAGATTATTAGATCATGTAAGCTTCTCCTAGACCGACGCGACGGTAGTTGCAATCACAGGCCTATATAAAAAAAAGTAGAATGCTTAATAGGCTGTATAAATGGCACAATATAAGGAGATGCGATTTTAAATACATAGGCCCTATATGGGGAATAAGCATTCTACTTTTTTTTTATAGGTTGCGATACATGATACAATTAATTGTATAATGGTAACGACTTGCGACGGAAACTATTCACGAAGACATACTATGTATATTTAGAAAATAATATAGTGTCCGCGATAAAATAATTAAAAACGAATAATTGTGGCATATCGGACAATAATTGTGTAACTGTTTTTATATTTGGAATACAAAGGGATCCAAGCACAATGGATACTCTGGGGCGGGTAGACCACGACGGCCGTTTCGTCCTTGTTAGGACTCTACGAGCAGCCATAACCCAAGCAATCCCAACAACAGCGGTAAGATGTATTAAAAGCCTTTTACAAAAGTAAAGCGGCCATCAATACACCGTAGCGCTATCCCAGCGGAATTAACTCCAATACAAAAGACAGTCACACTGGTAATAATCGAAAGGTAGACAAGTAAATAAAGCACGAAGTGCATCACAATCAGTATAGGAAACGCTATTTGCGTTTTTACCGTCGAACAGTCTGCAGTTTTGCAGATTAGAAACAGATCACGCAGCGGCACCCACTAGAATGCGCGCAATCCGTTAAGAAAAGCCATAACAATGTTTAATACATCTTACCGCTGTTGTTGGGATTGCTTGGGTTATGGCTGTCCGTAGAGTCCTAACAAGGACGAAATGGCCGTCGAGGTCTACCCGCCCCAGGGTATCCATTGTGCTTGGATCCCTGTATATTCCAATATAAAAGACAGTTACATACTTGTCCAATATTATTATAATTATTAATAATTCGGTTTTAATAATGCATACATGGATGTTATCAAACACAGGACACACTCCGCTCCATGTAAAAGAACGGTGTAAATTCCATCCAGTTCAATCATGATAGATGTATTTACCTGCGAGTTTTTTTGAAATGAGAGTCTGTGCTTGAATTACCTACTAGATTAACGCATTAAAATTGGATGCGTGATTTATTGTTCCACCCTATATGTATATATGAGAAAATACATTTTACGACCCTATATAATGTATCGCAAATATGTAAATTAATACAGAATACACTTCTAATGTATACATAATAATGCAACGCAAATAAAAAATATTTTTATCTATGTAAAATGTCATTTAAATATGTTCGCCGAGTATAGTAAATCACGAGCAGCCGGCGCCACTGGGTGCTTAAAAAAAGAAACTATATTCTCATACACTTTATTAGTCACAAGGCAATCAAAACGGCTTGATAATCGAAAACGAAAAATTGGCGCCTTGTACCTAACCGACACAGATGCTTCCTCGAAAACAGGATAACAAACATTTCGTATTACTTTATCTAATAGAAGTTGAGAATTTTTCTTGGAACATGCCAAAGTTCGCGAAAAACATTGCAAATAAAAGATTAGAAAATTAAATATCAAAGTTGCATTTATAAAATAAAGTGGCGCCAAAAATTTTTTTTGTTTGTGATTGTTGCTGTTATTTTCGGATTTTTTCTTTGTTCGCTGCCAGGGCCATTCCCGAGGGGATATGCAGTTTAACGTGGGCTCCGAACCACGATCCTCAGTCATTAGAAGCACCCCACAAGGACTATCAATCAACCCTTGGTTTCGTGCTTTCCATGACCTACCGATTGGGGCGTGTGTTCTATACCTACCCTACGTTTTACACGCTTTCAGAACGTACAAATTTCAAGCATTCTTTCGAAAATGTTGATTTAACAGTGTTCACAATTTATGGGGGCCAGTAGCTCAGCACTCAAATAGGATGCCAACCGTTCATCGTATTTCATTTTCACTATTTTCAAAATCCATTATTACACACGAATACACGGAGTGAAACTTTAACATTTAATATCAAGGTACCTAGGTATATTGACATTTGTTTTCATAGTAACGGCAATGCGGCGCGACGTGAATGACATTAGATAGTCGGGGAGTATGCCAGTGACTTTGGTCTATTTCGCCGTAAGTTGTTTTGAGTTACAATGAGATTAATTTTTTGTTATAATGAAACTGAAACACTAGCGGCAACTACGGCTGTCTGATTTATCATTATATTAATTACTAGCGTGTATACCCGGCCTGCGTTGCAGCCCGGCATTATACGACGTCGCTTTCTCTAAGATAATAAGGCGAGTTCACCATCACGTCAAGATTTATAAATACAAACCCGAACAAACCTCTAAATTTATCAGTGTTTCTCTACAATATTATGCATGTATTATACATAAAAAATTTCCTCTTGAATCACTCTATCTATTAAAAAATACCTCTTCAAAATCCGTTGCGTAGTTTTAAAGATTTAAGCACATATAGGGACAGACGGGCGACAGCGACTTTGTTTTATATACTATGTTATGTTAAGATTATTAGAGTGGCTCTCGGATTATTACGAATTCATAATAGCCCTAGGTGTTTTATGAGGTTATAATAATTGCCCTAGGTGTATTAAACATAGTATAATGCTCTTATTGTCGCAAGTTATATGCGCCAATTATTAACTAGTTGTAGATAAAAATGTTTAAATGTGTTCATTACTCTTTGCCAAATTTAATGCTTCTGCACGATCTGTTTTATGAATATAACACGTGTTCTAGAGGTATTTATTTCGTCATTAATAAAACGATTTAACTTTTACATTCGAATTGTGAACGCATGTTTTCAACTATTGCAAAAATAACAATTTACTTTTAACATTAAAAATAGTACCTCAAGGTCCCAATATTTCCTATACTGAAATAAACTTATGCAGGCTATAAATTTATTATTGCGCGCATTTAAATGTTAGCTAAATAGCGAAAAGTTGTAACAGTGAGACAATAATATATTACATAACGAGTGTCGAAAGTGGTATTACTCTTCAAGAAAGAAGGTATTCAGGGCCCGCTCGGGGGGGGGGGGGGGGGGGGGGACAACCTGGGCCCCTGCCCAGGGCGGCAAGTTAGGAGAGCGGTAGTGGCGAGTGCAATAAAGTGGTAAAGTGTGACACTGTATCGTAGAAACTATGCATTTTCGGACGCATGTTTACATGATATTTTCTTCTTAAAATCACTTAAAAAAGCACCCCTTGGAGTTTGGCCACATACTTAAATAACACCCCGTATAAAAGAATTTGAGATCTATTATAGCTTAACAACCAAACCGGAAGTGGGCATTCTTAAGAATGTACATGCCGATCTACTCAAAGTTGCACAATAAAACTGTTGCTGCCATCTGAAGGAAAAGAGGGCAGGGAACAAGTATACATTTTTTTAACGATAATTTATATTTCTTTTAATTAATTTATTTTAATTTAAAATGAAAATAATCTGGAACCCATCTACCGGTGAAAAAGACGATAAACTTTGTTAAATCAAACGGAATAAATCGATGCAGTCGGTGAGAGAAACCTGAAATTCTGCCCTGGCAACAAAAAAAAAGAAGTTCTACGCGGCATATTAATATTTTTAATAAAATTATGGCAAATACAAAATAAAATGTTATAATTGTTAATACATATTAAATAGAATTTTATACGTCACCTATTTTCGTTACGGACATACCAATACGGAGCAAAGTGACGCTTACTTATAACGGATACTCTTAATTTAATACTTAATTAGACCGACTTGGTTTCTTAAACAAGTCGAGTACGAAAAAACGACGAAAATCGAACCAATGCCGAAAAGAAAAAGACGGGTATGTATAAACCTCGTTAGGTCATCGTTAACGAAAATTCGACAACTTTAGATCAGATGCCGCGGACGTGCATTGATAACGAGCGTCTGGCAATCCTTAATAACAGAATAATTTATAGAAAATAAAAATACATATTTTTTCCTACAGGTACCCAAAGGCCTAAAAAAAGTAGAATACTTAATAGATTGTATAAATAGCACACTATAATATCTCTCTATTATTGAGTCTAATGAATAAAAATGTAGCAATCGCTTTTTCTTGTAAAACCGAAGTAATTTCCTGAAAGCCAATGAATAAAAACTAAAGTAATTGCTTTTGCGTCCAGCAATTGCTTAAAAGTGCAGGAATCGCTTCTAGTCAATGCCTTTTCTTTAAAAATAGAAGCGATTGCTATCGTTTGCTTAAAATGTAATGAATAAATTAAGGAATTGCTTTTTCTAGTGTAGCGATCGCTTTCAACTTTTTAAGGTAGGTCGACCCCTGCATCATTTGCTTGGTAGCAGTCAACTTAAGTTCTCCGCGACATACACGTGCGTTGCTCTTAATTTGTGTCTTCAATTATGGCTAAATATATGAACGTCCGTAAAAGAAAAATCTACAGTGTACGTAAAAATTGCAGATATGATGATTTCAGAAAGGTATATCGATTTGACTGCGAAATGTTGAGTGGTTGGCAAATTATTTTTTGACTGATACTGGTAAAAGGCGAGGGGGGTGCACTGTCGCCTTTAAATAAGATTAAAGTCTTTCTGCGGAAATTGTCGGATCCGGGTTTTCAAAATTCTGAAGGTGAAGAACTCGGTGTTCACCAAACTACTGTCTGTAAGACATACACTTCTGTAATGGATGCAGTTTTGGAGAAGGCCAATATTTTTATTAAATTTCCTACAAGTGCTGAAGCTGTTGTGGAAGCTAAACGGTTGTGGTCAGAGAGATTTATTTATGTTCCTTCAATTTGTGAACGAATATTAATTGCTTGTCTTTAATTTCTTCATCACTACTATCACTTTCCTCATTTTCACTGAAATCTGCCATATCACAAATATAAGTTTCCTATTTTCCACAAAAACGTAACAGATTACTATTGTACTAAATAAATAGACCAACGTTGTTGTATTAACGTCAACTCATTTGCCAATAAGGCACCAAACTGAACATGGAATCTATAATCTGAACAAGTGGATAAGCCACGTCTGAACTTGTGTTGAGTAAGCATTTGCTACAGAGGTGTAAGAAAAACAGCAATTGCTTCAACATTTTATTCATATCCAGATCTAGCAATCGCTTTTACTTATATATCATTTGCTAGTCGAGCGATTGCTTTTACTAAAAAGTGATTGCTTAATTTTTATTCATTAGGCTCAATGGGGTTTTGGTTTTTATAGGCTGCCAAGCACACAATGAGCATTATGAATAAAAATTAAGCAATCACTTGAAGCAATTACTTTTTAGTAAAAGCGATCGCTTGACTAGCAAATGCTATAAGTAAAAGCAATTGCTAAATCTGGATATGAATAAAATTTTGAAGCAATTGCTGTTTTTCTTACACCTCTGTAGCAAATGCTTATGCAACATAAGTTCAGACGTGGCTTATCCACTTGTTCAGATTATAGATTTCACGTTCAGTTTGGTGCCTAATTTGCAAAAGAGTTGACGTAAATACAACAACGTTGGTCTATTTATTTAGTGTTACGTTTTTGTGGAAAATAGGAAACTTGTATTTGTGATATGGCAGATTTCAGTGAAAATGAGGAAAGTGATAGTAGTGATGAAGAAATTAAAGACAAGCAATTGATATTCGTTCACAAATTGAAGAAACATAAATAAATCTCTCTGACCACAACCGTTTAGCTTCCACAACAGCTTCAGCACTTGTAGGAAATTTTAATAAAAATATTGGCCTACAAAACTGCATCCATTACAGAATGTGTGTGTGTGTATGTCTCACAGACAGTAGTTTGGTGAACACCGAGTTCTTTACCTACATAATTTTGAAAGCCCGGATCCGACAATTTCCGCAGAAAGACTTTAATCTTATTTAAAGGCGACAGTGCACCCCCTCGCCTTTTACCAGTATCAGTCAACAAATAATTTGCCAACCACTCAACATTTTCGCAGTCAAATCGATATAACTTTCTGAAATCGTAATATCTGCAATTTTTACGTACACTGTAGATTTTACTTTTATGGACGTTCATAATATTCAGCCATAATTGCAGACACAAATTAAGAGCAACGCACGTGTATGTAAAGTTGACTGCTACCAAGCAAATGATGCAGGGGTCGACCTACCTTAAAAAGTTGATACACTAGAAAAAGCAATTCCTTAATTTATTCATTACATTTTAAGCAAACGATAGCAATTACTTCTATTTTTTAAGAAACAGCATTTAGAAGCAATTCCTGCACTTTTATGCAATCGCTGGATGCAAAAGCAATTACTTTAGTTTTTATTCATTGGCTTTCAAGACACAGTCCTATGAGGAATATGCATTCCTTTTTTAAAGGCCTGTGGTGTTGCCCACATAGTTCCTTTTTCGGCTATTTGCTGTTGCCATAACGTCCGGTGTAAGATATCAATGTTGTCCGACATTTAGAAGCATAACTTCGTCAATTATCTTTTTTTTATTACTAATAAATTCCATATATTACGTAATTTTATCGTTCTGAAATTAAATTAGGGGTCCTTAGTTTCCTTAAATCAGTTTTTACATCATAAGTATTTTTTATTAGTTCCTATGTTCGCTCTGTATGCATCCACGCGAGGAATATAGCGAGTTTAACGCACTGGCACTGGACGCCGAATATTTTAACCTTCGAAATAAATTTTAGAGACGCGGTCCAACAACGCCATTCCTTGACCATGAAAGTGCAATGAACAACGTTTTTAGGTGCCCACTTGGGTGCTTAAACTATTTCATGGGCGTCCGAACCACTTATTAGGTTCAATGCCAATGGCGCAAATGTGAATTTTTGACTATTTTCAGTTTTGGTAACTTTGCTTGAATTAAAGTGATTATGGTATTAAATATAAAAAAGTTACATTGATATAATCATATGACACTATTTTTTTATTTTCATTGGGGGGGGAGGTAGTCATACAGATAAATTGTTAAATGAAAACAAACTCAACATCGGAAAGCAAGAAATAAACATTTATTTTAATTTGAAGAAATAGTCCATGCTTAAAGTAGAGTTGAATGAATGGGAACGAACGAAAAACTCAGTCTTTCTCCACAAATTTATTAGAATAAAATATTTAGTTAAATGGTCTCTACACATGTTTCGAAGGTAGAATCGTTCATCATCAGTAGATACCGTGCGAGCAAAAATCATTTGCATCAAAGAGGGCCTTGCATGTAAGGACGTAATCCTTAGCCGTAGAGCTTAATACCTGTTGGGTGTCAGTAACTACCTGAATTAACAATCAATCAGTTATTCCGTCATCTTTGACAGTCGTTACAAGTAAATTTGATTCATCGCTAATTTTTCCAATTTCTTGAACAATTCACACAATGGGCTTTACGGAACAGCACAAAACATTTATAGTTAAAGCGTATTTTCGAAACGGGGTTAAAGTAAATGGTGAGTGGCAATACAATCCGGGTTTGTGCATGGACGATTTTCACGAACATTTTTCTAACGTTGCTTTTATTGCTGGGGATTTTTATCATTGCCTGAAAAAAATCGTGGCTGTGTTTAGGGAAACAGATTCTATACAATAGAAAAAAGGAGCAGGAAGACCATTTGATTCTGTAAGAACAGAAGAACTTGTTGCAAACGTTCGTGAAATAATGCAAAATACGCCAACAAATTGTATAAGGCGCCTGTCCCAAGAAGTGGGAAGATGTTATGGAACATGCAGGACTATTCTTAAGAAGTAGCTAAAATGTATTTCCTTATAAAGTGCAAGTATTCCAAGAAATACAAGCCGGAGATTTTGGAAGACGCAGGAATTACTGCAGGAATTTATGCTGGAGCATGGCGGTGGCTAATTTCAGCAATTTATGTAATTATTTTTCTTTTTCTTTCTGAATATTCTTACTTTGTTACTTTTGTAAACAACAAAAATGAATTTGTATTTGTCTACTTATTTTATTAATCATTAGTTTGGGATATCATGTCATAATATGAATTTGACAAAATTTTAACCTAGATTTGGTTAGATATATCGTCCCCATATCATTGTGATCTGAACCAAGCCCTACGTTTTTAAATCCAAGCCCTCTTTGATGCAAATAATTTTTGCTCGCACGGTATGAATAGTGAAGAAAAAAATGGAATAAATTATAACATACTGGGAATGTGGAACAGTAATTAAAACATTTGTTTAAAAAAGGTCAGCACCAACCAAATGGAAGGGGAAGAAGTAAACCATTGTCTTTAATGATTGAACTATTAATGTGAAGTCAATTCGGGGACATTCCACTGTCTGTCTAGAGATGAAACGGTCAAATGCATGGTATTAAGTAAACACGCTACCTATTTAGACCATTATTTATTCTCTTATATTCACATAAAACATAAGGCATGAGTCTGCCACTGGTTTTGAAATATAATCGACTAGTCTTAGATACAGACTTTTAATAATGAATTTGGCTTTACCGATAACAATGTAATATATTTTTTGCATAATGGTAACCATCTGTTTAAGAAGTGTGAGAACTGACATTTAATTAATTCAAAATTACACAATAATTCGCAATTAATACGGGGCGTATAAACGAAATTATTTTTTGCGCATCTTAAAATGGTTTTGATATTAAAAATATAATTAACTTTTTTTTATTATGTTGTTCGTTTTTTTTCTTCCGCCAAAAATTAACCGTTTTAAAAGGATTACAAGGCAATAACGCCCATTGATAATTCTATAACTTTATACATTACCTATTTGATTAGGGTTACCCAATTTTTGTGACGTAGTAAATGAGAAACCCATTATGTGTGTAGACACACCCAGTGAAGAGCGGCAAACTTTAAGGTGGTTTGTTTTAAGCCAGAGAGAACAAACCCACGTAGGTTTTAATTTTTTTTTAATTCATAATGGATTTTCGTGCACAAACTAGTGCCAGACCCTAAATACTTAGTAATATACCGTGCGAGCAAACATTTTTCCATCAAAGAGGGCCTTGCATCTAAGGACGTAATGGTTAGCCGTAGAGCTTAATACCTGTTGGGTGTCAGTAACTACCTGAATTAACAATCAATCAGTTATTCCGTCATATTTGACAGTCGTTACCAGTAATTTGATTCATCGCCAATTTTTCCAATTTCTTGAACAATTCACACAATGGGCTTTACGGAACAGCACAAAACATTCATGGTTGAAGCGTATTTTCAAAACGGGGTTAGAGTAAATAGTGAGTGGCAATACAATCCGGGTTTGTGCATTGACGATTTTCACGAACATTTTCCTAACGTTGCTTTTATTGCTGGGGATTTTTATCATGGCCTGAAAAGAACCGTGGCAGTGTTTATGGAAACAGGTTCTATACAACACGGAAAAGGAACAGGAAGACCATCTGTAAGAACAGAAGAACTTGTTGCAAACGTTCGTGAAATAATGCAAAATACGCCAACAAATTGTATAAGACGCCTGTCCCAAGAAGTGCGAAGATCTTATGGAACATGCAAGACTATTCTTAAGAAGCAGCTAAATTTATTTCCTTATAAAGTGTAAGTATTCCAAGAAATACAAGCCGCAGATTTTGAAAGACGCAGGAATTACTCTCAATGGTTTACCCAAAATTTATTGGAAAGAAATGATTTATTAGACCTGACATTTTTTCGGATGAAGCCTGGTTCCACCACTCCGGTTATGTGAATTCTCAGAATACACGCATGTGGAGTAGTGAAAATCCCCATTTTTTGTAGAGTCCACATTGCACCCTCAAAAAATTGGTGTCTGGTTAGCTGTCTCCCGAAGAAGAATGTTGGTCCAATTTTTTTCCATGACACAGCACAGCGGTATAGAGACAATATTTTGAATCCATTTGTGAAGTAATTAGATACTTGACGCGAACTACGTTTTGGATATTTTCAACAGGACGGTGCAACCGCCCATACAGCCGCCGAAACTATTAACTTTACTACTTACACAGTTTTTTCGACGACAGATTGATCAGTTTTCCGATCAGACATTGAATTCCCACCTAGATCACCTTGTTTAACGGATATGGATTACTTCGTTTTTCCTCATTTAAAGAACACTAGTTTTAAAACACCAGTTGCAAATTTAGAACAATTACAAAAAAGGATTATCCAAGAATGTGGTAACATTTCTCCAGAGATGCTGGTCAACACTTTCGAAAATATGAAGAGACGTGTGAATTTATGCTTGGAGCATGGCGGTGGCCAATTTCAGCAATTTATGTAATTATTTTTCTTTTTCTTTCTGTATATTCGTACTTTGTTAATTTTGTAAACAACAAAAATAAATTTGTATTTGTCTACTTATTTTATTACTCATTAGTTTGGCATATCATGTCATAATAAGAATTTGACAAAATTTTAACCTAAATTTGGTTAGATATATCGTCCCCATATCATTGTGATCAAAACCAAGCCCCACGTTTTTTAATCCAAGCCCTCTTTGATGCAAATAGTTTTTGCTAGCACGGTACCTATGTACTTATTGATATCCACAAAATTAAACAAATGTGAAAGTAATAATAACCAATATCCATGAAGAGACCTATAATAACCAATTTTTTTATGCAGACAATGGCTGTATTCCTTGAACTGGAAAATTCGTAAATAATTCCGTCTAACATGGCCTAAATTCGTAAATTAAAATCGACCTTAAAATCTATCAACGAAAATATTTAAAGCAAACACCAGAACAAGTTTTTCTTTATCTGACAGAATCTTTTTCGATCGAAATAAGTTGTTTCTAATCGCTAAATGGCAACCTAATATTATTTTGGAACACCCAGCCTGATGCAAATACCCTGTTGATTAAATATACATAATTACGTTCTATGATCGTATTGAAAGAAAAGTCTTGTCTGATGTAAGCGTCGTTCCTACCGGCCGAAGCTTCCATTGGATTTAGGGGAAAATAAGGTGCAGTTAGTGGGATTTGACAAACTCCTCTATCAGTGGTATTTTTCAGCGAAACCCTGTGTTGTCCATATTATGAAGTAATTTCGCGATATCCCACAAATTTAGGATACCCGGTTGAAATATCAGATCAGGTAGGATGTATAGGACATTGTAGGAACGAACCAGATAGTGGCCAAATTTTATAATAATATACAGTGTGACCAGTAAAGTCCACATCATAATATGGGATTTTTTTTATTAATAGCTTTATTCGAAATTTGACTTTGGCATCAAGTTCTGCTTCGATCGAGATGAAAATTAAGCAAAAAATAGTAGTCACGCGATTCGCATTATCTGTCAAATTTTAATTATTTTTTTTAAATAACTCAAAAGTGGGGTTATTTCTAAAAATATCGAAAAAAGTTATTAGAAAGTTTTTTTAAATGAAGTTTCTAGCCCACATATTTACCACATAATAAACACTTTACTGATGACACTGTGTTATTTTTTGTCTTAATATTAAGATGCAATACTTTCAGACACAAACTACGTTTTCAAAAATTATTTTATGAAGTTACCTTATACAGGGTCAAAAACAAATAAACTTTGCATCACATGCGACCCAATTTTGATTTTGTAGAAAAACACACATTTAATATGGCGCTACTTTAAAGAAAATGTATCTGAAATAAAGCATTGTCAAAACTAAGAAGTTTTATGTAGGTTGCGATAAGCCTTATTTTGCAAAAGTGGTGCAATTTACAAAATATGGGTAAAAAATCAAAATTATCTTATGCAGCTAAAATTTTGCATGTGGGCTAGAAACTGCATTTTAAAAAAACTTTTTTCGATATTTTGAATTATATTTTGGACAAAACTAAAATTTGACAGATAATGCGAATCACGTGACTACTATTAGTTTGCTTAATTTTCATTTCGATCGAAGCAGAACTTGATGCCCAAGTCAAATTTCGAATAAAGCTGTTAATAAAAAAAAATCCCATATGATGCGGACTTTACTGGTCACACTGTACAACCGGATATTAACAATTACATTTTTACTCCAAATAATTCGATGGTTCACTCTGTATGTGAACACACCTAATTATCAGAAATCGAGTCGGACATTCCAAATGAATTTCTCCGTCGGTAAACGAGCTTGCCTTTTGCAGAAATGTCAGACAATGAAATAACTTTTTTTTTGGTGGGAACATCAAGCGAGAAAACAAGGTACAGCAACTTGATCTCAATTTTTATGTCTATTTTAAAAGGAATGTTAATCTATACCATAAAACTCTTTAGGTAAAACTTCTCTAGTTAAAAAAATCCGTTCTTTTAACTGAAATTTCTTATAACTATACCACTGGTAAATAATCGTTATTAGATACCTACAGCCTACAGTCCCAGATTATGCAGTAAATTAAAATCTCGCTTGGACCACTTTTCCAATTTTGTTTGGTCCTCACTACTTTACAGGCGGAAAATTGCAATTTCGATATCAAATATTTATAAGTATGGCATGTAGTACCGTTGGTATCCATCCGCCCATCCAAAGACATGACATCACCGTGCATGTAGACCTTGAGTAAAGTTTAATAATGAACCACCCAGTAAAATTACAGGTTTTTCAATATTTAGTGAATGGTGATAACAACTGGTCGATAATCTATCAAAACTGAAAAACTTCTCGGAAATATTTAATCTTTTCGTACTAATATTTATTTATCACCCAAAAAAAATACAAAAAAATGATTTCGTAACTATTAAATAACTTTTGAATTATGTACTTAAAGAAATAAAAATGTCGTAACCGCGTATGTAAACACAAATAGTGTAAAATAAACACTAAATTAAAGCTATTTAATCATTATCTACATTGGTTTTGAGTAAGCTTTGTGACAAAATAAAGTTCATTCAGACTACGAAAAAACAGGAATTTAGTTTAAATTATGTATTTTAATAAACACATGGATCACTGGTATTTTATTATATTATTTTACAAGAAAAGTAAAGGTAAGTAATGGAACGTTGGGCAATGATGAGGGTAATGAATAAAAATGTAGCAATCGCTTTTTCTTATAAAATCGAAGTAATTTCTTGAAAGCCAATAAATAAAAACAAAAGTAATCGCTTTTGCGTCCAGCAATTGCTTAAAAGTGCAGGAATTGCTTTTAGTCAATGCTCTTTCCTAAAAAATAGAAGCAATTACTATCGTTTGCTTAAAACGTGATGAATAAATTAAGGAATCGCTTTTTCTAGTGAAGTAATAATTGCTTTCAGCTTTTTAAGGTAGGCCGACCCCTGCATCATTTGCTTGGTAGCAGTCAACTTTAGTTCTCCACCGCATACACGTGCGTTGCTCCTAATTTGTGTCTTCAATTATGGCTGAATATATGAACGTCCGTAAAAGAAAAATCTACAGTGTATGTAAAAATTGCAGATATATTGATTTCAGAAAGTTATATCGATTTGACTGCGAAAATGTTGAGTGGTTGGCAAATTATTTTTTGACTGATACTGGTAAAAGGCGAGGGGGTGCACTGTCGCTCTTAAATAAGATTAAAGTATTTCTGCGGAAATTGTCGGATTCGGGCTTTCAAAATTCTGTAGGTGATGAACTCGGTGTTCACCAAACTACTGGCTGTAAGACATACACTTCTGTAATGGATGCAGTTTTGGAGAACGCCAATATTTTTATTAAATTTCCTACAAGTGCTGAAGCTGCTGTGGAAGCTAAACGGTTGTGGTCAGAGAGATTTATTTATGTTCCATCAATTTGTGAACGAATATCAATCGCTTGTCTTTCATTTCTTCATCACTACTATCACTTTCCTCATTTTCACTGAAATCTGCCATATCACAAATATAAGTTTCCTATTTTCCACAAAAACATAACAGATTACTATTGTACTAAAAAAATAGACCAACGTTGTTGTATTTAACTTTCGATCAGAATGGCAACATACTAAAAATTTTGAAAATTTAACCGAGGGCCATTTTCCATAAAAGAAGTGCGGGGTTCTTTTAGAAAATATATGATTTCATCAAACCCAAATACCATAATCCTGTATTTTCAAAGTTGGCGCCCATCGATCGCTAGTCAGTGGGAATGATGCTGCCAACTCAAATTAGTGGATAGCAATCTATAAAAACCAAAACCCCATTATATTAGTACAGAGATGTTATAGTGTGCCATTTGTAAAATACACCCTTGAAAGTGTTCTACTTTTTTTTATAGTTCTGGGGGACAACCGAATATTCACAGAAGAAACTGTGGGTAGTCAAAATAATGTTGCAGACTGTTTTCCTCGGTATTTAAATAAAACTCTGGTGGGAGGATGTATTTTATTGTCACTTCGTATATACAGCGTAAAATCATTTGCATATAATAAAGACGTATGGTCGGGTTATTGTTGGAACAGTTATTGGCATTTCCGACGTTATCGCTTTTAGAAAAGTAAACAAATTTTTATCTTTTACAGAATTAGTTATGGTTATATAGGTTACTTGTTACTTAATTTTCGCATTGCCCTTTTTATTGGTAGTATTTGTATACCTACTTTACTCTGACTTTACGAGCTTGATAAAATATAGAACATTCAATAGACAATGCATTGTGCGAAAATTTACTTTTGGTAGTGCGATGATTTTTGGTACCAATTTTCCAAGTGCTTATATTTTTAATTGAGGGGCTGTTTAACTAAATTTTAATTTTTATCCTACCCCATAAACAAAGAGAAAATAATTTTTTTTACGGTTTCAGTTTTTAAAATTTCGAATTTTTTAATGAGAAAATAAATAAACAAGATACGATATTTAATAAAAACACAGAATTAAACTCACTGACGTCACCTCGACCTATGGGTCCCAGTGATTCACCGGAAGGTCGAACGCCGCGTCTACCTGAATATCGGATGGGTTGTTTTCTATTTCTAAGCTGTTCTCGTCTATTTAATATATCAAAACAAAGATAACAATATAATCCGTCAAGGCTGACAAATAAATGAATTGCCCGGATAATGAGATGACGTAGTAAGGTTTTGATCTCAACCGTTCTGCTTTCGCAGCGGTTTTTTAATTGTCTTTAGGGGAGGTTTGTATCCCTCTAGGAAGATTTTTATTATTGGGATGTATTTTCAATAGGTTCTAATTCAGGATGTTGCTGAATATGATGATTTCGATTATATAGTTGAAAAGGCCCATTAGTTCCTTATTTTTTATCGTTTATTTGAAAAGCCGACTGTTATAAAGTCGCCACAGTGGATCTTTTCCCGTGCGTGATCACTTTTACGTCATCAAAATCGTATGAATCAAATCAAAATTACGAGACGAAAAAAGTCGAAACTAAGTCTAAGTTCATAAAATGGACGTGCCTGCCTACCGTTTGACGTACCTACATAATATCCCCAAAAATTATTATTTATTTTAAGTTTTGCCCGGCATTCTCTATTATCTAAAAGAAATTGACAAACAAATGTTAATACATTTATTACTATTTTTAAAGCTTAAAATCTAGAAAAGTTTGATGTTGTATTGACTATTAAAATCGCAAAAGTCGAATTTTTGACATCCTTTCATTTAAGGGAATTTAGCCACTGCCATAAACTTTTCAAAGAACTTTCACGGTTAGAATATTTAAAATAAATAAATTAGGTATTATAAAAATCCATAAATACTTACCGCCAAAACAGATGGTGGGTATAATTAGCTCTAAAAAGGACTATTTTTAGAAAAAGAAACAGTTTTAAGGCACACAAATTTACAAAATACGAATTAGATTGGCAGATCAAAATAAGGTTGACAATGACGTTCTAAAATACAATGGTAGTCAACTAAACAAATAAAAAAAGTAATTAATTGACGTTTATAGTTTTATTCTTGTCTAGCACGTTATATTATTGCGGAATCTTGGAGACGTTCTTTTATGCTTTTATTCAAACTTGTTATTGTAATAAATAAGGATGCAGAGATATTAACCACGTTGAGTCCTGATCGTTGATTGATGACGCACGGGAAAAGATCCACTGTGGGGACTTTATCTATGACATTTCTAAAATACGCAAAAGTGTCAGGCGGCACTGCCCTATTATAATTGGTTGTAGTGGAGGCGTACAGCGAAAGGGGAACTTAAAAAAATTCTACCTTATTAAAACATTGCGTGGGAATGTCCACCTACCAGTTATAGTAAAATATCTAGTTTAATGCGTTTTAATAATCATTTGCATTGTCAGACACATTATTTCACAAGAAATTATAAATTAACATTATTTAAAAATTATGTCACTAAAAGAAAAAAATACTTGCACAGTTCAGGGAAACCATAAACCCGGCAAACAATAATTAAAACTATGGAGTTTTATTTTGCGATTTGTTTCCCTGAATTGCGCAGGTTTGCATATTAAGAAACGTTTTAACGGTGAATATAAAATAGTTTTATGTTTAAATGGAAGGTGTTACATCCTGCGTGTGGTATTTTAATTCATATATTATTTTTATATGTATGTGTACGTACATAAACTAAGTAAATCGTGATGTAAATGCCGAGAAGCGAAGTGCCCTAGACGGATATTTGCGTTCGTTAATCGTATATCACATGCAGGCAACGTTTGGCGTAACTCATTACAGATTTGTACGTCGTACACAAGTATGAGCGGGCCATCAAAAATTTAGAAAAACAAAACGAATTCCTATTATAAACTAGGAAAATATTGTATTGAGAATTTATATTTTGCAACTTGGACACCCTGTATCTCAAAAACTGGTCGGCAGATTTTGTTGTGGCCATGGATACTTTTGATCAGAATGACCTTTTCTACAACATACTAAAAATTTAGAAAATTTAACCGAGGGCCATTTTCCATAAGAGAAGTGCGGGGTTCTTTCTTTAATATTTATAATATCTTAACATAGTATAAAACAAAGTCGCTGTCGCTGTCTGTCCGTCCGTCCCCTTATATGCTTAAATCTTTAAAACTACGCAACGGATTTTGAAGCGTTTTTTTTTAATAGATAGAGTGATTCAAGGGGAAGGTTTTTATGTATAACTAGCGACCCGCCCCAGAAAGTGGCATGCCGGGTACTAATATATCGGGTTTGTTCGGGTTTGTATTTATACCAGCGGGTTGCAACGCATGCCGGATACACGCTAGTATTTTAATAAAACAATGCACCTGAGATGCATTACCTGTTGAACGAGATATCCTCTGTCGCACTTTTCTCACTGTTAAAGCAATTATGCAGTATATTAAAGCAATTATGCAGGAAACATAGTGGCATTGTGCTATTGTTTTGAAAGTTAATACATATACATATCACAAAAATAACAACAAATTTTTTAACAAAATTAGTATACGCCACAATAAACACGCGAACAACATACTGAATCGGATCGACGAGACTTGTGTGTTTTTGGTTAGCGTTAATATAATTTCAAATGGTTGCCAAAATAATCACTTTTGTAACTCAAAAATTTTCAGTAGAAAACTAGAACAAACGATGAGTGTTGAACTATCTATCATTCACGCAACATCGGTCTCATCACTCTCATCGACCTTTATAAAACACAAAATATTAAATTGGGAAATAACGTCTGCTACTGGTACGAATCAACCAAGCAATCGCGCTGAATTACCTGAAACTTACATACATTTTTTGTCGACAGACATTACTTTAGCGGCCGATGGTGCATAACGAGAAAAAGTGTGACGGTCGATTATTAATTTGCACCTCCATTGAAATTTTTAAAAAATCCAGCACAAAAATGGTAACAATAAAACAAGATGAGCTTTAAAAACCGGTAATGGTACGCGGCCTTGAAGGTTTTCGAATATTATTTGCATGATTCTGCGCTTTTACTGTCTGGCTTTTCACGGAAAATTATAAATAATTACCAACATGACAAATACCTTTATTAAATATCCAAGGACTATGGTAGGCTATCACGTTCCTAACTAATCGATACTTCTGTAAGGTAAATTGATTTTATGACAGCACCGAAAAAAATATCTGCAATTAGGCACTTTTTACAATTTCAATAATTATTCAATTGATTGATTAAAATCAGCCATACAATCTAAACATGTCGTCGCCATACAGAACCAGACGTTCTTGCACACAAATAATACCTTTATATTACGTATACGTCCTGCACCTCACCTACCGTCTTTTTCATATTTTGCAGACCTTATATCTTAGGGCGCATTTCAGGAAAATATTTTTTTCATACAGGGTGTTCCAAAAAAATGTGCCGTCGTAAGGGTGTATTTTTTTAAATTACATGCCATATATTTTTTTACTTATTTGGGTGCCTCCTATAGTTGCCTACATACCCCTAAAATTTTAATGAAATCGATTCAGTATTATAGACGAAAAAAAAATAAAAACTAAAAAATATCAGTTTTGCACCACTGGTATTAAAAATAAATAAAAAATAAAAATAATGCCTCGTTAATAAATTTATACAAAGGTACTTATTAAACAAGGTATAACAGTCTCGTCAACCAAGTTTAATTATTACGAATTGTACAGGGTGTCCAAAGTTTAGTGTCAAACTTTGTAAACTTTAAAGCAATTTATTTTTCTTATTTCAAATAGGAACCCCTATATCTTTTTATGTCATTCGATGCAGAATTAAAAATCAACCATTTTTCCTAATTGCAACCCTATCCCATCAAGACTTATTTGCAGAAAACTAATTTTATCAACTATTCAAACAGTCATTATTAGGAATAAATATCGAAGGTGGATTTGAAAAACAATTTATTGGTATTAAGTTTATTAAAGTAACAAAAGACCATTTTGACTTTAGTAATCTAAAAGTTTCGAATACTGTTAAATTGTAAGTAATTATTTAAGCTGTTATAAGTAATTTATATTGTTTTTTTGTGATGGACTACAACCAAGAAGAGCTCGTAAATATGATTTTTATATTAGGAGCATGCGAAAAGAACCCTTTTTGGCAAGCCGAGTTTACGCACAGCGTTATCCGGAACGACGACATCCAGACAAAAGGAGCCTGCAAAACATATTAGAGAGGTTTGTACAAACGGGAAATGTAAACTACCCAAAACTAGTGAGAAATAAACCGGTCCGAACTGAACAAATTCAATTGGCTGTGCTATTATCTGTTATAGAAAATCCTTCAGTTAGTCAACAAGCAGTCGCTGATGCCATAGATAATAATAATAATAATAATAATAATAATAATAATAATAATAATAATAATAATAATAATAATATTAATAATAATAATAATAATCGAAAGAACAGTTCAATGAATTTTAAAGGATAACCATATCCACCATTATCATTTCCAGTTAATAATATACTAACAATTTAACAATATTTGAAACTTTCATATTACTAAAGTCAAAATGGTCTCTGGTCACTTTATTAAACTTTAATACCTATAAATTATTTTTCAAAGCCAGCTTCGACATTTATTCATAATAATGACTGTTGGAATAGTTGATAAAATGAGTTTTCTGCAAATAAGTCTTGATGCGTTAGAAATTGCGATAGGGTTGCAATTAGGAAAAATGTTTAATTTTTAATTCTGCATCGAATGACATAAAAAGATACAGGGGTTCATATTTGAAATAAGAAAAATAAATTGCTTTAAGTAAAGTTTGCAAAGTTTGACACTAAACTTTGGACACCCTGTACAATTCGTATTAATCAAACTTGGTTGACGAGACTGTTATACCCAGGGTTGCCAGATTTTTCAAATGAAAAAGCGGGACAATTACCTTTCTTAAAAAAAAGCGCCGCATGCAAATTTTTTTAGGTGTCACGTCCCTTTTTGAACTATTAAAACCTACCAATTCTACATTTTGATCGATAGCCCAACCCAAAAAAACGTAGAAACATTTTTACTTAAATGTAATTTTTTCAAAGGTTAAGCAGGTATTATTTATTTGTATTAATTTCAAAGGTTTCTTGCTGTATTGCAAATTAATGAATGATGAATAATTTAATTTTACGTTTCATTTTACGTTAACATGTTTTAATGTTAAGAATTTGAGTCAAAAAAATGTAATTGTTTTAAGGACAAAACATCCGAAAAAAAAATATTTTGCAAAAAAAGTTCAAAGAACATGTAATTTTTTTTTCAATATAAAATATAATATAAATTTGTTGATTAAAGTTAAAATGGCCCTTTTTAAACGTATTTAAAATTCCGGATTTTTAACATGCAAATCTCCTCAAAAATCGGGATTTTCGACGTGTAGATCGGAAAAATCGGGATTTTTGACGTGCAATCGGAAAGAGGGACAAATCGAGTCATATCGATTAAAATCGGGACAGTCCCGCCTAAATCGGGACGTCTGGCAACCCTGGTTATACCTTGTAATAAGTACCTTTGTATAATTTCCTATCAAACAATCTTATATCTAGGTTGTTCTACCTCAGCGATATGTATGCATGAAGTTCACGTGTAAACAGCTTTCTTTTCAACGGGATAAAAATCCTTTTTTTGGAAGTCGGTCAATTAAAAAACATTCGACCAGGACAACAAAAAGTAACCATTGTTTGTTTGGTTCCTCTCAACTAAAAATAAATAATTAATGTGGGGGCGCTCTTAAATTCAGAACTTTTATCCATAACATCCGGCCGACGGAAACGTCTAACTCTGAAAGAATGCCGTGCAGTCGACGTGTACATTAGACTGCAATACCGAGAAATTTCGCGTCTTTTTATTACATTCCCAACGTTATGCAAATAAAACGCGGTACTTTTTGCCTCTTTATTTGGGTCTAACATAATCGCTAACCCAAACAGTTCTCGGAAAACCTTCGATCCCAAACAACTATTCTCAAAGTGGTTCTGTCAAGAAATGAATGAGTACTAGTTTTGTAGAATGTAGACCTTGGGAATATTTTTTGCCGCCTGGTATAAAGTGGGGTGGGGGGTCTTTTATGAATCGACTCGTGTCTCCCTCCACCTTACTTATTATCGGAACCAAGTAGGTTTTAAAGTTTTAAGTGCCAACAACGGATCATCACATTATAATCTCGGTTCTTATCATAATTAAAAAACTACAGAATATATCCCATGGTTATGGTATGCTTTTATATATTTTTTCCTCACCTAAAAAAATCTTTAGTTAAATCTTTTAAAATCGTTTTTGTTGCTGTAAGCAGTGGGGTTTTTAATTTGTATTTTACGAACGTTAAAAATACAGTGCGAGTTAGTACCTTTAAATAAATTCAGTAAAACCAGTACAGTTTATTATTTTGAAAAAATGCTTTGACACGGGTGTTATTTCAAGTTGTGGTCTTTTTCATAAAAAAAAATTGATACAGTGTCCCAAAACAGAGATACGACCAAATCACTAAAGTGCATATTATTAAGTTATAGCAGGCACGTAGCTAGGGGAGGGGCCCAGGGGGCCCCCCGAAACTCAAGACCATACTTATCTTATAAAACTTACAAAAACAAAATGAATTTTATGCGAAATATCCATATATTATTAGAGCTCTGATTTCGACAATATAGGACACATTAAACATTTCCTACACTAATAAATTTTCTTCGTGACAGTTTGTCATGTATACCTAGTAGATATGGTACCATATTAATAAAAATACATATTTGTTTAAAATGTTAATACAATATAAGCCCAATACGAAAAAAATCAGATTAATTTTTAATGCAGGCGCGGGTACGAGACCCAAGCACCTCAATTTTTACCGGGTTTGTTTTTGTGCTTTCCTTGAGGATTTGTGTTGTGTTTTTTTATTTTCCCACTTGAAAACCAAGTACCAAGATTCAAAAAGGGCGTGGCACCCAAAAAAATTTCGTCTGCGGCGCTTTCTTTTTTTGCGCATTTGGCCCGATCTCAATGGGCCCCCCCACCGAGAAGAAATCCTGGCTACGTGCCTGAGTAATAGTACCAGTATTTCAAATTTATGTTCTTTGTACGAAACCCCCAAATGTTGAGGAGCACGAATAGGTACGATATAAGTGTAGGTTAATTTCCCCCGAAGTAGTTTTCAAGGATATTGCCAAATAGTGAATGGACAACATTTTGAGGTTTTTTTTTTATTTTTCAATTACTTACATTAATTTTTGTTTCTTTAATATCTTATAAATGACAAAAAATAAAAATTTGAAATTTGGTACTTACTTATGTATAACATAATAATATGCACTTTAAAAATAGTCCATAAAAAACTAGGGTTGCCATTTTAAAAATGTATTGCTACAGTCATATCTCTAATTGGGACACACTGTCTCCATGTTGTTTTTTTTATATAAAAACCACAACTTAAAACGTTAATGTCTAGTGATTTGAGTATACATTCTGTCAAGAATATTTTCGACTCACTCACATCACTATATTCTCGATGAGAAATTTCCCTCGACAATTTTCTCGATCAGATCTTTACATAAAATTGTGTGGGTGAAAACTATTTTGTTCACCTACGTATATTTTTTTAATCTCGCAAAACTTTCTTTTAATTACAATACAGCGTTGCGACTTGTAACATAATCATGGAATTGTAACATCATTTTTAATTTAATTTACCTATAATACTTATATATAATAATTTTTAAGTTAATGCCGAAATTTTTTTTAATGTTTCGTTTATTTTAAAATTAAATTTAAATGTTTTCCTTAATTTTCTAGTACTTTTATTTTTGTGCTGTTTTTTCCTTGAATAAATTTAATGTAGTAGAAAACTAAGGAAACATTTTATTTTGATTTTATAATGTGCTATTACAAATTAATTTATGACATGTCAGTTATATCACACATATTTTCAAGAATTTTAAATTATTTTGTGCTTAAGGTGGAATTCTCAACGTCATTCTCATCTATTGCGAATCTATAACCTATTTCGCGTTGTTTTTTTTTTTTAGTTAATTATTTTATGAAGTATTTAAATAAAGTCAATATCGTCGGCACATTATTTAGGTAATATCTGACATATATTACAAAAATATCAATTTATTTCATTGCTAATTTTCGGAAAATTATATGCTAAAAGAATAATGACCTAATAGTGTTTTAAAAAATCTTACCCAATATTTTTGGCTACATTTCTCCCAAAATAATTTATGAAATTCCATATTTATTTAATATTATGTCAATTATTACCTATATAAAATATGCAGTCGATATTGATTTTATTTAAATTTTGTGTTAAAGCTAGAAAAAATAAATAAATCTCTACGCGAAATACGATATAGGTTGGCAAGCATGTTGATACTCCCACCTTAATAAAAAAGTTGGTTTAATACATTCTATTTGATTTAGTTTATATATCAGATTAAAGATGTATTTTACATATATTTACGTACCATAAGATTTCCAACAGAAAATTTTCAAAAAATTTCGCCAAATTTAATTGTTTTATTCTTTGTTTCTAACCATTACTCAGAAAATTTTCAAAAATATTTTTGAAAAAAAAATTTTTTTTCAGTATTTTCCATCACTATTAATACTCGTGTCCAACCATTTTTAAAAAAAAAACTGTACTGAATTTACTTACTGTACTCAGAGTTACATTTACTTACTGTACTCAGAGTTACAAACTCACATTGTATAAAAACACTAAGAACACCCATCGCAATCACCATTCAATTACGCACAACTCCAAATTAGCACAAACTATTATATCTTAAATTGATCAGTTAGCATGAGAAGACTCAATTTTCGAGGCCCTGTATGAGGTCATATTAATGTTATTTATACATAATTTTTATAAAAGAACATGCGACGAGTTGTCTGCAAGACGATAAGACAGCTGCATATTTAACGACTTAATTATTTAAATTACTTTAAATTAGGTGAATCGTTTGCAAAATTTCCAACTACCATTAATTAGATGATTGCATTTTATTTTTAGATTAACTTAGTTTTCGAACGACTTCGAGAAAAAAAAAGGATTTTATAGCTGTTACAATGGAGATTTTGATGATCGAAACTGACGTCTAATTAGACAGTCAGACCGACACACAAATGTGTTTACATTTTCTTTTTAACGAGTTTCCGTGGAGTTGTGAAAAGTTTTATTGCAGGCACAAAACTGCCATTTCACATGCTCACTAATTTCCTAAAATTTAAATAGATATGCATGAGCATCGTGAGGGTGCACCAAATAAGTTTTATTTTCCAGTAAATGCGTCTCTTAATGCTCTAAATGCGTCAGTTTAATGAGTTTTAGCGTATATGTGTAGCAAATAACGTTGTCGTAAAATGTCATCGTAACAATTTATTTAATGATTGTATTTTATTAAAAACGGATTTTAACCCTTAAGTTCCGCGAACTTAAGGAACTTAGGGTACAATTTATCCAAACTCAGTTTGATGACATAAAAAAGCGACTAACGGTCTACAAAGAGACCGACCTCACAACCAAGGTTGTCAGATCTTTCTTCTTCAATTCTTTAAGTTTTTTTTATTAAAAATGTTCCTTTTATATCAGTATTCATTTGTTAACTCTCTTTGAAATTAAATAATTATTTAGTCCTTAAGAAACATTATAACTGAAATCAAAATAAAAAGTGTTTTCAGTGTTTAAAAACAACTAATGAACTGTTTCTCCTATACTTATATATTATATTAACAAACCCGAAAATTTGGTAGAACTGGCAAGCGCACATAATTTGTGCACGTTGCCATGGAGACAACCGCCAATGGCGCAGTCTCGAAAACTGTCAACCGGCCTGTGAATAATACTAAGACAAACGCAATTGCAAATTTATATGTCCTAGACAAGAAAGGCGGAATATTTTTTGCGAATGAAGATATTTCTATCTACCTGCTAAAAGATAATTAAGCCATCATCACTGTCGCGTATATATTTTATAATTATTGCTGCTCATCCGAACGCATATGAAAATTACTGTTTAATTGCGTAGTATAGTTTATTTATTTCATCTTTGGGTAATCACTAGTACTTTCAAACTTTAATTATTGCGATTTTGTTCATGGTTATCGTATAGACAATATTAATAAGTCTCGTATTCAAAAAGTGCAGGACGCTTGTGCAACAAAGGCATTATTTATCTATTTTGGTAGGTTAATAACATTTAACTAAATGTATTTAAAGGAGTAAAATAAGTAAAGAAATAAATTGCCTAAACTTTACCAATATCCATCTGCGTGTTGAAGAATTAACTATAGTAATCGCCGAAACATTTTCAGAGAGCCATCAATTTTTCACGATTCCTTTACAATACTTATTATGTTAATAACTATTTTTTGGGATAAAAAGAAGCCGGAGTTTTTAAGCCTTTGGCGCCGAAACAAAGCCTTAAAAACCGAACATCAATTTGGCCACGAAATTCGAAACCAAAATGCCGCGAACTGCATGTAACGTTGGCTTACAAGGAGCTTATTCTCAAAATTGTCTAATAGATTTAATTAATACGATAGCTGAATTTAATATTGCCACTATGAAGGGCCATTTACTTAATATAGAAATTAACGACAGAAGCTTCTTTCAAGGAAAGGCGTAGAGACATTAAGCACTATGTCAAACATGTTTTTTTGATTTTTCTACTGCCAGCGACACCAGAGTTATACAGTCGGCAACTTTTTACAGCCTGCATTTTTTTTAAAATCCACCTACCTACGACCGATTATAAACTGGTTTTATGGCCAAGTGCACCGACGTTTTTAACCCAGGGTTAACGCTAACTCACGGATTAACGATAAATTTCTAGTGCACCGCGTTTTAATCCTTAGGTTAAAACCGTAACACGGGATTTTATTAAACTCGTCAAAAACGACGAGTTAAACGCGAGTTAACAAATCCTTTGCGGCATTGTGGTTATGTATACGTGTTTATTGTTTATAACTTCCGTACAAGCAAATAAAAATCGAAAATTTGAAGTATAATATAATTCAAACAATGCTGCAATTCGAAGAGGAGGAGGAGGACAAGTGAAATATAGAGGGTCATACTTAACCGCGGCAAGGGGGGAGGAAAAATTCTTTGTTATGCTTTGCTTTGCTATTTAAAAGTAACGTAAAAGGACCTCGGCTAAAGCACAGCAAATTAAATTCACGACAAATTAGTTCCCAAGCCTTATTTTTAGCTTGAAGACACGTACCATCGGTTTTTTATTCTCAATAACTGCGCGATGCTTATGTGCTAGGTTTATTAGCAGGCTTTTTTCTCCCAGCGAAAAATTGTCTCCTCTGGCTCTTTTTTTGTCCATGTCTTGACACCGGTCTTGTTTTAAAAAAATATAACAATATTAAATAAAAAATAATCAGAGAAAAATTTTAGTTGTAATGTTAGGTCACAAACGAAACTGGTGCGGTGCGTGCGGGTTAAAAAATCGCCGACAATAACTATTCCCACTACACTAAACCAAAAATTCCCTAAATTTTGCGACGTTGTCATAATAAAATTATATTAACTTCGGATTAGGTAACTCAAGCGCGATGCACTTGAATTAAAATTAATCACTAGTTAACCTTCGGGGTTATGTATTACTCGAGTTATAGCCAATCGGTTGCCGCATAATATTTTACCTCACACTTGCTTGAGGAATAAATGTATCCAAAATCTTAACCGAAGACAGTTAATACTAATAAATGATAAGCCCCTATTATAAGTTCTTGCCGTTTCTTTAAAATGTTATTAAATAAATGACAGTGACATGCATGTGACAATTCATTTTATCTTTCTAAATTGCCTACTGCTTGCCGATAACTGCTAATAGAACTTGTTGCATTGTTGCAGGTGATTCTTCACACAACGCCTGGTGTTAGAAGCCTTTGTAGTCAAAATTATTTAAAATGTGGATTTAATTTGATTCGAGAATAAGGTCCCCGGCACAGAAAAGCAACATTCCGACAGTAGAGCAGGATTAAACCGAACACCGACGCGACGTCACAATGGCTACGACCTGACGAGCATTGGCCAGGAATTTGCAGTGTAGTAGACTAGTAGCGTATAGTGTCAGGTTGCAGCATGCAAGTCGGTCTCTATTTTCCCGCCAATATGTTGAGCGTGTAATATTTTATTTTAATGCACACGAAACATCAATTTTGTGCAAATTAACCGGTTTGAGTTTTAATTAAAGATGTTGGCTAATCAAAAATTATGTACGATAGTTGTGTTATTATTAATAAAGAAAATATAAAGCAGGAAGTTGAAATTTGAGATAAGCGCACACTTTGCAGACAAGCGGATTTCAAGAACTGTTCGGTTTGAAAGTTAAAAGCAGCAGGAAATGTAATTAGGCAAATAATATCGCAAAAATAAGACATACATTTTCAGGCATAAAATATTCATATCTAGGTACAAAACTGAGTAATTTGAAATAAATATTTTAAGTTTGTGTAGAATTTTTATATAGTATAAAATACATACTATGTGTTGCCCATGTCATCATTTTTGTTCCATATTTTGAAAGATCATAATGACAAGTGCAATGTCATGTACACATAAAAAAGCGTTCTTAATTTAAGATATTTTTTGTCCCACATAAATCACTTCTACTAAATTACAAAAAAAATTTTACATTTCAAAGTAATGCATTGCAGAAGTGCACACGCTAATGTTTGGTTGTATGCACATTTATTATACAACCTTTCTCCTCATTATTTCACGTTTACTAAATATCAATTTCCTGATTTTTACTTATAAACAGCGTGTCCACGGATAGAGTTTGGAAGAGGAAAAACTTTTTTATCAGTAGGTATAGAAGAAAAAGTCACTTTTTATAAAAAACGTCTGCTTGTGCTGAAACTACAATTTCGAATACCAGATTTGGGATTGCTATACGGAGTTCGTCAAAAACAACTTTTTACTTTTTAGGATTTTCTTTCAATTTTAATTTTTAATTCCTTGATTTATTAAATGAGATTTGCTTGTGCTGAAACTATCACATTTGCGATTACTATACAAGGTTCGTCAGAAACAACATTTTTAGTTTTTTGGATTTCGTTTAAAATAAATTTACGTAAAAACAAAAAGTTGCTTTCTTATTTCGAATACGATTTTAAATCTGGCCGAGTAACGATTTTGTTGCAAGAAAACCATTTTTTATTTGCCTACTTTTGAAGTATTTTTATTATCACATGTCATATTTCTTCAATTCATTCAATCATAAATAATAAAAATTTTATTCAAATGTGGTAGTAGTAGTTAGCGCATAGTTCAACTCGACATCTGAATTCCCTTCCGAGTTCCTAACTGGCTGTAGGTATTGGGATATTTGCAATAACTACTCTTATTTTTCTCTCAAGAGATCTAAGTTATTATTAAAATTGGGTTTATATATACATGTGACCTATATTCCCATAAATGAAAGTCGATAATTGTGAGATCGGGACTCCTAGGTGCCAACTGATTTGGACCATAGATACCTTCCAATCCATTTGTTCCCAAAGTGATGATTTAGCCAATCATCAAAAGGAATTGAAAATTGGAATTGAAAAAAAAATTAAAAAAACAAAACCTGTTGTTCCTGACGAACCCTGTATAGTATCCGCAAATCTAATAGGTAGTTGAAATTGTAGTTTCAACACTAGCAAAATTGATTTAATAAATCAAGGAATTAAAGAAAAAATCTAAAAAACTAAAAATGTTTGTGACGAACCCTGTATAGTAATCGCAAATCTGATATTCGAAATTGTAGTTTCAGCACAAGCAGACGTTTTTTATAAAGAATGACATTTTCTTCTATACCTACTAATAAAAAAGTTTTTCCTGTTCCAAACCCTATCCGTGAACACAGTGTAACTGTAGAGTTTGCAGATATCCGAAAAATTATCATTATAAGTAAGGATAAAAGCTCGAAAAAAAGTAAAGCATTTACGATTTGGTAAAAGTTAAACAAAACGATGTACCACTTAAACATGTTACAAACATTTAGTATATTGCCAAGGCAAGTTTACAATGAAACACGAATCATCAATAACATTCAATAAATACTACACAAACTTACGTAATCGTTATTTCAAATAACTCAAGTTTGTGGATGTCAATATTTTATGTTTTTATTGGGAGATATAGATATTGGCCCATTTGCTAACGCGTCCATGCCCATAAAGTATTTAATGTGTAGGTATGGCAAATAAATTAAATACAATTTATCCTTTATGTAGAGACATATCATAGTACCTTACATTTGGCCTAGCCCTGGCATAATATTAAACGTAATTTAAATCCTACCTAAAATCAACGCTAAGAATTGCATAGTTTGGCAACGCCGCCTTGCCAAATCAGGGAAATGCGCCTTTCGAGTGAACCGTGGTTTTAAATTCCTGCACCAACTGCATTGGATAGGAGTGCATTAACATTGAACCACGTCATAGCCGGTTGCAGTGCAACACTTTTGCATAGACTTGATGGTAAAATATTGACTTTCTTCGCGGTAAGGATTGTAAACCGATTCAAAACGAGTACTAAATTATTTAGAATTGTCACAGAACGCATGCATGCTTAATAACGAACCGGTTCGGAATTTGTTTTTACCGCTAAAGGTGCCCACTCACACACCGGAAATCCTCAGAGGAAAAACTGCACGGTTTTTCCTTGAGAATTTTACTGAATTGGCCTGAATAGTGAATACACCCGGCTCCACACACACGCTCCGGTAATCCTTAAGGCCAGGCCTGTGCAGTTTTTCCTCTGAGGATTTCCGGTGTGTGAGTGGGCCCCTTTACGATTGCGGAAGAATCACTAAAATTCAAAACAAAACATCAAACCTAACCAAACAAAAGCCATTGTGACAGTTAAATTTAAAAGGGCGAGTGCCCGAACTAACAGTAGGTACTTGTTAAATCCGCAAAACCTAACGAATCAGTTCAGAATCGATCTGGAACTAAATGTTACGTCTCCGCGAACACGGAACTGTAACTAGAAATTAGGAATTTTATTTGAACTGCGCATGCAAATAGTCCTGAATTGGTTCAGGATCCTTACCGCAAACAAATCTATTATTTGTAGTGCCTGGTGCGTGCGCCATCAATTTCAACTTGGAAACGGTAGGAAATGGGTATAGGATATTGTTAACAATAGTTAGGTACTTGGACTTTTACATAGAATCGAAAAATTCCAAAATGTACAGGGCACTCCATTTAAAATAGCAAAGTTAAGCCTAACTCTCGATAAATTCTTTAGCGTTCTCTACATGTTTCGAACGTAGAAACGTTCATCATCAGGAGACAGCAAATTTATATAGTGCTGATGGTATTAGCAGAAGAGAAAATGGTATAAACCATAATGGAGCTCTTATGGCATTGAAAAATTGAAATGTAAAAGACGTAGAGATGTAGAGACCCCTAAAAAATTTCTATAGGTACTCTATTAAATTTTGTGGAGGAAGACTTTTAGTCTTTTCTTTTTTTCCGATATTTTATCTAGTTCCTGAGATATTTTAATAGATCACTCACCGTGAATGACCCTGTATAATATTGAAGAATTTGAAGAATTAGGTCACAGTGCCAGTTTTGTCTTGGTCTGCGTTTGCGTACTAGTTTACAGCGACACGCATACCAAAGCGGTGAAATATTTATTATAAATGTAAACACTATCTGCAGGGTGTCCAAAAAGGTATGGTTAATAATGTGGGATTTAAGAAGATTGGTTAAAAATAAGGTAAGAACTTCATACTCTGGAGATGGTTTGTTCAAAATATTTTCGAAACCTTTGCAGATACAAATTTAGATATTTTGGTAAACTTTGTACGCTGAATAGAACTGTGGTCTTAAAAATGTCGATATTTAAGAAATGTGACCAGAAATAGGGGATACCTAGTGTGGTAAAAATAGACATACTTAAGTTTTTGAAGTGAAAACTTCTTTAGGCGCGTTTAGCACTTTTTGTGGGCACTAGCCGTCACGCGTACACCCGTCACGCGTAACGCTCGGCTGTGCTACGCTCGAATTCGACTCCTATATGCCGCATCAGTCGCATTCAGTATCGACCTATCGACGTGGAAACAGTGTGCGTTGTTTGTGTGTTTAAGATCACAAGATAGACACTTGTTGCGTCTCAGGTATGTTCTGGCTTTTTTTCAAGGGTTGTTCAATTTTAGGAAATATATTTATTCGATATTATTAATTTCACCTTGTTGAAGTTTTCACTTCTGTCGTGTGATCTTAAGCACACACAATTTTTTTTAAGCATTTGTGCTTTTTTATGTCACATTAAAAACCTGACATGTTTTAGGGAAATAAAAGGTACTATTGGTAGACATATTTTACGAAAAAAAGGTTGGTGACGTGATTGAATGCGCCGAAAGCGAGAAAATCACCGATGAAGAAATCTGACAACGTTGTTTATCTATGCACATTTAACTCTGTGTTAGCGTTCAGTTGTTCTACGCTTTATTTCAGTTATTTACTATTACTAATATCTCAGTCATTCGGCGAGCCGGGAATTTTTGTAATTAGCAATGCATAATGCAACGTGACCACAGCGGCGCCGACTAACCGATGCCGGCGCCGACGTTATTAATTATTACGTTATATAACCTAAAGCACGAGGTTTTTAAAACAATAATTGAAGTATGTATAGATGTATGTATAGATGTATGTATAGATACTAAGTGTCTGTGTAAATGTTACCTAGTTTACCATTGAAAATGATTTCCTGGGATGCTGATGCTTTGGTGATAATTTTCTTTGGAAAACAGGTTTTTTTGTTTACATCTTTAGTTTCAAGAACAGATTTTTATTATTAGTGATTATTTAACAGAGATGTTTAAACATTTATGTAACACTGGAAAACAACATACAGTGTGAGTTGGAATAAATTTAGTAAATCATGTTTTTTTTTTGGAATAATACTTGGGCATGGGTATTAATCGTCATATTATTATTATCTCTAATTTGGGACACATTGTATCAATATTTTTTTTTTTTGGTAAAAAAGACAATTTAAAATATGTGTCCAAGCATTTTTCGTTTCCAAAAAAAAAACATATTGGATTTAGTAAATTTATTCCACGTTAAAAACTCACACTGTATATACACATTAGAAAAAAAACACTATCTTTTGTTTCGAGTCACGATTGTATAGTTTTTAAACAATCAAAACTTACTGAGCAACTGAAATGGCCGCCTGATAGAAAATTCTGGTTTTATGTTTAGTATTCGACAACTCAGTCGGACCTAATCAACCTCAAACAGTGACTGGAGGGCAAAATATAACCTATTGAACCTCAGCAAAATATAACCTATTGAACCTCAAACAGTGACTGAAGGGCAAAATATAAACTATTGAACCTCAAGCAGTAACTGGAGGGCAAAATATAACCTATTGAACCTCAAACAGCGACTGGAGGGCAAAATATAACCTATTGAACCACAAGCAGTGACTGGAGGGCAAAATATAACCTATTGAACCTCAAACAGTGACTGGAGGGCAAAATATAAACTACTGAACGTCAAGCAGTGACTGGAGAGCAAAATAAAACCTATTGAACCACAAGCAGTGACTGGAGGGCAAAATATAACCTATTGAATCTCAAGCAGTGACTGGAGGGCAAAATATAAACTATTGAACCTCAAGCAGTGACTGGAGGGCAAAATATAAACCATTGAACCTCAAACATTGACTGGAGGGCAAAGTATAACCTATTGAACCTCAAACAGTGACTGGAGGGCCAAATATAACCTATTGAACCTCAAACATTGATTGGAGGGCAAAACATAAACTATTGAACCACAAGCAGTGACTGGAGGGCAAAATGTAACCTATTGAACCTCAAGCAGTGACTGGAGGGCAAAATATAAACTATTGAACCCCAAGCAGTGACTGGAGGGCAAAATATAAACTATTGAACCTCAAGCAGTGACTGGAGGGCAAAATATAAACTATTGAAACTCAACCAGGGCAAAATATAATAATAAATTTAAAGCAAACACGAAAACGGCCACCTAGAAAATATGTGCTTCCTATCCAATATCACCTTAATATCTAATTCCGCAAGGAACACAGAAAAAATATACTATACACGGTGCTCCATTTAAAAACAGCAAGTTTGAGACAACTTCCGGTATAACCGGAAGTCGCATATAATCGCTGTAATTTCATTTGAAGATAGCGTCTCCGAAAACCCCATTACCTAAATTTACATCAGGATTCAAATCGCATTACTTTCCGACATATTCTCATGGACGGTCACCCTGACAACCAACTCTTTACGGTCAGTGTCCTGTATAATAATTGAAAAAAGGAAAGTGTATTATTTGGCACCGATGTTACATTATGAACAACAATTTAGAACAAAATTTTTATATTATACCCTCCAACATCCGACGACAACCTTTCAAAAGCTATTGTAGGAAAAATCGGTCACGAGGAACAGAATTTCAAATACTATAACAATTTGAAATACTATTCTGGCATTTTAATTGTGCATGCTTTTACTCAAGGTTGTAACGTACGGAAATAAGCTCTAATAACGGATTTATTATTATTGGCAGTCATTAACTTCTAGTCTAGGTGCATAGTCTGCATCATTGGAATTGCAATATTATTATTTAGAATAGAGATTGTGGACATAACATTATAGTACAGATTATTTTATAGAACATAAAAATGTTAATATAGGATACAAACAAACAAAACATAACTGCTGAAAGTAATTTTAATGGCTTGTTTAAGGCTTAGACAGTATGCGTATTGACCAAATCCAAGGTATATGTCCTTTATGGGTTCCTGGATGTAAATTTTCCATTATTAATACTTAAAAGCAATGTAATAGCGGCATAGCAGACAAGTGTGTAACTGCCATTTGTATTTCTATTGGATTCAAGGGGATCCAAGCATAATGGAAACCCTGGGGCGGGTAGACCACGACGGCCGTTTCGTCCTTATTAGGACTCTATGGGCAGCCAGATAGCGGCACGATGTACTAAAAGCCATTTTGCAAAAGCCAAGAGGCCCCACCGTAGCGCCATCCCAGCGGAATCAACCGACCCATAATACATGGATTATTAATACTACTAATCTAGCTCTGATTGTGTGATAGAAATGGACTACAACGAAATGTTGGTATTAATTTCATCCATAAAAAGCTGTACAATCCCACAACATACAACAACTGCTGACGGTAATGCCTATTTCTAGAACACAGATGTGAGGACTAAATTAAAAATCTTCAATGTTGCAGAAAACAGCTGTTTATGAAGAAACACAACATACTTACCAGAAGATTATTTTTTAAAGAAAAAGTTCCTTTTAATATAAGTTCTTAAATAATTATGGCATATCTATATACAATGCCAAAACAATACCTTATGTTTAAACTGTTATTTGGAAACACTTATGTAAGTAGGTACATAGATGTATTTCAATCGACTATTTTTTTATGACCTATATATTATTATCGTATCCACATCCTTGAAACTATGTTTTACTAAAGCTCCAAATCAATATTGCACCAACAATGTAATTTGTAATAGGACTTTTAATTTTATTTGAGCTAAAGCATCCTTATTTTTGTTAATTGTATTTAATCGGAGATTTAATCCCTTGCCTTTTATGGATTTTATCAAAGTTTTCATGTTGCTAGTAATAATAATATTTTACAATAGCAATTTCGTGGCAATCGTTAAATTTAAAAACGCGTTATGGTTATCTCAAGAAATCATGCAGTATATTACTGATGTGTCCGTTTAAATCCCTATTTCAATTAATGTTCAAGCGCACAACTTTTTTTTATAATGAGGAGCAGTAGTAGTTGTAGGGAGGCTCAACAACCTGGCAAGTAGACCAAAGCGATCCCTTTTGCCTAACCCCAAAGCTTCCCCAAATTACTCTAACCACCTGTGCACTCGCCTAACCTTGCCGAAAAGTCAGGATATCCTTCCAGGTGAGGGCAATAACATCCTGGAGAACCGCCAAGCCAAAGACCTAATGTCTCAGTATCCCCAGAACCTCATACATCCCTAGAAAGTGCAGCGGTATCTCCTCCTCTTCCTGGTAATACCCAGGAAAAATGGGGTCTTCCTCGACACCGATCAGCGTTCATAGTCAGAATCCCAATTAATGGATTGAGGGCCCGCCATTTCCTGTTCAGGAGCCACTCCAATCTAAATTTATCTGCTCCTGTTATAAAGTTGGTCTGCATCCTTGAGTTTGCCGCCATTGTTCCGTAGAACGCCGTGTGGTCCACTCCTTAAGTCCAAACCTCACCTGTCTGAAATTCCTATTGCTTGTTCCGGCCCTTGGAAAAAAGTCCCGGCCCCGAGTCTGACGACCCCATCTGCTTTTTCATTTGCCTGCCCTCCTTGGTATCCCGAGACCAAGACCAGTTTAACTTCCTTGATATCTGAGAGCCTCTCCAGGGCATCTAAGCCCTTTTCAATGAGTACTGACGTACAACGAGAAACTTTTCTACGAAATTTTTCAAAGTAGCAATTATGTTGTACTTTGTACCAATTTTAGCAACATAAGTGCCGCCTCGTGTTATTTTCAACGTTACAAAATACCGATTTGATCAAATTTTCCATTAAGATTATCACAAAGTAGGTTAAAAACGACGCAAAACTTTAAGAAACCTTTAAATTATTGGTTTTAGTAATTTAAATGTAATGTATCAATGTCTTCTCACATTATTTATTGATAACAAGGCGACCTTCGAGTTTATCAATATGTTTGTATTACATTAAGTACCATTAGGTTATGCTACCGAGGTTACTCCTGTTACGAAAAAATGTACCAACGCTTTTTACATAATTTACGGGTATCAATAAATTGAGTAAATGGTAGTTGCTACAGAAAAAATATTAATACCTTGGACCTATTTGATCAATAATTATTGTAGTGGATTTTGATATAATGAGATAAAATCTCTTATACAAACGAATCTACGAGGTTGACATTTTTTTTTCTTCTTATCTATAACAATTCGTTTTGGGGTCATTATACTTGCCTGGTAACTAAACAAATGCTTTTAATATATTATTTAATCCGAGTATCACTAAATAATTTTAAATCCTGTTTATTATAGAATTGAGAACATAACAATTCATGTGTCTCAAACAATGTAATTTGTAATATTGGTATAGGAAGTTTAGTAATTTTAGTATTTATTAAATCATACAGTTCGATATAGAGTAGCACTGGTAATAAACTTTAGCTTGGATTTTTTGTTGACAGGTAGCAGTGGGGGCTACATAAGGCAATTTGGTCAATGATCCTTATTAAGGTCAAAGTACGTTAAAAATCCATCCTATTAGCCAAACTTCGTTTGTTTCGTGAAGTATTACTACTACCTCTAAAATATCCCTTGTATTTTACACGAATGTTGTGTGCACAGTCACGAGTCAGTAAAAGTACGGTACTTTTTGTGCGCCCCCTACATGCGGACGGACGGACCGCGGCTGTCATTTCTTTTTCAATAGAAATATTAATGCGCATAAGAATCCCGTGAGCAAGAGAGAAAAAACGCATGCTACCACTTGAACGAAAGACGAGGAAAAAAAGTTTTTCTGTCTCGAAGCCAAATAAAATGTTCCGATTAATTCAGAAGAACGTCCTATTTTGTAGGAACGTATGGGAAAAGTCCTTTTGAGTTACGTTGCAGAAGTAGTTCTTAGTTTATTTTTAGGAAATTTATTTTAATTTATGAACGGGTGTAGGTCGAACTCGATCTGTTTTTTTTTTATCTTTTAAAGTACTAACGTATATTAAGTAGTGTTGTGTTAAAAGAGGTTGGGTTGCATGTATAGTGAAATGTTGGTTGTGCCAAATATTAAATTAAAGACTTAAAGAATAGTTTAACCTTTGAAAAACGAAGTTTAAAACAAAAATGGCGCCATAACACAAACAAGTAAGGACAAAAGCAAAAAAGTAAATCGAAATATTTGTACTAAGTTTAAGGTTTGTGAATGTGACGGGAGCAATTTTATTTTACTCTTTTATTTATTTACAAATGACAGTTTTTATCGTACCCATCATCGTACCAACTAACTGGATATAAAAATATGTAAATATATTAAAAGTGGCCTAATTTCGAAAACTAACCGCCAATTTATATTAGATCCACAACCAGAAACTAATTTTCATGATATAATAAAGTAGTCAATCAGCCTACCTGGGTTCACTCACCCTTCAAAATCAATAAGAGCAAAATTTTTAGGGTCCGATCTTATTTGCCCTACTAATCTCTTAGGATACATAATATTTTAGAAATCCCATCTGCAAAAACTTCCCTACTAACCCATTGTTTCTTTTGTGCCTGTCGAACCCATAAATCCTCCCGAATCGGGCCTTGTTTGTTAACCGCAAAATATTTGCCTAGTGCCCCCTCCCAAGGACAGAAAAAAATTACGATTTTAAACGGGTACGTGCTCAAGCCTATCAAATAGGATAAACACTGTTGTTAAAACATGCTTTACACGTTGGGGTTTTACCAGTTTTGACTTTTATGGCCACTAAGTGTTTTATGGTGAGCACTTGATTCCAACCCTATGAAATATTTCCTGGCTAAAATTGTCGTATTAATATTATAGACCACAGGGCTGAAGCCTTTGAAAATGGTAAAAAGTGAAAAAAAATAATAGTAGGACGAAACCCATTGGAAAAGGAAGAGATTATAACAAAAATGAAAGGAAAAATAATTTACGGGCGATCCGAGGTCGGGAAGTGGAAAGGGGTGAGTTTTTAAGGGTAGAAAACGATATATCTCGATTTCCGGCAAAATTACAAGTCCTATGGAAAAACGTTAAATGGCAAAGTTGTAGGTAATAAAAAGATCTACAACTTTTGTATTTACACTTTTTTCACATAACCTCAAAATTTATGTGAAAAATTCAAATAACCAAGTTTTTGATTTTTTATTTTTAACTTTTACAAGAAAATTTTTTTTTTCACGAAATTTGGTGAAAACTTACCTTTTTATGTCCCAAACACACTGTAATTTTTTTTATTTAAAATATTTATTTTTCACCTTATTTTGAATTACATATATCGAAAAAGCACCCTAATTTTCAATCGAAAATTCTCACGTCAAAATATCTGCTTTTTTAAAAAAGTCGGTGGGCTTTTTGTTCGTTGAAATCTCTACTTTCTGATGGTGTAAAAAAATATACATTACTATGGTAAATGTGATGAAATCCCCTTTAAATCCTACCTTTAATTATATTTAGAACAACTATTTTCGCATATTTTTTGCGATCTTTATGTTTTAGGGATTTGTAATTTTTTTGTTTATCAATGTAACATCGAATCTTACGTTTTTCGAGTAATTAAAGTATAAATTTTAATAAATAGCTCAAAATTGTACATAATAATTAAAAAAAAAAATTCGGATTCGAGTTTTTTTCGTTTCTTTGCATTTTTTGAGAACATTTACCATAGTAATGTATATTTTTTTTACACCCTCAGAAAGTAGAGATTTCAACGAATAAAAAGCCCACCGACTTTTTTAAAAAAGGATATTTTGACGTGAGAATTTTCGATTGAAAATTAGGGTGCTTTTTCGATATTAAGTCAACTTAAGGTGAAAAAATAAATATTTTAAATCGAAAAAATTAAAGTGTGTTTGGGACATAAAAAAGGAAGTTTTCACCAAATTTTGTGAAAAAAAAAAATTTCTTGTAAAAGATAAAAATAAAAAACCAAAAACTTGGTTATTTTAATTTTTCACATAAATTTTGAGGTTATGTGAAAAAAGTGTAAATACAAAAGTTCTTTCTTCTTCTCTTTTTATTACCTTCAACTTTGCCATTTGACGTTTTTCCATAGGACTTGTAATTTTGCCGGAAATCGAGATAAATCGTTTTCTACCCTTAAAAACTCACCCCCTTCCACTTTCCGACCTCGGATCGACCGTAAATTATTTTTTCTTTAATTTTTGTTATATTCTCTTCCTTTTCCAGTGGGTACCATCCTACTATTATTTTTTTTGGTTTCAAAAATTATCGACCCCTGGTCTATTAGTAGTATCCGGAGTTCCATTTTCTTTCATCAGTCTCAGACGAATGCGACAGTGTTTAAAACGTTTTGAAACTCAACAAATTTTTGTAAAAATCTTGCTCTTGTTTAATTATTTTAATCTACAATGAGTATCTTACTTGAACTGTAATCTTATAAAGGGTAGTGAACTCGGTTAGCCGATTTTTAGTTAACAGGTAAACATACTTTAAGAGGCCTTTGATAAGGACAAAATAAATATGATGTAAAACTGAAAGCAGCTAAACGATAATATAATTTAACGATAAGACAACATTATTTACATAAAATTGGCATCAGTTTAAAGACATGCATCCAAAGTAAAAATGCCGACAACAACTAAAAGTTCAGTTACTTTAATGTTAAAATCACTCGTGTAAGAATTTCAAGTTATCTAATCGTTTCTCTTTAATAATCAAGCTGAACAGTTATCTATTTAACCAGCAAAATAACAATTTTGCCGTTTGTTGATTAAGTAATTTGAAATAAACGCAATTAGGTGGATAAGCTCGTGTTTTTCACAGTGAACAATAAATTACTTTGTAAAATAAAGCTCTGTGAGAACGGAACCGAGGTTCTCACGAAAAAAAACTAATTTAAAATGAATTTTTGGAAGCCCTTACTTAATTAGCCAGCCCCAGATTATGTCATCCAAACAGACCGCACATATGTTCCAGTGATGTTTTTGATTAGGGTTAATTAGTTACGCACCTGTCGAAAACCCAGACACGCCTATTTAGCGCCTTTCTACCCTAAATCAAGCGCAAAATAGTACAGTCTAATTCCCTTAAAACACCTTACCACAACTAATATTTCATTGGGATGTTAAAAACGACAATTCCATATACAAAATATGTGCAAAATTTCGGTCGATCGAATTCCGCACTAATACTTTTCCTCTCGATTATTGGAGAACTTAAAACTGTGCCACTGTGTGGCAACTCTCTCTCTAATGCCTCTTGGCATTTAAAAGGAGGCGGTCACCACTGCGTCGTGTGTGGTACATAGATCACTGATCTGAAGTCTGAAACGATATTGCGCCAAACGACAAAAACGCATTTAACGGAACATTATCGTTACGTGTCCCGGAGCTAATTCGTGCGAAATTTGCCTCACACCGACACGTTATTTATAATACAGTTTGCAACCAATAATTGGTAACTATCACCGGCTTGCAGATGGTAGTTTTGGGGGTACTTTAACTGTAACTTTCTTTTAATCAACATTATTTGATTGACCGACCATGTTTTAAATAATGCTATGCAATTATATACGAGCTTAAAACTTCTTGAGAATTAAAGTCACCCCTGAACACCACCAGTCTATAAACCGATAACAACAAAATATTTTTAAAGACACTTACCGGAATCTGAAGGAGTGTCGAGTCCATAGTTATTATGTCTCATAACTGCATTCTTATCTTTGTGATAACTATGATCATTTTCAGCAGCCAACTGGGTGCGTATTCTGTATTGCTGGTAACTCATCTCATCTTGTTCCGATTCGGTGTCTTCTGGTTCCATTTTGATATTTAGTGGTTCTTCCTTGATTTCAATTGGTTCCTCTTTGACTTCAACACCTTTATCTTCAAAATATTCGCATAAGTCGCTATCATCCTCTAAATCACACTCATTTATGGCATCGTTTAGAATTTTAAGAAGAGTTGTGGTATGTGCTTTATTCTCTTCGTCATCCGATTCCGGAGGTGTCTGAGGAGTATGTTGGACAACATTTGTAGAATTAGTTGACTGTATGCACGTAGTCGCCATGGTGTTTGCAGCTTTAATAGATGGCTTTAATAAGCTTTGTTGACCCGTTCCAGCGGGTTTTACAACGGGTGGAGGGGGACACATCTCTTTCTTTATTACTATTGGCTTGGGAACAATGCAACCTAAGCTCGACCTAGGCTCTTCGGCATGCTCTTTACTGCTGCAATGTCCTGCCCACATACAATCGTGGTTAAGAAATAAGCAATCCGTATTATCTACATCTGGCAATAAACTGATTGGATTACCTCCACCATCGAGTTCTTTAAATATATCGTCGATATTTGATAATTCAGGAAAATCCAGCTCAAATTTCTTCCAATGGTCATCGGACAGCATGTGGTAGTCTTGTTGGGAAAATTGTTCGTCCTCGTCGCTGCTAGAATGGCTTATCAGCGACCACGTGCCGAATTGCTCTATACCAATAGGGAGCATCGTATCGAAATAAGTATCCGCCATTTTATCTATCATATTTTTTAAGGGTCTGACTATATCTATTATTATAAAGTTGCTATTTTTAATATCACAAGTTTTCCCTGGCTAGGGAACTCCCTCGTCGCTCTCTGCGAGTTGGCAGCTGCTGCAAAAGAAAGTAGACATTAATTATCTTTTAAAACAGCCATAACAACTTACTTTATCTTAGTAATCTTAGAATATCGTCATATAAAACGCTCAAAGTATTACAAAGTTATTTTATAGGATTTTAACTGTGTTGTATCATAAGGCAGGAATGCTTTGAGAAATATTTAGACGAATAGAAAGATGATCTTTCATTCCTGCTTTAAATGCGATCTGTGTATAAGATTGGATCTATATCTTATTGCAGACTGGCAACTCTCTGGTGGAGAAGGGGGACGTACTACTTGTAGACAATGACGCAACAGACAAGAAAATTCGAAGAACCCCCATGTTCCGCATTTTTAATTTGCCATATAATACGCTATTCTCTATTCCTGATAAACAACCGAAGCATAAAGATATAATGATGCCGTTAATTCTTAACACAAACAATGCTAAAACTAACTCTAATAGTATCCGGCGTGCTTTTTTACATTGATTGATATACCAGCTGGTCAGATATTATTCGGTCCGAATTGTAAAAGAAACACAGACAGTCTACTTGCCTTGTCAGGTGATGGTAACATACAAGTGTGCAAGAAATATAATTTTCTAATCACCTGAAAAATCCTTATACCTACTATAAGGCAGTTTTTTGTCTATAATACTGTTAGATATAAAAATGCTAATTACTAAAACGCGGAAATTTAATGAAACGACGTTTTTTCAGGACCCTAGTAAGCACCTTGGTCATTTATAGCAGGTTGCCTGAAAATGACGATGACAAAAAATGTTAAGGGATGATTCCACATAAAATTATATAAAAAAAAGTTCATATTAACATAGGTCCGCAAATAATGCTTCCATAAGAAGCCTTATACCCTTAAATACCGTGCGAGCAAAAATGATTTGCATCAAAGAGGGACTTGCATCTAAGGACGTAATGCTAAGCCGCAGAGCTTAATACCTGTTGGGTGTCAGTAACTACCTGAATTAACAATCAATCAGTTATTCCGTCATCTTTCAGTCGTTACAAGTAATTTGATTCATCGCTAATTTTTCCAATTTTTTGAAAAATTCACACAATGGGCTTTACGGAACAGCACAAAACATTCATGGTTGAAGTGTATGTGTTTTCGATACGGGGTTAGAGTAAATGGTGAGTGGCAATACAATCCTGGTTTGTGCATGGTCGATTTTCACGAACATTTTCCTAACGTTGCTTTTATTGCTCGGGATTTTTATCATTGCCTGAAAAGAACCGTGGCTGTGTTTAAGGAAACAGGTTCTATACAACACAAAAAGGAGCAGGAAGACCATATGTAAGAACAGAAGAACTTGTTGCAAACGTTCGTGAAATAATGCAAAATACGCCAACAAATTGTATAAGACGCCTGTCCCAAGAAGTGGGAAGATCTAAGCACCTAAATTTATTTCCTTATAAAGTGCAAGTATTCCAAGAAATACAAGCCGCAGATTTTGAAAGACGCGGGAATTACTCTCAATGGTTTACCCAAAATTTATTGGAAAGAAATGATTTATTAGACCTGACATTTTTTTTCGGATGAAGCCTGGTTCCACTTCTTCGGTTATGTGGATTCTCAGAATACACGCATGTGCAGTAGTGAAAATCCCCATTTTTTGGCGGTGGCCAATTTCAGTAATTTATGTAATTATATTTCTTTCTCTTTCTGTATATTCTTACTTTTTTAATTTTGTAAACAACAAAAATAAATTTGTATTTGTCTACTTATTTTATTACTCATTAGTTTGGCATATCATGTCATATGAATTTGACAAAATTTTAACCTAGATTTGGTTAGATATATCGTCCCCATATCATTGTCATCTAAACCAAGCCCTACGTTTTTTAATCCAAGCCCTTTTTGATGCAAATAATTTTTGCTCGCACGGTACAATACAAAAATGAACTTTTAGGTATAATTTGAAGAAATAGTCCATGCTCAAAGTGGAGTTGATAGTATAGGAACGAGAAGAAAAGCAGTCTTTCTCCACAAGTTTATTAGAGTAGGTAATAAATATTCAAATTATCTCAACATGTTTCGAGCGTAGACACGCTCATCATCAGAAATTGGCAAAAATATATTATTGCGGTTGTTATAAGCAAAAGAGAAAATAAGAAAACAGTTGGTGGTAAGCAACCTTAATGAAGCTTTAGAAAACGGTACAATTTTTTTTATAAAAAATATGGTAAAAATAATTAAAATTTAAGGAGAAAAATTATAAGCATTGTTCAGCAAGAAAATTTGAAATCATCAATGACGAAAGAAGCCACGGTTGGCTGAAAGAAGATAAGTAGAGGTGTTCTTCGAAAGAAGATTTTTATGTCAGGAAGAACATGAAAATTATAAATGTCGAATTATTTTTTTTTAAATGTTATAATATAATAAAATAAAATTTTCACATTTTAGGTACCTACTGGAATTTTTACGACCCAGCAACCAGTAAATACTTTACCACGTTGTGGTGTGCCATGCTGTTTTAGTTTTTCCCATTCATATGTTTATAGGTATATAAATACATCCTCGCAACTCGCAATTATAATCGCTATACACAAATAGGTCTCCGGAATGTAATGACCTTTCCGAGCTCTACTAATTATACAGGGTTCCCCATTTAAAACGAAACAGGCTAAATATCTGGTTCCCCGTTAATTAAAAAAAAAACGCTCGGACCCGTCGATTTTTATTTCGAGGGGGACATCTTTTGCGTATATTGTCAATCTTGTTACTTCAAGCCCCTAGGAGGGAGGGGGGGTAAGATCTAAATCTTAAATGGATACCCCTATTTTATATAATTTTTTTGGATTCTGCATAAAATTCTGAACATTTTTTAATAAAAGCATTATTAGTCTATACTTAACAGTTTCCGAGATATTTACTCTTGAAAAATTACATTTTTGAACTTTGACTGCGTCTAGCTTTCTAACTGTACGTCTTAGAGCAAAACGGCTTACATGTCCCTATCTTCGATTTTTATTATCTTTCCAATAGTGTGAACTTTCGGTTAAACCGGATGTAAGCAATATAGTACTTCAGGTTTGACCTGCCGTTTTGCTCTAAGACGTACAGTTAGAAAGCTAGACGCTGTCAAAGTTCAAAAATGTAATTTTTTAAACGTCAATATCTCGGAAACTGTTAAGTACCTATAGACTAATAATGCTTTTATTAAAAAATGTTCAGAATTTTATGCAGAATCCAAAAAAATATATAAAATAAATAGGGGTATCCATTTAAGATTTAGATCTTACCCCCCCCCCCCCTCCCTCCTAGGGGCTTGAAGTAACAAGATTGACAATATACGCAAAAGATGTCCCCCTCAAAATAAAAATCGACGGGTACGAGCGTTTTTTTTTTAATTAACGTGGAACCAGATATTTAGCCTGTTTCGTTTTAAATGGGGAACCCTGTATACAAATGTAATACAAAATAATAACTGCGGGAGCGGTAAACAAAATTGTTGAACAGGTTTTTCAAAATTTTACTTTAATTTGACTTCATTTTCAGTACCAAAATTAAATTTCCTAATTGTATTTAGTTATTAAGTAGAATACTTAAGAAAGAACTTTATTTCAATGTCAACACCAGGAAATATACTAAATACCTACTAACAGTGCCTTCCTGTTTATTTTGAAGACCCAAATTTCTTTCTCATGAATAATATTGGCACGTATATTTAAATAGGTAATTCATACACGTTGCCATACAAGTCAACAACGGCAAAAAAATATTTATCATATTTATCAATTGTTGTCCTTGAACTATTGTTCGACTCAATTTTAGTGTGAGTGCTGAATAATAAATAGGCCTTCTTTCCTCAGTTCAATTCGAATATTTGACACAAAGATGATCATTAAAATGGTTAAAAGTGCAAAAGCAAATTTTAAACTCCTTAAAATTTATAATAATCCAAGACGAGGGGTCGAGGGGTAGACGAGAGATAAGCGGCATTTGGAAAATATAGGGGAGGAGGAGGAAGTTTTGTACCCCGATGGATCGTATTAGTGCTAGCTTATTTTTGCCTTCAGTAGCAAACATGGCACCAGCTTTGGCTTCTATGTGGTTAATATCCGAGCAAGCCGTCAACATCAGAATACTAGGTAGTCGATTTTTTTTGAAGTAAAAAAAAATGTTGACGAAAATTATCCCATCCATAGGAAAACCGGGTTATAAATAAATATATTCTTTGTCATCAAACGATTATTCGATTCTAAAAAGTGTTCGATTTTGAAAATCGTCCGATTATCCCGTCACTAGTAGCCACCATGGTTAGTTAATGACCCTAATGAAAAAAAAGTAGCAATTGCTTTTTCTTATAAAATCGAAGTAATTTCTTGAAAGCCAATGAATAAAAACTAAAGTAATTGCTTTTGCGTCCAGCAATTGCTTAAAAGTGCAGGAATTGCTTCTAGTCAATGCTTTTTCTTAAAAAATAGAAGCAATCGCTATCGTTTGCTTAAAATGTGATGAATAAATTAAGGAATTGCTTTTTCTAGCGTAGCAATTGCTTTCAACTTTTTAAGGTAGGTCGGCCCCTGCATCATTTGCTTCGTAGCAGTCAACTTTAGATCTCCGCGGCATATACGTGCGTTGCTCTTAATTATTTGTGTCTTGAATTATGGCTGAATATATGAACGTCCGTAAAAGAAAAATCTAGTGTACGTAAAAATACGTAAAAGTTATATCGATTTGACTGCGACAATGTTGAGTGGTTGGCAAATTATTTTTTGACTGATACTGGTAAAAGGCTAGGGGGTGCACTGTCGCCTTTAAATAAGATTAAAGTATTTCTGCGGAAACTGTTGGATACGGCCTTTCAAAATTCTGTAGGTGAAGAACTCGGTGTTCACCAAACTACTGTCTGTAAGACATACACTTCTGTAATGGATGCAGTTTTGGGGAATGCCAATATTTTTATTAAATTTCCTACAAGTGCTGAAGCTGTTGTGGAAGCTAAACGGTTGTGGTCAGAGAGATGTTCCTTCAATTTGTGAACGAATATCAAGCTTGTCTTTAATTTCTTTATCACTACTATCACTTTTCTCATTTTCACCAAAATCTGCCATAATCACAAAAATAAGTTTCCTATTTTCCACAAAAACGTAACAGATTACTATTGTACTAAATAAATAGACCAACGTTGTTGTAGTTACGTCAACTCTTCTGCAAATTAGGCCTCAAACTGGACATAAAATCTATAATCTGAACAAGTGGATAAGCCACGTCTGAACTTGTCTTGAATAAGCATTTGCTACAGAGGTGTAAGAAAAACAGCAATCGCTTCAAAATTTTATTCATATCCAGATCTAGCAATTGCTTTTACTTATAGCGTTTGCTAGTCAAGCAATCGCTTTTACTGAAAAGTAATTGCTTAATTTTTATTCATTAGGCTCAATATCACGCGATAGAAATTTTCAATAATTCTGGGAAGTATATAGGTAAGTCCAAAAAGTCGAAACAGTTTCAATTTTAGTTTGATTTGATCCAAATGACATCGGTGCCATGTTAAAATTCTATTTTCTTTTAAAAATATTATCATTTTAATGGCGGACTTGGATTCATTAATTTATTTTGTCAAGAAATTATTGGATATTAATAATTTTAGAATTTGGAATTTTGGAAAGTTGAATCATTAAGAGTTTTTGAAAAATATGTGTCTTTTATTGATTGTATTGTGATGTGGCAAACTTAGATCATTTACAAGATTAAAAATTAACTACTTCTAGAAATAAGGTAATAACATTTACAATAAACACCTATAGGATGTTATATTAAAATAAAGTAACTTTAGTTTTCTACGACTTTTTTACTGATCCTGTATACCTACCTAATTTTTCTTTATTCTTATTCTAACATATTTCACTAAGTATCAGCGACCCTGTATATGTAGATATGTATGTATTTACATTGTTCTTATGGAAAATCCTTCAATTAAATTAAACGCCATTACTTGTATTTATACAAATAACTAATTGTTTTTATATTAAGTGCGCAAAATAGGTGATTTTCATGAGATTATCAATTTTTACAGAGACCGTTAAGTCGAGGTTAAAAATTCAATAAAATATGCCATAAAAACACTTGCGCGCAAAATAAACAATATATTTTGTACAACTGTTTGTTATTAACTATTTTATATATGTTGTTTCGCGAGTGCGCAAATTTAACAATATGAATTCAGATTTTGAATTATCCGACACGGAAATAGTAATTTACGTTACAAGACCGGAAATTAGTTTTTTCAGGTCGAGACAAGCTGGAAGCTTGGAGAGACCTGCACACCACTAATTTTCGGTTGCGTGACGTACAATATTTTTTTTTAAGACCGACACTTCGATATACTTACAATAAATTATTTTATTTTATATTATTTTTAAATGCGTCGGTATGACTTCTCATAACGAGCTTTTGATTTTACTGGCAATATATCGTAAGTCGCTTTCCTTGCTGCTTCCAAAATGTCTTCTGAAATCTCATTTTCCGTGTCGGATTCAAAATCTGAAAATATATTGTTAAATTTTATAAACAACAAATCGAAATATACATCGAAATGGTGTTGTCATAGTAACGAAATCAAGGTAGCTTGTATTATCAAAGAGCGATTGGAAAAACAAAAAACATGGACCGGAAAAATCTTTTCCTGTCTCTAACGTCAATTTTCCGGTCTTGATCGACGAAACGTTATTTTCTGGACGAAAAATTGTCCAGAAAGTGTATATTTTCTGGTCGGATTTAAAAAAATTAGATTTCAGAAGAAATTTTGGAAGCAGCAAGGAAAGCGACTTACGATATATTGCCAGTAAAATCAAAAGCCCGTTACGAGAAGTCATACGACGCATTTAAAAATAATATAAAATAATCTAATGTAAGTATATCGAAGTGTCGGTCTTAAAAAAATATTGTACGTCACGCAACCGAAAATTAGTATTGTGTAGGTCTCTCCAAGCTTCCAGGACTCGCCTACGGCTCGCCCTGGAAATGCTTGTCTCGCCCTGAAAAACGCTACTTTCCGGTCTTGTAATGTAAAATTACTATTTCACGGTGAAATTAAGAGGCGTTTTGTGCATCCATAGCCACAATAAAAGTCAATTTTTTTGTCAGTTGTACAAAAACTAATTTATAGTTTAGTGCCAACCGTAACCTAACGGTAAAATAAATAAAAATCCCTTTTCCAACGTTCGCTGCCTACTGCATATTTATTAATTACTGTCCGATTAATCGCTTTTTTAATGCAACCTCGGACATACCTTACCTAATAGGCCTTAATGCATTTAAATTTAATACAAATATTTTTTCCTGACTAGACCAGAAAGAACAACTTCGTAAAAATGTATAGATAAAATCACGCAACAGCCAATTTACATAAAATAGCTTCTAATTAAATGTGATTAGTTGTTTAAGAAACTAATAATTACAAGTGAAATTTTCAAAATAAGGATTTGTTGGTACACTTTTGCAGCTCGCAAATAATAATGACAGTATTTCAATCAGCAATTTTTTCACGTTATTTGGCCAGAAGCAACCTAGAATGAAACTTGAAAATGGCATTACTTTCGATTTGTCAGTGGCTTGAATATGGCTGAGGAGCTCGTGACCAGAATATTATGTAGTAGGTAGTGTCCGACCGAAACAAGATTTTCAGCCGAAACCGAATCTTCGGCCTTGTCTCAGTTTCGGTGAAAAATTTTATTGTATACTGATATTTAATTTATTTTATACAGGGTCCTGCACTTCACCTCCCGTCTTCTATAGCTCACTTATCAATTAAGTTAGGATTTTGATATTTTGTAGACCTTACCTGTATCTTGGTGCGCATTTCAGGAAAATATTTCTTTTCATACAGGGTGTTCCAAAAAAGTGTGACGTCATAAGGATGTATTTTTTTAGATTACACGCCATATATTTTCTTAGTTATTTGGGTGCCTTCCATAATTACCTACATACCTACCCCTAAAAATTTTTTTTAGTTTTGTTGGAATAGATGATAAAATGAGTTTTCTGCAAATAAGTCTTGATGCGTTAGAAATTGCGATAGGGTTGTAATTAGGACAAATGTTTGATTTTAAATTCTGCATCAAATGACATAAAAAGATACAGGGGTTCCCATTTAAAATAAGAAAAATAAATTGCTTTAAAGTTTGCAAACTTTGACTCTAAACTTTGGACACCCTGTACAATTCGTATTCGTCAAACTTGGTTAACGAGACTGTTAGACTTTATTTAATAAGTATCTTTGTATAATTTTATTAACGAGGCATTATTTTTATTTTTTATTAATTTTTAAAACTAGTGGTGCAAAACTGATGAAAAAAAAGTTGCGACACAGAAAAAATCTGTTTATATCGACAACACTGCCTACGAACCCACTTAAAGTTAGCCGAACGGTGCACGACAGGTCACGAACACTGAGTTTCGGCATGGCCGAGGTTCGGCCGCTTTCTGGCCGAAACCGAAACTGTGGCCGAAAATAGATTTTTTGGCCGAAACTAGCCGAAACCGAACCTTCGGTCGGTCACTAGTAGTAGGTATAGTAAATCTCAAAGTATATAGTCTTGGCTTTTGCTACCTGTCATTAATTTTAATAAAACTTCATTGTTGTATACCTGAAAGGTATACAGGGTGACATATTTGCACTTTTAATAATGTAACTTGTTTCCCATTATTTTGCATAGAAATGTTGTCCTTGTTGTCAAGAGCAGGCAGGCGTTTGCAGTGGTGAGTAAAAATATTATTCTTCAACTAGTTTTTTATTATGTGGCGCCCGTGCATCTAGTAGAAGAAAACGAAATCACTTATCATTGGATGCAAAACAAATTGTTAAGAAGGTGTATGAATCTTTAAAGGATTCATCAAGCAAGATGCTTTAAAGGAAACCTGTTTACTTACAAAAACGCCGATGTCGTCTATAAAAGATATCGTAATACCGGAACGACAAACAGAACGCCATGATTTTTATTTAACATCGTCGTTTGGAAAAATGTCAACAAGAAATCATAAGAACAAAGATATATTCCCTCTATGAAGAACAGGTTGTTTCCAATGATCTGCTACCTGATCATTGGTTGTTTCTACTTTGGATATAAGCTTAAAATAAAGCTAGAACAAGATGAAACAAACTTAAATATTAGGCAGTGCCACCCTTCACAGAGCCGTTTCCACAATGGACTGTAAATGTCGCAAAAACAAGTAGTAATGGAAACACAAAGACTGCGGACTTGGAGATTTAATTAGCTGCAGCAAATTAAGAAATATAGATCAATATGTACAGTGTGACCAGTATATAAAGTCCGCATCATATGGGAATTTTTTATTAATAGCTTTATTCGAAATTTGACTTTGGCATCAAGTTCTGCTTCGACCGAGATGAAAATTAAGCACGTGATTCGCATTATCTGTCAAATTTAAATTTTTTCCAAAAAATAATTTAAAAGTGGGGGTTATTTCTGAAAATATCGAAAAAAGTTATTAGAAAAAGTTTTTTTTTAAATGCAGTTTCTAGCCCACATGCAAAATTTCAGCTGCATAAGATAATTTTGATTTTTTACCCACCACTAAAATTTATTTTCCACTTAATGAACACTCTACTGATGGCACTGTGTTCTTTTTTGTCTTAATATTAAGGTGTATTACTTTCAGACACAAACCAGGTTTTCAAAAATACTTATTTTATGAAGTTACCTTATACAGGGTCAAAACAAATAAACTTTGCATCACATGCGACCAAATTTTAATAGCCCAATTTTGATTTTGTAGAAAAACACACATTAAATATGGCGCTACTTTAAAGAAAATGTATCTGAAATAAAGCATTGTCAAAACTAAGAAGATTCATGTAGGTTGCGTTGAGTCTTATTTTGCAAAAGTGGTGCAATTTACAAAATATGGGTAAAAAATCAAAATTATCTTACGCAGCTGAAATTTTGCATGTGGGCTAGAAACTGCATTCAAAAAAACTTTTTCCAATAACTTTTTTCGATATTTTCAGAAATAACCCCACTTTTGAATTCTTTATTGGAAAAAATTAAAATTTGACAGATAATACGAATCACGTGACTACTATTTTTTGCTTAATTTTCATCTCGATGGAAGCAGAACTTGATGCCGAAGTCAAATTTCGAATAAAGCTATTAATAAAAAAAATCCCATATGATGCGGATCATGATGGCGCTGTGTATAGGGAACCCAAACAGTCGTCTCCACAAGACTGTGGGTTTTTTTCCCTATATCTCTACAGCTGCACTTATAATAGAGGAGATAATGGACTACTTCCGTAAAATATTTGACAATGTTTACATGATTGGTTTAATATTAGCAGTTTTTTTTTAAACGGCATGTATTTTGGGTATTTTAATCTTCATACATCTACATCTACATAAGACCGGTTATATATAAAAAGTATTTTTACCCAGATTTTCGGGAAAACCTGTATAACTCTATATACTTTATAAAACATTTGTGTTTTAAAATAAAAGGAATCTTCTAGCTACATTTTCCTAGCACATAAATTTACTGCGTATTTTTAGGAAGTTATTTTTATAAGAGGCAATGCGACATTTGAGAGGACTGGGGACGCCGAATAAAAATAGAAAAAAATATTTTTAGGTACGTACTTATAAGTAACTTATTAGAAATTCCTCAGTGAAGAAGTTAAGCGTCAGTTATGGCAGTTTAACATTTCTCTCGTACTACCCACTTAATTATTTGATTTGAATATGTAATATCCGAGGCATGTGCATATTTTTTCAAGGAAATATTTTTAATAGCACCAGAACTAGTACATTTTTTTTAATAGTGTCTAAATCCGGCTCTGTTTAAAACCTAACGCACCGTGAACCGCTAACTGAACTACAAATTAAACGTTTTTAATAAATATTATTTAAGGCTCACCGTAACATCAGTATAAACAAATTAAAATTTGTTTTATCAATCCGATGAAAGGAAAGTTTATTTTAGATTATTTCCTTCCTATCAATTTTGACCACTCACTGACAAGAATTCAAGTTTAAAAATTGCACAACAGCTCCTGTCAGTTATTTTTCCAGAAAAATGTTTGAAAAGGTACTGTCAAAATAAAAAACTGTTGAATTTCTATCTAGTTATCAGCGAATGACTTTAGCAAAACAATTCCACATAGCAACCTATTAAATTGTAACTTTACTAATAGTATAGTACCAACAGTAAAATGCTTTGTGCGTTGCTTTGATTGATTAAATTATCATATTACTATACTCCGAACCCAAAAATATATGCAGTGACGTAGCTATCATAACCATGGAAACCAATGCAAACCACCAATGTCAATACAGTATTTTGGCCGTTTCCATGGTTATGACAGCTACGTCATTGCATATATTTTTGGGTTTGGGGTATAGTAAATAGGCTTTTTTGTTCAGTCAGGAAATAATCTTGCCAAACATCATTCGTGCATCTAATTTTTCCTATGAAAAAATTCAAATAACTCGTTGACAAGTAATTCGTTTGAAACAAAACGCTTGTCAACTCGATTTTCCAAATTTTTTCGGAAAAATTAGATGCATCCACTTATGATATTACCCCCGATAAAATGTACCTACGGATTTATTAATAATGAAAAAGCCATACATTCTTTACAGTACTTAGGTACTGGATAAAGTTTTTAAAACCCAATTTATGACACTTTCTCCAACGATCCGACGGCGACGATCCCGATAACCGTTTTCTATTATATTACATTTTTCTCTCTTCTAGAAGCAAGATGCCCCCATATAACGCAAGTTTATTTTATTTATTTCCCATTATTCTTATGGGCCACTTCGATGGGTGCTTATTTTCTACTTTTGTTCGGATTTTTCGCCCCGGAACAAATTTCTATTTCACGAAGGAATCTGCACGGAGCAGCTGCTCCGTTTATTTTCATTTGTGGAAGATTCCGCATCCGAAAATTATAATTTAAATAGACCCGACCTATTTTACCAAAATTCTGAGATTACTTATTTTATTAAAACTTTTTCTAGAAGATAGCAATAGATATTATGATTATTACCTAGCTTATATATAGCAAATACAATAATTATTGTATAATGTTGTTTGTTTACCACTGTATACCATAGACAATTTACCTTTGGATAAGCAAACAATAATCACGAAAGTGTCATGTAAACAAAGCTAGACACTATTAGACATGCGCACTTCAACATTATCGTTTGACGAATGGGAAAATAGACAGGTCCGGGCTTTAAAATTTAAATTCTTGCCAAAAAATTGGACTTTCTTCTCAATTTTTGATCAAGTTGGGAAAAAAGGTAATGATTTCTGGCATTTTTAGTAGTAGCCAACCTATCAGATTTTAAGGATAGAACAAGAACAAGTGAATTAAACTAGTCTTATAAAATCGAATATAAAAACAAACAAAACCAGCAAAATAACCCATCTACGGTGTTATCGTGTGCCTTACCTCAAGTCAAATATTAGTTGGTATATAACTTGTATTGATTTTTACAATTCGGCAAAAACTTGGGTAAGTGTAAAATATGTTCAAGCAAAATTTCTTGTTCAAGAATTTGAAAAGTGCTTGCCCGAGAACTTGACCCGTGGAATACTGATGGCTTTATTAAAAGCTTAATGTCGGGGTGTACAGATTTTAACCAAAAAATTAACCAACCAGCAACTTTGAAAGAATTAATTTTCTCACATAAACTACACAAAAACTAGAAATCCGTAAATATTAAACACCCACAATCCAAAATAGCTAAGAAAACTACAAGGAATCCACAGAGAAACCTTAAAACACAACAACAAAAATGGCGGCCGAGCCGGTTCTGGAGTGTATTTTGAGCATGTCGCTAAAGTAGGACAGACCGATAACACGAGGTTTGTGCGCATGCCCAGAGGGAAGACAGCTGACCGGCGAGTCATGCGCTCGGACGTATTTTTTCACCCATAAAACGTAACTTTGTTTGCGCAGGAGATAAGCTGTACGTATCTAAAGGTAACTATGCTGTATACGCGATATGCATACTATAATAATTTGACTTTCCTCTTCTCCTTCTTACTCTTACTCATACGATTTTTTCAAAAAAACGGTAACGTCGCGTCGATTTTTGAAATTTTGTTTGAAAATTAAAAATTTCTCATAGACAGCCGTGTCAAATTTTGGCAGTGGAAACTTTTGCGTATTTTTCCCCAAATCTCCACGTTCAAGTGCGTATGACTACTTATATATTTTTTGAAGCGTCAATTTGCAATTTCTACACCTGTTGTTGATCCCGGGGCGCGTGAACTTTTACCCGCGGGTTAACGACTGTAAACGCGCCCCGGATCCGGTCAAAAATATTGACAAAGCGCATGCGCATCGTGCAACACGTAAAAATATTTCTCGTTATACTTACCTATAATAATTTAAATTGCCAAAATATAAATGTTGTAATTGATGGTGCAAAATTGGAATTAGTAAACAGTTTTAAATATTTAGGGATAATCATTGATTCAAAATTAAAATTTTATAATTATTTTGAAAGTATTATATCGAAGATTGCCGGAAAAGTAGGTTATTTTGAAAGAATCAGTTCTAATTTAAATTTGTTTTCTAAAAAAACTGTATTTAATACTATTATATTACCACATTTTCTTTATTGTTCTTCCATTTTATATTGTGCTAGTGAGGAAATATTTGATAAATTACAAATTTTACAAAATAAGGCAATGCGGATCATTTTAAATTGTGGCAAATATACAAAAATTAATTTTATGTTGAAAAATGTAGATTGGTTGAATGCCAGAAATTAATTTTTTTATTTAGTATATATTATCTTTATACATAAAATTAAAAATAATGTATAACCTGATTGTTTAAAAATTTTTTTGTTCTTTTAATTATGACCATCATGATTATAAAACAAGAACTAATCAAAATTTTTATGTGGATAGAGTGTCTAAAATATTAGCTTATAAATCTATTTTTTTATAATTTGGAAAATTCTATTAAATCTCAAAAATCATTAAAAACTGTTTAAAAAACCTTTAAAATTAAATTTAATTAAAAAGCAAAATCATACGTAATATTTCATACAATTTACAAAATGTTTAGGGTAAAGTTGGTAGAGATGCCCCACTTTTTCTTAACCTGGCCTAAATTTTATAAAAATAAATAATAAAAAAAATGAGCATGCTTTTCAGTAATTGAAACTTTACTCAGTTACGATATTTATAATAAGATGCAAAAAAAACAAGTTTTATTTCACAATAATGCATAAAGAAAAATTTTTGTAATTGGCCATCTCTCCCTTAGGGGTTGGGTAAGATGCCCCACGCAGGGTGGTAGTGATGGCCTATGTACGCGGATACAAAATAAGTTAGGTCTTCTTTTTAGTAAAGTCGATTCGCTCAGTAAACCTGCAAGATGGCCGACATGTCATATGACAAAAGTCATTGAAAATGCAAAAATTCACTTTATTTAGCTGGAATATGACTTTTGTCATATGACATGTCGGCCATCTTGCAGGTTTACTGAGTGAATCGACTCTAGCTACTCTTCCACAGGGATAGCAAAAAATAACAAATTTGCTGCATCCATCGTGATACCATTGCTCGCAGTGTATACATTTTACCCAGTCATCTTTTCTGGTGGTTTAGGAATATTTCTCTCCACATCCCGCAATATTAACAGGCCATCTCTACCCACTTTGACTGGGGCATCTATACCAAAAGATGGTATAAGATGCCTCACCATGTATTTTGTATAAATATACAGGTACATGTGTTTTGAGGTTAGAATATTGTAGCACATGCATTCCACAATTGTTTGACCAAATTGCAAATTAAATAAAATCATATTAATGATTTTACAACCTATATAGCGTAATCATGTATAAAAATTTGCACCTACCTCAAAAAAACTATCACAAAACTTTGTCAAAACCAGACAATTGTGAGCAGCTACACCACTTTTCGGGCTTTAGCATAAAAAACTGATTGGGTTTGGACAAACCAAACGATCGTATATGTAAATGTTTTCAAGTTATAAAGGTAGGCCATCTCTACCACTGGGGCATCTCTACCAACTTTACCCTAACTTTTCTGTCTGCTTTTGTTAAAAGAAGGTTGCGTTTTAAAATTTAAAAATAAATCTATAAAAATGTATTAAAAAATATTTAATTGTAGCTTTTTGCTAAATAAAACATGTTACTACTACCTACTACTATCGAATACCACTGGGACAATGTAATACCACAATATTACCTTATAACGCCCATGGAATACCTCGGTAAAACCAGATAATACCTCTTTATTACCTGGAAATACCAAGTATTACCATGCGATTACCAGGGAATTCCTTCACTACTTTCAACTTATAGTACACTAAAATACCTAGGGTGGTTTCCCCCTCGTTCGTATAAATATATCCTACGCCCGCGAATTTTCGCTATTATTTTACTGGGAGTACCTATTTAAAAACTACAAATTAATAAAAAAATAACATAAACCTAATATTAAGCCTTTGTATAATTAACAGATTAATTTGAAAAACATCCTAAACGCAATAAAAGACAAAAAGGTTCCGCATGAAAACCGTTCCTTCTCGACACCATCCAGGTTCACTTGAGCTCGCGCGTCCGGAATAAATATGAAATGAATGAATACCCCAATTAAATTTAAACTTTTTATGATTTTTTGAGTGAACACGACTAATTCTCCACGGTTACTTGATTTTAGTGCTAGAGTCCAGCCAATTAATCGGAGTGGAATGAGATAACGAGGGTAAACAAACTCGCAAAAGGGATGTCCTATTAATTATTATACACTGCCCTATCGGCCTCGAATGCAGGGGCGGCTTAAGGCCCCGGGCGACCGCCAAAAGTTCAAACATATAAAATAAGTACTGTTCTCATTACAACGATTATTAATTATGTAGTATTAAGTACCTTCTGTTGCGGTAGTCGAAAATAATTTAGTTTATTGTTTTTGGTAATAATGTATGTAGATACGTTAAGTTATAATAAATTATTATGATTTTATAGTTCTGTACTCGGGAGGTATACGACACTATGTCCAATTTTTACAAAAATTAGGTACTAACTATGTAGTTTTATTCAGAAAATTATACTATTTTGTGGGGCATATAACACCAAGTCCAATTAGTTAAGGTAGCTGTGAAACAGCGTAGACTTTTAACACTATGTGCATTTTTATTCAGAGGCCTAAGACACCAAGGTAATAATATCTGTATGCCTCGGATCTTTAGTAATATCTTTAGCAACACATTTAGCGGCATAGAACACTATATAATCACTTGGTGTTATATGCCTCTAACTAGATCTATATATAATAGTAGGTGGGGATTACACATAATGTTAAACGCCAGCATGACTGCAAGGGCGGATCCAGGGGGGCACTAGCCCCCCCCCCCCCCCGAGCGCCCTAAGAACCGAAGAAATACAGAAGAAATATGACTGATCGATTGCATTCATGCATTCGTCGATGCGCCGAAATACCTCCCTACAACATAAATAGTGCCCACCCATGCATTCTTATGACATTTCGGCGTGGTCCAAAAAAAAATCGCCTACGGCGCTATTTACCCTACACGTTGTCTAACCTCTTGTATAATTCAACTAAATAGTGCCCTCCCCGAAACTTCTCCCTGGATCCGCCCTTGCATGACTGTCAGCATTTAGGCGGCACTTTTCCTTTTACCAAAATGCATACCATTTCCATTTAATATACTCATTTTTTGTAAAAATTGGACATAGTGTCGTATGCCCCCGAGTACAGTATTATGGCTGATAATTTTTTACAGGTATAGAACACTATGTCCATCAAAATACAAATTATGATAATTAAAATTTAAAAAAAAAATATTTACAAAGAAACACTAGGTAAATAATTAATGCAATTTTAATGTGTAGTGAAAGTAAGATAATACATTCATAAATCAACACTTACCTCAAAATTATGTTAAACTTAATTGTTTTTACTAAATATGTATACCTACATGCACAAATCGAGCTGATGGCACCTAGTGTCGTAAGTAGGTATGCCTCCCGAGTACAGAGTTATTTTTTTTTTAATCTATTCTACATCGTGCATTTTCAGGAGCTTGGTTACCCCCCCCCCCCCCCCTGCCCCTTCCCCTTCTTACAACCCCAGTGCTGCGACGTAGGTAAGTATTGCTAGTTATAGTGCTGAAATATTAATAGAGGTAAGTATTATATTTAGTATTACCTATCACCTCGGATTTAACAGTACCTAACTACCTACTTCCTGATATTATACCTACCAGAGGTTCCCAACCAGTTCTGGACCACCTCTCCCAAATATTAAAATATTGTTGCACATTATCTATATTCTATCTATCTATCTATTTGCTAGGCAAGTGCGTACAGTGATTTCATGGATAATTCCGCCCTAGCTCTTTCTCCCCCCCACCCCCCTAGCGCAAGCATGTTGTAAAAATGTAAGAAATATTCTGTTGTATGAAAGTGGTTTCCGATCTGGAAAAAAAGCGTAGTGAAGCCACTGGATAGTTCTCCGCTTGGTGGGAATAGTGGGAAAGTTTCACTTTAGAATAAATGGATAGCTAAGAAATAAACAAGTACCAATAAGTACTCTTCCTGTCTCTAGAAAAACCCTTATTAAACATTTTTTTATGCTTTGCCATTTGCCATCCATTTACTATAATTAAGTACATAAGTAGGTCGTTTAATAACTATGCCAAATTTCAGCTTTCTAAAACAAGCTGTCCCTGAGCGAAAAGCTGTGAGGACAATAAAGTGCGGTTACGATTGTAAAGTTTCCTTTTGGGCGTAAGATTATACCTATATTTTATAAATTTTTTTACTTCATAGTTGCTAATTAATACCATACAATCCAGGATATAATGTAAAATAAAAACGAATTTATCAAATTATAAATAAAGCAAATAACATACCTAGTTAAGCTATTATCTACCTACTTATTATTAATTCAAAAACAATAGAGTTCCTTCCTGATGTAAATATTCCAAGAACGGACACCTCAAAAAACATAAAAGAAATATTAACCGTGGGAATTTTTGGATCACTATCCTACTTAGGTAGGTACTATGACTATGACGTGTCCGAGAACGTTTCTAACAATAATTAAATGTCTATAAATAATAGTTTAAACAACAACTCACAACCTACCAATTTGTTACAAAATTGCATATTAAACACAAAAAAGTCCTTGTCACGACGTAACTAGATGAGATAAATGAGTTTTTTGTCAATTCATATACATACCTAGTAACCTATTTACCTATACCACTTAGGCACTCTAATTATTACTATATTTTTATATTATTTATTCTATAATAGTAGGTATTAAATTTGTTTACTCTCTAGACTCTAGAGACTAATGTAAGTAGGTAATTTAAATCAATCAGGAACATTTTGAAAGGGCTAGAATTATTTATATTTTTGCGTAGAAGCCTAAAACTTCTCAAAAATACCTTTAACTGTTTATTAGGACCCGACGATTTCACAATTGTTTAGTAGTTTATGAGTGTATTCAGGTTTTCTTGATCCTACCTAGATTAACACCAAGTAGGTACAAAAATGAATCATGGTAGCGATGGATAAAAGAAAGATCAATAAAAATATTGCCTAGTTTACCGCCCACTTATACTAAATTACTAAAATACCAAAATCCACAGTACCTGAGTACACCTACTATACACAGTCATCTGATTAAAAGCATTAAGTAAGTATGTTTATGTCTGTAAATAAGTATATCACAGTACATGAAACACATAGACATTAATTACCTAATGAATTTAAAAACTTGTCCACAACCTACAACATTTCAAAATTGCACAATGTTGGTTCAAATGCGGCAACATTACTTTGCGCTTTAGAACACCTAATATTATTGTCTTGTGTATGTTACGGAAGCGAAAAAATAAAACAATTGAACCTACAAAAAGTGTTAGTAAACAAACCATAATTATTATATCTAGGTAGGTATTTGATAGTAATTTGTTTAGATAGAAAATAAAAGCACACCCCAGATAGGTATAGTTAGACTCGAGAGTAGACTGCTTTCGTAACAGGCAATTATTATCTACCTTTTTAAAACATTATAAGTACGTAATAGGAAAATAGGGTTATTTTATTTTAGAACAATTATGGGAGTCAATAATTGTTGAAATATTGTGTAACTTTATACCGAGCTTTATACCTTTTTCACTACCTACCTAATTTTCGGTTTAAGAACGCCCTACTTCATTAATATAATTGTGGACGATTTTGACAGGTTTGTTTACATTTTCATAGTTTTTCGTTATGTTTATGCACAATAAAATAAAAATCATGACACAATGACTGAGAACATTAGGTAAGTATACGACTCGGTATACCTACCTATTTAAAAAAAATATGGGTACCTAGATACCTAGTTGATATTACATAATATTAAATGGGTACTTTAAATGTTATTATTAACGTATTAAGTAGGCACCTATACCGTCTTATCTAAACTGATAAAGTTGAAGAGCTTTCCAAATTTCTTGAGAACTGGGTCAAAAATATTAATAGAATAAATACAAAACCTAGCTTTAAAATAGGTAGACAAATTTTAGGTAAGTATAATGAACATTAATTTATATACAAGTCTTTATGTCTACACTTTACTCGATCCTTAGTGGGAACTTCTCATCTCCCTACTATAAAATATCTACCTACCTAGGTACTTAGAATTCCAATGAAAAATTTTTTTTGCCATTTCCCTAAACTCGAACCTAAACGTTAACAAAAAAGTGCAGATATCCATGCTAACTGACAAAATATTGGTCGGTCGGTATACCTAATTCGAGTGCTTTTAAACGATAAAACATAAAGTTCAGTAGGTACCTACCTATCTATTAAATTAAATAGGCATAGCAAAAAATGCTAAGCACCTCCAACTGTCCTCTCTGCAATATTATTGTAGGTAGTATACAATAATAAATGCAGGAAAATGAACAGCAAGGGTAAAATATTGCTGAGTTATGGAAATTCTTAAGTAAATTACAAAACAGCTATACCTACCTACCTACCTACCTACCTACCTACCTACCTACCTACTCCAGGAAGTTATTATTACATTACTTTTATGCAAAATCAGTTATTCAATTTGGAATGTTGAGAATGAAGTAATTGAAATTAAAATTTTTGCAAAGTGTCATCGGTCTTCCCAATCTTATCATTATAATCAATACTAATTTAAATATTATGTAGTACTAGTAGGTAGGTATGTAGGTAGGTAGGACTTACCTACCTATAAAAATTTTATCAAGTCGAACGTTAGGTATTGTTTTAGTTGGTTATCACTAATGTAATGCTGCTATGACTACAATACAATGCAGTCGTCATTAAGACTTTTAATAGTTTTTTTTATTAGTCATAATAAATATTAGTTGCCGGCAAAATGCCGGCCGGCATTCGGAAACGTCCACGTAGCCGGCGACAGCCAAACATATGCGAAATAACTTTACGTAGCAAAATACTTTATAATTTCTTAAGAAGCACCACAACTCATTTATTCTAGATAGTTGTCATTCCAATTACCTTAAATCCTGAGGTAGTAAACCTGAAGCACAAAAATTCAGCAATAAAGTTCGAGTTCAATTGAACAGTTTTTTTCTCACACACGGAATATGTAACACAAACGAAATGTCGGAGGACACTGTTAAGAAAATCGATTTATTAACAGCACTTTTCTTAATTTGCACGGTCAACTTCGTATACATTCTTAAACTATAGAAAAAAAGTTCCAGCAATTAGACGTCAACGTCGTGAAATGGAGCGGCCCAAGTCTGACTAAACGCTGCGAAAGCCGGCAGAAGTCTGTTGTTAAAAACGACTTCATTCGTCGCTCGATTTGCCGGTTGTCAATGCTCCGTGCGCGAGAGCCGGGAGGTTCCTTCACAAATTATTGAGATTTTTTCTTTTATAAGCGTTTAGAAACATTGTCAATACCCTAAATGTATTGGGTTTAGTATAGGAATTTATTGTACCTATGTTTCATGGGGTGTCGAACAGTACTATCAATAAAATATGAACAAAATTATGTGACTACTTTACGAGGCGGAGTGGGCGGGATACGCCACGCCGCACGTCTCAAAACCGGCGGCAAATCTCGAGTAGACACAGCGTTGCCGAGTGTTTCGCATTTTCAGTAAATTATTTTAATAGAGTAAAGACCCCTTGTGAGGCGCGTACGCAGGGGAGGTAGGGGTGGGAAAAAGCGTGATTTTCCTGTCACAGCTCCAAGCTGTGACAGCTCCATGTCTGAACCTGTGACTTGAACCTGTGACTTTGTCACAGCTCCGGACTTGCAATTTGCAGGGATGCTGGCTGCGAAAGTACAAACGAACGGCAGCGTACCAGCGCGGTAGCGGTTTCACACTTATTTATATTCCGCTCCGCCAACAAGCTCCTTCTGCGCTTCGACACAGCACGTGATTTATATTTTATAGAAGCGGCGGCGGCGACGCTCAAATGAATTCTTCGAATTACTTTTTGAACGAGTTCCGCGAATTGTTTATTTTTCTTTTATTAAATTGGTATTTTCTATTTTATTATAATATAATACGGTGTGGTACTCCTACCGATTCCAATTCCGGCATTTCCAGCGTTTCGGCAGGACCTGTTTTTACGCTCGCGTCGCTCACTCACTTCCAGTCCAGTTTCTACCGCACCGTTAGGTCTTTTTTATGCCGCACCGTCGGGTCCGCGAACCTCATATCCAGCGCGGTCACGTGAGTCACGTCGTCGCAGGTCCTTTAGTCGAAGCGGAAGCCGCAGCGCGCACCGGCCGGTCCGCGAACCTCATATCTAGCGCTGTCACGTCGTCACAGCTCCTTTAGTCGAAGCGGAACTGGTCGCGACTGTGACAGGCCCGGAGCTGTGACAAAATCACAGGTCGTGAAATCACACCACACCCCTAAGGGGAGGTCAATGGGATAATGTCAACAATTGTTTCTTCATGAACTTTGAACTAACCTCGCCAAGACCATAAAGGGGAAACACATTGCTATCACCTCACGCGGGTTCACGTGAAGACACATGAGCAGTAAATCTGATGAGACCCGTTTTTCCATAGGTACAGATTAACAAGAAACACACTATTGTCAAATGGTGTGTTCACGTGAAAGCACGTGATACTTCTGAAGCAGGTCTTCACGTGTTTAGATTTTCTGTTTAAGCATCAATTTCGTGAAGCGTGAAAGTTTAGAAAAATGGAGGAAGTTTTAACGACATCTTAAAACAATCTTCATCAGCATCACTTTGCAATAACTCTTAGTGTAATAAGTGTGAACTTCACTTTTCTCCCTTCTTTTTAAATTAATGTCATGTCATGTATCTATTGCCTAGTTTTAAGTTTTTCAGTCGTCATATCTGCACATGCTCTTTCTAAATCTTCTTCAAACGCTGAAGATGAAGGTGAACTATTATTTAGTTTCCACGATTAGCTAAGCACCCCACAGCTTGTTTTTATAAAATGAATAATATGACTTCACGTGAAATAATGTGATTCTGCTTGAAACTCATGCATTTTGTTTCTGGCGTGATAGGATGTGAACTCACGTGAGGTGATAGTAATGTGTTCCCACCTTTAGCGTGATTTGGATATTTTTTAAATATCTTTTTAGGATTCTACTGTATGGGGTTCCGGCTTTCCGAGAAACAGGTGTACACAAATATTTTGTTTGTTTAGTCCGAGTCCATGGGAGGAATATATCTCCTTCCCCTCGGATTCTGGTATAATTTTTACAATTCATTACAATTAAACTTAGACACGCTAGTGACTAGTGTGAAGACGCAGGTGCCCGCTAATGACATAATAAATAATCACATCGGTAGATAACTAATTAATTAGGGAAATAAATATATATACAGGGTCCTGCACTCCTGCACCTCACCTCCCGTCTTCTATAGCTCACTTAGTAATTAAGTTTGAGTTTTCATATTTTGCAGACATCTGTATCTTGGGGCGCATTTTAGGAAAATATTTTTTTCATACAGGGTGTTTTAAAAAGTGTGACGTCTAGTGATGCCGCGAGACGAGAATGGGCCAATTCTCGTCTCGTCTCGTGAGGCGAGAATTTTTTTTTATCTCGTCTCGACGAGAAAGGCGTTTTTCTCGTTCGAGAGTGCCATTGTCTCGTCTCGTCTCGTCTCGTCTCGTCTCGTCTCGTCTCGTCTCGTCTCGTCTCGTCTCGTCTCGTCTCGTCTCGTCTCGTCTCGTCTCGTCTCGTCTCGTCTCGTCTCGTCTCGTCTCGTCTCGTCTCGTCTCGTCTCGTCTCGTCTCGTCTCGTCTCGTCTCGTCTCGTCTCGTCTCGTGAGTATATAGAATATTTTTTTATACGAATCTTAAAGGGGGTAAACATTTAAAAGTATCTGGTCGTCTCGCAGAAGGGTTTAATATAAGTCGGTTTGTTAGTCATGTGACTTAGAAACTATTTTTCTTAGATCAACAAAATATTGCAAGCGGCCATAAGACATAATTCACGTAATGTAATAGGCTTGGCACCGAGGTATTTTCAGTCCAAAATATACGGGGTGGTAAAAGGTACAGAATAGAGAACGATTTATAATAATAATAATTGATTCATAATGGAACTACCCTTCTTTTATTATTTATTTTTTGGCATAATTCGGGGCATAATTAACTGCAATAGTTTGGAAAAGATTCGACTAAATAAAGGGATCAGCCCAGGCCCAGAATGTCATCCGGGGAAAAACCTTAATTTTTTTATTACATTAATAGAAAGTGCAAGAGAAAGAACTTAAAGAAGTATTTCCGAAAATGCTCTCTTTGACATATCAATCTCTCATAGTTTATGAAATATTCGGACTAAATCGCGGTAACATTAGATAATTAATTATTGTGTCCTTCTTTTACATATGAGTTATACAATGTAAACTGTAATTGGTTTAAGATCACCGCCGCTACAACAGAAAGTTTTACAATACCTATAAGAATCTCATATATTTTTGTTAAGTCTCATGTACTTTTGTTGTATCTTCTATGTTTCTAAAAAATATATATCTGACAACCTTTGGTATGAAAACCAACAAGCATTGCCATTGCGTTTTTTTCTACTGCAGTACTGCAGTGCGTAAAGTACCAAATCTAAGCATGCTAAATAAAGCGTAAAGTAAGTCTTTTTCGCACTAATGCGTGAAATTTATGTGACTTTTGTTGTTAAATACGCGTAAAACAAGTATCACTTTAAAAAATTGTTGCAAAATAACTATTTAAACTTGTTTGTTAGTTTGTTACACTACTAATTTGACTTCTGTAAAACATTTTGGCTAGTTTTTGAGATACGTTCTGTCACGGTTCACGGTATTTTACCAACCTTGTAAATAAAATTACTCCATAGGAAGGTTTCACATTTTATTATTAGGATTAACAAACATGTATTAACAATGACATTATTTTTATTGCATTTTGAATTGCGTTTCATTTAAACTTAAAAAACTATGCTTGTAACTATCTTGGCGATGTTCGTAAAAGGACTCTTTGTTTATTAATGATTTTTGTGTGAGAAGTTTTTGGCGAATTTCGAATTTTTGATACAAAATTGTTAAATTTAGTCAAAATCTATTGCCTTTCGCCTTGTGAATGAAATTTGACTGGGGTCCTTTTCGATATTGTGTTTTCAACCAAAAATGCTTTCTTTAGATTTGGTTAATTATTTAAAAATGTCAACTACTAACCGTAGACAGAAGAAAGAGGCTAGACAATTTGATTCTGTTCTCTTGAATATCTGTTTTAAGGTAAATGCCTTCACAATACGATAGAGTGAGAACCTTAAACACATTATTTTTCTGTCTATATATTAGGAGATACCTAAAATTCAGTGTTCTAACAAACGAGAAAATTCGAGAAAAAACGAGAATTTTCTCGACGACAAAAGGTCTTCTCTCGTCTCGTCTCGTGACTTCTCTCAAGAAAAAAATTTCACTCTCGTCTCGTCGAGACGAGACGAGACGAGACGAGACGAGACGAGACGAGACGAGACGAGACGAGACGAGACGAGACGAGACGAGACGAGACGAGACGAGACGAGACGAGACGAGACGAGACGAGACGAGACGAGACGAGACGAGACGAGACGAGACGAGACGAGACGAGACGAGACGAGACGAGACGAGACGAGACGAGACGAGACGAGACGAGACGAGACGAGACGAGACGAGACGAGACGAGACGAGACGAGACGAGACGAGACGAGACGAGACGAGACGAGACGAGACGAGACGAGACGAGACGAGACGAGACGAGACGAGACGAGACGAGACGAGACGAGACGAGACGAGACGAGACGAGACGAGACGGGACGGGACGAGACGAGACGAGACGAGACGAGACGAGACGAGACGAGACGAGACGAGACGAGACGAGACGAGACGAGACGAGACGAGACGAGACGAGACGAGACGAGACGAGACGAGACGAGACGAGACGAGACGAGACGAGACGAGACGAGACGAGACGAGACGAGACGAGACGAGACGAGACGAGACGAGACGAGACGAGACACGAGAATTTCTCGTCTCGGCGGCATCACTAGTGACGTCATAAGGATTTATTTTTTTTAGATTACATGCCAAATATTTTCTTACTTATTTGGGTGCCTCCTATAGTTACCTACATACCCCTAAAATTTTATTGAAATCGATTCAGTATTATAGACGGGAAAAAAATAAAAACTAAAAAATATCAGTTTTGCACCACTGGTTTTAAAAATAAATAAAAAATAAAAATAATGCCTCTTTAATAAAATTATACAAAGATACTTATTAAATAAAGTCTAACAGTCTCGTTAACCAAGTTTGACGAATACGAATTGTACAGGGTGTCCAAAGTTTAGAGTCAAACTTTGCAAACTTTAAAGCAATTTATTTTTCTTATTTCAAATATATCTTTTTATGTCATTCGATGCAGAATTAAAAATCAAACATTTTTCCTAATTGCAACCCTATCACAATTTCTAACGCATTAAGACTTATTTGCAGAAAACTCATTTTATCAACTATTCCAACAGTCATTAAATTATGAATAATTAAATATCGAAGGTGGCTTTGAAAAACAATTTATAGGTAATAAAGTTGATTAAATTTAATTAATATACTCTTCGGTGGCTAAATGAGCTACGCTCAAAGCCAAAAAGGAAAAAAAAAAAAAGTTGATTAAAGTGACCAGAGACCATTTTGACTTTAGTAATCTATAAATTTTAAATATTGTTAAATTGTTAGGTAGTAATTATTATTTAAGCTGTTATAATTTACTTTATATGGTTTTTTGTGATGGACTACAACCAAGAAGAGGCCGTAGATATGATTTTTATATTAGGAGCATGCGAAAAGAATTCTTTTTTGCAAGCCGAGTTTACGCACAGCGTTATCCGGAACGACGACATCCAGACAAACGGAGCCTGCAAAACATAGTAGAGAGGTTTGTACAAACGGGAAATGAAAACTACCCAAAACCAGTGAGAAATAAACCGTTCCGAAGTGGTTGACGAGACTGTTATACCTTGTTTAATAAATACCTTTGTATAATTTTATTAATGAGGCATTATTTTTATTTTTTATTTATCTTTAAAACCATGGTACAAAACTGATATTTTTTAGTTTTTATTTTTTTTCGTCTATAATACTGAATCGATTTCAATAAAATTTTAGGGGTATGTAGGTAACTCCAGGAGACACCCAAACAAGTAAGAAAATATATGGCATGTAATTTAAAAAAATACACCCTTATGACGTCACACTTTTTTGGAACACCCTGTATGAAAAAAAATATTTTCCTGAACTGCGCCCCAAGATATAGGTAAGGTCTGCAAAATATGAAAATTCAAACTTAATTACTAAGTTAGCTATAGAAGACGGGAGGTGAGGTGCAGGACCCTGGATACAGGGTGTCCCAGATAAGAATGCACTCTACAGGGATCTAGTAAACCATAAGAGATACAGAGATGGTTAAATTAGAGATAAGTTGCGCATAACTGAATTACGTAACGTCATGTTTTTAAATTTAAAAAATTCCGAATGCTTCCGAAGATATTTGGATAAAACCGAATTTTCGCGATTTCGTTTTAATTGATTTATGATTGTATTTGAAGAGACATGTCAAAATATATTTTACATTTTCATTGCCACTTTTTCTCCCCTACAAGATGGTTTAATTACATTTTTGATCCGACGTTTCGTTTGGTCACAACCATCATCAACTTTGTTATTTTAAATAGTCGGATAATTTTATTTTATGCTTAATAAATTCTACGTTTTATTCTAGATCTAACGGTGTATCACACTTGTTATTTATTAGACGTTTCGATATAGAAAAAACACATCATGTGAATGAAAATAGGCACATTATTTTTGTTTTTATTGTTGTACTTTAAACACTAGTAGGATTTTAAAACATTTTTTTATTTGAGATTATTTACAATATTGTTAAATTTGTGTTCAAATGCGTAAATCTTAAGATTATTGGACAAAATTAAACATAATATTATCTAATAAAACTTATCTGAACAATACAACAAATAATAATTAATTTTAATAATTAAATACAATTATTATTTTTATAATAAATTATTTTTTATTTTCAAAAACATTCTCCAAACATAAATAACACCGGTAAATAATTTCTATAACGTTATTTAACATTTCTGGAGTTATTTTTTTTATTGCAGCTCGAACTTCAGCCTTCAACTCATCATTATTTTGAAAAGTCTTCCAGTAAACTTCATTGTTCATTGTCAAGGAAATTTTACTGCACAATGCAACAGTTAAAAATTAAAAAAAACATAATAATAATTACCAAATTTAAAACTAACAGGTCTCTGTAACTAAGTGACAGATATAAAGAAACTATTTAAACAATTGCGAACGTCAATCAATTTCATAGCCACCCATATGATGCCGAATTTAAATGGAACGTTATGTTTGAATATTTTCACGCATTTTTTAAATATAAAAAATAATTGTATTTAACAATTAAAATTAATTATTACTTGTTGCATTTTTCAGATAAGTTTTATTAGATATTATGTTTTGTTATAAGTTTCTTTTAAAAAAATGTTTTTAAATCCAATTAGTGTTTAAATACAAGAATAAAAACAAAAAGTAATTCAATTACAATTACCCATTACCCTCCGAAAAAGGCATCAATTACAATTACCAATTACCCACTAAAAGTAATTGATTCCTTGATCAATTACCGCATTCGAATTACTGAGTTTAATTTAATTACTTTTATACTAATTCAATTACTTTATAGTAATGGAACTACCCTAAAAGTAATTGAATTACTCTGAATCTATAAATTATAGGCACTTTTTGGGCAAATAAATTACTCTTGAGTAATTTAATTACATTTTGGTAAGTAATTGAATTACATTTTGGTAATTCAATTACATTTTGATAATTAATTTACATTCTCGTAATTGAATTACAGTTTGGTAATTGAATTACATTTTTAAAATTGAATTAGTATATATGAGCAATGAAATTACATTTTTTACATTTTACAAAAAAATAGTTGTATATAGGTAAGGTATTATTTTTTTTAATAGTAGTAGGTCCTACTATCACACTTTATCATAGAAAGAAATTTTAAAAATTTCGAAAGATTTAAGTACCTACTTACCTTTAACAAATTGACCAATAATAGCAACCGTCTTTTTTTATTTAATATGATTTATTTGTTAAAATAAAACAAACGTATCAAATATTAGGGAAAATAAAAAATATTTTTGTCTTTCTAGAGCAAAGGAACGTTTTTTAAAGGAATTGAATTATTTTGGAGTAATTCAATTACTTTTAATCTAATTGAATTATTCGGGAGTAATTAAATAACTTTTTATGTAATTGAATTATTTGGGAGTAATTCAGTTACTTATAAAAATAATTGAATTACTTTTCAGTAATTCAATTACCTCAGATTTCTTAAAACCAATTACAAATTACAATTACTTTATCACAGTAATTTGAAAATCAATTACAATTACTATTTTCAAAAAGTAATTCAATTATAGTAATTCAATTACTAAAAAGTAAGTGAACACGATTTTTCAATTATTTTAATTCAATTACCGACAGCTCTGATGAAAGGTTGCTTCGTCCGTAAATAAGATTTTTTGAAAGGCTTTGGTTACATAATTCCATTATTCGTTCACAAAAATGTAAGCGTCGTTCCAGATCATTGTCGATAAGTTCTTGCACGAACTGAACTTTAAAGGGATGCAATTTTTCTTTATTAAGAAACGTATGGACAGAACTTCTGTGTAAAGTGTAGTAAAGCTAATGCGGTAAGTGCAATATTAGGATTTTCATAAATAGATAATGCTGAATCAACCTTTTTATCATTAGTTAAGGCCCTTCCTTGTCCGGATTTTGGAAAATTCTAACATTTTCATTGGCTGAGAATTTTCTTGTAATTTTGCTTGCCTTCGATCTAGTAATTGGTTGGTCGGATATTTTTCATTAAACAACAAACTTCTTGTTGGCCTCGCTGTCCGTTACCACTGCCTGTCAGCAGGGCCGATCTTAGGGTGTCGGCCGCCCGCGTGCAAAGACCTATTATGCCGCTCCTCCAAAGAATTTTTCCTATTTTGAGTAATACTTAACGTTGACGTTAAAAACTCATCTACATGTACATAAGAGTAAAAAGTTAAACATTAATAAAGATGCAAACTACAAATAAAATTTTACGGGAAAGACTTTATTTTTGGGCTAGCTAATATGTTATATTAGCGACACCTTTTTTTCTTTTTACTTTAACAAAATAAAAAACCAACAAAAATATTACTTTTGAAACAAAAATAGACATTTTATAATTAGAAATGTAAAACAACAGTATTTACCAGAAAATATAAAATAACAAAAAGTACTAAGGTAAAGCATAAATCTCGCGAAACGAAAAGTATATAAATCAGTCCTTCCTCGAAGACTACCTAATAATTAACTATAAAATAATTTTTCTGGCTTTCTGAGAAGCAAATTTGTCAATAATTGCGGTGAGATCAATTTTTTCAGAGATTTCGGATTCAATAGAGATGATGGCCAAATCTAAAAGTCTTTCTTGTGTCATATTATTTCTCAAGTAAGTTTTAATAATTTTTAGTTTACTGAAACTTCTTCCCTTATTGCTAGAGCAAAATTTGGAAAACAGGGAATGAGATCATTTTTGACTAAAATTTCTAATATCTTAATTGGCTGTTTTTTACCTGAAAAAATATCTTTAAATGAAGTTATTTCATTAAAGAGTTGTATACCGTCTATATCTTTCACAATAGTTCCTTCCTCATGTACCTGTAACTTAATATCTAAGTACATGCAGGCTTTCATGAGGTCATCATTAGAAATGGTGTGAAACTCATACAGAAAGCAGAATATTGAATAGCACTCAGATAATAAGGTAAGTCTTTCATTTATCGAAGAGATCGCGTAATCAAGAACTGCAAAATAGAAAGCAATCTTGAATTGCAGGAAGGGATTTAAAACTGGTTCATCACTGCCCTCGTAATCAAATAAACTAACTTTTTTTCTGAGCTTCGAGATGGGAAATTTGGGATCAATACCTAAATCTCTAGCGAGTGTTGTTGCTGAATCGACAAACATTTTAAAATTATCGTCAGATCTTTGGGAAAATAAATATTTTTTAAGATTATCTAAGCCTTTAATGCATTCCGCGATGTTTAATTTATGATTTTGAAGCATTTTACTCAATACATCAATTCTTGATAATAAATCATGCCAAATTAAAATTGAACACAAAAACTTAAATGTTTCAAGACTTTTAATTATTGATTTAACACCCATTTTTGTTTTCGTGTCTCCGGTGGTATCTTCAATAATTAATGCCTTTAATGCGGTAATAATGTTTTTTAGCTCTAATTTTAGAGGTCTAATAGCATTGATACGACTTTCCCATCTTGTTTCACTTAACGGTTTTAAAGTAAGAGTTTTCACGTGTTTTTTTGAGTAAATCCCATCGATACGGGGACGCAGAAAAGTAATTATACTTATACCTGTTGTACCACATCAAAAAAAAAAACTAGAAATTTAACCACTGGCGCTGGCTGGTTTGATTGAAAATCTTTAATAAATAAATCCATTTGAAATAGCTCACAACAATATTGTTTTCTTCTTCGACGTTAATTTAAAGTTATCTTTAATAGTTTGATAAATGTCACTTTATTTTTATTTCGAGAAATTCGTAAAAAGTTTTGCATGATTGAGATAACTATCTGCGGCCTACGGCCGCCCTTGGTTTGGCCGCCCCTTGTTTTGGCCGCCCGCGTGCGGTGCACGCGCTGCACACCTGCTAGGATCGGCCCTGCCTGTCAGTATTATTATTTCGATTCGTTCTTCCTCGGTTAAATATCTTATAATTTTATAAATTGGAAATTGTTTGACAAACGTGCCACTTTACAAAAGATAGGCCAAATTGTCAACGGAGGTAATGTCTTTTCAAACGTCAATAGTTTAAAAACAATTGAAAACAGGACCATGGTATCTAAAATAAAAAATACTTGCACTGAAAAAACAAATGATTTGATTCAAAGAAAAATGGCAAGGAGATTTATTGATGCCAAACAAATATTATTTAAAGTCAATCCAGAATCCAAATAAATGTCGTCACTTTATTAAATAAATATTTGTTCCGCTAATAGGAAATAAATAATTGTTTCAGCGAACTCCATTTTTCTTTGATTCATTTGTTTTTTCAGTGTGTTGTGTTGTTCTTTTTATTTAATTCAATGAAGAGTAAAGTTTTAGTTTGAAAATTTTTGTTATTTCATTAAGTACAAAATACTATATTTTAAAGTATTAAAGTGTTAAATTGAAAGTGAAAGTTTTGATGGAAACACATCTTGTATCTTTAAATAATATAAGTATCCTACATGTCCTAAGTAAATTTTTTAAATAAATATTTTTTCCCTCAAAAAAATATGTATTTAGATACCTAGGTATAAACCGTCGATAATATAAATAGTTTAAATAAATTAATCCTTTTTTCAAAAATATATATCTTTACTGCAAATAATTTATAATTTTCCCCAAATATCTTTTTATTTACAAGAACTAATATTTATTTGAGTTTATTTACAGAATGTGTAATTGATTCGATCGTTACTTGATGAAGATCCATATTAAATAAATACGTAAATGAAACAACATTAAGGTTTCAAATCTTCACAAAAATTACTTTATTTTTATATTAAAAATAAAAATAAAAACATGACATGTTTCGTAGCACTGCTACTTCGTCAGATGTCGAGATGGAAATGACAAACAAAGTTGCAGGTGTAGAGGCATGTTGTTTCATTTACGTATTTATTTACAGAACGCAAAGCATGATGGGACAATAACAGAAACGTACCTACGACGCCATTGTTTGCTTTATTATGCTCCAAATGGAAATATTAAAGCCCTGCGTTCTAAACAAAGTGATGTTGATGGGTACTCTTAAGCAGCATAAGAATATAGTCCTTATAGCCTCTACACAATAACACATGCATATATAATTTTTTATATCAAAATTAAGAATAATATAATAACTTATTCTAATGCCTGCGGCGTGAAAAAATTTGCTTTATAAAATATAAAAATAATTATAACCCATGATATATTAACTTCAAATACCGGCTGAAGATGCCCCAAGCCTTTATCCAGTAACCATTGCTCCATTACACAACAATAACCAACCAACACCTGTCACTAACTAAAGTCAACTAAAAGAGCGCCAAAAAGCGCGGAACTTGCTTAGCGACAATAATTTCATGAAATTTAAATAAAAATTATTTGTTTGAAATAATGCATTGTTGGCCATTACAAATTTAATTTAAATCTTAAAAAGTGTTTGTAGCAAACACTATTTATTGCACCTAACTAATTAAGAATCCAAATAAATATAAAAAATATTTGAAATACCTTAGTTTATTTAATACAAACAAGATTTGTATGAACCAAATAGTATTTATCTTGGACCAATAAATATTAATCAAATAAATAATTTATTTGATTTCTTAGACCCTTTTTTTTTCAGTGTGGAATTATTTGGGGAATTCAAAAATGTAATAATACATACAGTGTGACCAGTAAAGTCCGCATCATATGAGATTTTTTTATTAATGGCTTTATTCGAAATTTGACTTTGGCATCAAGTTCTGCTTCAATCGAGATGAAAATTAAGCAAAAAAAAAATAGTAGTCACGTGATTCACATTATCTGTCAAATTTTAATTTTTTTCAAAAAATAATTCAAAAGTGAGGTTATTTGTGAAAATATCGAAAAAAGTTATTAGAAAAAGTTTTTTTAAATGCAGTTTCTAGCCCACATGCATAAGATAATTTTGATTTTTTTACCCACCACTAAAATTTATTTTTCACTTAATGAACACTTTACTGATGACACTGTGTTCTTTTTTGTCTTAATATTAACGTGTATTACTTTCAGACACAAACTACGTTTTCAAAAATACTTATTTTATGAAGTTACCTTATACAGGGTCAAAAACCAATAAACTTTGCATCACATGCGACCAAATTTTAATAGCCCAATTTTGATTTTGTAGAAAAACACACATTTAATATGGCGCTACTTTAAAGAAAATCTATCTGAAACAAAGGATTGTCAAAGCTAAGAAGTTTTATGTATAGGTTGCGTTGAGTCTTATTTTGCAAAAGTGGTGCAATTTAAAAAATATGGGTAACTGAATTTGAAAAAACTTTTTCTAATAACTTTTTTCGATGCTTTCAGAAATAACCCTACTTTTGAATTATTTTTTGGAAAAAATTAAAATTTGACAGATAATGCGAATCACGTGACTACTATTTTTTTTGCTAAATTTTCATCTCAATCGAAGCAGAACTTGATGCCAAAGTCAAATTTCGAATAAAGCTATTAATAAAAAAAAATCATATGATGTATACTTCCAAATAACATTAAAATATGCGTAAAAAGAAAACATAATCGACGTGTTCCAGCGTTTTTACGATAGGCCTTGTATTAATGAGATATTTGCAAGGTTCGTTACGTTTGAGACACCCTGTATGTAAGTTTCATAATTTTCCTGAGAGAAATAATTAAATGACAATATCAGGTTGAATGTTGAATGTTCTCATACTCACGATCAAATATCGTTTATTTGCTTACAAATAATGACGTTTTATCTATAGAATGGTGCTATTTGTATTTATTTGAAATTCTGTGAAATTGACACTTAACGATTTTTTAGATAGGTAATGAAAAATAGGTAATGTGGATATTATCTAATAATTTTCAATAAATGTTTACACTTTTCACTTGCCAGAACAAGAAAAAAAGGGAAAAGCCATTCCAAATTTACATTTTTCGCCTAAATTAGGGTGATTGAAATAAACTATAAACCTTTGAAAAATACTAAAAATAGCAATATAATATCCTCTTAGCCTCATAATTCCTAATAGGCGGTAATTGAAGGGTAGTTATTATGCCTTCTTTATGAATAGGGTTCGATTGAAGAGTAGAGAATATTCGACTATCCGAAATTCGAATATTTGACTATTCGAATATTCGACTATTTAAATATTTGACTATTCAAATATTCGACTATTCGAAATTCGACTATTCAAGTATCTATTCGACTATTTGAATATTTAACTATTTGACTTTGTTCGGATATTTATATGTTGTGTTGTGTTATTTAATTAAATAAACATAGGTTCTACCGTGATTAAATGACTGTATTTCGATATTTAAATAGACGACTATTCGAATTCGACTATTTAAATATTCGAGTATCTAAATATTCGACTATTCGACTATTCGAAATTCAAAAATTTGACTATTCGACTATTCAAGTATCTATTCGACTATTCGAATTATTCGCCTATATTCGACTATTCGAATAACATACCAAACGACAAACGACTATTAGTTTGAATATGCGGAGCATTTTTTTTTGTTTTCGCATTTTTGTTGAATAAACTTCCTACCTACAAATGTACACCTTAGTGACGGATTCTCCATGAAGTCGATGAAGTTAAATTTGATTGGCGCGGCAAAATGAAATGTAAACAAAAGTTTCTGCAAATACTATGCGCGGGAAAATATGATACTATAGGAAAGAAAAAAAACTGAAAGTCTTCCTCCACAAAATTTAATAAAATATAGAAGTTCTTTAGGGGTCTCTTCTCTACATGTTTCGAACGTAGAAACGGTCATCATCAGGAGACAGAAAATTGATGGTATTAGCTCGGCGCCATTTTTCTCTGTGGATTCCTTGTTGTTTTCTTTGCTACCGTGGATTGTGGGTGTTTAATATTTTTACGGATTTATAGTTTTTGGGTGGTTTAGTGAATTGTGTTGGTGCTTTTAGTGACGCGGATACTCGGATTGGAATATAAACAATGACTAGTATTATTTATCCAATCTCAGTTTGAGGACATTCCAATCATTCCATACGGCGGTAAACAGTCTCAAAGAGACCGACCGCACAACCAGGGTTGTCAGATCTTTCTTCTTCAATTCTTTAAGTTTTTTTATTAAAGATATTTCATTTATATCAGTATTCAATTGTTAGTTTGCAAATATACTTTAAACCGAGGAATTTTGAGTGTGAAAGAAAAAAATAACAAGCCATTCATTGTTATAATAATACATTCTTTAGTCCTTAAGAAACAATACAACTAAAATCAAGACAAAAAGTGTTTTCAGTGTTTAAAAACAACTAATTAACAAACCCTTGTTTCTCGTATATACTTACATTGTGCTTACAAATCCGAAAATTTTGAAGAATTGGCAACAGCATGTAATTTGTTGCGATTGCAAGCGCCAGGATATAAGCTGAACCGGTACCCGGCCCGTCTGACGATCGATTCTGCCAGACAGAGATAGGCCAGTGACCGCCGATGGCGTGGAAGAGACGGAGATAAAATATACGTGGTTATGCCTTGATGAACGGGCCGGAGTCTGGTTGACGAGAATGAAGTTCTGGTAAAAAATTAAAGCATTTTCTGAGCAGTGTCGTGTCAGGTTTATTTTTCTGATTTTAGTTTTGTATATAGAATTTTAGAGTTACCTTATATTTATTATTTTAATATAATATTATTATATATACAGTGGGTTTATAAAGTGTAGTATGTACAAACACCTAATGTAAAACAAACTTATAAGTGTGTATACGCATATTAATTATTTGTGTGGAACGCCTATGGTTAGGAAATTCTCACAGTTTAATGTCATTAAATTGACCTAAGAAACACTATAACAGCCTTTGTATGATTTCATTATGCCGAAATAGGGGTAAATACCTGGTATTTCGTATTTTCAGTAAGTATGGAGTAGTGATGTATCTTGATATATAACTTTTATTATAATCAATTTAAACCCATCAAAGTAGGCCTAGGCTACATAAACAAGGTATGAAAATAAACACACCAAGACAGATTATCCCGATGCATGTTTTGGTATATTTTATTTGCAGCCCTGCAATCTAATTAGGTAGATACGCCTATTTTTCGGGCAATATATTGCTTTAAAAAGTTTAAAAGACACTTTTTCTATACTTATATTATATAAAAGAAAAAAGTAAATACCTGGGTATGTTTATATTAATCCAAGGGTGAAAGTATTCCACGGGTCAATTTCTCAGGCAAAAACTTTTTTAAATTCTTGATCAAGAAATTGTGGTTGAAAATGTTTTACACGTACCCAAGTTTTTGCCAAATTGTAAAAATCAATACAAGTTATATACAGTGTCACCAGTAAAGTCCGCATCATATGGGATTTTTTTTTATTAATAGCTTTATTCGAAATTTGACTTTGGCATCAAGCTCTGCTTCGATCGAGATGAAAATTAAGCAAAAAAATAGTAGTCACGTGATTCGCATTATCTGTCAAATTTAAATTTTTTCAAAAAAATAATTCAAAAGTGGGGTTATTTCTTAAAATATCGAAAAAAGTTATTAGAAAAAGTTGTTTTAAATGCAGTTTCTAGCCCACATGCAAAATTTCAGCCGCATAAGATAATTTTCATTTTTTACCTATATTTTGTAAATTGAACCACTTTTGCAAAATAAGACTCAACGCAACCTACATAAAACTTCTTAGTTTTGACAATGCTTTATTTCAGATACATTTTCTTTAAAGTAGCGCCATAATAAATGTGTGTTTTTCTACAAAATCAAAATAGGGCTAATAAAATTTGGTCGCATGTGATGCAAAGTTTATTTGTTTTTGACCCTGTATAAGGTAACTTCATAAAATAAGTATTTTTCAAAACGTAGTTTGTGCCTGAAAGTAAAAAAAAGAAAAATAAAAAATAAAGTAAAGGAGTTTTAAATTAAATCGTTGAAAATAGATAAACTTTACGTTAAGTTAAACTAAAATTTATTATCCACTTAAAAAACATTTTACTGAAGACACTGTTTTCTTTTTTGTCTTAACATTAAGGTGTAAAACTTTCAGACACGAACAACCTTTTTAAAAATACTTATTTTATGGACTTACCTTATACAAGGTCAAAAACAAATGAACTTTGCATCACATGCGACCCGATTTTAATAGCCCAATTTTGATTTTGTAGAAAAACACACATTTAATATGGCGCTACTTTAAAGAAAATGTATCTGAAATAAAGCATAGTCAAAACTAAGAAGTTTTATGTAAGTTGCGTTGAGTCTTATTTTGCAAAAGTGGTTCAATTTACAAAATTTAGGTAAAAAATGAAAATTATCTTATGCGGCTGAAATTTTGCATATGGGCTAGAAACTGCAGTTAAAAAAACTTTTTCTAATAACTTTTTTCGTTATTTTAAGAAATAACCCCACTTTTGAATTATTTTTTTGAAAACATTAAAATTTGACAGATAATGCGAATCACGTGACTACTATTTTTTTGCTTAATTTTCATCTCGATCGAAGCAGAGCTTGATGCCAAAGTCAAATTTCGAATAAAGCTATTAATTAAAAAAAATCCCATATGATGCGGACTTTACTGGAGACACTGTATACCAACTAATATTTGACTTAACGTTAGGTACGCGATAACATCGATCATCACATCAATATTTATTGCTCTCGATTTCCACCTGTCCAATTATAAAAAAATTTAAGCAAAAAAAAATGGCTCATGGAGGGGGGTATCTACCCCCATTACCCCCCCCCCCCCTCAAATACGCGCCTGATGGTTAATACCCGTGTACCTACAAGCATTTTTCCAAAAAAAACAAACTGTAGGTAATGGATTTACTGAATTTATTCAATGTTACAACTCTCGCTGCATAATAGTATAGATTATAATTTATAATAATATAGAAGAATCACCCGAATTCGACGTGCACGTGACAATTTTGTAGAGGATACTAAAGTAATGCGTATATATACAATAAAATTACTAATTGATAAAATATTAACCGAAAAATTCTATAAAAAGAAAATAATAAACAATCCATTCCGAACAAAGTGATAATAAGTAATGAGCGTACCGTACATACTTCGTGATTGTTTGTTTTTGTTTTAAAGTAGTCACACTTTTATTACCGTATTATAACGATTGAATGAATCAATTTGGTATGAATGGATAAATTTAGTCATACTACAAAATGCAGTACTTTGCAACGGCGGTCCTGGAACGTCTTTCTGGGGGGGGTACTTTTAAGGATTTGCGCCGAAGGCGCTCTTTTGCACCGCAGGCGAAAATTTTTTGGGTGCCACGCCCTTTTTTGGGTAAAATAACCGTAAAGCTTAATCTGCGGCAATATGCCAGACTTTAAAACACTCTTTTAATTTAAAAGAAATTTGAAAGGGCGACAAAATAAACAAGTTTTAAAAGCTTCGAGGGCATTATCCGTGACAGATGAACTTTGTTTATACAATTGTACTATACATATCGGGGGGGGGGGGTCCCCTGAGCCCCCTCGTAAATACGCCACTGATGTAGTAGATGTAGTAGTAATATTGTAACATAAATCAAAACACTAAAATAAAACAAAACTTAAATGTATATGTATAATAAAGAAATCAGAACATGAAAATAAAGCTAAAAAAAATTACAATTGCTTTTTAATATATTTTGCATTGGATGCCGCTGCTTTCAACATTTTTATTAAGTCATTAGAAAACCGGACATTCTTCGGTTCGGTTTACCAGCATTTTCGCGATATTATATCGGCTTATCGACGGACTATAATAGAATATATCTTATAATATTAAGATGTTGATATTTTTATATAAAAAATGTTTTTTCAAATTTATTGGTTTTGTTTTTTATTTAAAAATAATAAATATTTATAGTTTTTTGGACATATTATTTTTAGTTTTTGCGTCCTCAACCTGGTCTCTGGGGGGGGTAATTACCCCCAGTACCCCCCCCCCCGTAGGACCGCCCTTGGTACTTTGCAGCTTATCGACGGTACTACCAGTACTATGCCTCTACAGTATGTAACCATGTTAGATATAGATGTGATAATTAAATTAATAATTTTATGAGATAATTTTGCTTATGACATTACAACAATAAAAGTAGCATTGCTTAGATTTAAGTCTGTCAGAACGGCGGAAGTGATTATTTAAATTGTGGCATATTGCATGCCATGTAAAATGGCATATAATATGCTCATGGCATACAATACCTACAGCAGTTTTGTAGTGGGTTGTTGAATGGGTCGATAGTTTCGATTACCTACTTACTTGATTACTTTATTTCTGCTTAAAGGTCCAAATTTACTGGGACTAAACTAAAAACTGAAAAGCATTAGTTTAAACAATAAACTAAATGGGAAATAGAGAAAAACTAAAAGTCTTCCCTTCCTCGACAAAATTTGTTAGAATAAAAATTCTTTTGGGGTTTCTACATGTTTCGTACGTAGAAACGTTCATCATCAGGAGACAGAAAATTTATTTAGTGCTGATGGTTATAGCAGAAGATAAAATGGTGTAGAACCTTAATGGAGCTTTTATGGAATCAAAAAATTGATGTGTAGAAGTGACATAATATCAAGAAAATTGAGAAAAGTTAAAACAATCTGAGTGTGTGATAAAGTCAGTAAAGGGGTCTAAACCAACCAAATAATTTGGGGAAGAAGTAAAAAAATGTTTAAATTTTTTTTTACTCTTTGATTTTAATTTTAATTTTTATTCTTACAGATTGTGATATCTTCATAATACTATCACTAATTTTATCGTTACCTATAATGTCTTACAGACATACTTAAGAAGTTTTATAAAAAAATTTTAATAACCCTCGACACCTTCTTTTTAGAAGGGTTTTTTTTCTTCCCCAGATTATTTAGTTGGTTTAGACTCCCTTTACTGACTTTTTTACATACTCAGTATGTTTTAACTTTTCTCAATTTTCTTCATATTATGTCTCTTCTACACATCAATTTTTTAAGTCCATAAAAGCTGCATTAAGTTTCTACACCATTTTCTCTTCTGCTAAAACCATCACCATTAAATAAATTTTCTGTCTCCTGATGATGAACTTTTCTACGTTCGAAACATGTAGAGATCCCTAAAGAATTTTTTTTCTATTAAATTTTGTAGAGGAAGACTTTCCCATACTTTCCCATACTTTCAACTCCACTTTAGGCATGGATTATTTCTTCAAAATAAGCTAAATGTTCAAAATTGTAGAAACTGAAGCATGAGAATGAACATAGATTTGTACAAACAAGGATTCAAAAGGTAAATGTTTGGGCGGGCATATTTAGATACCGGGTTATTGGACCTTTTATTTAACAAAATTTGGGAAGAAGATTTTTTCGAACTTTTTCAAAATCAAATTGGACCCGTATTAGAAGAACTTACTTTTGAGAATGAAGATACCTGGTTTCAAATATACGATTGTCCTAGGCATAATATACGAGAAGTAAGGGAATATGGGAATTTAAAAACTATATAATTTCTTTGTATGATAGCAAAATCTATTTTCATATTCAATTTTTTTTTATATACAGTGTGTCCAAAAAGGTTTGCAACATATGGGAAAGTTTTTTATCACCGATTTCTCAGAAAATTTTATTCTTTATAAAAGTTGGTGCATTCCTTAAAACTATACATGCATATTTCATATTTCACCTGTTGCTAATAGTAGAGGAGCAAATGCCATTTTTTCGAAATTGCCTAAAGAGTAAAGTACCTTAATTATTAGAAATACAGCAAAATTTTATATGGAAATGTTTTTGCAAATTAAAAACTTAGTCCAATTACGAAATTTAAGTTAGGTGTGTCAATTTTTAATTTTTTTTATATGCATTTTCTTTAAAATAGGTTTTTGGACTTCAGCGTACTGGGTGAAAATGACAAATAAATTATTAATTATTTCCAGTAATATGAATATAGTTGGATTCTATCATAATTTTTTTTAGAACATAAGTTGGCTAAAATGTGTTTAAGTCTGGTATCTGGCAGTGGCGTAGCGCTACTACAGCAAACCCCCGCAGTTGCGGGGGGGCCCGAAGGCTCCGAGGCCCGAAAGAGCCTATTGCTATGGTCCCGAAGGGGCCGAAGTCCTGGGCGAGGGGGCCCTAACACAATTTTCGCGGGGGGGCCCATAATTTGTCGCTACGCCACTGGTATCTGGAGTTGATCCTTGTGGGGGGCAGGGCCGGCCCTAGAAATTTTGGCGCTCCGGGCAAAACCTTAGCTTTGCGCCCCCCCCCCCCCCGTTTTTTTAAGTAAATCTAATGCGACCATATCAGAAAGTCAAGAAAACATTGAAAAAAAAAATTAATAAAAAAACATTTTACTCTATCTGCTGCACGCATGATTTCGGGCCATAATCCTGGGTCAGAAGAGATACTTTGGACGGTAGCCTTTTCTAAATGTTTCTCTGAGGTCTGCACAACTTGCGAATTTTGATTTTTGGAACTCATCACTACTCGTGGGGATATATATCACGGATATATATCCTGCCAACCCTGAAAATTTTGCTGTATTTCTAATAATTAAGGTACTTTACTCTTAAGGCAATTTCGAAAGAATGGCATTTACTCCCTTACTATTAGCCGCAGGTGAAATAATATGAAACATGCATGTATAGTTTTAAGGCATGCACCAACTTTTATTAAGAATAAAATTTTCTGAGAAATCGGTGATAAAAAAACTTTCCCATATGTTACATACTTTCTTGGACACACTGTATATTATGTCAACTCTCCCTCTCTCCTCTGCAGCGTCAGCAGAAAAAGCATTCATTTTAAATCTGATACAATTTTTTTTAAATAAAATTGCATCAATCCCCTTGACCCACCACTGCTAAACCTATAACTTTTTATTAAAGAAGCGCTTTAGTATAACAAAAATTATATTTTTATTTATGCGCCTAAAATTTATTTTTTTAAATATTATTATTATTATTTTATATTACAACGTTTACATGTTCGGTCGAATGCAGGGGACAGGGGCGAATTCAAAGAGTGTTATATGTTTCTGTTACATAGTTGCCCCATAATTTGTAAATTATCCTCTACGTATTAATATATTAATATTCCCTTATTTACAGTCCACCACTGATGACCACTGCTTTTAGTAAGTAGGAAGGTTTATCCTCCATGTTCTTTATTTTCAGTTTTTCGACTTCATGGCGCAATGCCGAATATCCAAATGATTTCTTGTTCATGCAGCATTACTAACCTGTATTCATTGTGAATTGAAATTTATATTTATTTTTCTGTTTTGAACCTATTCGATGAACACGAACTTGTGGACGGGTCATCGCCAGACTATTTATTTAAATTATATGCCGCAACGCGATGCATTTGATTTTTAGATGTTAATTTACCTAACCATACTAAGCCCGTATTTCACTGGCCAAGTTCTAGATCAAGAAATTGTAAAAGTGGACCTTTAATATATTGTCACGTGCAAACAGCTAAAATTTGCCCCAAGATCTTGACACAATTTATTGTCATGAAACTGGAACTTGTTCTAATTTTTTGTGTTAAGGGAAATGGTAGTGATTTCTGGTGTTTTTAGTGGCGACTATCAGATTTTGAGGTTAGAAATCGTTTTTAATGTTTTTTCTGTAAAATTTGTTTAAAAATAATTCCACGTCACATTAAATTGTCCAGTCGCAGGGATTCGCTGAAGATCGGCTCACCGACATCTACCTAAATAATCTGTCGAATCGAGTCTCCTGTTCTTTTCTACTTAAGTTATCGAAACAAAGAAAACAATATAATCGGTCGCACTACTGGTACCTACCTAATTAAAAGAATGGCGCGGATAATGGGATGACGTACTAAATATCTGGTCTCATGATGTTTTCAAACTTTCTGCTTTTGCGGCGTCTTTTAATTGTTTCTAGAAAGATTGATACTGAATATGATGAATTAGGTTACCGTGAAAAGGCCAATTTTTGAGGCTAAAAAAGATCCATATAATAGAATATTTTTTTCTCTGGAGGGGAGTTTTAAACAAACCGCTATAGTTTAAAAATAACTTTACCAATATTGAACATGCCCAACGCTAGCTACTCAGGCCTTAGTAGTATTGTCAGATAATATCCAACGATGTTGGATATTCCTCTGGTATTGTTCTACTTAAAAGGGGATAATAAAAATTTTTTTTTTGTAACTACTTATAATAATATAAAGTAGACAGTTTTCGTTGTATTGGCAAATTCAAACGGTTAACCATAACGAATATATACGAATACGAAGCCGCTATTTGACAGATCGTAAAAATAGTTTTCGTTCAATTCGCTTAACGTAAACGTTAAGTCGAATTCGACAGTAAACATAACAAATATAACATAACCTATCTTTAATGGTTTGTGTTCATATTTTCATATACGTTTTGTGCTATCTTTTTTGCTTGGTTTTAATTTCCTAGTACCCAAAACATATCATGATAGACGAAAGGTTGCTTTTATTGGACTCATCCAGTGATTCGGATTTGGATGATGCCCTTCTCTTGGAGGTGCTTGATCGCCAGGACATTCAATATCGAGCACAGTTGTATGGCATGTATGAAAATTTCAATATAGAAAACTATAATAATGCTGAAGGCAAGCTTTATTTCCGATTTGAAAAAAATCACTTAAGAAGACAGGCTGAAGCACATTCCCAGGATTCCCAATAATGTGATAACAGAAAGAATAGGTTATGTTCATTACATCTGTAAAAAAAATGGTCATTACGCATGCGTTCCGTTTTCGCTATGGCTTTGTCTTCCATCCGTTAGCTCCCGCTACTTATCCGTAACGATAACGATAAATGACAGCTCAAATGTCAAAGTTGTCAAATAGCGGCTATCGGAATCGCTTTTAAAAGACAACGAAGACTGTCTAGTATTTGTCTACGGTGACGTTTTACTATTTGTAATTTTATGTAAGTAGGTATCTAGTTATAATGAAATAAAAATGATATTTCAATAAAAATGTTCACTATTTACGTCATTTTAATAATAACTTTGTTAAACTAAAATATTCCAAAGTAATTTTGGCTAAATCTTTGGGAAACCACCCCTACCAATTATAATATCCAGTATCCAGTCCAGTTTTTACGATATGTATGTTTATGCAAGCAGAAATAAATTTGCAGATTCTCATAAATTCTATAGTTTTAAAAATGCTGAAATATTGTATAAATTTTCAGAATAAGCACAACAGAGTATACAGAGGTAACATTTATTTTTATGGTATTGGTTCTCGTCATCGATCAGAATCCGCAAAACGATTCATCGGCAAAAATTGAAAAATATTTGATTTTTAAAATTAAGGTCGATTTTACATAAATTAGTATTTGGGTCATTCTTGTTGAAACCAGAAGATTTTTGGTAAGATTTTTTTTTAAATTTAATTAATTTTTTTAAATTATCATTTCACTAGAGAATATAATATTGGATATCTTATTAATGTTGATATCTTTCCTAGCTTCCAAATGAAGATTTTTTGAAAAAATCTTAAAATTAAGTTTTTTCACTTAACGGAGTAGATGTTAGCTTTAATGGAGGGGAGAATACGGAGAAACAGCAAGGATAAAAGAATAGAATCGACAAAACAAGAAATATAATAAAAGTATAGCCAAAGTATAGTTTTTACAAATTAAAGATTTATTTTTTATAAGTGAAAAAAATTAAACGAGGCCTAAAAACTAAGTTAATATAAATTGATAAAACCCTCTTAAGTCATTTTCAAAAAGGGAAGTGTTTTTTAATTCGTTAATGGTTTACTAAGAACTTTCATAATAACATCCAGTTCTATTGTAGATATGTCGGGTTTTCCCGGAAATTCAAAGTGACGACTAGTGACTTTTTTCATAAACGAGACTGTTTACAAACCATTTTGGTTCATTGAAATTATTTTAGCTATATAATGCCTAACAATTTTTTTGCCACAGGGTTTAACAACAACGAAAGAATCTGCAGTAATAAGTTTTATCAATATTTTTTCTCTATAATACTGTTGAAGGGGAATATCTTCTTCGCTGGAACTGTCTTATTTTGCTTTAGGACCTTCTTCTGAGGAGGAGTAGACGTCTTCATATCTTAACCGATCTTTCTTTTCTTTTAATCTCCTCATACTTAATTGGATCTCTTTTCCTTTCTTCTCAAAGTCTACGCATTGATTCTTTGCATTTTTCTCTCTTTTCTTCGCTTTTATTCTTTGTCTTTCCCATTCTATAATAAAAATGATTTGCTACATAAATTATGGGTAATAAGATAATCTTAAACACACAAACTAACTCCACTCCGTTATTGTTACTCCCCTCCGTTACTAATAAGAATAACGAAGGGGAGTCTAACGGAGGAGAGCATTTTTAAATTTCGCGCCATTTTTATTCAAACGAGACAGGTTATCTATATCTGCGCACTACGTCACAACGGTTGTTCATGATAATTTATGTAATTTATTATTAAACATTGCAAAACTACTTTAATTAACTAATTACATAGGTTAACGGAGGGGTAACGCATGCTTGACAAATATAATTTTACTTACCTTTTCAATAAAAATCTTTAAATTTTCACAAAATAACAGAAGTAAACCAACACTGCCCGTTCTCAAATATAAAATGGCGTAACACTATAACCGACTGCTAGATGGCAGACCATTTCATTTCATTTTAATTTGTTTTTAAAATGCTCTAATGGAGGAGAGACAATTGGGATGAGACAAGATATTTTATTTATTTTAGCGACTATTTTTCAGTAACATCTTAAATGCAAAATATAAAATAAAAGTAGGTATTTTGCGATATATTTTACAAATTTGAACAATTGTAATAATACAATTGCGTTTTCAATTGGTAATTACATGATTATATCCACCTTGTGAGACCGATAACGGAGGAGAGTTTTGGGGTGCTTAATCTACATGTTCGACAAAAAATAATTTTTTTTTATCATTTTTTTTATGTAAATAAAATAAAATAAAACTTAAAGAATTTAAAGTACTTTTTAAAGAAGCCGATTGTGCATTTTTTACAATAAAAAAGCAGGAGAGACTTACATGTTTTGACTTTTACAAGAATTACCCATTTATGTTTAAAGTGTGAGAATTATTATAGACATATATCAAACTATCATGGTTGCGAAAATCGGCCGCATTTTCCTTTATATGCACAATATATCATCATCTGATATGCATTTATTAGCAACCGAATGCACGCATTAATCTAATAAAAGTTAACAACCTAAAAAATGGTTGTGTCTAAATGGGTTTAAAATGCTTTAAAATTTTTGAAAAGTAAACGAGAAAAACTATTTTATAAACGGTTTATGTCAGTTTTTGTTGTTAGGTAAAAGCAATTTAAAAGTTCAACATTTGGGGTCGGCAATATTAACGTTGCAGCTTTAATAATTCATAAAACAATTAAAGGTAGGCTGACCACCATATTATAAAAAATCATTTAAAACAAATCTAAGTAAGTCTGGAAATATAAGACGATTTTTATGTCAACATAAAATACTTAATGAAGATGATCCAGATAGAAAAGTTTAATTTTGCAAAATAATGATGAATATGTGCAATAAAGATATCTATACAGTTTTCGAAAAGAATAATTGTATTTTCGGTTAAGGCAATGTTTCGTCTGAATCGGAGTGTAAAGAAACAAGACTGTAGATATTGGGCGACAGAAAGTCCACGCTGGATAAGGGAACGATGCATATTCATGCATGGATAGGCAATATCGATAACCGAATTTTGAGATCATATTTTAATGATTGGAATTCAACTAGCTAAAAAGATTTAGAATTCTTTGAAATTGCCACATTATACCCGAAATCAGAAGATCCGAGTACCTTAATACAGTTAGATCGTCCTAAGGGATTGGCCGACAAGGTACAATTGAATGGCAGGCAAGATCTCCTGATTTGACCTCTCTAGATTATTTCTTGCCTAATACAATTTTTTGGGCGCCAAATTACCCTCTCGCCAGGGTGAAAATTTTACCTTAGGCCGGCCCTGTTGACAGTAATAAAAATTTGAAATTTGGTAGGTACTTATGTAACTTAATATTCACTTTAAAAATAGTCAATAAAAAATTAGGGTTGCCATTTAAAATAATTATTGATATCGTCATATCTCTTATTTGGGACACACTGTGTCAATATTTTTTTTTATAAAAAATACCACCTTAAAATGTTAATACCCGTGCCCAAGCTTTTTCCAAGTACTGGGTATATGTAGTTAACAGAGTCACACTGTATACAGACTGTCCGCGGATAGGGTTTGCAATAGCACAAATGGATGAAAAATTTAATTTTTTCGGGAAAAAGTAATTCTTGATACAGTGACCGGCAGAAAGTACGCACCAAAGGGGATTTTTTTAAATTTCAAAACTTACCAAATTTTTTTGGCGGTGGAAAAGTTCTGCATGTCCCTAAACAAAAAAGAGCATAGACAAAACTAGCAAATATTGCGTCGTCTACGAGGGAGAGGTGAAAACGTTAAATTCACTCAAGAATAAATTGCCCTTATTTTTCACTGTGGAATTTTTTTTTTTTAGGAAATGTTGTTTGCACTTAAAAGTTATCCATAAATACCAAATTTCAGCTCGGTAGCACAAATATAAATATTTTTCATGGCAACTAGATTTAAATGACGAATTTTATTGTAAGGGTTTAAACTTTAATTCATGAACCAATGGGTTTCAGAGTTTTTGAAAAATTGGGAACGGCAAAATATTGTAAAATGTTTGAAGAAACCCTTATTTGTTTTGCATAAAGTTATTTCGCCTATCCATAGAATAATGTACGGTGTGCACCAGAAAAGTTAGATTATTTTTGACGTTATTTTATTAAACCTCCAGTTCTCGCGTATTTAAACTTATTTAAGGAAGTGATGTGTCTAATTGCCCAAGAGCTGTTAAAAAATTGAATTTATAGGTCGCATAGCTTCTATCGATTCGTTATACGAGGCGGCGTCAAAAAAAAGTAAAAACACTTCTTTTTGCTACCGAGCTGAAATTTGGTATTTATGAACAACATTTAAGTGCAAACAACATTTCCTAATAAAAAAATTTGCTACAGTAAAAAATAAGGGTACTTTATTCTTGAGTGAATTTAACGTTTTTACCTCTCCCTCGTATACAGCGCAATACTTACTAGTTTTGTCTATGCTCTTTTTTGTTTAAGAACATGCAGAACTTTTCCACCGCCAAAAAATGTGGTAAGTTTTGAAATAAAAAAAAATCCCCTTTTGTGCGTACTTTCCGCCGGTCACTGTAAAAAGGTTTTTTTGTAAAATCCAAACGTTTGGCTTCGTCTCCTTCTTCTAACGTTTGATTAAAAGTTGGTTTAAATGGGAATATTTTGTTTGACTTTAAAATATACTGAATATGAGTTTTTTTTCTACTTACATCAAGTTCTTGAGCTCGGTTTCTTAATGAAAGGGCAGGATTGTCAGCAACAGACTGCAATACGATTAGGGAAGCTGCGTCATTCTGATCATAGTTTTTTTTTAAATTGGAAACTGAACCAGTCCGCTGAAATTTACTTAATAATTTATGAAGTCCCATTTTTGAGACGTAAACGTTAGGGTATCTTTGATTAAATTTCTCTATCACAAAGTTGTAAGAACTTTCGCCCGCACCGTAATATTGAACTAAATAAACCCATTGTTCTAAGGTCAACATTTTCAAAACACATCAAATTCTATTTGACAACTTTAAATTTGCCCCATACGTAAAGCAAAGTAATAAAAACGTAAAAAAATTCCTTGTTTTTACAAAAGATGGTAGAAATGCATTTAAAACTTGAAAATAAGATACACACCACCCATTATGAAAATAGAGTCTAATAAAATTTTATATTAATATTTTTATTGAGCAGCAAAATTTCCATTTACCTCTAAAAATTAAAAAAACTAAAAAAATCGAAGGTTTATTTTAAATCTCGGATTTAAATTACAAACGTTATTCTAAATAAGTTTTCTAATTGACATTTTGGTCAAAATGAAAAATAAAGGTAGTTTACTCTTGGAGAAACATGTTTTTGACGTTATTGCGAACCCTGTATAAAAAATCAAAATTTTCTCTTCGTGAATTGCCTTTTTTTACAAGCAAAACTTTTTATCAAAAATGACTTTTTCCCGAATAATGAAATTTTTCATATATAATAAGCTTCATATTATTTACATTATTGAGATCTTAAGATCAACTAAATATGTGACATACTTCCTTATGTATACAGAGTGTCCCAGATAATAGAACGTGTTATTAATACTAGGTGTGATACGTCGAATTTGGAATGAGGAGGGGAATTTAAAAATAATAAAATAAAATTTTCTGACTATTTAAAAAAATAAAGTTGATGATGGTTGTGAGCAAGCGAAACGTCGGATAGAAAAGCTAATTGCGCAAATTTGTAAAGCAGAAAAAATTGCAACGAGAATATAACCTTTATTTTGACGTACCTATCTCTTCAAATAGAGTCAGAAGAAAAGAAAAACGACATCGCGATAATTTGGTTTTGCCCAAATATCTTCGCAAGGACGGATTTTTTTTTAAATTTGAAAACAATACGTTGCAGAGTTTAGTAGAGCGCAACTTTTTTCTAATTTAACCATCTCTATATTTTTTACGGTTTACGAGATCCCTGTGGAGGGGAAGGGGAGGGTGATCACCACTCCCCTTCTTAGTTAATCGAAGCTACCGTGCGAGGAAACATTATTTGCATCAAAGAGCGCCTTGCATCTAAGGACGTAATGCTTAGCCGTAGAGCTTAATACCTGTTGGGTGTCAGTAACTACCTGAATTAACAATCAATCAGTTATTCCGTCATCTTTGACAGTCGTTACAAGTAATTTGTTTCCAATTTCTTGAACAATTCACACAATGGGCTTTACGGAACAGCACAAAACATTCATGGTTGAAGCGTATTTTCGAAACGGGGTTAGAGTAAATGGTGAGTAGCAATACAATCCGGGTTTGTGCATGGACGACTTTCACGAACATTTTCCTAACGTTGCTTTTATTGCTGGAGATTTTTATCATTGCCTGATAAGAACCGTGGCTGTGTTTAGGGAAACATGTTCCATACAACACAAAAAAGTAGCAGGAAGACCATCTGTAAGAACAGAAGTATTTGTTGCAAACGTTTGTGAAATAATGCAAAAATGCCAACAAATTGTATAAGACGCCTGTCCCAAAAAGTGGGAAGATCTTATGGAACATGCAGGACTATTCTTAAGAAGCAGCTAAATTTATTTCCTTATAAAGTGCAAGTAATTCAAGAAATACAAGCCGCAGATTTTGAAAGACGCAGGAATTACTCTTAATGGTTTACCCAAAATGCTGGTCAACACTTTCAAAAATATGAAGAGACATGTGAATTTATGCTTGGCCAATTTCAGCAATTTATGTAATTATTTTTCTTTTTCTTTCTGTATATTCTTACTTTGTTAATTTTGTAAACAACAAAAATAAATTTGTATTTGTCTACTTATTTTATTACTCATTATTTTGGCATGTCATGTCCAAATATGAGTTTGACAAAATTTTAACCTAGATTTGGTTAGATATGTCGCCATTGTGATCTAAACCAAGCTCTGCGTTTTTTAATCCAAGCCCTCTGTGATGCAAATATTTTTTGCTCGCACGGTACTATTTAGGTATGTATAATAAAATATTAAATATATTAATGATGAATTTTGGGGCGTAGATTACGAATCTAAAAACGATTTTCACCAGAAATGCTTCATTTACTAGATATTCTTTCTTAAGAGCAGTAACCCCTTTTACCACAATGAAAATTGCCGAACGTTTTGCTGGTCAAACGGAAAGAAAAAATAAAAATTGGTATTTAGAAAATAAATTCTACTTTAAATACCCCATCCAGAAACGTAAATGACGATCGAAAATATTCCCAAATTTTTTTTTTGAAATTTTTTTATTTTTAGTAATTTTGTAATATCTTAAACAATTCTTTATTGGTCAAAAGCAAAATGACTTTCCCGGGTGTAGAATGTTGTACCAAACAATTTTTCTTAAAGCCATTTTTCAATATCGGCCTTACTTTTTTCTCAAAAACGTTGGGCGCGTAAATCCACTTTACACGCTTAAATTCACTTTACGCGCCCAACGTTTTTGAGAAAAAAGTAAGGCCGATATTGAAAAATGGCTTTAAGAAAAATTTTTTGGTACAACATTCTACACCCGGGAAAGTCATTTTGCTTTTGACCAATAAAGAATTGTTTAAGATATTACAAAATTACTAAAAATAAAAAAAATTTCTAAAAAAAATTTTGGGAATATTTTCGATCGTCATTTACTTTTCTGGATGGGGTATTTAAAGTAAAATTTATTTTCTAAATACCAATTTTTATTTTTTCTTTTCGTTTGACCAGCAAAACGTTCGGCAATTTTCATTGTGGTAAAGGGGTTACTTCCTCTTAACGTTCTTACCTACAAGTTACAATTACAAGTTAGGTTTCTGATGGAAATTAAGAAGAATTAAGAAAAACCTAATAAAACGGGTCATGTTTGATACAGTCTGATTTTCCGTTTTGTTTTTTTGGTAAAAATAACCAAAATATAACCTTTGGTTTCTCCAACACAACAAAATAATTTTGCATAGTAGTCTATCACGACCTAAAAACAAATGAATAACCTCCTAAATGTGGAATTAATTTAATACACTCGGTTTTTAAAATTTTAAAATAAATATTTGAACTGAATAACCAAAAAATGTGCCGTTTTCATTGAAATTTCAACGTGGAAAACGTTTAACAAAAAAAAAGAGAGATTACTTTGCCATAAGAGAAAAAATTGGAAAATTTTGAGGTGGTGGCATATCTCATAGAAAAATAGCACCTTAAGAAGGAATATTTCAGATACTAAGTGTTTCCAGCGAAAATCATTTTTAAATTCGTAATTTACGCCCCAAAAATTTCTGAAAAACCATCAATTTGGGCGTGTATTAGATTTTACCATTTTTTTTGTGCACTGAAGAAAGTCATCTAATACAACAGGTTTGCTAAGACATGGTTTGTATTGATAGCTTATTTTGTATTAACCCATATTAAATAAATTGCTAGTGTATCAAACCCGCTTTAGTGCTATATCAATTCCCAATTTGCTAGAACAGTGTTTTTATTGGTAGTAATCAGTTCCATTAGCAGAGCTTATGCAAAGAGCACTGAACATCGTGCAACGCTGGTGTGAGAAGGTAAACCTCAAAGTCAACGCTGCTAAGACTGCAACATTGCCATTCACCAAACGAAGACAAGCAGGGAACTATAACAACCTAAAAATCTTTGGTGAACAGATAAAAACAGTCAGCGAAGTCAAATATCTAGGACTAACCCTGGATTCCAAACTGACATGGAACCGGCATATCAACAACAACCTAAACAAGGCAAAAATGTGTCTTATGAGATGCAGCAGATTGTTTGGGAAAACCTGGGGACTTAAACCGCAGATGGTGCTGTGGTTATACGTCACAGTCATCAGACCCCTGATGACATATGGGTCTGTAGTTTGTTGGACAAAAACACAGCAAATCACGACAGCCACAAAACTTAACAGTGTACAGAGGCTGGCTTGCTTGTGTATTACTGGTGCAATGAGAAGCACCCCCACTGCAGCAATGGAAGTCATACTAGGACTAACACCACTAGATATACACATCAAAATGGAGGCCAACTGCAGCGCCTCCAGGATGAAAGCAAACGGGGAATGGAAACAACGCCCCGAGAAAATAGGGCACACAAGAGCCACGGACCTTATCAACGACGAGCTCCTGGAGATGCAAACCGATCGCATGAAAGCGAAATACAACTTTACAAAACCATTTAATGTCAGGTGTGACCCTGATATGTGGTCCAAAGGAAAATCTCCGTCACTAGATAATGGCCTAGTCTGGTACACTGATGGGTCGAAAACGGCCAACGGAGTAGGCGCAGGTATATTTGGGGAAAGACCCAGAATGGAAATCAGCATCCCCCTGGGAAACTACGCCACAGTATACCAAGCAGAAGTTCATGCGATACAAGCATGTATACAAAAGAATCTTGAAAAGGGCTATCACGACCAAAAGATACATATCCTGTCGGACAGCCAAGCTGCTCTGAAGGCTCTGAACTCCTTCCGATTTACATCAAAAATCACAATGGAGTGCCTTAACGACCTAAAAGACCTGGCAGCCAGAAACAACAGGGTTGAACTTCTATGGGTTCCTGGTCATTCAGGGATAAAAGGCAACGAAAAAGCAGATGAACTGGCAAGAACCGGATCTGCTCAAAATTTCAGGGGCCCAGAACCCGCCCTTGGAATATCAAAAAAGGCAACCAAAACAACATTAGACAGATGGGCGCAAAAGCAACATCTATCTCGATGGCATGGTACACCTGGCCAGGCACACGCACGGGCTGTTATTGATAGGCCCTCGAAGATGCTATCAGCTGGAATGCTGCTCTTGACGCGCCCTCAGTTAAAACAAGTGACCGGCCTACTAACAGGCCACTGTCACTTAAGAAGGCACCTTCAAAGAATGGGAGTCTATAATGGACCCATTGAATGCAGACTTTGCGGCGAAGAGGACGAAACTGCCTCCCATATAATTTACAGCTGCGAAGCGCTAAACCGTAAATGATTTAAAATCTTCGGAAACATTCGACGTGGCGACAACCTCCCGCACGACAAACTTGGAAGAAAACTACTGGACCTTGTAGAAGGAACAAATCTTTTCTAACAAGACTGGGGCGCACAATAAGCCAGAAGGCTGCAGTGTAAGAAGCTTGGGCCACACGTCGAACCCGACCCCCGCCTTTAACCAACCAACCAACCAACCAACCAATCAGTTCCATTAGTAGCATAGTCTTGTTGAATAATGAACTACTTTTAATACAGCAATTTTGTTAAGAAATAAATTGTATCTTCTCAATGCGACTGATTTTGTTTCCAGTAAAGCACTTTCTGTACAATTAGGAAAGCAAAACAGCATCTCCAAAAACGAATTGTATTTGTTAGAACCTATAATCCACAAGACGTTCGTGGGTGTTCGTAGCGATCGGCAATCGCCGCGCGCCGTATTATTAGTTTTAACTATTTATTGCACAGGTCACATCGTTGTTCGAAGTTTTCTAGCTGTCCTGTCTGAATTTGAATTTTTTTGATCGTACCAATACCTGTTTCAATTAATTTATTTTTACTTTGTATTTACATTTTTTTAAACTTATCAGATAAAGCAATAGAATATTCTCGTTTCGCACAACCCATCATTAGTATTTGACTTTATAATCTATGGACCAATTTTCCCATCTTACTAAATCATGTTGCATAATGGATAATAATCATATTATGTAATGTTAAACGACAAGAACAACATTACACTAATAGCTATTTAAATTTTTGAAAACTACAGTACCTACTGATTATAAGTGTTAAGTATATGCTTTATTAACCGTAGCAAGCAAATATTATTATGATTAATGTCAAAGTTTTATTACAACTGCCAGTCGGAACTAATACAGTATATAAAACCATATTACACCCCCAATAGAACTTGATAATTTGTGAGTATTCAGAGTAATAATGGCTATTAACCATTCTATGGTAGCAATAACCCTTATTTCCTAGTGGCTAAATTACCGTGATTTTAACACTACACAACGGTCTAGCAATTTTCGTTGTCTTACAGTAGGAAAGCGCGTTGCTGTCACATAATATTATAGTGTGACCAGTCTGCATCATATGGGATTTTTTTTATTAATAGCTTTATTCGAAATTTGACATTGGCATTAAGTTCTGCTTCCACCGAGATGAAAATTAAGCAAAAAAATAGTAGTCACGTGATTCGCATTATCTGTCAAATTTTAATGTTTTCCAAAATATAATTCAAAAGTGGGGTTATTTCTGCAAATATCGAAAAAAGTTATTAGAAAAAGTTATTTTAAATGCAGTTTCTAGCCCACATGCAAAATTTTAGCTGCATAAGATAATTTTGATTTTTTACCCATATTTTGTAAATTGCACCACTTTTGCAAAATAAGACTCAACGCAATCTACATAAAACGTCTTAACGATTGGGCTAACTCAAAACTTATCAAATCGCCCCCTCCCCCACCACCGGCGTATACAAGGGGGGGGGGGGGGTAATGGGGGGTAATTACCCCCCCCCCCAAGATTACTTAAGCGTTGTTTAATTTTTATCCTTACTCCTTAAAGCTGCTATTATCTAGTATCCTAGCCAGGCACGTAGCTAGGGGGGAGGGTACAGGGGGCCCGAACCCCCTCCGAAACTCGAGCTCTGATTTCGGCAACATAGGCAATACATTAAACATTTCCAACACTATTACATTTTCTTCACCTTAATTATTACCAGGATTGTTTTTGAGATTTTCTTGAGGATTTTGTGTTGTGTTTTTTATTTTTCCCACTTGAAAACTAAGCACCATGATTCAAAAAAGGGCGTGGCACCCAAAAAAATTTCGCCTGCGGCGCTTTTTTTTGCGCCTTCAGGTTTGTTCGAACAAACCCGATCCCGATAGCCCCCCCCCCCAAAAGAAATTCTGGCTACGTGCCTGATCCTAGCCGATCGATTACCCCCCCCCCCCAGACGCATGAGCTGGATACGCCGGTGTCCCCCACCCTTGAAAAAAGCTGGACCGCCACTGATATACAGCTGCAGACCGTTACGTAAAAGAAAATTTTGGTTATGCATTTACAAATCTTTGTTTTTAACAAAAATAAAAGCATGAATGGCTATAATTACTGATCAATTATACCTGGTATTTATTTTGATGTGTTGAATAAACCATCAATTTAAATTTTATCTCGTAAATATAAAAAATAGACCAGGGCCTTTGAAAATGGTAAAAAGTAAAAAAAAATAATAGTAGAATGAAACCCATTGGAAAAGAAAGAGAATATAACAAAAATGAAAGGAAACATAATTTACGGGCGATCCGAGGTCGGGAAGTGAAACGGGGTAAGTTTTTAAGGGTAGAAAACGATTTATCTCGATTTCCGGCAAAACTACAAGTTCTATGGAAAAACGTTAAATAGCAAAGTTGTAGGTAATAAAAAGATCTACAACTTTTGTATTTACACTTTTTTCACATAACCTCAAAATTTATGTGAAAAATTGAAATAACCAAGTTTTTGGTTTTTTATTTTTATCTTTTCCCAAAAAAAATTTTTTTCACGAAATTTGGTGAAAACTTACCTTTTTATGTCCCAAACACACTGTTATTTTTTTGATTTAAAATAATTATTTTTTCACCTTATTTTGACTTAATATCGAAAAAGCACCCTAATTTTCAATCGAAAATTCGCACGTCAAAATATCTGCTTTTTTTTTTTAAAAGTCGGTACCCAATAGGCTTTTTGTTCGTTGAAATCTCTACTTTCTGATGGTGTAAAAAAATATACCTTACTATGGTAAATGTGATGAAAGCCCCTTTAAATCCTACCTTTAATTATATTTAGAACAACTATTTTCGCATGTTTTTTGCGATCTTTATGTTTTATGGATTTGTAATTTTTTTGTTTATCAATGTAACATGGAATCTTACGTTTTTCGAGTAATTAAAGTATACATTTTAATAAATAGCTCAAAATTGTACATAATGATTAAAAAAAAATTTCGTATTCGAGTTTTTTTCGTTTCTTTGCATTTTTTGAGAATATTTACCATAGTGATGTATATTTTTTACAACATCAGAAAGTAGAGATTTCAACGAACAAAAAGCCCAACGACTTTTTTGAAAAAGCAGATATTTTGACGTGAGAATTATCGATTGAAAATTAGGGTGCTTTTTCGATATTAAGTCAAAATAAGGTGAAAAAATAAACATTTTAAATCAAAAAAATTACAGTGTGTTTGGGACATAAAAAGGTAAGTTTTCACCAAATTTCGTGAAAAAAATTTTTTTTGTAAAAGATAAAAATAAAAAACCAAAAACTTGGTTATTTGAATTTTTCACATAAATTTTGAGGTTATGTGAAAAAAGTGTAAATGCAAAAGTTGTACTTAGATCTTTTTCTTACCTACAACTTTGCCATTTAACGTTATTCCATAGAACTTGTAGTTTTGCCGGAAATTGAGATAAATTGTTTTCTACCCTTAAAAACTTACCCCCTTCCACTTCCCGACCTCGGATCGCCCGTAAATTATTTTTCCTTTAATATTTGTTATATTCTCTTCCTTTTCCAATGAGTTTCATCCTACTATTATTTTTTTTGGTTTCAAAAATTATCGACCCTAGTCTAAAACTGTATATCAAACTGTAAAAATTCAACATTTGTCATACGAGGGTTCAAAAAATCAGTTGACAAGATCTAAACGGCAATTTAAATGCACATTTTATATGCATTTTTCTAGTAGTAAAAAAAGTTATAAAAATAAATGAGAAGTAGATCTTGAGGTTTCTAGAATTACACAGAATGAATGACATTTTATCTCTCAACTGTCGTCATATATCACTACAACCACCAGTTTGTATTACGAGCGAATAAGTGCTTAAAATCAGATCCTCAAGGTGTTATTAAAGAATGGCCCTTCATCCCCCTTGGAAGGTCACACTAAATTATACACGTATTGTTTAGCAGCACAAGCCAATCTTATCATTCAAGACAAGACCCAACTTGCTGGAGTCAGCAGGTAATAAATAATAAAAAGAAACTACCCCAGGTAGATTTTTACAAAGGGACCGCTATCCTTTCGAAGGATTTCGAGTAAATCTCCCCTGTAAAGGAAAAAAGGTAAATAATAGAATTTAAGAATGAAAGCGTTGCCGTTGTAAAGATTTTATGTCCGTCGATCCTTTTTATTTGCATATTATGGGATGGCTGATATGCCCTATATAGGTACACTTACTAATACGAATCAGATAAATATGCTATTATATATAAAATTGTTAAGTGACTAACTTGCCCAGACTAAACCCCCAATCCTAGAATTCTCCTAAGATTCTTATTTCGCACAACTCATTATTGTATTGGACTTTATAATCTATGGATAAATTTTATTATCTCAGTTAACCATGTTGCATCTATACACCGTGTAACAAAAGTATGGAACGCTTTAAATATCTTTAATGCCGTTCGTCCGACTTAGCTAAAATTCGGTATCATTATACAGGGTTTCCCATTTAAAACGAAACAGGCTAAATATCTGGTTCCACGTTAATTTAAAAAAAAACGCTCGGGCCCGTCGATTTTTATTTCGAGGGGGACATCTTTTGTATATTGTCAACCTTGTTACTTCAAGCCCCTAGGAGGGAGGGGGGTGAGATCTAAATCTTAAATGGATACCCCTATTTTATATAATTTTTTTGAATTCTGCATAAAATTCTGAACATTTTTTAATAAGGGCATTATTAGTCTATACTAAACAGTTTCCGAGATATTGACTCTTGAAAAATGAGATTTTTGAACTTTGACAGCATCTAGCTTTCTAACTGTACGTCTTAGAGTAAAACGGCTTACATGTCCCTATCTTCGATTTTTATTATCTTTCCAATAGTGTCAACTTCCGGTTAAACCGGAAGTACTATATTTCTTACAACCAGTTTAACCGGTAACACTATTGGAAAGATAATAAAAATTTAAGATAGGGCCATGTAAGCCGTTTTACTCTAAGACGTACAGTTAGAAAGCTAGACGCTGACAAAGTTCGAAAATCTCATTTTTCAAGAGTCAATATCTCGGAACCTGTTTAGTATAGACTAATAATGCTTTTTTAAAAAAATGATATAAAATAGGGGTATCCATTTAAGATTTAGATCTTACCCCCTCTCCCTGCTAGGGGCTTGAAGTAACAAGATTGACAATATACGCAAAAGGTGTCCCCCTCGAAATAAAAATCGACGGGTCCGAGCGTTTTTTTTTTTTAAATTAACGTGGAACCAGATATTTAGCCTGTTTCGTTTTAAATGGGGAACCCTGTATAAGAAGTTATTGCGGAGCTGCTAGTAACATTTGCGATGTTGCCAAATTTACAGTTTTTTAGCAATGTATATTTTTTTTTCTTAAATGGGACACCCTATATATTATTTAACAAAATGATTCCGCAACAAACTTATATGAAAGTTATTTAGAATTGGTTGCGGAATAATTTATTTGAATAATATACGTATAGGGTGTCCCATTTAAGAAAAAAAATAATATACATTGCTAAAAAACTCTAAATTTGGCAACATCGCAAATGTCAGTAGCAGCTCCGCAATAACCTCTTATATACCGATACCGAATTTTAGCTAAGTCGGACGAACGGTATTAAAGATATTTAAGGCGTTCCATACTTTTGTTACACGGTGTATATACAGGGTGTCTCAGAATATGTAAGCAATCTCCCGGATTCGGATAGAATATGAAAAAAAATTATGACAAGTTTCCATAAAAAATTTTCTACAGGCCCTCCCTACTGAGATATAAGCCCCTGAAGGACGCCTCTGGAAATCGGTTTATCTTGAATAAAAAAAGGGCATATGGAACAAACATTTTTTTCTCGTAAACGGTTTACTTTATCGATGTCGATAAAGAGTACCTTTTTTTTAGTTTAAGGTTTCAGCTATTCAATAGTATTATTGATATGCCTCTATCATACAGGGTGTAAAAAAAATAAGCATTATTCTGTTAAAGCTAGTCCGTCCCTGGAAAACTAAATAAGCCGAATAAAATTAAAGGGTTCATTTTGAGGAGACTTACCTAGCAACCATCATACTGAAAAATTATTAAATTGCACCAAGTACTTTAAGAATTATCAAGATACACCGATTTCCAGAGGCGTCTTTCAGGGGCTTATATCTCAGTAGGGAGGGCCTGTAGGAATTTTTTTATGGGAACTTGTCATATTATTTTTTCATATTCTATCCGAATCCGGGAGATTGCCCACATATTCTGGGACACCCTGTATAAAAATGAATGTTTGTCTGTCTGTCTGTATGTCTATCTGTCTGTATGTCCGGTATGCGTTCCTATACCATTTATCCGATTACGATGAAAATTTGATGAGTTGTTGTGTGCAGGCCGAGGAAAATCTATATACAGGGTATTCAAGTGTTCATTTGAAAACTTCCCACCTCGATTTTCCTGCTTTAAAATGAAAATGTGGAAAATCGCTTGGACCCGTCGATTTTTATTTCGAGGGGGACATCTTTTGCGTATATTGTCAATCTTGTTACTTCAAGCCCCTAGGAGGGAGGGGGGGTAAGATATAAATCTTAAATGGATACCCCTATTTTATATAATTTTTTTGGATTCTGCATAAAATTCTGAACGTTTTATAATAAAAGCATTATTAGTCTACATATACTTAACAGTTTCCGAGATATTGACTCTTGAAAAATTACATTTTTTAACTTTGACAGCGTCTAGCTTTCTAACTGTACGTCTTAGAGCAAAACGGCTTACATGTCCTTAACTTCGATTTTTATTATCTTTCCAATAGTGTCTACTTCCGGTTAAACCGGAAGTACTATATTTCCGAATATATTTCTTACATCCGGTTTAACCAAAAGTTGACACTATTGGAAAGATAATAAAAATCGAAGATAGGGACATGTAAGACGTTTTGCTCTAAGACGTACAGTTAGAAAGCCTGACGCTGTCAAAGTTCAAAAATGTCATTTTTCAAGAGTCAATATCTCGGAAACTGTTAGGTATAGACTAATAATGCTTTTATTAAAAAATGTTCGGAATTTTATGCAGAATCCAAAAAAATTATATAAAATAGGGGTATCCATTTAAGATTTAGATCTTACCCCCCCTCCCTCCTAGGGACTTGAAGTAACCAGATTGACAATATACGCAAAAGATGTCCCCCTCGAAATAGAAATTGACGGGTCCGAGCGATTTTCCACATTTTTATTTTAAAGCAGGATAATCGAGGTGGGAAGTTTTCAAATGAACACCCTGTATGCGTTCCTATACAATTTATCCGATTACGATAAAAATTTGGTGAGTTGTCGTGTGCAGGCCGAGGAAAATTTTGACATATAAAAAAGTGGCGCAACGCATGCCGGGATTTGGTGAGTTGTTGTGTGCAGGCCGAGGAAGGTTTCGGTATAAAAAAAAAAGTGGCGCAACGGATGCTGGGATGCCGGGATGTCGGGATGTCGGGATGTCGGATATTTGTGTAATGTCTTTCCTTCAAATTTATTTTAGCGGGGTATAGCTAGTAATAGATAATCATATGTAATGTTAAACGACAAGAACACGTAGCAAGCAAATATTATTATGATTAATGTCAAGTTTCATTACAACTGCCAGTCGGAACTAATACAGTATATGAAACCAGATTACACCCCCAATAGAACTTGATAATTACTGTGCGTAGTCAGAGCAAGAATGGCTATAAACCATTCCATGGTAGCATTAACTCCTATTTCCTGTTGGCTAAATTACCGTGATTTTATCACTACACAACGGTCTAGCTATTTTTGAAAAATTTTTTACCACGGTTTAGTTAGCTAATACCACTCGTGATTTTAACTCGACGTGCGGGCAATAATAGTAGCTATCTAAACCTTGGTTAAAAATATACTGTTAAGGTTGAATTCTCAACGTCCTTTAATTTATTGCCAACCCATAACCTATTTCCCTTTGTTTTTTCAAGTTTATTATGGTTTAAACTAACATATAAATAAAATCAATATCGTCGGCGCATTACTTAGGTAATATCTGATATATTACAAAAATATCAATTTATTTCATTGCCAATTTTGGGAGAATTGTATAGTAAAAGAACAATGAGTGACAATGACATAATAATGTTAAAAAAAAATCTTACCCGATATTTTTCGCTATACAATTCTCCTAAAATAAGTTATGAAATTCCTTGATATTTATTAAATATGTCAATTATTACCTATATAATATCAAGTCGATACTGATTTTATTTAAATTTTGTATAAAAGCTAGAAAACATAAATATATCTACGCGAAATAGGTTATAGGTTGGCAGGCATGTTGATACTCCCACCTTAATGAACGAAATTTACATAAGATGAGTTAATATTTCGAAAATGAAGGGTAGGTTTTATATTTCTAACAATGCATTGCATTATGTATAATATTATTTAAATACATTTACAAACCACAAAAAAATAACAAAGATTAAAAATAATATTTGTTTTATTTAAAAAATTATTTGAATTTTAAATAATTAATTTTTTCAAAGTCATGTAAAGTTATGCGTCGCCAAAAGCAAACATTTAAAAAATATCGCCGTGCATATCAATGTAATTTATGAATGAAATTTTTATTTTGTAGTTAAAGGTCTAGTTAAAGGTTAAACGAAAACATACGAAACAGCCTATTAAAAAAATCTTAATAATTTGATTATTTAACTTGTTTTGATTGCAGATTAACCGATATTTAGAATTAGGTTAGTAAGGAAAGCGATAATTTATATGTTGTTATTATATTATTATCGCTGCTTATTATTAATCCCAAAAAAAAAACATTTCGACCACACATTGGTAACGTTGCGTGTTCGCAATGGTCGAAGTTCAATGTCACACACAGAATATACAGCGAATGTCTGTTTAAATATGTATAATGTAGATTGTAACTCCAATTCCAATGATCAAGGACCAAGAATCCAGTTTCCAAGGACCAAGGACCAAGAAAGTAATACTACTACTTATAATTTCTAAAATCTACCTAGATGTAGGCAAATTCAATTAAAATTCAAAACAGGCTTTATTGTTATTGTGTAGGTAACTAATATAACATTTTCATTGGCAAATCTCTACCTATAGTCACTAATAGACTTACTAATATTATGGATGAATTTTGGACTTGCATTGTCTATATTTGTTTTAAATCACGTTTCAACTGGTACGTATCTCCAATCGTCTTCTAAGACTCATTACTATACAGGGTGTTTGAATAAAAACTCCCAGGCCAATTATTTCGAAAACTAAAAGTGACATGTAAATTCGGTAAACGCCAGTTTTTAGCCTCTATGATTGGCCTCACAACTCGCCGCCCATACCGCATAAGGTCGTATCTCAATAATGATCAAAATCGAGTTAGGTCTGCAAAAAGTATTGTAATGTTAGCCCCCATACTTCCGCAAAGTGGCGTATCTCTATAACTCGTAATACCCCGGTAACACATGTGCATAAGGTAGACCTATCTCAAATTTCGTAAAAATATAATATCACAAACGGGCGTAAATCAAGTTCCGCCCATATGCGGTGGTAATATTTTTAAATAATGCGGGCGTATCTCAAAAAGATCGATCTACTTTGCAATCGATGGCGCATTATCTGCCAGGAAAAATGCAAAGGGGAAGCTAAGAAGAGTCCACGGGTATTTTGTGCGTCATTTGACCTACAACAGGTTATTTGTTTACCGATTTCGAATGATTCATCTATATTTTACAAACGAAGACTTAGTGTGTTTAATTTTACAGTCTACGATATAGGAAGTAGTGATTGCTTTTGTTTCACCTGGCATGAAGGTGTTAGCAGACGTGGCTCTTCGGAAATTGCAACAGCACTACAGTGACTACATATATAAAATCTTAAAAAGATATGACGAAAATGGCGTATGAACAACTTATCTTTTTTCAGATGGCTGCAGTGGCCAAAATAAGAATTCCGCTGTGGCATCTTCCCTATTATACATAATTAATAACAGCAAAAACCTGGAAGAGATTAGTCTCAGATTTTTAACCCCATTTCATGGTCAAAATGAGGGTGATTCAGCCCATAGTGCCATAAGCTACAACATTAAAAAAGCAGGTGATCTGTTTGTTCCATGCCAACTCATTCCTATATTCCGTTTGGCTAGAAGACAACATCCATATGAAGTGTTTAGCTTAGATTCATCTGATTACCTAGATTTTAAAAAGCTGTCCACGAATTTGAAAGTACTTTCTGTTCGAAGTGATGAACTTGGAGAACCTTTAAATTGGAAAAATATGGCGGAGATAAAAGTGAAAAAAACCGATGAATTAAAACTATTTTTCAAAACAAGTCACTTAGACCAAACTTATAGAACCATATTTTTAAAACGACTCGTCTTACCATTTTTAAAATCTCCAGTTTCTCAGTTGAACAAAGAACTGCCAAAAATTCCTGAGGCAAAATATAATGATATAATGGCATTATGTAAAGGTGAAACTCCAGTAATCAGAAACAGTGAATACGTTAAATTTTACCAAGAATTACCACATTAACTAATATTTTGTTTTGTACTTGAAGTGGATGATTTTTTTTTAAATATTAAAATTACTCTTTACTTCTGATTTTTAAGTTTATTACAACATGTATTTTGCAATATGAACTCTATATTTTAGATTTTTGAGTTTCTTGAACATGTATTTTGTCTGTAATAAGATTAATCCAACATGAAACGAGATATTTGGGGTTAAGTTCTTTTTTAAATAATTTTAACGAGTATTTTAATTATAAATATTTTTAATATCCTTAAGAAAATTTTTAATGTAATTTTGGTAATGATAGTTTTAGTGATAAAACGCTCGTGTAGCGCTAAATTATTACGCCCAGTGACGTCTCAGGGGGCGCCTTAACAAATAATATTGGCAAAAAGTAAGATGCCACTGAGTTTTTGGTAATTTTTATATTTTTTTCGGATTAAGCAACTAAAAATATCCTTTTCTCGCCTGTTAAATTGTTTTTAAATCTTCTTTCAAATCACTTTTAGTTTTCGAAATAATTGGCCTGGGAGTTTTTATTGAAACACCCGTTGGACGGTCAACACTGGGGGTGCTGAAGTCCAGTGGCGGCTCGTGACATGTTAACGTGGGGGTGCACAAAAAACCCGCCGCAGGCGAAATGCGCCGCGAACGAAATGTTTTTTTAAGACCACGCCCAAATTTGGTCAATAATTTTTAGTAAATATTTTGACAATCGCTTTCTCATTCAACGGTAACTTGTTAAAAGATTTTTTCAAAAATTCCATGGTGTATTTTATATCCGACGACGCACTCATTGTTTTTTCGTGTTTATTTAACTTTAAACTTTAACTGAATTCAATAAAACCATATTAAACCTTAATAAACAAGCAAAGTAGTCAAAATACCGGCTAAAAATTTCCGCGAATTTGAACGACTAGGACTGGTTAAATTTAAATTATCAAATTAATGCAGAATTGCAGAACATGACATACACAAGCTATTATGCCGCTCTCGTATTTTACGAGATTTTTATGATCATAGACCCGCTCTGACAAGTAAACTGGGCGTGAACTACACGGTACACGGAGAGAACTTTTGAACAGAATCCGCAACTACCTAAATATACTTGAATTTGTACCAGAATTCGAATGCTTGAAATATTAATATGAAAAATTCATTACATACAGGGTGGCCCTTTAGTGTGGCAAAGTACAATAGCTCCGTTACTATTTCAAATACATTAAAAATATTAATACAAAAGTTGAAGGGCAGTAAGTGACTTATAACGTAAAATTATTTTTAACTCTATAGGGTGGCTCAAAAAAGCGGAACAAGAAAAAATGTACTTTTTTCAAATGGAACACCCTGTATATTTTTTCATTTTTAAATTCTACATAGAATTATAATTATTTTTTATTAAATACATTATAAGTCTATACTTTATAGTTTCCGAGATATTGACTCTTGAAAAGTGACATTTTTGAACTTTGACAGCTTCTAACTTTCTAACAGTACGTCTTAGAGCAAAACGGCTTACATGTCTCTATCTTCAGTTTTTATTATCTTCCCAAAAAAATCAACTTCCAGTTAAACCGGAACAACTATATTTCCTGCTTTCGAGTAACATCCGGTTTAACCGGAAGTTGATTTTTTTGGGAAGATAATAAAAATTAAAGATAGGGACATGTAAGCCGTTTTGCTCTAAGACGTACTGTTAGAAAGCTAGAAGCTGTCAAAGTTTAAAAATGTCACTTTTCAAGAGTCAATATCTCGGAAACTATAAAGTATAGACTAATAATGTATTTAATAAAAAATAATTATAATTTTATGTGGAATTTAAAAATGAAAAAATATACAGGGTATTCCATTTGAAAAAAGTACATTTTTTATTGTTCCGCTTTTTTGAGCCACCCTATAGAGTTAAAAATAATTTTACGTTATAAGTCACTTACTGCCCTTCAACTTTTGTATTAATATTTTTAATGTATTTGAAATAGTAACGGAGCTATTGTACTTTGCCACACTAAAGGGCCACCCTGTATAATGTATATTATAAAAATAGGTTAGTTCTAAAATTAGCCTATATATTGTAAATTTTTTTTGGGGGTGCTAATTTAGATTTCGGGGGTGCTTAGCACCCCCAAGTACCCCCCTAACTACGCCTATGGCTAAATTTCTACTTTCTCTATTCCAAACACTCCAAGGAAATAGCACATCATGTGTAAAGAACTCACAACACTTCGTACAAATCATAAGAGGTGTACAGAGTATACCCAGTGAGTGAACAAATAAACGCATTGTATCGTCCGATCGGAATATCTACCAGTCTATGAATAAGATTTAATTGAATCGCCCACCAACGAAAGTTTATTAATTATAAATATATTATATATACAGTGTGACCAGTAAAGTCAGCATCAGACAGGATTTTTTTTATTAATAACTTTATTCGAAATTTGACTTTGGCATCAAGTTCCGCTTCAATCGAGATGCAAATTAAACAAAAAAATAGTAGTCACCTGACTTGCATTATCTGTCAAATTTAAATTTTTTCCAAAAAATAATTCAAAAGTGTGGTTATGTCTGAAAATATCGAAAAAAAGTTATTAAAAAAAGTTTTTCTAAATTCAGTTTCTAGCCCATATGCAAAATTTCAGCTGTCTTATAAAATAATTTTGATTTTTTAGCCACCACTAAAGTTTATTTTCCACTTAATGAACATTTTACTGATGACACTGTGTCCTTTTTTGTCTTAATATTAAGGTGTATTACTTTTAGACACAAACTACGTTTTTAAAAATACTTATTTTAAGAAGTTACCTTATACAGGGTCAAAAACAAATAAACTTTACATTACATGCGACCAAATTTTAATAGCCCAATTTTGATTTTGTAGAAAAACACACATTTAATATGACGCTACTTTAAAGAAAATGTATATGAAATAACGCATTGTCAAAACTAAGACGTTTTATGTAGATTGCGTTGAGTCTTATTTTGCAAAAGTGGTGCAATTTACAAAATATGGGTAAAAAATTAAAATTATCTTATGCAGCTTAAATTTTGCATGTGGGCTAGAAACTGCATTTAAAAAAACTTTTTCTAATAACTTTTTTCGATACTTTCAGAAATAACCCCACTTTTGAATTTTTTGGAAAAAATTAAAATTTGACAGATAATGCGGATCACGTGACTACTATTTTTTGCTTAATTTTCATCTCGATTGAAGCAGACCTTGATGCCAAAGTCAAATTTCGAATAAAGCTATCAATAAAAAAAATCCCATATGATGCAGACTTTACTGGTCACACTGTATATTTAAATTTAAGTATTATGTTTTAAATAGTTATAATTTACCAAGCAATGCCCCCAGGGGAACAATATGATGATTCAATTACATGCTTTAAGCGATTAATCAAATTAAAAGACAGAGATTAATTACAACAATTGGACAAAAATCTTTTAACCGTCAAGCTTCTTATTTTAGTTTCCAAGTAGGTGAATATATCTATTTTACATTTGCTCTAAACAGAACCGTATTAAAAAAGATTTTAATAATAAGATGAAAATAATGCAAATTTAGAGACACTTACAATGATTTTACAAGTTTTCTGAGACTTTCTGCTCTTTCTATGTCAAATGGCAGTGTCGTACTACACTGGAGTAGCTAGGATTTTCTTTTAGGAGAGGGGGGCAGTGTGGTACCACAGAGACTCCGAAACTTTGCTAAAAGTAGTAAATAACGTAGTTTTAACGAAAAAAAAAATTTCCACAATAATTAATATAATTTTTTTCTGAACCGTTTATTTAAGAGAAACATTAGTGACGAATATGCCGTTTCATTTTCTTATCAATATTTCGTTTATTTTTTGTTTTCTTCAAAAAGCAGACTCCTACCTAAGTACCTACAGTTTTAAGTTAAAAAAAAATATCTAATAAAATTATTAAAAGCAAATATCCCAATCCCATATTTGAGTACATTATATGCAAAACTAGGTTTTTGCAGGATAAGTTGTTTTAAGAGAAACGTGAAAACCCGCTGATAAGATTATAAAAAAAAAATTAATTGCAAAAATTCTATAAAAGTACGTTATTAGTTATTTTTATCCAAAAAAGTAAAAAAATCCTTTAGAATTAACTAATTTAGTAAATAATTCAAATTAAATTATTCAAACACAAAGTTTCGCATCTTTCTCGTTCAAAGAACAAGTTTTGCAACTAAGAAAGGCAAAATACTTGCGGAATAATAAAATAATTGCTTCATTACTTACAATGTTTAATAAAAACACGTTAACAAAGTTTAACTTCCTAAACTCTAAAAAATGACGTTTCGGGCGTTGTGTCCTCTAAATCCTCAGTATCACTTAAGTGGTTACTCGGCTCGCCTGGAGAATCGACAATGGGCCTTTTCACTATTCTTAAATTTGATACATTTGGCATTTGAATTGTTCAGTCGGTGCTATAATAAGTATTTTTCATCAATAAAATTATTGCTAGGTCATAACATTACTTTATTTCAGCACAGTAAAAACCGGGTAAAATTCAACCAATTTGAAAATCTCAAAACAGGCGCGACTCATGACGTAGATATGTTTAAAGCTTGCTAGAGCGCATGCGTTTAACCTCGCATACGCGTAAATTCTGATCTGTCGAACTGCCATGGGCAAATTAAGCCGCTGTTGCCATATGTAGAAAGTTTTATAATCTTAATAATATACTTTCTTCTTAGAACTTTATTTGGATACTTTAAATAAATATAAACATAATACTGGTAAAATAATTCATTCCGCAGCTATTGAATGGAAAACTGGTATATTATAATTACTAATTGCTAGTCAATTACCATTACACTGGTACTATAATATATGATTTTTGAGAGTATCGGCAATACTGTCAAGCTGCTGATTTTGTCAATTCTTGATATTTTAAGCCAGCGACTCGGCTATTCCTATCATTCCTCTGTGCATCAATCTTCCGGCGCGATGACGTAGGTATGTTTAAGTCCGTGTTTTTATTCAAGGAGTTTTTTTATTTATTTATTTTCTCAGTTACGGATTAAAAGTATAGAAAAGTAAAAACACAGAAAGTTTTATTTTTTGTTCCTTTATACACTACTACCAAAATCAAAATTTAGTGAAAAGGCCCATTGTTAACTAACAAATAAATACAAACATATTGTTAGGGCCGAGTGTTAACAGATAGTGCTGGTAGCCTCCCGCGCGCTCCACGGCCCGCGCAAAAGGTCCACAAGTTTCGAGATAATTCTCGCTAGAATATAATTACTTTTTTTTAAATGTATTGATTTTTTTACTGAGTTCTCTCGACCTCTCGCGAGCCCCTTACAGAGGCTTCGCGACCCCCCAGGGGGTCGCGACCCACAGGTTGAGAAACACTGCTCTAGAGTCTAGAGCATACTCAAGAAAACTAAATGCAAAAGTCGATCTTTTATAGAATAAAATACATTTAAAAGCATAACGTGCAAAACTCAGTTTTTGTTTAGACCTATCAGATGCAAAATTCGGTATTGGCCGTTGACCAATCATTATATATTTTACTCATCACGTGACAATAGCCTGTTGATTATACCTGCTGCCTTATAGGTCAGATTTTTGTATTGATGGTATAGTAAAAAGAGGGAAACAACTTTTAGGATTAAACCCTAAAAAAGTTATAACGGAAAACTCTTTGAGGGGAGACAAATCGTCAATTGCTATAGTCTTTTGCAGAATCACTATGACCCTGACTGGAGACTGGAGAGAAATTCCAAAACTAGAGTTCTACAAAATGGGCCTTTTCACTAAATTTTGATTTTGGTAGTAGTGTATAAAGGAACAAAAAATAAAACTTTCTGTGTTTTTACTTTTCTATACTTTTAATCCGTAACTGAGAAAATAAATAAATAAAAAAACTCCTTGAATAAAAACACGGACTTAAACATACCTACGTCATCGCGCCGGAAGATTGATGCACAGAGGAATGATAGGAATAGCCGAGTCGCTGGCTTAAAATATCAAGAATTGACAAAATCAGCAGCTTGACAGTATTGCCGATACTCTCAAAAATCATATATTATAGTACCAGTGTAATGGTAATTGACTAGCAATTAGTAATTATAATATACCAGTTTTCCATTCAATAGCTGCGGAATGAATTATTTTACCAGTATTATGTTTATATTTATTTAAAGTATCCAAATAAAGTTCTAAGAAGAAAGTATATTATTAAGATTATAAAACTTTCTACATATGGCAACAGCGGCTTAATTTGCCCATGGCAGTTCGACAGATCAGCATTTACGCGTATGCGAGGTTAAACGCATGCGCTCTAGCAAGCTTTAAACATATCTACGTCATGAGTCGCGCCTGTTTTGAGATTTTCAAATTGGTTGAATTTTACCCGGTTTTTACTGTGCTGAAATAAAGTAATGTTATGACCTAGCAATAATTTTATTGATGAAAAATACTTATTATAGCACCGACTGAACAATTCAAATGCCAAATGTATCAAATTTAAGAATAGTGAAAAGGCCCATTGGCCACGTATTCGATTTAAAATTATATGTTTTACGTACTTAATTATATATTTATATCCGAATCCTAATAACGCATACATGAAAAAAAAAGGGTCGGGGGGTCGCGAAATATTTTTTGATACTAGGGGGGTCGTGACCTGAAAAAGGTTGAAAAACACTGCTCTAGAGAATGCATTTTAATGTATACGACATACTAAAAAATGTAACTTTTTACAAATTGTAAAAGACCGACTTTTGCATATAATGTACTCATTTCATCTTCTGCTCTTAAAAGTAACGAAATATTGATTAAAAGAAAAACAAAATGGCGAATAGTGTTCGCTTTTAAAAATTCCGTCAAATAATATTTTCACTTATAATCTCCCTATATAGTGCTCGAATTATTTCCGGAAATTTTTCCGAAGGAACGCATTTTCTAGAAAAATGCGTGACTGAGGAAGAATTTCCGGATATTAATTCAAGGACGCGGGGGATTCGGTAAGAAAATTTCACACCTAAAATTTATTTGAATTATTTTATTGAAATTATCCATAATTATGGGAATACTTAAACTTTCAAAAAAAAGTTTCCTCACCGTTTAGTTAAACGAAATGCAAAAAATATAAGTGAAAATTATCCTTTTTATTTATTTTTACTACATTTCATTTACTAAAACAAAGGGAAAGCATAGTATAGTCTAGTTTAGGCTAGTTATGCCAGATAAAACAATTTTTAAAATCTAGGTAGATAGTAGATAAAACAGTCAAGTAGGCTTAGGCTTGTGATGTCAAAATCGTCTCTGCTATACGTCACGTCGACAGTTATTTCTTAAACGTGCTTCTTTACTTCACAATAATTAACTCATGGCAGTAAACAATCAAGAAACTAATTTTAAGCCCTACGGTGTTTGTAAATCTTGCTCTGAAATAGGGGACATTAATATGTCTCATAAAAATTTAAAGTATTTGCAATGTTTAATGGAAAAAACTGAATTAAATCCCCATCTAGAAAACCTTTTCTCAGCTATCCAGAAGATTTTGGAGGAAGATATCCCATCCTTTTCAAGAAAAACCAGAATTCAGCAGAACAAAATTGCATCCAAATAGTACATCTATTATATTAAACATAGACATCTGATAGAAGTGGAAAGGGAAGATAACCTTTATCCTTGTTATTCTCCATTACGAAGAGAAGAGTTCGAACCAGAATTCCAAAAATATTTAGCCTTAATGAAAGAAATATTTGGTAAATAAATATTTGTATTTATTTAGTATTATAAAATGAATAAAAACATTAAATACCAAAATTTGATCCTGAATACTGATTTTCGGATCATATGATAGCTGTCAAAAAAAAATTTCCACTTATTAATTTTGTTTGCCTAGCTTGGCAGGAGGAGAAAAATTTCCGAAAAATTTGAAGGTTGTCATTGGTAACTGTCGAAATGAAAGTGTGTGATTGGCTTAGAATGACAGGTGTGAAATTTTCACTTATAATGTCCGTAGCAGCAGAATTATTACCGATTATATACCTCAATCCGATTCTGACCAATTAAACGCTGTTTTGCGACCAATCAGATGCATATTATACTGAATATACCCCGCATAAGTGGATATACCCCGGGCCACCTGCCACAACAATGCCAATGCATAACAACATCATAACAAGTTTAAAATATTTGATGGTTGCTATAGACCGTTTCTATAATAACAAAAATCCCTTTCAACAAATCAAGTTTTTGATGTTGTCAGATTCATGTCACATTTTTTAAAAAATGGAATCTTGCCGATTCGGTAATGTTTCAGTCGAAAATATAAGAAAAAACGCTGATAAGACTATCCCAGAAAATACAACAAAAACAAAAAAGTATATATGGACCCAATTCGAGAAATTCTGCGAAACACGGCAGTATATATTGACCAAAAATACAACTATAATACAGCTTGCCGCTATATTGGAAGACTGGAGTTTTAATATGAAGAAAAAATATGGTTCTGACTACAAGGAATGGGTTATAAAGACAATGTGGAACCAAACAGCCCAACTGCTTCAAGAAAGGTATTTCAATAAATACAACATTAAATTTGATCCTTTTAAAGATCCTGAATTCCAAAAAGCACGTATGGCTAGAAATTCTAAAAGAAAACTGCTTCAGGCTGATCCAAAAAATCACCGGAAAAGTGCAAGAGCACTAACCTACGACGAGTACAAAAAGATGGTAAAAAATTTTGACGAAAATAACCCCGAGGATTTACAGAAAAAGTTCTATCAAATAGCGGCTGTGGAATTAGCATGGAGAGGAGGAGAAGCCGAGACATGCCTAAATACGTATTTCAGAGAAGACTATTATAGCGATGGTACAAAAAGTAATAGAATGGAATATAACCCAATCTTTTCAAAAACATCCCAAGGCGGAGACAAGAAGCTTTCAAATTCAAAATGGTTAGTGGCAAACACAAAAGATGCCGATTTATGTCCAGTTCGCCTTTACAGAAAACTAATTTCAAAAAGAGGGCAAAATATAACTACCCAAAGACTATTCCTGACAGTAAATCCAAATTGGAAAATGGGAAATTGGTACAAAAACTGTCCCATTGGAAAAAATACTCTTTCTAATTGGACAAAACAAGCAGCACAAAAAATTGGACTAGATACTGAGAAAGAAAAAATCACAAACCATTCCAATCGAGCCACACCTGTCTCTACATTAAGCAAAGCGTGTGAACGAACAAACTCTTATAAAAATAACTGGACATAGTAGTGCTGCATCCATAAAGCCATACTTGCAGATGGACAAAACTCATCACGAAAACACTATTCAAGGTTTAAGAGGTCACCCTCCAACTAATGGGTTGGACCAACACGAAGCTCCAGTCTCTTGCAGCTCGAAGAGTTTCCAGCAACACCAGCAAGCCACTACTGTTTATTATAATAACTGTGTGTTTAACAATAATACTTATAACTAATTTTCTGTTAGTTTTATTACTTTGTCAATTGTTTAGGTTTTGTTTCGTTTTGTCCGTTTTTCTAGTAGCTACATAAATCATTTTAAAAATCTTGCATTTCGTTGTATTTTTTCTTTTTTTTTGGTATATAATCTCAACATATACCACTCGAGGTAAATATTTTATTTAGAATATTTTTTGACATTTTTCCGCAAAATTTCTATAAAAATTGCCCTCGACAAAAATTCTTTTAAAAAAAATATCCCTCCAGCTTCGCTGTCGGGATATTTTTAAAGAATTTTTGTCTCGCGAATTTTTGACAGAAATTTTGCACAAAAATGTCAAAAAATATTCAAAAAAATATTCACCTCTTGTGATATAACTTATGATAATTTTTTTTCAAGAACACAAATGTTTATGTTGATATAAAATTATCCCGAGTCGAAGACGAGGGAAATTTTCTAATAACAAAAACATGAGAGAAACCGAGAAAAAAATTATCGGGAATTAATTCTGCTGCGTGGGAGATTCGATAAGAAAATTTCATAAATTGGAGTTTTTTCTTATGTAATTTTTTTGCTAAAATGCTACAAAAAGATATTTCCGGCGGCTTTAGTTAATTGTAACTAATTAGAGTTTTAGAAATTAATTTCATTTTAGCCGTAAGTAACTCATTTTTATTACTAAAATGTGAGAAACATTAAATAACAAATTTGTTATGTGAAATCCAATGTCTTTATAGTTTTGAATTCAAATATAACTTTAAAAAACATATTTCCGATAAGTTTAGTTTAATATGACGCAATGTATTTTTACAATAAGCTGATTTTACTTGTTAGTAACTAAGGTTTATTACTAAAATGTCAGGAACATTTAAAACATTAATTCGTTTTTAACCATAACATCTGAAATTACATGTCTATATAGTTTCAAATGAAACTTAAAAAAACATATTTCCGATGAGTTAAGTTAAATTTTTGATGTGTCTCTTTTAGCCCCGGTGTTCGATATGTAAAGCAAATTGGTTATAGTATCAATAAAAATGATAAGTTAGCAACAAAATGTATTTTGATTTTATTCTGAGTGACTTTTGCCAATAGATATAAAGCACTTCATTTTTGACAGAAAAATTATCACTTATTAATTTCATTACGTTAATAGGAACTAACAAAATTATCGCTTGCTATAAGCAACGTAAACAAAAAGGAGCCTTCTAATTGGTTGAAAATAAATTTATGTAATTTTCTCTAATATAAACATTTACACCCCTTTTTCTACCCCCTAAGGGCAAAATTTCCCAAAGCATCAAAATAAGTTGTGATCCAGAATGAAAGCACGGTTTAAAGGATTTATAGGCACAGTCGATACTTCTCTTAAAGCGTTATTGTGTGAGGTTTATGGTGGTATGGAGGTGATGAAGTTTAAAATAATTATCTTTTCAGCAATATTGTTTTGGAGAAAAAAATTTCTCTCCAAAAAAATATATAACATTTTTAAATAATTTTGAAACTTACGGATAAACCGGGCCTGTTCAATACAATTCCCTAAACAACTAACAACTCTGCTATGTAAATAATAGCAATCTGACTACTCATATTGGATTACTATAATGGCATCATTCTTCTTTCATTTCGTTACGCACACATTGGGATATGATACTTTTATAATAAGAATAAGCTACCACTGCGGTGGTCCACAATCCACAATTCGAAGCTGCACCGGGATAAAAAAGTTATTTGTGTTACTGGAAGTTTAAAATAATTATTATCGGTCCCAGCAAGATTGTTTCCCGGATAAAATACTTATTGTTAACGGATTTTTACCCCCTGCTATAATTAAGATCTATTTCACTATAATACCGTGCGAGCAAAAATTATTGCATCAAAGAGGGCCTTGCATCTAAGGACGTAATGCTTAGCCGTAGAGCTTAATACCTGTTGGGTGTCAGTAACTACCTGAATTAACAATCAATCAGTTATTCCCTCATCTTTGACAGTCATTACAAGTAATTTGATTCATCGCTAATTTTTCCAATTTCTTGAACAATTCACACAATGGGCTTTACGGAACAGCACAAAACATTCATGGTTGAAGCGTATTTTCGAAACGGGGTTAGAGTAAATGTTGAGTGGCAAGACAATCCGGATTTGTGCATAAACGATTTTCACAATCATTTCCCTAACGTTGCTTTTATTGCTGGGGATTTTTATCATTGCCTAAAAAGAACCATGGCTGTGTTTAGGGAAACAGGTTCTATACAACACAAAAAAGGGAGCAGGAAAACCATCTGGTAGAACAGAAGAACTTGTTGCAAACGTTCTTGAAATAATGCAAAATACGCCAACAAATTGTATAAGACGCATGTCCCAAGAAGTGGGAAGATATTATGGAACATACAGGACTATTCTTAAAGAAGCAGCTAAATTTATTTCCTTATAAAGTGCAAGTATTCCAAGAAATACAAGCCGCAGATTTTGAAAGACGCAGGAATTACTATCAATGGTTTATCCAAAATTTATTGTAAAGAAATGATTTATTAGACCGGAAATTTTTTTCGGATGAAGCCTGGTTTCACCTCTCCGGTTATGTGAATTCTCAGAATACACGCATGTTAGTGAAAATCCCCAAGAATTGTTGGTCCTATTTTGTTCCGTGACACAGTTACAGCACAGCGGTATAGAGACAATATTTTGAATCCATTTGTGGAGCCAATACTTGACGACGAACTACGGTTTGGACATTTTCAACAGGACGGTGCAACCGCCCATACAGCCGGCGAAACTATTAACTACTTACGCAATTATTTCGACGACAGATTGATCAGTTTTCGATCAGACATTGAATTCCCACCTAGTTCACCTTGTTTAACGGTTATGGATTACTTCGTTTTTCCTCATTTAATAAACACTAATTTTAAAACACCAGTTGCAAATTTAGAACAATTACAAGAAAGGATAATCCAAGAATGTGGTAACATTTCTCCAGAGATGCTGGTCAACACTTTCGATAATATGAAGAGACCTGTCAATTTATGCTTGGAGCATGGCGGTGGCTAATTTCAGCAATTTATTTAATTATTTTTCTTTTTCTTTCTGTATATTCTTACTTTGTTAATTTTGTAAACAACAAAAATAAATTTGTATTTGTCTACTTATTTTATTACTCATTAGTTTGGCCTATGATGGTCATAATATGAATTTGACAAAATTTTAACCTAGATTTGGTTAGATATATCGTCTCCATATCATTGTGATCTAAACCAAGACCTGCGTTTTTCATCCAAGCCCTCTTTGATGCAAATAATTTGGGCGATGGTAAACTCGGCCGCTTTAAGAGATTATGTACTAATCCCACAGGTAAACTCGGCCTGCTAAAAATGTTATGCCTTAATCTTCATAGGTAAACTCGGCCGGTAGGTGACCCTAATTATGATTTACGCCCTCTCCAATCGGTTCTAAAAGGTGTATTGGCAACCGGTTTGTTCGTTGTTATCAGAGCATTTTTTACTATTTTAAATAATTGTTATACTGAACTGGTCGCAAATAACCATAGTTATCATATTAAAATTAAAGAAGAAGTACTAACAGTAAACATTTTCGTTACCCTAGTATAGTTGAAGTAATCTCGGCCGCTTTAGATACGTGTGCTAATGGCCACAACTTACAGGGTGGCCCATTAGTGCGAGGAAGTCCAATATATCAGTTGTCAACAGAAATAGCAACAAATATTAGACATGAAAGCTATATGATGCGTAGAGACGCATATTTTAAAAATATTTTGAGATATACAGGGTGGCCCAAAAAAGCAGAGCGGCAAGAAGGTAAGTTGTTTTAAATGGCAACCCCCATTTTTTTAGGGAATTAAATTCAGCATGAAATTTAGCATATATTAGAGTATCCTAATTTGGTGTACGTTGCGGCGTTGCCAAGCTATATATAATTTACTAAAAAATCCAAGAAAAACTACCTAATCAAAACTTCTATAAAAAAAATGAGCCGATTTGATTTTTTAATACATGGTTACGGTTTTGGATACCTGAGGGACGGTAGATTAATCTTATTAAGGAAATCTGACCATAATTTATACAGGGTATTTTTTACAGATGTGCCAATATTGCTATTTTTAAAGTATCAAATCTTCATTTTTTTAAATGGGACACTCTGTATAATAATGGGTCATGTTGTTAAGTATTTTATGCCCTATAAATTTGCAAGTATAACTCATATCCCAAAATCTACCGTTTTGTCACAATTTTGAATTTTATTTGAAAATGCCAAAATAGCATAATTTTTTTTCTTGGTAGGCCATGATTCAAACAAAAGTGGATATTACCACATGTCAAAATAATGCTTTAAAAATACCGTGGTTAATATTAAGTTTCTAATTTGTAATATTGACGCGTTATTAAGAAATTATAATGAATTTTTTTACGTTTATTAGCGACTAAGCTTTATTATGAGCTTTAAAAGTAGGAAATGACAATATAACTACCATTTCAAATAATTTATTAACATTATAACAACATAATATAACAAAGGACAAAAAAAACAGAAAAAAAAGTTAGGAACACAATAACAAATTAATATATACACACACACACACGTGTGTGTCTGTAAATATTTTAAAGTATAATACTATAATAAATGTTCGAAATGTCCGCCATTGTTATTTAAACATGCTTCTATACGTTCTTCAAAAGATCGACTGACTTCGTTTAACATATTGTTGTCAATGTTTATAAAAACTTCCGTTATACGATGTTTCATATCTTCCTTAGTCGTCGGAGCAATTTTATATACTTGTTCTTTCACATAACCCCATAAGAAGAAGTCCACTTTAGTCATATCTGGAGATCGAGGGGGCCACTGAAATGGTCCACCTCTTCCTACCCACCTATTAGGAAAAGCGTTGTTTAGATGCTCATGGATTACTGCTGTATGATGAACTGGAGCTCCATCATGTAAATAACACATTCTTTCTTTAATGTAATTTGGTAAAGCATTGGTTAGACGTGGTAACTCATTTTGAAGGAACTGCAGATATACTTGACCAGTTACTCTCTCCTCAAAAAAGTAGGGCCCAATAACGTAAGTTCCAACGATACCACCCCACACATTTAAAGACCATCTTGTTTGGCTATGGGTTCTAATAAAATGTGGATTTATTGATAAATAGTAATGAAAATTGTGACGATTAACATTTCCATTTTTGTGAAAAGTGGCTTCATCAGTAAATAACACATAATTAAAAAATAATCTTTCCTGTTGAATTTTTCGTTGGGCTCATTCGCAAAAAACTACTCTTGCACCAAAATCCTGGTCATTTAACTCCTGCATAAGCTGAATGTGATACGGGTGCATTTTTTGATCATGTAAAACTCTTTGAATTGTTTGCCGTGTTATATTAGTTTCATTTGCAATGACCCGATGGGAAGTATGCGGATTTTCTGTAACTTTAAGCAAAACGGTTAATTGATTTTCTTCTGTATTGGCCGTTTTGCTTCTCTCAGTATTTTCGTAATCCACTTTCCCGGTCCGAATAAAACGTTCCAACAATTTTTCAAACGCTTCTTTTCTTGGTTGTCTTCTTTCTGGAAAGGACTCATAATAAAGCCTAGTGTCTAATAAACAGTTCTTGTCACTGGCGCCTAATATAAAAACTATATTAACAAGTTCTTCTTTTAAAAATTCATTATAATTTCTTGATAATGCGTCAATATTACAAATTCGAAACTTAATATGAACCACGGTATATTTAAAGCATTATTTTGACATGATTGTGGTAATATCCACTTTTGTTTGAATCATGGCCTACCAAGAAAAAAAATTATGCTATTTTTGCATTTTAAAATAAAATTCAAAATTGTGACAAAACGGTAGATTTTGGGACATAAGTTATAGTTGCAAATTTATAGGGCATAAAATACTTAACAACATGACCAATTATTATACAGAGTGTCCCATTTCAAAAAATGAAGATTTGATACTTTAAATATAGCAATATTGGCACATCTGTAAAAAATACCCTGTATAAATTATGGTCAGATTTCCTTAATAAGATCAATCTACCGTCCCTCAGGTATCCAAAACCGTAACCATGTATTAAAAAATCAAATCTATTCATTTTTTTAAAGGAGTTTTGATTAGGTGGTTTTTCTTGGATTTTTTAGTAAATTATATATAGCTTGGCAACGCCGCAACGTACACCAAATTACGATACTCTAATATATGCTAAATTTCATGCTGAATTTAATTCCCCCAAAAAAAATGGGGGTTGCCATTTAAAAAAACTTACCTTTTTGCCGCTCTGCTTTTTTGGGTCACCCTGTATATCTCAAAATATTTTTAAAATATGCGTCTCTACGCATCATATAGCTTTTATGTCTAATATTTGTTGCTATTTCTGTTGACAACTGATATATTGGACTTCCTCGCACTAATGGGCCACCCTGTATATACCTGGGCGAACAGGCCGAGTTTACCTGTACAGCTAGACCTTATTTTGACCGCGAGGATTAAAATATCTTAAGCGGCCGAGTTTACCTCTACCCAATAATTTTTGCTCGCACGGTATAATACCAAATTAATAATTATAGATAACTAATGGTATTCTGGGTGTCCCGGAGAAGAATACACTCTATACAGGAGTCTCGTAAACCGTTGAAGATATTGGGATGGTTAAATTAGAAAAAAGTTGCGCCCTATTAAATTCTGCAACCAGTAACCTTAAAAAATTCCGAATCCTTCCGAAGATGTTTGGGCAAAACCCAATGCTCGCGATTCCGTTTTTATTTTGTTCTGACTCTATTTGAGGATGTATGTCAAAATAAAGGTTACATTCTCGTAGCCATTTTTTCTCCTTTACAAGATGGTGTCATTAGATTTTTAATCCGACGTTTCGTTTTCTCACAACCACCATCAACTTTGTTGTTTTAAATGGTCGGAAAATGTTATTTCATTATTTTTAAATTCCCCTCCTCATTGCAAATTCAACTAAGTATCACACCTAGTATTAATAATACGTTTCGCAATTAAAAGCTCATCATCAAATTTATGTTATTTAAAACTATATTATTTTCAGTGTCGGTTACCTAAACTAATTTTCAGCTGTCTCAACTGTAATAATAGGCACTTGTTTAAATAAATTATAAATACTTGCTAAACGACAAATTAGGTTAATGTTATCGTTTAGGTTAAGTGCAAATTAACTTTTATCTAATTTCTTTAAGGTGAAAGTTTTGTCTTTTTAACGAGTTGTCTAATGTAGTTTTTTTTTTATATATAAAAACTATAGAACAAGATATGTGTGGCAGTTTACGACACCCTGTATAATTTTAGTTTAGAAAGCTTTTGTAAATTTCAGATTTTATTAGGTTATTCAGTTTAAAATCTATAACATTATTTGTTAAAAATTGTTCCGTAGGAAATAAACGCCAGATGTACCGTGCGGGCAAAAATTATTTGCATCAAAGAGGGCTTGGATTAAAAAACGTAGGTCTTGGTTTAGATCACAATGATATGGGGATGATATATCTAACCAAATCTAGGATAAAATTTTGTCAAATTCATATTATGACATGACATGACATGCCAAACTAATGAGTAATAAAATAAGTAGACAAATACAAATTTATTTTTGTTGTTTACAAAATTAACAAAGTAAGAATATACAGAAAGAAAAAGAAAAATAATTACATAAATTGCTGAAATTGGCCACCGCCATGCTCTAAGCATAAATTCACACGTCTCTTCATATTTTCGAATTCGAAAATGTCAGGTCTAATAAATCATTTCTTTTCCAATAAATTTTGGGTAAACCATTGAGAGCAACTCCTGCGTCGTTCAAAATCTGCGGCTTGTATTTCTTGGAATACTTGCACTTTATAAGGAAATAAATTTAGCTGCTTCTTAAGAATAGTCCTGCAGGTTCCATAAGATCTTCCCACTTTTTGGTACAGGCGTCTTATACAATTTGTTGGCGTATTTTGCATTATTTCACGAACGTTTGCAACAAGTTCTTCTGTTCTTACAGATGGTCTTCCTGCTCCTTTTTTGTGTTGAATAGAACCAGTTTCCCTAAACACAGCCATGGTTCTTTATAAGCAACGATAAAAATCCCCAGCAATAAAAGCAACGTTAGGAAAATGTTCGTGAAAATCGTCCATGCACAAACCCGGATTGTATTGCCACTCACCATTTACTCTAACCCCGTTGTTCAAGAGATTGTAAAAATTAGCGATGAATCAAATTACTTGTAACGACTGTCAAAGATGACGGAATAACTGATTAATTGTTAATTAGTAGGTAGTTACTGACACCCAACAGGTATTAAGCTCGACCGTTAAGCATTACGTCCTTGGATGCAAGGCCCTCTTTGATGCAAATAATTTTTGCTCGCACGGTATTTTTACTGCTTTGGATAGTCCACTGGAGGGTCGGTTTGTGACTTGAAAGGGGACTCTCGGTTGAATCTTCACACTGGCCTGTTGTTTTTGGGGTTTGTCCTGTTTAGTATTTTAAGGAAATTTATTACTTCTTGTTAATTTCCTATTTTCCGAACATCTAGTTTCATTTATGTCACCAACCTGCACGGCTAACAAAACCCCAAATATGGTTTCAGCAAGATGGAGCCCCTCCCCATAATTCTCGCTATAATATAAAATATTTAACGGAAAGATTTACCAATAGATTAATTGCCCCTAACGGCCCCTAACGGCCCCTAACGGCCCCGCGGTGGCCTTCACGTTCTCCCGATCCTTGAATTTTCTGGAAAATGAAGTCTACTGGAAAACTTATGAAAATACTGACCAACTTTAAGCTGAAGTCCAAGCCGCCATCAGAAGAATAACTCCAAGAATGTTAGAACACGTAATGGAAGAAATTGTATATCGTTTCTATTTATACTTAGAAAAAGAAAGTGGCCTTTTTGAAAATGAAATTAAATAAATTTAATTGCTGAAAACACTGTAACGTATTTAGTATAAATATATGTATATATACCGGGACACATGGGTCTGGAGGGTAATGAGGCTGCCGACAAGCTCGCCAAGAGAGGTGCAGCACTAAAATTCACAGGACCCGAGCCGGTAATAAGTATATCACATGCTACGGCCAAGAAAACAATACTAGCTGAAGCAAAAAGCAAATGGGAAAGACACTGGTTAAATTTACCAGGTCTAACACACTCAACAGCCATATAAACCAACAGCTAACTGACAAACTACTAGTGCTCAACAGGTCATGCCTTAAAGCACTAGTGGGATTGTACACCGGCCACTGCAGATTGCGACACCAATGTATAAAATTGGAATAGCCCAACTGATGAATACCGACTTTGCATGGAAGATGCAGAAACAGCAGAGCACGTAATGTGCGTTTGCCCCACAGCAGGAAGAGTCAGATTCGCCCTATTTGGCGAGGTGACTCTGCTGCCGGATGACATGAAACCCCAATCCCAATACCATCTTTAACTTCATCAAAAAGTTAGACCTATTGGGGGAAATATAAATAAGGTGTGAGCCACAATAGACCGCATGGTCGTAGTGAAGGGTTAGCTGTAATCCACTCACTTTTAATTTATCACCTAATATACTTAAATCTGTTGTTTGAGCGGTAATTATTGAACTTTGTTATGGGTAGCTAAGAATAAATGGCATTTAATTTAAATTGAAAAATAAATTGAGAACACATATTTATTTTGGTCTTAAAACACGTGTATTTAATAAAAAATTATTATTTCCCAAATTCAACTCATTTCTCATTGGCTTTGAAAACCAACGAGAGTTTATGCAAGGTAAATTTGCACTTATTCTTATCGATGATAAGTTTCTTAATGTGAAACGTGTTATTAATACTAGGTATGTGATAACACTGTCAGTCCCTGTAGAGTGCATTCTTATCCGAGACACCCGCTATAATAGTTAGGGCCTAATATATAATTAATACTTATATCTTAATTACAAACAATATTAACAATAGACATTTTAACGCTTGTTGTCAGTGTTTAAAATGTAATTTTATGACACTAGTGTTAAAATTAAATTCAAGGATTTTTAAAATATTGTTATCAACATTGACGTTTATTGTACATTTTAAGCAACCAGAAATATGAATTTCTTCTGCTGTTTCACTGACTAGGGTTTAGTTGTCATTTTGTATGCTTGTGGAGGGAATGGAAACAATAGTACTAGACCGCGACGTGATAAGAAGGCTTTCGGTAATTCTTTTCTTATTTTCCGGTAAGTTTTCAACATATCCTTCTGCAACTGTTGAATATTTCCGTCCACCGTGTCTTTTGATAGTTAAGAAGAGCCTGCCAGTAAAGTGGCCGATGACCGACGGAAACAGTGCAAAGCTTCAGATCTGGGAGCTTCAAGAATTCTGCAATAACAGCAGGCATTTTATCGAATGATGGAAATAAAGAAAGGAACACAAAAAAATATATTATACGGGTACTAGGCGTATTAACACTTGGAAGCGCCCAAAGCCCTGGGATATTTTTTTCTATTTTTTTCATAGTTCAAATGATCCGAACATTAAAAAGGAAAAGTGCAAAACATTTTATTTTCAAATTAACAATAAGTATACATGAACAAAGTATATTGAGTTTAGATATTACATAAATATAAAAAAATTAAGTTTAAGTATTATAAATATAACTAGCGTGTACCCGGCATGCGTTGCAACCCGCTGGTATAAATACAAACCCGATATATTAGTACCCGGCATGCCACTTTCTGAAATTGCACCCGTGCGAAGCCGGGGCGGGTCGCTAGTTATACATAAAAACCTTCCTCTTGAATCACTCTATCTATTAAAAAAAACCGCTTCAAAATCCGTTGCGTAGTTTTAAAGATTAGTTACTACTTTAGATATAAATATTCTTAATGCTATTTCCAAGTTTGAAAATATGCCAGCTAGATTTCCCTCCTTAAGTGATTTCAGTAGATTCCTTGGCTCCAGCGGAATATTTGGAATATGTTTAACTTAAAAAATCTCATTTTCGATGTCAATATCGAGATCATTTTTATAAATATTGGTCAACCTCAAGCAGCCTTGCCACTTATCACTTAAAACGGCTAGATTGGTAAGAAACCCAAACTCTTTATTTAGTTCTTGGTATGCATCTTTCCTCTTTAACAGCTCATTTATTAATTTATCTATTAAGGGGAGAAATATAGTTAGGGATTCGAAATTTTGTTTTTCCGTCTATAAAATAGGTTTCATTTTTTGGTTAGTCAAAAGATACCTTTCTTTTTCGTTTCCTCGATATATCATATTGAACAATATTATTTTGGCATGAAGTAGCAGCTTCAGTAAGAAACGATTCAAATTGATCGCGAGTAGTAGGGAAAGGCGGTTTCTGTCTCACCACCCCCCCCCCCCCTCTTACACCCCTGCCCCCCTCGCCTACCCTCCCGCGACCTTGACCGCACAGGTATGCAGGTGTTCATTTGACCTTGACCATACACGTGGGCGAGCGTATTTTTATGGTATGCAGGTGTTCATTCGACCTTGAAAGATGCAACTACTCTTTGTTAATTTGACCTTGACCATACACCTGGACGAGGGTATTTTTATGGTATACAATTTTCTTTTATGTGACTCATTCGACCTTGAAAGATGCAACTACTCTTTGTTAATTTGACCTTGACCATACACGTGGGCGAGCGTATTTTTATGGTATGCAGGTGTTCATTCGACCTTGAAAGGTGCAACTACTCATTGTTAATTTGACCTTGACCATACACCTGTACGAGGGTATTTTTATGGTATACAATTTTCATTTATGTGACTCATTTGACCTTGAAGGATGGAGCTGCTCTTTGATGGTGCTACCTTGGCGTGGACGAGGGTATTTTTATGGTATGCAGGTGCCCTTTTATTTACGACACTGTTGCATTACAAATTTTTACACCAAATATTTCTTTATTGTCGTCATTTATTTGTTCGAAAATATCTAAAGGGATGCAGTTGGGTTTTATTGATGTTACCTTGACCATTATTTTTCCTAAAAGTTAGATTTGTATTATATTTGGGTTCTGTTATACCTTCATGTTCTTGAAGGGTGTTTATGGTATTTTCACACCTTGATGGGATTTTCACACCTTGAAAGAGCTATTATAGTCGTAACAATAGGGTCTGGGTATCTTTGTTATCGGATTTTCACACCTTGATGGGATTTTTCACACCTTGAAAAAGTGCAACTACCCTTTTGTTATGTATGATTTCGAAGGCGGCATGGACCTTTTGTTATGAGTAATATTGAGCGCTGGCTATTTTTCTTACTTTGTTCTTTATTTAGGTACTCTTGGATTTATTTTTATAGTGGATGCAGATGTCCTTTATGTAACCTTGACTAAACTTTTAAGCAGATGTTTATTTATGACATTGGGTTGGGTTTATTTCACACCTTGAAAGAGTGCAGCTATCCTTTTGTTATGCATGATTTCAAAGGCGGCATGCCTCTGTTCTTTTGTTATGGGTACCATTGAGCGCTGGCTATTTTTCTTACTTTGTTCGTTATTTAGGTATTCTTGGATTTATTTTTATAGTGGATGCAGATGTCCTTTATGTAACCTTGACTAAACTTTTGAGCAGATATTTATTTATGACATTGGGTTGGGTTTATTTTCGACCTTGGACGTGCTCGGACGCAAGTGTTTGGTTTTTACGTCTTGAAGAATTTTTATTTTTTATTGACGTAATTTTGTTCTAAAATATTGAATGAGGTGCAGGCACGTTTCATTTACGATGACCTTGTGTTGGTTCGGGGTGCATGTGGTTTTTATGTTGTTGAGTTTTGTATACTCTTAAAGCGGCTACTCCTTTTACACTTTGAAGAATTTTTTTCTTTATTGACATCACTCTGTTCTAAAATATCGAATGGGATACAGGTATATATCGTTCTCTACTATGGTTGTTAAAATAGGGTATGTGCTCTTTGTTATGGGATTATTTAACATTGAAAGAGTGCAAGTGCCTTTTTGTATGGGTAACTTTGACTGCTTGCAAACATGCTTAATTTTTCTTTCTTTGCTCGTTATTTTTCTTTCTTTGATAATCTATGCTACCTTTTGTGAATGAAATCCCTTTTTTGACTAGTAGGTAAAAATTACTTAAATTTATAAGGAGCTTTTTAGTTAATGGTGATGAATTTGGGTTAATTTATCTAGACTTGGCTGTTTCGCATCCGAAATAAAATATAAAAAATAAAATATTCCAATTCACAAAGTTGGATGAAAATTAGATTTAAAGCATGTGTTGCCGAATATTGATGCAGATAAGAAAAATTAAAGTGCACACAAGAATTATTACTTCATCATTGTAATTCATTTTTAAAAATCACATCCAGTAGATAATACGGGTTTTTATGGAAAATTCATATTTTATAACATATTTATTTATTTTTATAGTATTATTCTTGCTATTTCTTGTTGTCGTATACGTATCAAAATGCATGCTTAATTTATGTCTAAGGATTAATAAAAATGCATATTAGCGGTAAATATATTCTCTTATTTAATCAGACTACTATCCAAATAATGTTGTAGCATACATAAAAAGTTAACTTCTGATAAACCTTTCTTAAAATCCATTCTCCTCTCTCCATGTACTATTCTGTGATGAGTGAGAGCTTTTTAGAAGAAAAAATTATAACTTAGTGCTTTTACGCATTCAAAATTAAAATTGTATTATTTACATTTTTAGAAGAAAAAATTATAACTTAGTGCTTTTACACATTCAAAATTAAAATTATATTATTTACAAAAAGACATCACAGCTTATTACTCCTTATATCAACGAAGATACGAAAAGTTAATGTGCAGTAAACAAGATTTTTCTCTCATCATTGTAAGTAATAAAAAAAAGCAGATATAGCATGTGTTTTAAAATTATAGAAAAAGCATCTGTATGTACATGAAGAGATATTCTCTATTTATATAATCAGCTCGATTCCATCAATTTAACCAAACAATAGGAATGAGGATCAGCCATCGCCTTTGAATAGTTTCATGCACGTTTACACAAAAACTACAAAAGCCATCGAACTTATTTCAAGATAATATATTTTTTGTTTATTAAGCAAAGCAGGTGAAGCAATTTTTTATGCATCTACCTTTTATGTTATTGATGCATGCCAAGACTATTTCAAAAATAGTTGCAAGCGATCCGCTGTGCTGTCATAAAACTAGCAAAATTTAATAAATCGTATAAATTTGGATAATTAAAGGATCAAATGTTGTTTATCATGTGATTTTTAGAGCTTTCATTGAGTGAAAATATTAAAATTACTAAATACATAGGCATAAATTACTGTATATTTTGAAAATAAAAGTTAAAATGTAAAAATTCAGCTGTTTGCCTTTATTGCCCTTATAGTGAAATAAATCGATTATCTAAATTTTAAAACATTCATTCAATGTGTTTAATACTTATATTTTACATGTGGAATATGGGTACTCTTAAATATTTTCGGACAACCTTGAAATATTTTGAAAACCTTTATGTGTTTAGTACCCGAAGCAGATAAAATCAACTGCAACACACATTATTTAGTTTAGTTTTTTTTTGAAAACCGTTCCCGAGTTACAATGGCTGGCCCTAGTCTGGTTGTGGACTTCCAAGCATTCAAGATAGAAAATAATAAACTAATCCCTAATGAACTTGCTGCCTACGATGGTCATAGAATTAGTAACTATGTTTTTAAACCCCGTTTGATCTAGCCTTTCTAAGACCAGCGGCATATAAACAAACGAAATGGTTAATGCAACACTATCATTGCATTGATTGGGATTCCGGATTTACTCCATTTTACAAATTTGCCGATATTGTACGGAGCTTGACAGAAAAGGCTGATACCATTTACGTTAAGGGCAGAGAAAAAGCTGATTTTTTAAGAAAATATTCAAGCAAACCTATTATAGAGTTGAATGAGCAACCAGCCCTTAGAAAATACGTCCCTAAATGTTTCTATCATTCAAATAATGAAAATTGTACATGTTCTGTGTTTAATGTATTTTTGTTATATGATCAACATGTAATGCAAACCTAATTTTTTAATAAACATTTAATAATACGACCAATTAGTTACTATTTAATTTATTTATATTATGTACATTATAACGCATAAAATCAACTACATGTTCATAAAAGTCTGTAATGATTGTTTTTCTGCTTGGGTTTTCCATTTCCTCTAGCAGGGTATCTGTTTTTCTAAGTGTCTGTTTTGTATTGATATATTATGTCCTGATGTGAAGTAACTTTGTCTACCTATACATTCTAATTCATGTACTCATTCATACACCTAAAAACTTCAATACATAATATCCTAATCTCCAAATATCCAGTAAGCCACTTAGCCAAATCACCAAATATTCCAATACCCAAATATTTCTACTGACTTTTACTTTTTGTAAGTGTTTTCTCTTTTGTAATGTGTGTGAGTCACTTTTTAAATCAATATCGAACCGGAGAGTTTAAAAATATGACAAAATGTATAGAAGAAGAAATAAAATGTATGTAAAAGCCAAAGAGTTACTATAATCTCTACCAGACCTAGAATTTCAAAGATTAAAAAGTTCACCCAAGATACTCCCACGTATCTTTTTATTACCACCCTCTTCGTCACAGAACATACTTTTTTTTTAATCCCATGCATTCAGCATGTACCCTTGTATATTAACAAAAACCCGAAAAACCACTCGAAGAAGAAACGACACAATCAAAGTTTTAATACAACTAGCGATAAAAACTCATTTTAGCTAAACAAACAAAAATGTTTGACACACCATCGGTCGACAATTTTCGTAAGAAATATAGAAAACATGCAAATCGTAGTCTAAACAGTATAATACAAAAATATAATGTTTTACGAGCATTAGTTGTTTAAATATACTGTAAGATATCCATGTTTTTAATAAAAAAAAGAAAAAGATTCCGCAAATTCGCGTTTTATTCTTTTATTAAGTTTAAAAATTACTTCAATAATGTGGGCAGATTAACTTATCAAAAATTCGGCTATTTTGTGTTTTTTCAAGAATTAAAATGGAGGGGGTCAGTTCCAATCATCGTATCCATTAAAGTATTTATTTGTGCATTCGTATAAAAAAAGATAGGTAGTCATAATATGGACTCATCGCCGTTTAAACTTTTTCAGCTAGTGCTCTCATATACAGACATAAGAAACACAACAACAATATAGACAAACTTTATCATAAATAGATGTAAAATATATAGAAATTTATTTTTTAAGTTAAATTTTGATCTATACATTGTTCAAGAAATGAAGATTATAGAACCAATGTCCAGTATTCAACAAGCGTAAATTCAAATCGAAATTATTATATTAGAGACATTTTATAGTAGACATACCGTTGTACATTTGATATGTGAACAACTTTGTATAATATTTTTGTCCTGTTTTAACGTACCTATTATTTTAAAGGTATAAGGAAATCCTTTTTTCAAAAAATCACCCTCTTTTAACTTAAATTAGTACCTTTGAAATTTTTGTAATGGGGACAGAAGAGAGAAATGATGGAAATAAAACAAAACAATTGCTTCTAACAAGAGTTTTATACTTACTGAACACTCCCAGGTTATTATCTAAATTGTATCAACAGTCTTTCGAAAATAGTTTATTCGCATAATTTTTATTGGTAAATTTTTGAGCGTAAATCCATGAAGCCAGAAGTTTTGCAACATTCTCCAAGAATAAAAGTCTTATAAATCCATTATTCTCTTAGATAAATTATCATTTCAAATATTACTATTATAAAAAGAAAACAGAATGGACCCCTAGTAACGAAATGATGTTTGCAACTAAACACTTTGAGAAATAAGTGAAAAACAAGTATTATATTATTATCCGACTTGTCAAAATACTAGATAGACTTTCAATTATTCATTCTTTTTTAAAAACGCTGGTATAATAAATTGTGTTACTGATTACAGGCCCATATCCAAAATTTCATTTATTCCTAAACCAATGGAATTCTTAGTTAAAAATTTTCTTGAGGACTGTTTTAAAAATGTTATTTTCACTAACCAGCATGGCTTCATAAAGGGAAGGTCAATAACAACAAATTTACTAGTTTATTCTGATTACATTTTTAATTCCCTAGAAAATGGTGTTGACTGTCAAATTTACGCCCATGATCGGTCACCAAGATTTTTGTTTTATTAAATATTGCAAAGGTTTATAAGACACCTAAGTGTTGAAGATACTTGTGTTTTAGTTCTCTCTTTATTGCTATTGCACAACACCTCGATTTTCTTTTAAAACTGGAAGAGTTACATTAGTTTTTGATTTAATAAACATAAATTACACTTTATAGACTTCTTCAGTATTACATTTTCGGCTTTTTTTTTTTTTTCATGCAAAAAGTTCTACACAATCCTTAAACTGATTCCAGTGCTTTTGCTATTATTTCTTGCATATTAGTTGGGAAATTTCAACTTACTCTTTCATTTTCCAAATAGTTAATCAAATTTTGTATGATTGTTTTTGCTTGGGGGGCTCAAAGTACCAGAAAATTGCCTTTTATTATTCGAATTGACAAATTTGTCACTTCAACTTGTTAAAGTCACAAAATAGACATAATATGTTCATCACAACTTTTTAGAACCACTAAAAATTATAAGTTTATTCCTTTTTCTCATGCTAAAATTATATACGTCGTCTATCCTACGGATTTTACCACGAACTACAAACCGAATTTTTGTTTTTGGTCAGACAAACTATGCAATGATTTCTATATCTTATTTATCGTTAACGTGTACAATACCTTCTTTTTTTATTCCTAATTATTATATTTTTATGTTTCCCTCCCGTTTCTCAAATCGCCAAATATTTGAATATTTCGTTATAGACAATAAAATACGAAATTATGTTAGAACAAACCTAATATGAATTTTTTACCAGGTGTGTATCTAATAAACCAATATACCTATTTTCCATTGATATTTTTAGCAATATTAAACAAAGGTAGACACATCAGATTGGTCGAATGACAATAAATACAAATCCATGGTTATATATTTAAATGATGGTATACTTTTTAGGCAGGTTTGAAGAGTTCTTCGCAAATACCCTGTTTGTTATTTGGACGCAACATTTAAATAGTATTTTACTCTTAGTAATGCATAGCATTAAACTGAATACTGTTTATAATACCGTAAAATTGTATATTGTAAACGTTGAAAACTTATATTGTTAACACGATTTCTTTTACCAAGATTAACACTGTCGTTGGTATTTAGTTGAGTTTTTATATATTTGATCTAAATCAAAGTTTTAATCGGTTATTTATTTTATTTACTAAGTGATATGGGTAAAAACGCAATTTTAAAGCAAAAAAACCATTAAAACCATATATTCAGTAACTTTTTTTTTTATTGTAACAAATTAATGTAGATTACATATTACTGTTAGTAGGAAATACATATTTTATTCAATTCTTGATTTTTTTGTATCCGTATAACACAGAGCTTCCATTTGGTAAACATCTCCTTTTTGTAGAATTTTGTCTATACAGTTTAACTTCAGTTCTTGTGGTTACCTCATGTTCCTTTGTTCTACGAATATTCTTTGATATAATTGGTATTGGCTTGGACTCTTTAAGAATCATATCCTTAATGGTATTAAAATTAACAAGTTGTGATGCTGCATAGTTTATGGAAATACCCTTAACTTTACAAATTACTTCCTCTCTTTGCGTTTTAGTGAAATAAATCTCCAATAAACGGTCCTGCGGGTAAATCAAGTTCGCCACTTCTAGAGAGATATATTACAGAATCTGTACAGGACTAATACAGGACTCTATTATCAAGACGTTCGAGATATGAATATAACTTAAAACGTGCCCGGGCTGTGACGTAAACCGTATTCACTACATTTACTGTAGGTAGAGAATTAACAGTTTTCTTCGGTGTATTCATAATTTACCACCAATGTCTTCTCGTTAATAGCAATGTCGCTGTTTATATAAATAGCTGGATCACTAAACATAGTGAAAAATTCCGAAGGTTGGTTTAATATTTTAGTTTTTGGCTGATTTTCTCGTTGTCCAAATTTTCCACGGAAACTGTTTAATATTAACTTAGCCTAGGACCTTAAACCGAAATTGCGACAATATTGCCACGTTCTTATTTAACATCTTCCTTATCAAAAAAGTCTTCAATATAATTTAACTTTTGTTCTTCTGTTTGAAAATATGTACGCCAATCACTTGCCTCTTGTTTAATTTTAATAATCTTGTTTATCATAGCAGTAAATAAACCCTCTTGTCCAGAATGTTTGTTAAATCTCTGAACTTGATATTTCCATATTTCACGCATTTTTGTAACCTTTTTACGCATACTTCAACACTTCCGCCAGACATTGGTGGTAAATTATGAATACACCGAAGAAAACTGTTAATTCTCTACCTACAGTAAATGTAGTGAATACGGTTTACGTCACAGCCCGGGCACGTTTTAAGTTATATTCATATCTCGAACGTCTTGATAATAGAGTCCTGTATTAGTCCTGTACAGATTCTGTAATATATCTCTCTAGAAGTGGCGAACTTGATTTACCCGCAGGACCGTTTATTGGAGATTTATTTCACTAAAACGCAAAGAGAGGAAGTAATTTGTAAAGTTAAGGGTATTTCCATAAACTATGCAGCATCACAACTTGTTAATTTTAATACCATTAAGGATATGATTCTTAAAGAGTCCAAGCCAATACCAATTATATCAAAGAATATTCGTAGAACAAAGGAACATGAGGTAACCACAAGAACTGAAGTTAAACTGTATAGACAAAATTCTACAAAAAGGAGATGTTTACCAAATGGAAGCTCTGTGTTATACGGATACAAAAAAATCAAGAATTGAATAAAATATGTATTTCCTACTAACAGTAATATGTAATCTACATTAATTTGTTACAATAAAAAAAAAGTTACTGAATATATGGTTTTAATGGTTTTTTTGCTTTAAAATTGCGTTTTTACCCATATCACTTAGTAAATAAAATAAATAACCGATTAAAACTTTGATTTAGATCAAATATATAAAAACTCAACTAAATACCAACGACAGTGTTAATCTTGGTAAAAGAAATCGTGTTAACAATATAAGTTTTCAACGTTTACAATATACAATTTTACGGTATTATAAACAGTATTCAGTTTAATGCTATGCATTACTAAGAGTAAAATACTATTTAAATGTTGCGTCCAAATAACAAACAGGGTATTTGCGAAGAACTCTTCAAACCTGCCTAAAAAGTATACCATCATTTAAATATATAACCATGGATTTGTATTTATTGTCATTCGACCAATCTGATGTGTCTACCTTTGTTTAATATTGCTAAAAATATCAATGGAAAATAGGTATATTGGTTTATTAGATACACACCTGGTAAAAAATTCATATTAGGTTTGTTCTAACATAATTTCGTATTTTATTGTCTATAGGCAGCAATAGGAATTCTCGGAGATTTTAATTTGCCTCATGCATTGTGGGAAAACAATAATTTAAGCTCCGTTGTCAGATCAGTGCCCCCAGCAGCTCCTGCCGAGGTCGATTCCTTGGAAGTAGTGTCCAATATGTGCGCTTTCCACAATTTACATCAACTAAACACGATTACGAACAATCACAACTCAGTTCTAGATCTGGTACTTTTTCAAGACGAAAACTGTCAAGTTCGTGAAGCTGACGATTGTGTTGTACCTCAGGATAACTATCACCCACCATTGGACATTACAGTGCCTTATAAATGCGATAATACAAACAATTCTTCTTTATGTGAAGGTTATTATAGAGATTTCAAATCAGCAAACTTTAATTTAATTAATGATTACCTGGGAGGCATGTGCTGGGATGCTCTTCTTGCTCAGACTAGTCTGGATGACATGGTAAATGTATTTTATAATGCTATTTATTCAGCAATCGAATTATTTGTTCCCCTTAAACGTGTTTCCACAGGTAAATTTCCCAGATGGTTCTCACCAGCGCTTAAGCATTGTATAATAGAAAAAAAAAGGGCTCACAAACGCTACAAAAACTCGGGACTTCAGAGCGATTATCGTGAATTCTCTAGATTACGTTTAAATTGTAAAAGACTATTAGTCGAATCAAACAATACTTTTGTTGCTTTTACAGAAAACTCTTTAACCACTAATCCCAAACAATTTTGGAACTACGTTAATTCAAAAAAAAGAAGTAACGATCACCCCAGTGAATTTCAATACAATGGAGACTGCAGTGCTTTCGGAGCAGAAACTGCCAATATGTTTGCCCATTATTTTTCTCAAGTTTATAGTAGTCAACACTGTCCTGATTACCAACAACCACTTTCTGAGTACAACAACACTAGTGTCACAGAGTACAACATTTCCATATCCGATGTATACTCACATTTAAATTCCTTAGATATAAACAAGGGTCCTGGTCCTGACGGTATTCCCCCCTTACTTCTTAAGCACTGCAGCTTTATTCTGGCCCGGCCCTTACATACCATTTTTAACCTATCTTTGACTAAGGGAATATTTCCAGAATTTTGGAAACTAAGTTATCTAGCACCAATCCATAAATCAGGAAAGAAAGACTTAGTAACGAATTATCGACCAATTAGCATCCTGAGTACCATTCCAAAAGTATTTGAACATATCTTAACTAAGTATTTGACCTCCTTATTAAGCCCTTATATTGTTTCCAGACAGTTTGGCTTCCGGACTGGAATGAATACTGAACTCAACTTGCTAACCTACGTTGACTTCATTTCGGAAGCCTTGGAGAATGGCTTTCAGGTACACTCAATCTACACCGACTTCTCCAAGGCGTTTGACAGGGTCAATCATGCGGTTCTATTATCTAAGCTGGAGGGTCTGGGTGTTGGTGGCCAGTTGCTGTCCTGGATACGTAGTTACTTGACTGGGCGCTCCCAGATAGTCCGATTTAACAATTTCCAATCCACAAGTATAAAAGTTCCATCTGGGGTTCCCCAGGGGTCTCATCTGGGCCCCCTTTTATTTAATTTGTTTATTAACGACCTGGGGTCGCAATTCAAATACAGTCAATTCCTCCTCTTTGCTGATGATTTAAAATTGTACATGAAAATCTCCTCCCTCGATGACTGTTTAAATCTTCAGTCCGACTTGGACAGATTGGTAGCTTGGTGTAAGAACAATGGTATGGAGCTGAATGCATCTAAGTGCCACTTGATCATCTTTCATAAGACTAGGTCAGCGTTTGAACAGCCTTATTTAATCGAAAATAATATAGTTACGAATGTTCCCGAAATAAAAGATTTAGGTTTGATTATGGATTCAAAGCTTACTTTTATTCCTCACATCCAGAACACCCTCTCTAAATCTCTCCAACTTCTCGGATTTATAAAGCGCGTTACCGTTGACTTCACGACTACTAAAGCTATTAAGCAACTATATTGCTCATTAATAAGAACTCATCTTGAATACTCTTCTTGTGTCTGGAATCCGTGCTATAATGTACACATTAAGAAGTTGGAGAAAGTTCAACATAAATTTTTAAAATACATAGCTTTTAAACTTAATGCACCACAACTAACATATTCTCAGCTGGAATCTAATATTCAGATCAGATCACTCTCTCAACGCCGCGATCTAAAAGATCTTAAAATGTTATATAACATATTACACAATAAATTTAACTGCCCTCTTTTGCTGGAAAAAATAGGGTTACATGCACCTTCAAGGGAAACACGTCTAAGAAATACATTTTCGATAGTTCCTCATAGAACTAATTATGGCCAAAATAGTTTTATATCAAGGTCAGGCAGACTGGCCAATGAGCATCCCACACTTGATTTCTTTTTAAATAGATCTATTTTTATGCGAAAACTTTATACTATAATGTGAAATCTCTCTAATTTTATCACACTGCTGAATACTACGTTTTTCTAAAATTAATTAAAATATGTTAACTCTGCGTTAGGATTAAGATTATTTATATTTTTGTGAAATTGGGCAAGTGCCCGTGAATAAATAAATAAATAAATAAATAAATAAATAACGAAATATTCAAATATTTGGCGATTTGAGAAACGGGAGGGAAACATAAAAATATAATAATTAGGAATAAAAAAAGAAGGTATTGTACACGTTAACGATAAATAAGATATAGAAATCATTGCATAGTTTGTCTGACCAAAAACAAAAATTCGGTTTGTAGTTCGTGGTAAAATCCGTAGGATAGACGACGTATATAATTTTAGCATGAGAAAAAGGAATAAACTTATAATTTTTAGTGGTTCTAAAAAGTTGTGATGAACATATTATGTCTATTTTGTGACTTTAACAAGTTGAAGTGACAAATTTGTCAATTCGAATAATAAAAGGCAATTTTCTGGTACTTTGAGCCCCCCAAGCAAAAACAATCATACAAAATTTGATTAACTATTTGGAAAATGAAAGAGTAAGTTGAAATTTCCCAACTAATATGCAAGAAATAATAGCAAAAGCACTGGAATCAGTTTAAGGATTGTGTAGAACTTTTTGCATGAAAAAAAAAAAAGCCGAAAATGTAATACTGAAGAAGTCTATAAAGTGTAATTTATGTTTATTAAATCAAAAACTAATGTAACTCTTCCAGTTTTAAAAGAAAATCGAGGTGTTGTGCAATAGCAATAAAGAGAGAACTAAAACACAAATATCTTCAACACTTAGGTGTCTTATAAACCTTTGCAATATTTAATAAAACAAAAATCTTGGTGACCGATCATGGGCGTAAATTTGACAGTCAACACCATTTTCTAGGGAATTAAAAATGTAATCAGAATAAACTAGTAAATTTGTTGTTATTGACCTTCCCTTTATGAAGCCATGCTGGTTAGTGAAAATAACATTTTTAAAACAGTCCTCAAGAAAATTTTTAACTAAGAATTCCATTGGTTTAGGAATAAATGAAATTTTGGATATGGGCCTGTAATCAGTAACACAATTTATTATACCAGCGTTTTTAAAAAAGAATGAATAATTGAAAGTCTATCTAGTATTTTGACAAGTCGGATAATAATATAATACTTGTTTTTCACTTATTTCTCAAAGTGTTTAGTTGCAAACATCATTTCGTTACTAGGGGTCCATTCTGTTTTCTTTTTATAATAGTAATATTTGAAATGATAATTTATCTAAGAGAATAATGGATTTATAAGACTTTTATTCTTGGAGAATGTTGCAAAACTTCTGGCTTCATGGATTTACGCTCAAAAATTTACCAATAAAAATTATGCGAATAAACTATTTTCGAAAGACTGTTGATACAATTTAGATAATAACCTGGGAGTGTTCAGTAAGTATAAAACTCTTGTTAGAAGCAATTGTTTTGTTTTATTTCCATCATTTCTCTCTTCTGTCCCCATTACAATAATTTCAAAGGTACTAATTTAAGTTAAAAGAGGGTGATTTTTTGAAAAAAGGATTTCCTTATACCTTTAAAATAATAGGTACGTTAAAACAGGACAAAAATATTATACAAAGTTGTTCACATATCAAATGTACAACGGTATGTCTACTATAAAATGTCTCTAATATAATAATTTCGATTTGAATTTACGCTTGTTGAATACTGGACATTGGTTCTATAATCTTCATTTCTTGAACAATGTATAGATCAAAATTTAACTTAAAAAATAAATTTCTATATATTTTACATCTATTTATGATAAAGTTTGTCTATATTGTTGTTGTGTTTCTTATGTCTGTATATGAGAGCACTAGCTGAAAAAGTTTAAACGGCGATGAGTCCATATTATGACTACCTATCTTTTTTTATACGAATGCACAAATAAATACTTTAATGGATACGATGATTGGAACTGACCCCCTCCATTTTAATTCTTGAAAAAACACAAAATAGCCGAATTTTTGATAAGTTAATCTGCCCACATTATTGAAGTAATTTTTAAACTTAATAAAAGAATAAAACGCGAATTTGCGGAATCTTTTTCTTTTTTTTATTAAAAACATGGATATCTTACAGTATATTTAAACAACTAATGCTCGTAAAACATTATATTTTTGTATTATACTGTTTAGACTACGATTTGCATGTTTTCTATATTTCTTACGAAAATTGTCGACCGATGGTGTGTCAAACATTTTTGTTTGTTTAGCTAAAATGAGTTTTTATCGCTAGTTGTATTAAAACTTTGATTGTGTCGTTTCTTCTTCGAGTGGTTTTTCGGGTTTTTGTTAATATACAAGGGTACATGCTGAATGCATGGGATTAAAAAAAAAGTATGTTCTGTGACGAAGAGGGTGGTAATAAAAAGATACGTGGGAGTATCTTGGGTGAACTTTTTAATCTTTGAAATTCTAGGTCTGGTAGAGATTATAGTAACTCTTTGGCTTTTACATACATTTTATTTCTTCTTCTATACATTTTGTCATATTTTTAAACTCTCCGGTTCGATATTGATTTAAAAAGTGACTCACACACATTACAAAAGAGAAAACACTTACAAAAAGTAAAAGTCAGTAGAAATATTTGGGTATTGGAATATTTGGTGATTTGGCTAAGTGGCTAACTGGATATTTGGAGATTAGGATATTATGTATTGAAGTTTTTAGGTGTATGAATGAGTACATGAATTAGAATGTATAGGTAGACAAAGTTACTTCACATCAGGACATAATATATCAATACAAAACAGACACTTAGAAAAACAGATACCCTGCTAGAGGAAATGGAAAACCCAAGCAGAAAAACAATCATTACAGACTTTTATGAACATGTAGTTGATTTTATGCGTTATAATGTACATAATATAAATAAATTAAATAGTAACTAATTGGTCGTATTATTAAATGTTTATTAAAAAATTAGGTTTGCATTACATGTTGATCATATAACAAAAATACATTAAACACAGAACATGTACAATTTTCATTATTTGAATGATAGAAACATTTAGGGACGTATTTTCTAAGGGCTGGTTGCTCATTCAACTCTATAATAGGTTTGCTTGAATATTTTCTTAAAAAATCAGCTTTTTCTCTGCCCTTAACGTAAATGGTATCAGCCTTTTCTGTCAAGCTCCGTACAATATCGGCAAATTTGTAAAATGGAGTAAATCCGGAATCCCAATCAATGCAATGATAGTGTTGCATTAACCATTTCGTTTGTTTATATGCCGCTGGTCTTAGAAAGGCTAGATCAAACGGGGTTTAAAAACATAGTTACTAATTCTATGACCATCGTAGGCAGCAAGTTCATTAGGGATTAGTTTATTATTTTCTATCTTGAATGCTTGGAAGTCCACAACCAGACTAGGGCCAGCCATTGTAACTCGGGAACGGTTTTCAAAAAAAAACTAAACTAAATAATGTGTGTTGCAGTTGATTTTATCTGCTTCGGGTACTAAACACATAAAGGTTTTCAAAATATTTCAAGGTTGTCCGAAAATATTTAAGAGTACCCATATTCCACATGTAAAATATAAGTATTAAACACATTGAATGAATGTTTTAAAATTTAGATAATCGATTTATTTCACTATAAGGGCAATAAAGGCAAACAGCTGAATTTTTACATTTTAACTTTTATTTTCAAAATATACAGTAATTTATGCCTATGTATTTAGTAATTTTAATATTTTCACTCAATGAAAGCTCTAAAAATCACATGATAAACAACATTTGATCCTTTAATTATCCAAATTTATACGATTTATTAAATTTTGCTAGTTTTATGACAGCACAGCGGATCGCTTGCAACTATTTTTGAAATAGTCTTGGCATGCATCAATAACATAAAAGGTAGATGCATAAAAAATTGCTTCACCTGCTTTGCTTAATAAACAAAAAATATATTATCTTGAAATAAGTTCGATGGCTTTTGTAGTTTTTGTGTAAACGTGCATGAAACTATTCAAAGGCGATGGCTGATCCTCATTCCTATTGTTTGGTTAAATTGATGGAATCGAGCTGATTATATAAATAGAGAATATCTCTTCATGTACATACAGATGCTTTTTCTATAATTTTAAAACACATGCTATATCTGCTTTTTTTTTATTACTTACAATGATGAGAGAAAAATCTTGTATACTGCACATTAACTTTTCGTATCTTCGTTGATATAAGGAGTAATAAGCTGTGATGTCTTTTTGTAAATAATATAATTTTAATTTTGAATGTGTAAAAGCACTAAGTTATAATTTTTTCTTCTAAAAATGTAAATAATACAATTTTAATTTTGAATGCGTAAAAGCACTAAGTTATAATTTTTTCTTCTAAAAAGCTCTCACTCATCACAGAATAGTACATGGAGAGAGGAGAATGGATTTTAAGAAAGGTTTATCAGAAGTTAACTTTTTATGTATGCTACAACATTATTTGGATAGTAGTCTGATTAAATAAGAGAATATATTTACCGCTAATATGCATTTTTATTAATCCTTAGACATAAATTAAGCATGCATTTTGATACGTATACGACAACAAGAAATAGCAAGAATAATACTATAAAAATAAATAAATATGTTATAAAATATGAATTTTCCATAAAAACCCGTATTATCTACTGGATGTGATTTTTAAAAATGAATTACAATGATGAAGTAATAATTCTTGTGTGCACTTTAATTTTTCTTATCTGCATCAATATTCGGCAACACATGCTTTAAATCTAATTTTCATCCAACTTTGTGAATTGGAATATTTTATTTTTTATATTTTATTTCGGATGCGAAACAGCCAAGTCTAGATAAATTAACCCAAATTCATCACCATTAACTAAAAAGCTCCTTATAAATTTAAGTAATTTTTACCTACTAGTCAAAAAAGGGATTTCATTCACAAAAGGTAGCATAGATTATCAAAGAAAGAAAAATAACGAGCAAAGAAAGAAAAATTAAGCATGTTTGCAAGCAGTCAAAGTTACCCATACAAAAAGGCACTTGCACTCTTTCAATGTTAAATAATCCCATAACAAAGAGCACATACCCTATTTTAACAACCATAGTAGAGAACGATATATACCTGTATCCCATTCGATATTTTAGAACAGAGTGATGTCAATAAAGAAAAAAATTCTTCAAAGTGTAAAAGGAGTAGCCGCTTTAAGAGTATACAAAACTCAACAACATAAAAACCACATGCACCCCGAACCAACACAAGGTCATCGTAAATGAAACGTGCCTGCACCTCATTCAATATTTTAGAACAAAATTACGTCAATAAAAAATAAAAATTCTTCAAGGCGTAAAAACCAAACACTTGCGTCCGAGCACGTCCAAGGTCGAAAATAAACCCAACCCAATGTCATAAATAAATATCTGCTCAAAAGTTTAGTCAAGGTTACATAAAGGACATCTGCATCCACTATAAAAATAAATCCAAGAATACCTAAATAACGAACAAAGTAAGAAAAATAGCCAGCGCTCAATGGTACCCATAACAAAAGAACAGAGGCATGCCGCCTTTGAAATCATGCATAACAAAAGGATAGCTGCACTCTTTCAAGGTGTGAAATAAACCCAACCCAATGTCATAAATAAACATCTGCTTAAAAGTTTAGTCAAGGTTACATAAAGGACATCTGCATCCACTATAAAAATAAATCCAAGAGTACCTAAATAAAGAACAAAGTAAGAAAAATAGCCAGCGCTCAATATTACTCATAACAAAAGGTCCATGCCGCCTTCGAAATCATACATAACAAAAGGGTAGTTGCACTTTTTCAAGGTGTGAAAAATCCCATCAAGGTGTGAAAATCCGATAACAAAGATACCCAGACCCTATTGTTACGACTATAATAGCTCTTTCAAGGTGTGAAAATCCCATCAAGGTGTGAAAATACCATAAACACCCTTCAAGAACATGAAGGTATAACAGAACCCAAATATAATACAAATCTAACTTTTAGGAAAAATAATGGTCAAGGTAACATCAATAAAACCCAACTGCATCCCTTTAGATATTTTCGAACAAATAAATGACGACAATAAAGAAATATTTGGTGTAAAAATTTGTAATGCAACAGTGTCGTAAATAAAAGGACACCTGCATACCATAAAAATACCCTCGTCCACGCCAAGGTAGCACCATCAAAGAGCAGCTCCATCCTTCAAGGTCAAATGAGTCACATAAAAGAAAATTGTATACCATAAAAATACCCTCGTACAGGTGTATGGTCAAGGTCAAATTAACAATGAGTAGTTGCACCTTTCAAGGTCGAATGAACACCTGCATACCATAAAAATACGCTCGCCCACGTGTATGGTCAAGGTCAAATTAACAAAGGGTAGTTGCATCTTTCAAGGTCGAATGAGTCACATAAAAGAAAATTGTATACCATAAAAATACCCTCGTCCAGGTGTATGGTCAAGGTCAAATTAACAAAGAGTAGTTGCATCTTTCAAGGTCGAATGAACACCTGCATACCATAAAAATACGCTCGCCCACGTGTATGGTCAAGGTCAAATGAACACCTGCATACCTGTGCGGTCAAGGTCGCGGGAGGGTAGGCGAGGGGGGCAGGGGTGTAAGAGGGGGGGGGGTGGTGAGACAGAAACCGCCTTTCCCTACTACTATCGCGTATATTAGTTAAATACCCGTGTAGAGAGTCATATAACCGAAGCACTGATTGTAAATCGATGTCAATTGCTTGTTTGATTAAATCTTTCCAATATTTTATGCCAAAAACAAGTCATAATTGCAACTTCGAATTGCATTAATTTATCTGCTAAATTTTTTGCTTCCGACTTGTAGCAGATTCTTAAAGTTCATCCTGAGCTATTGATAGCAAAAACCTCAGATATTTCATGGAATGATGTGTATAAAGCTTTACTAGCATCTGCTCGTGCACAGCGTATTAGTCTGGGCGTCCGGAAAAATAAGCTACAATAATTATTACAGAATAGTATACATGGTGTGTGGTGTGAGCTAAAAATTATCCGGTTAATCAAACGCCGGGTTTTTTTCTAACCACGGGAAATCGCTTAGTTTCATATATTTTTTGGTTATAAGGTACTGGTGCTATCTGTCTTTTAGTCTCTTTTGGTGTCTTGGCGCTGGGAAATGTGGCGCCCTTTCAGATTTGGCGCTACAAGCCTAGGCTTGGTCGGCTTGTAGTATAATCCGCCTTCTCAATTTAAAATAAGCAAGTTTGAGACAACTTCCGGTATAACCGAAATCCGCATATGGTCGCTGTTACTTCATTTTTGAAGACAGCGTCTCCGAAAACCCCATTATCCAAATTTGCAGGATTAAAAACGCATTATTTTCAAAAATATGCTAATGAACGATCGCCGTGAGATACCCTGTACATATACAGGGTCCTGCACCTCAACTCCCGTCTTCTATAGCTCACTTAGTAATTAAGTTAGAATTTTTATATTTTGCAAACCTTATCTGTATCTTGGGGCGCATTTCAGGAAAATATTTTTTTTCATACAGGGTGTTCCAAAAAAGTGTGACGTCATAAGGGTGTATTTTTTTAAATTACATGCCATATATTTTCTTACATTTTTGGGTGCCTCCTATAGTTACCTACATACCCCTAAAATTTTATTAAAATTGATTCAGTATTATAGACGAAAAAAAATAAAAACTAAAAAATATCAGTTTTGCGCCACTGGTATTAAAAATAAATAAAAAATAAAAATAATGCCTCGTTAATAAATTTATACAAAGGTACCTATTAAATAAGGTATAACAATTTCGTTAACCAAGTTTGGTTAACACGAATTGTACAGGGTGTCCAAAGTTTAGTATCAAACTTTGCAAACTTTAAAGCAATTTATTTTTCTTATTTCAAATGGGAACCCCTGTATATTTTTATGTTATTCGATGCAGAATTAAAAATCAAACTTTTTTCCTAATTGCAACCCTATCGAAGTTTCTAACGCATCAAGAGTTATTTGCAGAAAACTAATTTTATCAACTATTCCAACAGTTATTATTATGAATAAATATCGAAGGTGACTTTGAAAAACAATTTATTGGTATTAAAGTTTATTAAAGTGACCAGAGACCATTTTGACTTTAGTAACCTAAAAGTTTTAAATACTGTTAAATTGTTAGTAATTATTTAAGCTGTTATAATCACTTTATATTGTTTTTTGTGATGGACTACAACCAAGAAGAGCTCGTAGATATGATTTTTCTATTAGGAGCATGCGAAAAAAACTCTTTTTTGGCAAGCCGAGTTTACGCACAGCGTTATCCGGAACGACGACATCCAGACAAAAGGAGCCTGCAAACTTTTGTACAAACGGGAAATGTAAACTACCCAAAACCAGTGAGAAATAAACCGGTCCGAACTGAACAAAATCAATTGGCTGTGCTATTATTTGTTATAGAAAATCCTTCAGTTACTCAACAAGCAGTCGCTGATGCCGTAGATGTAATCGAAAGAACAGTTCAACGAATTTTCAAGGATAACCATATTCACCATTATCATTTCCAGTTAATAATTACTAACAATTTAACAATATTTGAAACATTTAGATTACTAAAGTCAAAATGGTCTATGGTGACTTTAATAAACTTTATTACCAAGAAATTGTTTTTCAAAGCCACCTTCGATATTTATTCATAATAATGACTGTTGGAATAGTTGATAAAATTAGTTTTCTGCAAATAACTCTTGATGCGTTAGAAATTTCGATAGGGTTGCAATTAGAAAAAAAGTTTGATTTTTCAATCTGCATCGAATGACATAAAAATATACAGGGGTTCCCATTTGAAATAAGAAAAATAAATTGCTTTAAAGTTTGCAAAGTTTGACACTAAACTTTGGACACCATGTACAATTCGTGTTAACCAAACTTGGTTAACAAAATTGTTATACCTTATTTAATAAGTTCCTTTGTATAAATTTATTAACGAGGCATTATTTTTATTTTTTATTTATTTTTAATACCAGTGGCGCAAAACGGATATTTTTTAGTTTTTATTTTTTTTTGTCTATAATACTAAACCAATTTTAATAAAATTGTAGGGGTATGTAGGTAACTATAGGAGGCACCCACAAATGTAAGAAAATATATGGCATGTAATTTAAAAAAATACACCCTTATAACGTCACACTTTTTTGAAACATCCTGTATGAAAAAAAATATTTTCCTGAAATGCGCCCTAAGATACAGATAAGGTCTGCAAAATATGAAAATTCTAACTTAATTACTAAGTGAGCTATAGAAGACGGGAGGTGAGGTGCAGGACCCTGTATAGCTTGTTGTGAATAATTATTATAATACAAACTGTAGTCTATGTTCTGATTTTGAGAAACAAGTGATTATATTTTCTGTACCAATATTTTAAAAAATCTAAATGTTCAAGGAAGGGAGGGGGCGGTTGCCCTCATTACCCCCCCCCCCCTTGGATCCGCCTGATTTGAAAATGGTTATTGTAGTTTGTTTTGATGGCAAGAAACACGATTTTATGATAAAATTAGTCTTAGGCTAGAGGGCATTAACGATATGAGTTTGGTAAATGTGGACACCGGACACCCTGTATAGCTTTATTATCCTCGAGCTTTATTTTTCCGTTTATTGGAAACCAAAGTACAATTTTGTCGTTTTATTACTGAAACTTTACGGTGTTGACAATGTCGGGAGAGCTGTAATAAATTTGATGGGCTATTATTTTTAGTCAATACGAGTTATACTGTAACAGCAAGGTAAAAAATGTTAAGGAAACAATAAAGAAGGAGAATATTACTTAATTTTGTAACCTTTTCCAAATTTAATTTATTGAGGACCATCGGTTTTTTAGCGTGTTATGTGTAGTTGTAAATAACACGTGCAGTTGTTAAATCGTAATGAGCCGTTAAAACTGCGTTTTTATCATGAAAACACGTATCCGCGTTCCAATCGACTGAGAAGTTACAGCGCCAAATTAATTTGGAAAATGAAATTGAAAACCTAAATGATCTTTAGAAAGAAAAAAACTAAAAGTCTTCCTCCACAAAATTCAATAGAATATAGAAATTCTTTAGGGGTCTCTACATGTTTTGAACGTAGAAACGTTCATCATCAGGAGACAGAAAATGTATATAGTGCTGCTGGTATTAGCCGAAAAGAAAATGGTAAAAAACCTTAATGGAGCTTTGTAGGCAATAAAAATTTGAAATGTAGAAGTGACATTATATAAAAAAGTTGAGGAGAGTTTTAACATGCAGAGCATGTGATAAAGGAAGTCTAAACAACCAAAGAAAATGAGGAAGAAGAAAAAGACCGTCTAAAGAAAAGGTGTCGAGGATTTTTTAATAATTATTTATATAACCCCCAAAACCCCAAAAATCACTCTTCAAAAAAATTTTGACATCATGACTTCTATAAATGACTAATTCTCATCTTTACACTGTCTTACAGAAATACCAATAGTTCTACAAATATTTTTTATATAAATAATTAAAAAATCCTCGACACCTTCTCTTTAGAAGGTATTTTTCTTCTTCCTCATTTTCTTTGGTTGTTTAGACTTCCTTTATCACATGCTCTGCAAAACTTAGTTTTTTCCGAGGGGTAATTGCCAAATTGATTGCCGCGCGTATTTTCTATAATTTCCTTATGTTGTCTGTATTTTTCTGTATTTTCTTCGTATTTCCTGTATTTTCTTCGTATTTTCTGTATTTTCTGTATTTTCTTCGTATTTTCTTCGTATTTTCTGTATTTTCTTCGTATTTTCTGCATTTTCCTCGTATTTTCTGTATTTTCTTTTGTATTTTCTAGAAGTTGTACATTATTTTCGCCAGTGAATTACCCCTGAAAATGCCACAGGCAATGCGCTGCAGGCGAACAACTTTGGAGACCACGCCCAGTTTATTAAGAGTTCAGTCAATAAGAAATGTTGCAATAAAAGGGATAAAATGGGATTAATGTTAACGCAAATTTTAAAAAAGGATGAAGTATAAAGCAAAAATTCAAGATTGAGAATATACGCAAAAGATGTCCCCCACGAAATAAAAATCGACGGGTCCGAGCGATTTTCCACATTTTCATTTTAAAGCAGGAAAATCGAGGTGTTAAGTTTTCGTTGGACCACCCTGTATATTGAGAATAAACGTTAATTTAACTCAAATTGCGTTAAAATAACATTTATTCTCAAAATATGTCAAGTGGGTAATTGTGACTATTTTTGGATTTCACGGGGGTGGGGAGGGCAGAAACCTTCATTACCTCCTAGCTAGAAAACTAAAAAGGTGCCGAAAAATTTACGTTTTCTTAGCAGGCTTCAATAGCCTAAAATTAATTTGAAAAAAGTGAGCTGTCGAAAATATTTTTTATTTTTTCAGAAAATACAACTTATAGGCGAATTTTAAAAATATTTTTATTTATTATTAGGCTATGGGGGGGGGGGGGGGGGGGAGAGCATACCACTTTATTCCTATCTTAGCTTTTCATCTTCAAAAATGTAAAAACTGCTAAATCGAAAATTGATACCCATATCATTTTATTTATTTCAGTTAAACGATTTACCATTACATCATTTGTCTTTTTACAAAACTCGCCTGTTTTGTGCTCGTTAGCTTAATAGACGAGTGTTCTAAACTAATGTCTTATGAAAATTGTATTTTAAAATATTAGTATTGAAAATACTACTGGGTGCGTATATACGAGTCTATTTCATGAAAAATGAGCGCGACATGCGACATACACATAAATAACACGGCGGTGAAGTCTAAACAAACATCCGAGCAGCACAGGATCGATGACATCATCTGCTGAGTATTAATATTGTTTTGTTTTGGGTTTCGGCATTTATTATTATATTTGTTGATATTAAGATAATATGGCCGGGAGAGAGAACAGTTAGTAGATAGTTATTAATGATACTAGTTCGATGAACACTATTATATACAGGGTGGTCCTTAAGTACTTCAAGAAAATCTAGGATATGATTCCTGGCATCAATTTAAGTTGAAAAGTTCATATGGACTTATGCCCTAAAATGCTTACCCTCTAAGATACAGGGTGTTAAAATATTTTCCATTTTCCTTTAAAACTACCATTTTTTTCAAAAACATAGTAGAGACAACTTTTGTTCCGCTTATATCAGTAATGCATAAAAATGCATCAGAGTTTAAAAAAAACAGTGGCGTATCACATATTTTCACAAAAAAATATTTATGGTATCTTCATGCACGCCACTGGTGGAAGTAGGCAAACCCTTTTTTAACCAAAAAGTGCAGTTTAATACGAAATCAATCGACATCAATTTTCAATACCGTATCTTCAAGGAGTTTCGAAATTTTAAAAAAACAATTATTTTTTAAAAATATTTTAACACCCTGTATCTTAGAGGGTAAGCATTTTAGGGCATAAGTCCATATGCACTTTTCAACTTAAATTGGTGCCAGGAATCATATCCTAGATTTTCTTGATGTACTTAAGGACCACCCTGTATATCGAACGTGTATCATTCAAAATTTAATCTACGACAGTGCAAATAGATTTTATTCGTCTAAATTTCATCGATATCAGATAACGTTTTCGTAATTTTTAAAATTTTCAGGTGTCCATATTAGTCGATATCATGGTAACCGCATTTTTGATTGTTTCAATTTCGATAAAATTGGAAAAAAATAAACAGTGAATGTCGCTGAAACAAAGCGAAATAGCGCGGCGGTCTTGGCGTATTACACAGAAAGTCGGGGGGGAATGGATATACCAATCCAAAACATTTCATAGCCGACTTAAGATTTAGACATTTCATGAACAAAGAGTACAATGACCAGCAGATAAATGGCTGTGTATAGCTAAAGAAATAATTTTGTCGCTATTTTTGAAAAGGTGGTTTTGAGCTCTCTTCAATCTGTACTAATATACAGATTATCCTATATTTTTTATTTTAACAAAACAGTCAAATTTCTAATCATTCATTTCTAAGTATAATAATTTAATTATTATTTCAAACTAAATCGGAGCATCCATGCCGTCATAATAACCCGTGATAGCGGCACGTTACATACTCACAGATAGGAGTAATCTGTGCTGTGACATAATGGTTTCCTTCTCGCCCCTGTATGTGGTAGGTATTTTCAATACGCCCATGATACTTGCGTAAGATGCAAGATCTGTGAATTTAATTTTATACGTAGATAAACAGTAAAATCCTGTTCCAACTTTTAACAGTATATAAAGCAGTTAATGTTAACGTATGATGATGATATATTCAAATATAAGTTATTGTCGAGGATGAGATTCTAAAATAAAAAATCCCAATGTCATAATCTCATAATATAACCCACACGCGCAAAATTCACGCGACCTCTTCATAGGTAAGTTATGTATTTTAAAATTAAGTATGAGTAGAATAGAGATAAAAAAATGGCTTGATTGTCTGCCAAGATGTATATTATTGTTTGTTATCTATTTTAAAAAATTCGTTCCGTTCGTTCTTTTCCTGCTTTACTTTATTCGGCTGCTGTGGAATATTTTAAAATTTCTACTTGCAATGGTGCAAACTACAATTTTACATACAGGGTGGCCGATTAGTTTAGTGCAATAACGCCATGGTCAATTTTGGCCATACTCGTGCTAATAAGATCAAACAATTGCGCTAGGTCTACAATGAAAAAATATTTTTGGTTTAACAGAATGGATTGAAAAAGTGGAAAAAAAAAGTTTAAAATACTATACGTATGTATGTGTGATTAGGTTGTATGGCTCTGGTTAAACCAAATGGTCAGCATCTGTATTGTATGTAGTAGAGGAAGGAAACCAAATTTGAGATACTTTTTTTTGTAAATTCGAAATAAAATTGATCATTGAACAATTTTTTATTATTATTGTACAAAATCGCTTGCTTGGTGTATTAACTAAACATCGCAACAAGGAATCTACATTAAAAATAGCTATCTAAAGAAGTTATTGAACTTAAAGTTTGTTTGTGTCAATTTTCCCATAAAATAATAGGTGGCATAATTTGAGACACTACACCAAAAACTATTGAGGCTTTTAGATATCACATCTCTTTATTACGCACAGCTTTCACCATAGCGTGAGGGTCCCATTTCTTGTGTTTTTAGGCATCTGTAATAAAATATCAAAATACCTATTGTATTGTGGGTGGGTGTGGGTAAATGGGTGCCTAATTTGGGATAGTCTTAAATACAGCACAATTTAGTATTTCAAATTAGGATTTCTCGTTATAAAAATTGACAACAATATTTTGGGTTAGTTATGAAAATTCTTGATAAAGCATTCACAAAGAAAATTTTGATTTTTTTATACAAGGTTCGCAAAAATTTCAAAAACATAATTTTTTCCAAGAGTAAACTACCTTTATTTTTCATTTTTGACCAAAATGCCAATTAGAAAACTAATTTAGATAACGTTTGTAATTTAAATCCGAGATTTATAATAAATCTTCGATTTTTTTAGTTTTTTTAATTTTTAGAGGTTAATGGAAATTTTCCTGCTCAATAAAAATATTAATATAAAATTTTATTAGACTCTATTTTTATAATAGGTGGTGTGTATCTTATTTTAAAATTTTAAATCCATTCCTATCATCTTTTGTAAAAACAAGGAATTTTCTGCGCATTTTAGAAACTGGAGCGAAATTAATCCCTGTTTTAGAATTCCTGCAAGAAGAAGAAGACAATATTACACAAAAGTAAACGTCTGGTGTGCGATTTCTTATTATGGCATTATTGGTCCTTACTTTTTCGAAAATTCGTGTAACCGTAGGAGTTACCTTGAAATGATGGAAACATTCCTTTTTGACAACCTAGAAGAATTGCCTATCCAATTTAGGAACAAAATGTACTTTCAACAAGATGGATGCCCTGATCATTTCGCAATTGAAGTGAGGGAATGGCTTAATAATACATTTGGCCACAGATGGATTGGTCGGAATGGTCCGGTTCTGTGGCCTCCAAGAAGTCCTGATTTAACTATTTCAGATGCCTATCTTTGGGGGCGCCTGAAACAATTAGTCTCTCCCGTCCAATTAAGAACGGCGTACAGCTTCTAAAATAGCGAATTTTTGAAGCTGTTCAAACAATTTCAAACAATTTCCATTGAAGAAATTCGAAGAAGTTTTGACCACATCCGTTTACAGCTGGAAAAATGTGTTGAATATAGAGGGGGAAGTGTTTGAATAGCAAATTATGAAATTATTATTTGTTGTTATTTTAAGATTTTTTTGTGTTATTTTCGGGGTCATTTCATTTGTGAAATTAAAAATACATATTTTTGGTAACACCAAAAATCAGTTTTTAAAACTTTTTGATACTCCTATGTCATTGATAATGTATGTATTTCGACCGCTAATCAGTGGCGGCTCGTAATGAAGGGCTCTGAGGCGCCGCCCTCCCTGCAATTATTTCAAACAGAATCAAAAAATACTTTATTTAAAAAACCAATAACGCAATGTATGTAAGCAATCAATTAAAATAATTTAAACCAAACATAGCCTTATTCCAACGGGCAAGTTATACCGAATGAGCATTTTCTATTCGCACAGGCAAGGGCGGCCGATTATTCGTCCCGCTGCAACGCGACTATTAAGTCGGTTGCCCTGACTACGGAGGCGTGACGTCACCTACACATCGCACAACGAGCTGCACGGATGGAGCTCCAAATTTTCCGTCCAACAACTAACAGCTGTTCGCGTTTCGACGCGACGCGACCTGTTGATGCCGCTGATGTTTTGTTTTGACTAATTTATTAATTATGTTATAAAGTTGAAAAATTTCGTCTAATATGCAGCTTTAGGAATGCTGTCAATCAAAAAAGCGACGGTTCGGGACATTGATAATTTTAATAACAAAGTCACCGAGAAGTTTATTTCCGAAAAAAAAACGAAGATTTGACTTTCACTTCAAAAAATTATATGTTAGTGTTATCACTTGGTATGTTTAACAAAAATAAACGATTTGATTATAGTTATCCGCATTATTTAAAGCCAGCGCCCCCTCTAACTTGCTAGCTACGAGCCGCCACTGCCGCTAATGCTGCTATCCAAAAATAAATTCTTTTACCTCTAAAAATTAAAAAAACTAAAAAAATCGAAGATTTATTTTAAATCTCGGATTTAAATTACAAACGTTATTCTAAATAAGTTTTCTAATTGTCATTTTGGTCAAAAATGAAAAATAAAGGTAGTTTACTCTTGGAAAAAAGTCGTGTTTTTAAAGTTTTTGCGAACCCTGTATAAAAAATCAAAATTTTCTCTTTCTGAATTGCATTTTTTACAAGCAAAACTTTTTATCAAGAATGACTTCTTCCCGAAAAATTAAATTTTTCCTCCATTTGTGCTATTGTAAACCCTATCCGCTGACAGTCTGTACCGGGTGAACCACTAAGAATGGTCGTCGGCTATATCTCAGAAACTGGAAGTCCTAGAGCTTTTAAGTAAAATATGTTTTAGTAAAAGTGCCCAAAAGAAAATGTTGGAAATTATTTTCGAGTTTCTAAACTCACCGCTAGAGGGCGTAAATCCAAAATTTTCCATTTTTTGAAGGGTACACCCTGTATGTTTTTAAATTTTCAAATTCCACATAAAATTATAATTATTTTTTATTAAATGCATTATTAGTCTATACTTCATAGTTTCCGAGATATTGACTCTCGAAAAGTGATATTTTTAAACTTTGACAGCTTCTAACTTTCTAACAGTACGTCTTAGAGCAAAACGGCTTACATGACCCTATCTTCAATTTTTATTATCTTCCCAAAAAAATCAACTTCCAGTTAAACCGGAACAACTATATTTCCTGCTTTCGAGTTACATCTGGTTTAACCGGAAGTTGATTTTTTTGGGAAGATAATAAAAATTGAAGATAGGGACATGTAAGCCGTTTTGCTCTAAGACGTACTGTTAGAAAGTTAGAAGCTGTCAAAGTTTAAAAATGTCACTTTTCGAGAGTCAATATCTCGGAAACTATGAAGTATAGACTAATGATGCATTTAATAAAAAATAATTATAATTTTATGTGGAATTTGAAAATTTAAAAACATACAGGGTGTACCCTTCAAAAAATGGAAAATTTTGGATTTACGCCCTCTAGCGGTGAGTTTAGAAACTCGAAAATAATTTCCAACATTTTCTTTTGGGCACTTTTACTAAAAAATATTTTACTTAAAAGCTCTAGGACTTCCAGTTTCTGAGATATAGCCGACGACCATTCTTAGTTGTTCACCCGGTACAGCAAAAATCAGTTTTTTTTTTCTTTTTTAAACTTTTCAATATGTTCTATCCCAATATATTTGATGGATTTAGAGGAAAAGGGGGGGAGGGGCGGTGCTTACGACAGAACATTTACCCGGTTCTTCATAGATATTATTATTAGGCGCCAATAACCTAAAATTAATTTTTAAATTTGAAAAAATTGAGCTGTTAAAAATGTTTTTATTATTTCAGAAAATACGCCTCATATAGGGGGAATTTCAGAAAGTTAAAAAAAATTGCGTTTACTTTAAAGGCTAGTCACAGTGGCGGCTCGTGACTAGTAAGTCAGGGGGGCGCTGGCTTTAAATTAAAAAAAAAAATGTCTATTATTTTCGAAAGTACCTACGTGTCTGTTTTTTCTAACTTTCTCGTTGTGAATTTTAATTTCATCAACATAAGCACTACTTAAACAAGTTAAGATATTAGTTTGTCCTAACATCTCAAAACTTACCACATTATAACGATGTTTTGCACTATTTTCATGTTTTTTATTTTCTCTGAAAGATGTTTTAAGTCCTGCACCCCATTTTTAGTCCAATTATCATCCCCGCCAAAAAGAAGACCACGAAACAAAAAAAAAATTTTTGTCCTCACAACCGCATATCCAGAATATTTTATTATATATTTCTTTGTCAAACTTACGCGTAAACTGTGCCTTACTTTTATATTTTGATTGCACTTGTACAATGTTCAATATTGGTAGTGGCCGCCCTGCATTTTTTAAATCAAGTTTTTCACTTAAGCTCAGAGAACTAAACACAACCTTCTGTAAATCACTGACCTTCATATTGGACGAAATTTTCCAATTTTATAACAACTAATAAATAACTCAAAACAAATAAACAAAACGTCAGTGAGTTAGCGGCATCGACAGACGACAGGTCGCATCGCGATTCGCGAACAGTGGGCGCGGAAAATTGGAGCTCTCCGTGGCCGCTCGTTGTGCGATGTGTAGGTGACGTCAGGCCTCCGTCGTCATGACAACCCATCGAGAAGGCGCGTTGAATCGGGACGGATAATCGGTCGCCCGCCGCCGCCCGCGCTTAGTACAACCTTGAGAGCGCGCAACTCGCTTGTCTATGAGTATAGCCTGCCCGTTAGAATGGGGCTACGTTTAGTTTGAATTATTTTAATTGATTGCTGACATACATTGCATTATTGGTTTTTTAAGTAAAGTATTTTTGGATTCTGTTTGAAATAATTGCAGGGAGGGCGGCGCCCCAGAGCCCTTCATTAACCAGCCGCCACTGGCTAGTCATGTTATTACCCTAAAACTTTCTCAATTTCAATTTGTTTTAAATTCTAACCCGTATGGGTCTCCTGAATTTTCGCTAGGGGATTTTAAGAACTGAGTTATTAATGTGTCCAATTAACCTATTTTTCGATATGGCCTCCCACACGCCAACTGTCTGAGAATGCGAGGCATCCATATAAAGAAATGTGGATTATTAAAACTTGTTCACATTCTCATTTGCTGAAAATGTACATAATCCGAGATGTAAAACAATATAGTGAAAAAAATCCCATTATCCAAATTGGCATCAGGATTCAAATGGCATGACTTTTCGAAATTTTCTAATGGACGGTCAACATGAGCCATCCTGTATACTGTCTAGAGAACATTTTGTTGCTATTGTTTTATTATCCCATAATTTTGTATCCGCCGGTGGCCAATTTTGCCAAGTAGGTATCAAATGCCGACATCCGTTCTTTTTATTTGTTGTTTTATATTGTTTATTGGACCACAAAAACAGTTTTGGGAAAGGTTATGGACGTATGTTTATTTAGTTACTGTTACTATATTATTTATCCCACACTTTAATAGAGATCAAACATAAGAAGAATTGCAGTAGCGGTTTTTATAATAAATTACGAAAAAAATGTAGCCTATGTTATTCTTACTATACTTTAGTTTATTATGCCAAGCCGCGATGATGTTTTCACACGAGAAAATAGTATACAGTGTGTCTACGTAAGTTGGCGGCATATTGGAAACTTTTTTAATATTAATTTTACGAAAAAAGTTATTCTTCATAAAAAGTTCTGCATGGTCCAAAACCTAACATGCAACCATCAAATATCGAAATTTTCCAGTCATATACGAAGTTTGTCAAAAAACGTAAATTTTTCCCAAGAATGTGAATTTTTCCCAAGAGAAAAGTACCTTTATTTTTGACATTATCAAAAATTATTGTTATTAAAAAAAGTTGATCAGAACTAAAAACTAGGGCTTAATGTGCAATTATACGCATTTATGTTGAAAAGTTATTTTATTGATTTATTATTAATTATTTAATTTTTTAAATTATTTAATTAATTTAATGCGTGTTATTGCATATTTAGACGTGGTTTTTAGTTCTGATCACCTATTTTTAATAACAATTTTTGATAATGTCAAAAATAAAGGTACTTTATTCTTGGGAAAATTTACATTATTGGGAAAAATTCACGTTTTTTGACAAACCTCGTATATGACTGAAAAATTTCGATATTTGATGGTTGCATGTTAGGTTTTACGAAAAAAGTTATTCTTCATAAAAAGTTCTGCATGGTCCAAAACCTAACATGCAACCATCAAATATCGAAATTTTTCAGTCATATACGAGGTTTGTCAAAAAACGTGAATTTTTCCCAATAATGTAAATTTTTCCCAAGAATAAAGTACCTTTATTTTTGACATTATCAAAAATTGTTATTAAAAATAGGTGATCAGAACTAAAAACCACGTCTAAATATGCAATAACACGCAATAAATTAATTAAATAATTTAAAAAATTAAATAATTAATCATAAATCAATAAAATAACTTTTCAACATAAATGCGTATAATTGCACATTTAGCCGTAGTTTTTAGTTCTGATCAACTTTTTTTAATAACAATAATTTTTGATAATGTCAAAAATAAAGGTACTTTTCTCTTGGGAAAAATTCACATTCTTGGGAAAAATTTACGTTTTTTGACAAACTTCGTATATGTCTGGAAAATGTCTATATTTGATGGTTGCATTTTAGGTTTTGGACCATGCAGAACTTTTTATGAAGAATAACTTTTTTTCGTAAAATTAATAATAAAAAAGTTTCCCACTGTATACACTGCGTTTTTTTTTAACGCGGGCCATAGGGATTTACATGGTAAATCTTTAAGCCTATGTTAGGCACATTTATATGAAACAAATAATATTAAAACTTGAGAATAGATGAAATATGAGATGGGAGGGAGAAGTTAACATAGAATCTGTGCAAAAAATCTCCAAGAGATACCCCAAAAAGCTCATTTTATTTTTTTAAAATTACACTTTTTTACCCCCTTGTAATTTATGTAATTAATTACCTTAGATAAAGAAAAATATTCACACGGTTGTCAGTATTTTCCTGACTTTCATGAAATTAGTTTAAATTATTAAACTTTATTGAAATAAAAGTTCTGCTTTAGAATTATTAAGAAAATTAATACATTTTTTCTACTGACGTTTTATAATAACCTCTTTTCGATTATCATTGTGGTTTTTTAATAACCTCCTTTTAAGCGCAGCGTGCTTAAAAAACTTTTAAGCACGTTACCAGGAGCAACGTGCTTAAAAGTAACGCAGGTAATTATTTACAATTAAAACGTAACCACAGACTAGGTATAATTTAATCTTTTTTGGCAAGTGTCAATGAAACATAGGTAATAAAATGTTAGTAAAATTAAGTTTTTTATTATAAAACCTTAGTAGAAAAAATATTGTATACAATTCGTTACGAAACAATGTCTTTTAGTCACTTTGACGTGTTGTCCAACTCGGCTTTGCCTCGTTGGACAATTTCACGTCGCGTGCCTAAAAGACACTCATTTCGCAACTTATTGTATAAATAGCTATTAAACCACTTAAAATAAAACATATTTAATACAAACTAAATAACCATCAACATTGTATAATTTCGGTACAACTTGCCAAAAATGTCACAAACCAGTTTATGTCAAATATACCTGGGTAAACTTAATATACAGGACTGGGCAAAACAGTGTGATATTATAACTTAAAATGGTATTTTTCAAAATTTTGCGTTAGTAAAGTAATACAAACATGGTCCTTAATTGGATATGAGACCACAAGAAATATTTGTGTAAAATTTCAACTCTTAGTTCTCAATAGAAATGTGCCTAACATAGACGTAATTAAAGATTTACGATGTAAATCCATATGGCCCGCGTTAAGAAAAACACACTGTATATTACATAAAAAGTGTGGAAAGTGGCCCTTTTTAAACAAGGAGGTAATTCGCATTTAGCTCAAGGCGTTAGCCGAGTGCGGTAATTCTCCGAGTTTGATAATATTCACACTAGTAATATAGGTACCCTATTTTAAACCTATAATTCGTTTGGTTGATTATTTTATTTCATCAATTTTTTCGCCTCAATTTAATAGGAAATAATACAATGATTTAAGTGCGCAATCTAACACATTTATTTTTAAGTTTCCCGCGCTTTATTGCAAACGTTGATTGGGCAGTTGAAACGTCCACGCTTGTGTTATTTTGGAAGTTTTTTTTATCTCTGGGAACGTGTAGGTAGGGACGCCTTTCTCAAATTAACTTTACTTGTTTGGAGAAAATCAGAGTCCAACATATCTAGAAAATGTATTCATTCAACGCTTGTTCCTGGACACGGACTCCAAATTCATTTTATATTAGACGATCCACTGACCACTGAAACACGGCATAAATAATGAATGAAGAGCCCACCATTATTACAAATCAAGTAGCATAGCATATTGTGAAATATCGCAACGAAACAGACGGGACAACACCCAAATTACAATAAAAGTTATTCGGCCTATCACCGAAATCAGTATAGGTAACTTGCGCGCAGCGGTTCTCGCGATAAGAATTTAAATATCTTTAGCTGAAGAGAACCAACGATGATATAGGGATGTTACGGAATAGCTTTTTCTCGTACCTAGTTGGACCTGTACCTATTCTAAACCCGAACCTATTCCAAATACCTGTTACAGGTCCAAACTATTCCAGGTCAAACTTAAACGCCGCTCCGCCGATTGGCGCTATTCCGGCTGCATGGCCGACACGAGTTTTTAAAGAAGGCCGCTAGAACTCCAGCGTGGCCAGCAGTTTCCGATTGTTATAATTAAATTTCGTTATAAATTTTTGTAACAGATTAATATTTTTCGCACCAGACTTTTTTGGAACATTTGATTGTAACGGAGGCCTATTATTTAAAGAAACATGAAGAATAGGCATAGGTACATCCACCATATATGTTGCCTTTTTAATTAATTCCTCATTGCTGGTTGCATATCCTACATTAAATACGCTATATTTTGTTGCCCAATAAATAATTACAATATTTTTAGAAATATTTATTATTTATTACTATTTCCCTTTATCTTTATTTAGTGAGATTATTTTAATTATTGCAATGTGCTTGTAACGACAACGTTTAAAATTCTCAACTGCAAATTCGCCATATTATAAACATATTATATGAATTTAAAGCAAAACCTGTAGCCGTTCCATTCCCTATATCGTACCTGTACCTGACAACTTGAAAAAGGAATAACAATAAAACCAGAGAATCAAACATGTGACAGTGCCAACGAACCTGGAATAGGTAGCTGGTAATAGGTAATAGGTACGCGGAATAGGCAGATGATACGTATTCCAAAAGAACAGGTCCAGTTCCACTGTAACACCCCTACGATGATACAGCAAAGATCGATCGTGCATTTCATTTATAAACGTACTTGTTGTTCTATACATCAAAACAGGTTATTTAGTTTTATAACTAGAAGCAGTTGGTAACTAGTTATTATATGTGTTGGCAACATTGTTATTTTTGTTTAACAATATGTAGCTTGATGTTAATAAAGTTAGTTGAGATCGAACTGTAAGCAGAGAGCACACGCGTTTTATTTTATCCTCTGACCAACAGGTTATGGGCCCAGCACGCTTCCACACACAACTATAAAGACCTATGTAAGATGCACACAACTGGCATTGTAGAAGGCATGAAGTTTAAAACCAAGACAAATATTACAAATGAGTGTGTCATTTGCTGTGAAGGCAAACAGACAGTGTCAAAATAATCGAAACAAAGCTGTCTTGATTTTTAAATTTTGTTGGTTTTCCCGTGCAGTTAGATGTTGAAATCGAAAATCTAGTTGTCTTTGCCCTAGGTGATACAGAATGAATCCATTCTGTAACAGTGTGTTAGAATGAAAACATTCTGATGCAGATTTTACGTCAAGAATGCGTGGTTTCTAAAGTAGTGTTAGAGAAAATATAGGTATTTCCTTCCTCAAGGCTCTGAAACAATAGGATTATTTCTTAGGTTTCAACAATAACCGATAAAAATATTAAATATAATTGATTTGTTTTAAAAAATGACAAATCTTATTTTCGAAATCGAAATCGTCTTGTATGAAATAAATTTGCTCTCGAAGGGGATATTGTGTTTTACAATGATCGGCAAAAAGCCACATATGGGTTAAAATTTTCTTTATGAAATATTGAAGAAACTTTTTATGCTGATTATCTCTGCAATTTTATACAAAATTTCGAAAAATAATTTTTTTTTTAATTTTTTGAAAAAATTTCATTTTTATATTTTCATAAATTTAATGAAAATGTGTCAAACGATCGAAAGCTAATGTATTAATCCATTAGTTACTCAGGCTTTTTACAATGTACTTGGGTGTGGTCAGCCCCTGAATTTGACAAACATTATTTCCCATTTATATTTTTATTGTTGGAATAGTATGTTTATAAAGTAAGGTAAATATTTTTAGCAAAATATTGGAATCTATAAACGTCTGTTAAATTCTGTCAAACTTAAAATAATCGAGGAGCAACATGGATTTTTTTCAAAAAGGGGAATTGAAACAAATCTTGTACAATATACCAAATTTGCCTTAAACCCAATGGATTCCCAGATACAGGTGAATTCTGTGTACACCGATTTTAGTAAAGCATTCGACAAATTGGATCACAATATACTAATCTCAAAACTTTCTGAGATCGGGGACATCGGGGTGCACGGAGATATGCTTCGTTGGTTATATTCGTACACATACTTTAGAACTCAAACCGTCCTTGTCACTGGTTATAAGTCTGTTCCTTACTTTGTCACATCAGGTGTGCCCCAGGGCTCACACTTGGGACCATTACTTTTTACTTTTTATAATCTATGTAAACGACATAAAGTCTTGTTTTCATTTTTGTGCCTTCTCTCTGTATGCAGACGACTTAAAGTTTTACACATTGATCAAAAGTATAACGGACTGTATATTAATGCAGGGTGACTTAAATATACTCTATGACTACCCTTGGTAGGTAGTTCTCTGATTTTAAGTAATCAGACTTACTATACAAACGAAGTTAAAAAATAATATAATATTTGTATTAAAAAGGAATTTCCTTTTCTCTTTGTACATATTAACTAAAAATGATGACTCCATGATCATAGAAAAATATTTTTTAAGTTTTTCGGTTGGTATTCGACATTATTTGTCACATTAGTCTAAAATCGCTATTTATACAATAAGTTGCGAAATGAGTGTCTTTTAGGCACGCGACGTGAAATTGTCCAACGAGGCAAAGCCGAGTTGGACAACACACACAACAAACTTAATTTTACTAACATTTTATTACCTATGTTTCATTGACACTTGCCAAAAAAGATTAAATTATACCTAGTCTGTGGTTACGTTTTAATTGTAAATAATTACCTGCGTTACTTTTAAGCACGTTGCTCCTGGTAACGTGCTTAAAAGTTTTTTAAGCACGCTGCGCTTAAAAGGAGGTTATTAAAAAACCATAATGACAATCGAAAAGAGGTTATTATAAAACGTCAGTAGAAAAATACATTTACTTTCCTAGTTGTCAAGCAAAATAAACATTTTACAGACGTACAACGTCCAACAATATACACGCACGATTCACAGACTCCTAGAAAACAAACTTTGATTTAAACTTAATAAATCAAATATGGAATGTGACGTCTCTGCGAGTGTCCGAGGTTAGGGTAAGATTATAATAGACAGAAAGAAAAAGGTTCCTATCTACATGGACTTATATCTAAGTGAATTTAAACTTCCTTACAGGTAAGTTTTAATCCTTATATACAGGGTGACCAGTAAAGTTCGCATCATATGGGATTTTTTTTATTAATAGCTTTATTCGAAATTTGACTTCGGCATCAAGTTCTGCTTCGATCGAGATGAAAATTAGGCAAAAAAATAGTAGTCACGTGATTCGCATTATCTGTCAAATTTTAATTTTTTCTAAAAAAGAATTCAAAAGTAGGGTTATTTCTGAAAATATCGGAAAAAGTTATTAGAAACAGTTTTTTTAAAATGCAGTTTTCTAGCCCACATGCAAAATTTTAGCTGCATAAGATTATTTTGATTTTTTACCCACCACTAAAATTTATTTCCCACCTAATGAACACTTTACTGATGACACTGTGTTCTTTTTTGTCTTAATATTAAGGTGTATTACTTTCAGACACAAACTACGTTTTCAAAAATACTTATTTTATGAAGGTACCTTATACAGGGTCAAAAAACAAGTAAATTTTGCATCACATGCGACCAAATTTTAATAGCCCAATTTTGATTTTGTAGAAAAACACACATTTAATATGTCGCTACTTTAAAGAAAATGTATCTGAAATAAAGCATTGTCAAAACTAAGAAGTTTTATGTGGTTGCGTTGAGTCTTATTTTGCAAAAGTGGTGCAATTTACAAAATATGGGTAAAAAATCAAAATTATCTTATGCAGCTAAAATTTTGCATGTGGGCTAGAAAACTGCATTTAAAAAAAACTGTTTCTAATAACTTTTTTCGATACTTTCAGAAATAACCCCACTTATGAACTATTTTCTGGAAAAAATTAAAATTTGACAGATAATGCAAATCACGTGACTAATAGATACTATTTTTTTGCTTAATTTTCATCTCGATCGAAGCAACTTGATGCCAAAGTCAAATTTTGAATAAAGTTATTAATATAATAAAAAAAAATCCCAAATGATGCGGACTTTACTGGTCACACTGTATAGTGTTAACATTATTTAAATTTTGTAATTTTTAAATAATGATAGTTTTTTATTGTTACCATAAAAATATATTTTTTATTGTTTGAGGAAAGATATAGGAGGGAGACCCCATGACGTCTAGCCACGCCACGGTAGGACTTTAGTTACTGCTTATTTTAATGAGAACATTTTTAAAAACAAAATAGTATAGATCAACAAGGTGGGAGTATCACCCTATAACCTATTTCGCGTAGATTTATTTATATTTTCTAGCTTTTATACAAAATTTAAAGAAAATCAGTATCGACTTGATATTCTATAGTTAATAATTGACCTATTTAATAAATATCAAGGAATTTCATAATTTATTTTAGGAGAATTGTATAGCGAAAAATATCGGGTAAGATTTTTTTTAACATTATTATGTCATTGTCACTCATTCTTCTTTGACTATACAATTCTCCCAAAATTAGCAATGAAATAAATTGATATTTTTGTAATATATCAGATGTTACCTAAGTAATGTGCCGACGATACTGATTTTATTTAAATGTTAGTTTAAAAAATAATAAACTTGAAAAAACAAACCGAAATAGGTTATAGGTTGGCAATAAATTGAACGACGTTGAGAATTCAACCTTAAGAGTACAATTTTATTAAGATTTATACCTAAATAGATCTTGAAGTACAATATATTGCTCACTCTATGCCAATATGTTCGCCCCCGTATTACTTATTTCTGTAATGAGTAAAATGGGGTAATGATAAAAGTAACAACCGCGCGCCGTTGAAACACTTCCGCCTGAATTACTAAATTGGTGGTTTCGAAAGAAGGAGCCGCCAATGTTCAGCCAAAATTTATTTATGTCAATACCCGGGTTCGCTGAAAACAGTCTGACCTAACGTCTGGTCAAAAAATGATTACTGTAAATACCAGAGTTTAGACGAGTTTGTCCGGATGCCGAAATGTTGCAATTGAAGAACGTCTGATTGCATGGGACAATGATTTATGGAAACATTTTTTTTTGTTGAGAGGTCGACAAGGGTTTCAGTAATAATATTAATAATAATAATAATCATATTCACTTATCAATTGCCGGATAAATAGTCCTACTTGAGATCTGTTGAATTTCGTAAGTGTGTTTGTGAAATATATTTCCTTTCCGCTTTCCGTCAAACTTATACATACTTTGGCAGATCGAGAAAATAGATTTAAGAAATGAACCTCTTAAAAAGTACTTAAAATAAAGTTAGGATCTTTCAAAATGAATGGCACCCGCACTATTGGTGGAAGCCACAACGTATAAAATGACAAAAAACATTTGTTTTTGGAGAGTTAAAAAAAATTAATATATACCCCAAAATCCAAGGTTGGCACAAAATATACAACCTTAGTAAATAAAGAAATATTCATAATATATATATATATATATATCCCGAATTACATGATGTGCATCATTATTTACTATATTCTGTGCTTTATCCATGATATCTAATTGATTGCAGGTATTGTAAGTAATTAGGACAGCGTCCTGACTTAAAATAAGCTTCAGTGCTTCTGCTGATAGCAAATATATCAGCAAGCCTAATTACTCGATGAAACCTGAATCTATAGAGGATTATTCGGGTTTTCGGGGTTACTCGGGTTCATTAGGATTTTGAGAATGTATTTTGCTTGACGTAGTTTTTTTTTTAACACAGCCACGGCCAAAGGCTCACGAAATTTGCAAAATTTTGGGAGAAGGCCGTGGCTGTGTTAAAAAAAAAACTACGTCAAGCAAAATACATTCTCAAAATCCTAATGAACCCGAGTAACCCCGAAAACCCGAATAATCCTCTATAGATTCAGGTTTCATCGAGTAATTAGGCTTGTTGATATATTTGCTATCAGCAGAAGCACTGAAGCTTATTTTAAGTCAGAACGCTGTCCTAATTACTTACAATACCTGCAATCAATTAGATATCATGGATAAAGCCCAGAATATAGTAAATAATGATGCACATCATGTAATTCGGGATATATATATATATATATATATATACGTATGGTTGTTAAGTTGTCACCTCAGGGTCGTCGGGAAGGCGGACTCACCTCACCATTAACGAAGCACTTTTTTGCATATATAAAATCATATATAGCTTAAGGGGAACCCCCTTAGTAGGTTTCTCTAGAGAGGGGAAATGATTTTTATGATAATTTTTTTTTAAATCAAGTAGATAAATTACATGAGTTGTCACCTCAGTTGTATATGAAGCATGCTTATATAAACCAGACTTTGCCACCTCAAGCAATGTTGCCACTACTTTTGAGGTGACTACGTGTACCGTAGTTAACTGAAAATATATAAAGTATTTATTTTAAAGACTAAATCAAATTCCAACGTTCTCATCGGGTCAAGCGCTTAGCATATTTTTTAAGTAATTATTCTATTTATTTTATTTTAATGTATAAAATATTATTGTAACTAACTAACTGATTCATCAGTGGCTTAATTTTATAATGTAGAGACTAACTAAAAAAAACTTTTTCAAAACTCAACCCTTATAAGGTCACAAGGAAGTTTTAGCACAAATAAAACTACAAATAATAAATTACGTATTTCTTTTTTTCGGTCAACTCCTAAAGGGGTAAAAAAAGAGGGTGTACAAGTTTCTATTGGAAAACATATTTTTGTTCAAATTTTTCAAAACTTAATACTACGCAATACAATAATAATGAAACATATATTTCTTATTTTTTTGAAAATCGGCCCCTAAAGGGGTGAAGAGAAGGTATATAAGTAAACAGGAAATAGTAATTTACGTTACAAGACCGGAAAGTAGTGTTTTTCAGGTCGAGACAAGCATTTCCAGGGCGAGCCATAGGCGAGTCCTGGAAGCTTGGAGAGACCTGAAAAACACTAATTTTTGGTTGCGTGACGTACAATATTTTTTTTAAGACCGACACTTCGATATATTTTATAATCTACGCGAAACAAGTTTGACATAAAGAACAAAATTAAATATCAACGAACTGTCACTCGACAATACATCGAAATATTGTTGTCATAATAAAGAAATCAAGGTATCTTGTATTATCAAAGAGCGATTGGAAAAACAAAAAACATGGTGACAGTGACATTAGAGACCGGAAAAGTGACATTAGAGTCCGGAAAAGGTTTTTCCGGTCTCTAATGTCACTTTTCCGGTCCTGCGATCGGAAAAACGTTATTTTCTAGACGAAAAATTGTCCGGAAAGTGAAAATTTTCTGGTCGGTTTTAAAAAAAAAAATTTTGTTAACGGATTTTTCTTTTCTGTTAAGGTGTTTATGAATGAAAAGTCTATGGAATGGTTCTGTAAGCGTACCTACCTAATATGTATTAATGATCTCCTGAAATTAGACTTGCTATGCTCCATAACCCGAAAGAGCACACTTTTTTGAATATTGCGATCAAAATATACAACTACATAATATAGTTTTTACCCGCGACTTTGTCTGCGTGGAATGCGTAGTACGTATGATATGTAGATGAACAGACTGTAATACATACCTTATACAGGGTGAGTCGGGAGAAATGGGCCAAACTCTTAGAGTGTAATCTATGCATCAAAATAATATTAAAAAAAAAACTAAAATGTTGTTATCCAATATTCAGTTGTTTTCAAATTGTAGCGTTAAATAAAATAATAATATTGTTAAACTAAAATATGCAACATTAACATTCTTTTAAATAAATCATTGGTTTAGTAAATGTTCAACTATACGCCATTGAATCCCAAACATTTCCTTCGTTTACGAAGGGCGCGCGTGGCTCTTCTAATTGATTATTGCCTTTCTTAAATATTGAGTGCAGCATTTCTAATGCGTCTAATTAATGCACCCCTTGGATCTACTATTACTTTGTATACCTTATTTTTTAACCAACCCCATAAATTATGGTCCAACGTTGTGAGGTCTGGCGATCTAGGAGGCCAACTAATAGGACCATCGCGACCAATTCAAACCTCTGGAAACCAAAATAATAAGAAAAAACTCAAATGTTGTTATCCAATATTTTGATAAGTATTTGTTTTTAAATTATAATGTAAAAACAAAATATTGCATTAGTTTAGCTTTCCTGTAATAAATGGTATTATTGTCCGCTTTTGATTGTTGTGCTGTCACTATCCTGTTAGTGTCAGTATAAATAGTGTCAGCATAAAATTTTACATTGATTCACCGTTAACTTTCGGATTTGTATCATTTAAATTTTATAAAATGCCACACATTTATTCACATCTTGAATACGCCAAATGCCAATATGATTTTTATTAATGGTTTGTGTAGTGGGAATGCTACAGCGGCTGCTGAAGAATATCGTCAACGATTTCCACATCAAAGAACACCCAACAGAAAGGTTTTTATCAGAGTTTTCAACAAACTGTGTGAGACCGGAACGCTTCCAAGTGCTAATATAACATCCGAACGGGCCATTCGACAGGATTTAGAAGAAATAGAAAATGTTCTAGCTTTAGTAGAAGAAGAATTAGTGTCCGATCGAAGCAAGATTTTCAGCCAAAACCGAATCTTCGGCCTTGGTTCCAGTTTCGGCCGAAACCGAAACTTGTTTATATATAGAAAAAAGAAAAGCACTAAGTCTTTCTCTACAGACTCTACACTTTTTTATTACAATAACTAGGCGAACCTAGAATAATTCATAATAATTCAATTCGACATGTTTCGAGTGTAGAAACACTGATCATCAGAGAAACAAAGTGAAAGGTACAATGCTGATGTTGTTAGCAATAGAGAAAATAATAGTGGGATTGAGCCGTAACGGAACTTTCAATGGTGTACAAGAGGTGCAAAAATTAAATAGTCAGAGGACCGACAATCAAGACTTCAGCATACTGGAAAGTCAAGGGTTAGTGCAAATGCCCTGTCTTCGGCAGAAAAATGGAGAGAGCAAAAGAAAAACTATGGAGTTTTAACAGACTTTGTAAAAATAATTCCCCAAAAAAGAGTGATCAATACGCTCCACGAGCAAGGCTTATACCCGTACCATGTACAGCGTGTACAGAATTTTCTACCTGGAGACTACGTGAAGCGTATGCAATTTTGTAAGTGGATAATTAATAATCGTCATCTTGTGCCGCACATACTTTTTACTGACGAAGCTAGATTCACCCGTGACGGCATCAACAGTAATCCAAACTCCCATGTATGGTCGGACGAAAATCCACACGCAATTATAGTCAAAAATAATTTTCAACACAGGTTTTCAATAAACCTGTGTTGCGGCATGATCGACAATAATTTGATTGGCCCTTTTCTTATGGAAAATCGCCTTACAGGGGATCACTACTTAAGTCTTTTAGAAAATGAATTGCATGGACTACTGAAGAAGATTCCTTTAAACATCATAATTCGAATGTATTATCAACACGACGGAGCGCCCCCCCCATTTCGATCGTCGGGTCAAGCAATATTTGGACCAAAAGTTTCCAGAGGTTTGGAGTGGCCACCTAGATCGCCAGACCTCACACCGTGGAACTTTAATTTATGGGGTTGGTTAAAAAATGAGGTATACAAATTAAAAATAGATACTAGGGACGTATTAATTAGAAGCATCGGAAGTGCTGCACTCAATACTAAAGAAAGGCACGATTCAAGTAGAAGTGCCACGCGCGCCCTTCGTAAATGAAGCAGGAAATGTTTGGAAGTCAATAGCGGTATTTTTAAAAATGTACTAAACCAGTGATTTATTTAAAACAATGTTTATGTTGCATATTTTGTTTTAACAATATTAATATTTTATTTACCGCTGTAATTTGAAAACAAACTTATAATAGGTAACAACATTTGGGTTTAGAGTTTGGCCCACTCACCCTGTATATGAATTTCAATGTAATGATATTGTAATTTATTGTCACCGTTTATATTTGGAGTTAAGGGGTTTAATAACAAAAATAAGGATAAATTTGACCTCATTTTTCTCCCCATTAGAGGCTTAATTTTTAAAATAGGTTAAGTACGTATTTTAGCATTTGTGTCAGTCAGAAACACTGTCTGTCAATGTATCCCAATTAATACGGGATATTTTAGTTACTTTTTCTAATAGAGGAAAAATCCAAAAATATCAAAAGTTTACCCGCAAGTGCCGAGGGGGAAAAAAAATTTAGAAAACATTTTAAAAACCAGAAAGTCAGTATACTTATAAAATTTAACATGCTAATAAATAACTAAAAATTAAAATGTCACAAAGTTACCACCAAATCTTCGGCGTTCCCCCTAGGGTAAACTTACCTCATGTAGTAAATTGTAATTATTTTTTTTATTAAATGCAGCAACAATAGATTTTTTTCCAAATCAAGAAGTAGGGAAACACTCAAATCATTTGTAACAAAATAATATGATCGGTAATGGTAACAAATGAATATTTTTGTGTAATTTTTTAAACAAAGCTAGAAGATAAAGTACATCTTATTAGAAGAGCGTACCAATGTAATTTTTTTACCTTCTAGCTTTGGTTATGAAAATAATATGGGCTTAATACAGTTTATATTGAATAGTATGTATGGTATGTAAGTATGTATGAGACTTTGCTCGCATAACGAATGGATAACAACTAAACTGCGGCAGCGAAGCCGCGAGTACCCGCCAGCCGCCAGCTAGTTTTCTATATTAAGTTTTTATAAATACGAATTATTATTATAAAATTAGTAAAAAGAACTAGTTACTGCTGAGATTTTCTTCATAAGACATCACTGTGCCGTAAAAAATAGAAAACAGTAAGTGGATAAATTAAAAGGTACTTTATTGTTAAAAAGTTGAACTTAACAGCAAGTGGTAATATGCAATTAATCTCGACAAGATGTATTTTGTATTATTTATGTTACAAACATACCTTGGCCAATTTTAATAATACTTTTGTTCTTGCCGATATTTTTCATGTAATTACCACACAATCCGCTAATATTTGCTGAGCGCTAAATAATTGCAATGTTGCCAATATTCTGAGGTGACAAAGCATGGCTTCTATACCGCATATAAGTCGAAAGTGGTGTGAGGTGACATAGAATTTACTGTTTCCGTAAAGTTAAACGAGAAAGCGACACTAGCGCCAATCATATATGCCCGAACTAAGAGGACAAGGTTACAGATACTGAAGCAACGTTGTCACCTCAACACGATTTTTTGTGAAATGAAAGATATGACGACAGAGAACACTATAAAATTAAAATCCACGCAAAACGTTGTCACCTCAAAAATCTGAGGTGACAGCGTTATATATGAGGTGACACCGTATGTTGTGCATCTATTTTCGAGGTGACAACGTACCCTTTATACATATATATATATATATATATATATACCGGGTGTCCACGGAAGGTGGTTCGCCCCTCTAACTTTTTTGTTTTTTAAGATAATAAAATAAAATTTGGGGGATTTGTGTACGACATAAAACTGCATTTTTTGACAGGTGACTCAACATTATGGAACTTTCGGTTTAACCCGAAGTGATATAAACCTTCGATTTTTAAATGGGACACCTGGTATATTTTTACTTTTTTTTACTCCATAATATGACATTCATATCATATATATCATAAATTCAACGACGTGTCACTTGTCACTTTTTGGCACCAAGAAAATATTTTTTTTCCAAATTTATTGTTTTATCTAGAGGGCTATGAATACCTTAAAATCACTTCTTTCAGTTCTTTAATCTTGGGAAAAATACAATTTTACTATTTTTGGTCCAATGCTATGTGCTATGTAAAATTTAATCTTTAAAGTTGTACAACTCATTTTTTTTAAATGGCAACATGGCGGCTCGTCGGGTTAAGAAAAAAGAGGATTTTATTACAATTATTTTGATACCATACACTATTAGGTTTTAGAAAAGCTGCCATTAAAAAACTTTAAAAAGTTAACTTAGAACGTTCCTATAATGAAGCATCTTTATATCATAAATTTAGATTTAAATGCATCAAGTAGCCTGTGACCAGCAAAACTGATAAAACAAAATGATGCCTTGAAGAAAATTGAAATGCCAACAGCAAGGAGTGAAAAAGTTGATATGTTATTATTGTCAGGCTCATTTCGCATTTTCGGAACCAGTTTTGGGTACCTAATAGTGCCGGGTTGGATGACGCCGATTAAAATATATTTATGCGTAAAGTCGTGCAGCACCGGTTGAATTATTTCTACATTTCCCAACCACTAATAACATAACAACTCTTTCACTCTTTGTAAAACTATTATTTTCCATGTTTTTTAAACAACAAACTAATTTACTTTGGCAAAAGCTGCTGGCATTTCAATTTTCTTCAAGGCATGATTTTGTTTTATCAGTTTTGCTGGTCACAGGCTACAATTAAATCTAAATTTATTCTCAAAAGATGCTTCATTTTAGGAAAGTTCTAAGGGTACTTTTTAAAGTTTTTTAATGGCAGCTTTTCTAAAACCTAAAATAGTGTATGGTATCAAAATAATCGTAATAAAATCCTTTTTTTTCTTAACCCGACGAGCCACCATGTTGCCATTAAAAAAAAATGAGTTATACAACTTTAAAGATTAAATTTTACATAGCACATAGCATTGGACAAAAAATAGTAAAATTGTATTTTTCCCAAGATTAAAGAACTGAAATAAGTGATATTAAGGTATTCATAGCCCTCTAGATAAAACAATAAATTTGGAAAAAAAGTATTTTCTTGGTGACAAAAAGTGACAAGTGACACATCGTTGTATTTAGAATGTCATATGGAGTTAAAAAAAGTAAAAATATACCAGGTGTCCCATTTAAAAATAGAAAATTTATGTCACTTCCGGTTAAACCGGAAGTTCCTTAATGTTGAGTCACCTGTCAAAAGATGCAGTTTTATGTCGTATACAAATCCCCCAAATTTTATTCCATTATCTTGAAAAATAAAAAAGTTAGAGGGGCGAGCCACCTTCCGTGGACACCCGGTATATAATAATGTAAATATATATATATGTTATATATAATATATATAACATTTAAACTTAAAATAACATTCGACCCTTTAACACGAAAGTATACCCCTTCGGAGAGACAGTTCAGCGGAATAAAAAACCGTTTTAAACTGCTTACACTCCTTGATTCAGAGTAGGGGAGAATAGCCCAAAATGATCCCCCTAACGGGAAAATCCCTCGTAAACCGAGTGTATGATTTGGGGAGATCCATAATCATAGTTATGGGATTCCCCAATTCGTATGCTTTCAGAATTGGATGCGCAGAGTGTTAAATAAAAAAACCTAATAATGTTATTTATATAATTATGAACTTGGTCAAAAGGATCATTTTACCCTACCTGGTTGGGCAAAATGATCCCTTAGGTAGGGTAAAGTGATCCTCCAATTTAATTTAAGAAAAAATTCAAAATTGTTGATTATAAGTCAATATTTACAAAAACAGAAAGAAACCTATTGTTAAAACTTGTATCTTCAAAGAATACCTCTAGATAGGTACCTAACTTAACACTTTAATTTCTTATATTAAACCAAAAAAATCGGGTAAAATGATCCCGGAATCGTTTTACCATACCTCATGAGGGATCATTTTGCCCGAATGTGCAAAATTTACTAACCGCCATGTTTATCACTTAGTCGTTGAGTTTAAAAACTTTACAAATATCTTAAAATATAGCTGAAGTAATAAGCTTCTAAGAAATATACTACATTTTAACATTCCTGTTATCTGTCAAAAGCTGTTACAAAAGTCTGTAGGTAGGTACGTATCTTAGATCAGAATAAGCAAAAATCACTTTTTTATTGATAGCGCACCAACGGCTAACAAGTTTCGATTCAACTGACAAGCACAACTCGACGGAAGACAAGGAAGGTATAGTGGCTTACGAAAACTATAGATGACACCATCCGTATTAACGATAATAGGGGGGGGATCGGTTTGCCCGCTGGGATAATTTTGGGCCATTCTCCCCTACACTTTACGAACATTTTTCAGATCCTCAAAACAATAAAAAATACAAACAAATATTAAAGGACCTCAATATTGTCCCCAGGGAGTTGAAAACTCTGTCAGATACTCGTTGGGTGTGTCGATATACAACTGGTCACGCTGTTAAAACATGTTTCGAGGGAATCGTCACAGCACTGGAAAACGAAGTTTCTCATACAAGTACCAATCCAGCATTAAACAACCATAATTTATAATTCATCTTTTTGTAATGGACGAGGTGCTAAACATTTTAAATATATTATCAAAGAGCCTCCAGGAGAAAGGTGCAACTCTGGGGAAAGCAGTTAGGGTTAATAAAAGTGTTATGACTTCATTAAATGGAATGAGAAATGAACAATATTATACCGATCTTCATACAAAAATATCGAACTTTGCCACAGAATACGAAATTTCATTGGAAATTCCGTCATCCAAAAGAAGCCAGCTCGTTGACTTCGTCACCGAAACAACCGTAGGATTGGGTTTGACGCCACATGCTCCAGAGGTAACGTAGGAATCATTGAGTACTGGAAGGCACACATATTTTACCGAATTATTGATACTGTAAGAGAATTTCTGAACAAAAGGTTCTCACCAGAAAGTATGGCGCTTGCCAATTCAGTAGATCATTTTTTTCAGTTAGATTTTGAAGGTTCAGAGAAATTCATTGAGCAATATCGCAAAATTTTGAATATCAACACTTTTGCCTTAAGAGCAGAAATGACTGTTTTAAAAAATTGTATTTTACAATTTAAAGAAACTGCTGGTCATGAATATATCAAAAAAAAACTTAATTGACTCAGAAGAAACATATCCCAACCTTTACCAACTTTTTAAAGTAGCGATTATTTTGCCTATTTCAAGGGCAACGTACGAGGGGTCTTTTTCTGCCATGAGGAGGATTTTCAACTGGTTGAGAACGACAATGACTCCTGATAGGCATTCAGACTTGGCTTTGTTGTATATAAAAAAAGTTGTCGATATAGACTTGGAGAGTGTTGTAAATTCTTTTAGTAAGCAGAGTAGGAAGTTTCTCTTGTAAGTAATATTTTGTTTTTGTAAATATTTATCGCAGTGTATTATATTATAATACTATCGTGTACCCGGAATACGTTACAACCCGCAGGTATAAATACAAACCTGAACAAACCCGATATATTAGTACCCGGCATGTCACTTTCTGAAATTGCACCCGTGCGAAGCCGGGGCGGGTCGCTAGTTATACATAAAAACCTTCCCCTTGAATCACTCTATCTATTAAAAAAAAACCGCTTCAAAATCCGTTGCGTAGTTTTAAAGATTTACGCACATAAGGGGACAGACGGGCGACAGCGACTTTGTTTTATACTATGTTATTTAGCTGCAAGGCAAGGGCAGATTTGGCTTTTTTCATTGGGGGAGGGGGGTCAACCATAGGTATAAATAAAGATATGGTTTATGGTATATGAGACATAATAATACAAAATTAACAACATAAAGTATATTGCTATAAATAAAAATAAACTAATTAACTCGGACAAACAAATTAGGTTTAGTTACACCTAAAACTAAAGTAATCGAATAACCTATTTTACATTATTAACAGAAAATTCGTAACTAGCGCGAGGGCGGGCCGCGGGCAATGTACAGGAACGAACAAAATGGTAATAGTGACCCCTTATCAGAAGACAGCATCTTTCGTAACTGCAGTCTTCTGCGGTGTTTTTTGGAAAATTGGTCTAAAACTTCTTTTGGTGACAATTTGATTTCTATGGATATAAAGTAAGGCAAGACCATTCAACCTAGTTGCGGCCATTGTTGACTGTAAATACGTTTTAACAATCTTAAGGAAGAAAATGATCTTTCTGGTGTACAGGGTCATTCCGTATATTTAGACAGCGTCTATAGAAAAAAACTTTAAATATAAAAGTTATAGGGTTTACCCTAAGTCGCCAGAAAATGTTACGCAAAACAACAAATGAATGTCACAAAGTTAGGAAAAAACATTAACTTGGTAAATCTTTAATGGAACACCCTGTATATTGAAACAAAAATTAATAGATATTTTTTTTCTGAATTCAAAAATATATAATATGTTGACATTTGGTTTAGCCGTTTTCGAAATATTTGCATTTTAAAAATGTGAATATATTGTTAACTTAAAAATCGCACTTGCCATGGATAAACAAATGGCTCGAACGCCATTATTTAATAGTATTTATATGGCTGTCAGATTTCCTTTAGTCCATACGTAAAATGGGTTACACAGAAGAAGAAAAATTAGAAATAATTCGACTTTTTTACAAAAACAACAATAATGTTGCTCAAGCGCAAGCAGAGTATCAGCGTATTCATCGCGCGTTCCTGCTAGGTCCACTTTTTATTATACCGAAAGGAGTATGAGGGAAAACAAAACCCTTCATAGGAAAAAACGCACAGTTATCGCAAATGAGGATGAAGAACTACAGATGATATTGTATTTTGAAGGTATGAAAGAAATATTTAATTATTTGCTCTGATTTATCAATGTGTTAATACTTATTTTTAGAAAATCCAAAGCTATCTATTGCCGATGCTAGTAAATACTTTGGAAAATCTACAAAAAAGATTCAAACTGTTTTACACAAATATGGATATCACCCATACAAAATGTTGCCGGTACAAAAATTTAAAGATGATCATAAAATTAGAAGACTAGCATATTGTAATGATATGTTAGTTAGGAAAACTCAAGCCCATGATTTTTATAATATGATTTTGTGGAGCGATGAAGCTACGTTTACTACAGCAGGAGTATATAACCGACGAAACATACACATGTGGGCATCAGAGAACCTCCACTCTTATATTGAAATTAAAATTCAGGGTCGTATGTCCTTGAATGTTTGTTGTGGTATTCTAAGGAACCGAATAATTGGCCCGGTTATATTTGATGGATCGTTAACAGGAGATAGATACATCCAGTTTTTAAATAATGAAATTGAAGGTTTTTTAGAAGAACTTCCTATCGGGGAATATAATAACATAATATGGCACCAGGACGGTGCGCCACCTCATAACACAATGCTTGTGAGAAATTTTTTAAATAACCGGTTTAACGAGTGGATTGGAACTCATGGGACCATTAACTGGCCACCTAATAGTCCCGACCTGACCCCTTTAGACAATTTTTTATGGGTCTATCTAAAAGATGAAGTATACAAAGAAAGAAGTCAAAGTTTGGAGGACTTAATGCAAAGAATTCATTGAATGAAGAACATCCGGAGTATAGTGGCAATGCTTTATCTAAATTAGAGGAAGATTACAGAAAATGTATCGAAAATAACGGTGGTCACATTCAACACTTGTAAATTTTCATAAATTATTTTATTAAAAAACATTTTTAGGTATTTCTAATTTTTCTTCTTCTGTGTAACCCATTTTACGTATGGACTAAAGGAAATCTGACAGCCATATAAATACTATTAAATAATGGCGTTCGAGCCATTTGTTTATCCATGGCAAGTGCGATTTAATAATTAAACAATATATTCACATTTTTAAAATGCAAATATTTCAAAAACGGCTAAACCAAATGTCAACATATTATATATTTTTGAATTCAGAAAAAAATATCTATTAATTTTTGTTTGAATTCCATTAAAGGTTTACCAAGTTAGTGTTTTTTCCTAACTTTGTGACATAAATTTGTTATTTTGCGTAACATTTTCTGGCGACTTAGGGTAAACCCTATAACTTTTATATTTAAAGTTTTTTTCTATCTCTTATAATAAACGCAGTAGACGCTGTCTAAATATACGGAATGACCCTGTACAAGTGGTTACCGGAATTGTTGCTAATATTTTTAATATTTTTTTAATATTCGGAAAGTGTGAATCAGTTTTTATAATTGTGTCAATTATATTGGTAGGTTTTTCGCCTTTCTGTTTCCAATATAGCTTCCATAACTTTAACTCACCTTCTAACTTTGCCAGAGAGCCAGAGATATCATCCTGTTAAAATTTTATGGCAGCTAAAAATGTTTCTTGGTTGAGTTTATCAAGGTAGGTAGAAACAATGTGCCATAATTCCGCTACATCGAAGTGTTTTTCAGAAAATCTAAATTTTAATTCAGAAATTAAATAATCTAAAAATGGTAAAAAATAGACAATTTATAATATTGCTCTGTATTAGAGAATTCGTAATTTGCACGATTTGTCTGTTTCTTAGTAGTTCTGGGCAAGTTAATTTCGGTATTTAAAATTTGGAATGTGGAACAAATTTTTCCAAAAATCAAGTGATAATAATTATCACTATCAGATCTTATTTCTTCCAATGCTTTTAATTAAATTTCATTGCGCATTTCCGTTTTAAATCTTAGATCTTGATGACTTTTTTTTAGCTATCATTTTTTTTTTGAGGTCTTACATGGTGGGGGGGGGGCCTTCGTCGCCCCCCCTGGATCCGCCAGTGACTAACATAATTCTGTGCGGGGGATACGCACATTTTTAGTTTCAACTTTTATGACCTCAATTAAATACAAAAAAGTTTGTTCCAAATTGATTTTATTTGGCACATAATATGTAACTATTTGTCCATGTGCCAAAACTTAACTTTTACCTAGAATTCTTTTCAACACGTGAAAAAAGTAAATAAATAGACCACTGGTCACTGAACCGGCTGTAGATACGTTTATAGCACATCGTTATTGGTTGTACTGATGCTGTGTTGTACCGCGTCATCGTCATTCTTAAAAAAAAATTAAAACTAGTATTTAATAGAGACAGAGTAGTTGGTAGGTCAGCTATTTATACTATTGGAAAGTAAGCGTTTTTGACAGTGCCGCACCCAGAATTCTATCCTGGGTGCGGCACCAGTTCAACAGAAGGTCCTCACTCTGTTAAACGTTAAATGGATAACTCTTCATAAAAATACATATTATATTAAAAATAACCTAATAAATAAATAATAAATTATTTGCAACGATTAGAAAAAGGTATTTGTTGTATGAAAAACAATACAATCTGCAAAACGCAAAATGGAGAAGGTAGAGCTATAACTTTAATAATACAAAATGCATTAAATAATGTATATTGTAAATTGTATATTGTATATTGTATATTGTATATTGTATATTGTATATTGTATATTGTATATTGTATATTGTATATTGTATATTGTATATTGTATATTGTATATTGTATATTGTATATTGTATATTGTATATTGTATATTGTATATTGTATATTGTATATTGTATATTGTATATTGTATATTGTATATTGTATATTGTATATTGTATATTGTATATTGTATATTGTATATTGTATATTGTATATTGTATATTGTATATTGTATATTGTATATTGTATATTGTATATTGTATATTGTATATTGTATATTGTATATTGTATATTGTATATTGTATATTGTATATTGTATATTGTATATTGTATATTGTATATTGTATATTGTATATTGTATATTGTATATTGTATATTGTATATTGTATATTGTATATTGTATATTGTATATTGTATATTGTATATTGTATATTGTATATTGTATATTGTATATTGTATATTGTATATTGTATATTGTATATTGTATATTGTATATTGTATATTGTATATTGTATATTGTATATTGTATATTGTATATTGTATATTGTATATTGTATATTTTATATTGTATATTGTATATTGTATATTGTATATTGTACATTGAATTATGTATTTATATTTAATAAATCGTAACAGATTGATACGATTTTGAAATAAGCCAATGGAAAGTACAAATTACTGTTATGCAATTTCAACTTAATAATAATTTCTCAATTTTGTAATAATTTTTTATTCGTGTAAATAAAAAATTCACAAGTACAAATAGAACTCGATAATTACGGCGATTAAGTCTGCGGTATAAATATTCAACTCAAGAAATTTTATAAAGTACCTACAACTCAAAACAATGTTTCAATTCAGACTAGGCTTCCAAGATTTTATTGACATTTATTTTGTCCACAATATATTTCGAAGAAAACAGTCAAACAATCAAATCATCAACAATCAAACATCAAATAATCCAAACGATCATCGCCATTTCCTGAAGGATCTTTCACAGGATGCCGAAAAAATTGAAGAAATCAAAACAAATCTTACAATTTTATAAGCACAAGGTATGTGCATGCATGTATTTTCGTAATTTGTACAATTTTTCGAAATATCTACAAAATTCTGACAATCTCCACATGACTCAAAAAGCTTTTGCAAATAGACTTGGATACATTTGGGTTTGTTTACAAAGAATTTCGGGTTGCAACTGAAAACTGAACACTGGCGGATACAGAAATAAATTTTGGGGGGGAGGGGCACCCAACAAAAATTAAAGAAATATATTTAGGTGCAAGGCAAGGGCAGATTTGGCTTTTTTTATTGGGTCAACCATAGGTATAAATAAAGATATAGTTTATGGTATGAGAAACAATGACAAAAAATTAACAACATAAAGTATATTGCTATAAATAAAAATAAACTAATTAACTCGGACAAGCAAATTAGGTTTAGTTACACCTAAAACATTATTAACAGAAAATTCGTAAGTAGCGCGAGGGCGGGCCGCGGGCAATGTACAGGAACGAACAAAATGCTAATAGTGCATTACCCTTTATCAGAAGACAGTATATTTCGTAACTGAAGTCTTCTACGGTGTTTTTTGGAAAATTGGTCTAAAACTTCTCCTGGTGACACAATTTGATTTCTATGGATATAAAGTAAGGCAAGGCCATTCAACCTAGATGCGGCCATTGTTGACTGTAAATAAGGTTTTAACAATCTTAAGAGCATTCCATACCAGCGTAAAACGCGGCATCGTTTCCTGGGTTGTATAATTAAAAATCTATTATAAAAATTTTACTAAGAGGTTTATAAACACTTCTAGTTTGGCGGATGATACCTTATTTTTTTGTAAAAAAAAAATTTTATTCAAAAAAAGAGTGGTTGAAGTTTTCGCTTTAAAATATATCATGCGCCATAGAAAAATATTAAATATAAATATTGTGAGTAATCTTGTCACTTCACCCTTTTTCAATAAAAATACAAACGATGCCCCATTTTTTCTTCAAATTTTATAGAATAATATCTCCGTCCCTTATAGCCCCTTTCTCTCACGCAAGCCCTTCTTGCCACAACTGTACCTGTATAGGCGCCTGCCGTCGACGCGTTCCGCTTAAAATACGGCTCAGTAGCGCTACCGACAGGTTATAGTTAGTTATTAACCAGTCTTTGTGTTGTGAGGTAGTTATTGATTTGAATTTTCTTATTGTTATATTTTTTTGTAAAATACGTTTATTATGGGCCGCTACAGGGAAAAAGAAAGACAATTAAACCGAAAAAAGACAGCTTTGGCAACAAAAAGAAAAAGTAAGAGACGGGCTAAATTGAGGTAAGTAACTTGATATGTTATTATTGCGTTATATTTTTTACTTATAGAATTATATAACAAAAGCAAAGATATAACATAGGTTATATATTTTTGATTAATTAAAATAAACGTTAGTTAGGTACTTAGGTAGTTATAAAGTATATCATGCGTAGTTATAATTTAATATTATTATAGTAATATTTACCGAAAGTATAAGGCAGACTATATTATACGAACAATATAAATAAATATTCATCCTCCTTGGAATACACAAGGTGTCCCAGTAAAGTAAATCAAACGGAAACCGGTGATAAATTTTGTACAATAGAAGTCGTGAAGTGATTCGATTCGATTACTGCAGGCTTTTTAATTATAGTATATTATATGGATCTGGAATAACGCCTACTTTTTACAAATCCGTATAATTAATTTACTCTTTTGAGGCGCTCGCTCTTCGTGTGGAAAATAAATTACACGCTGTAAAAACGAAATTTAAAAAAATATACCGGGTGCCCCAACGATGTGCGAAGGAACTGTAGCTTCTAAGTGATAGCAAATAAAAAAAAATTATATAAAATTAAAGAGACAGCATACTTTTACAATTTAAAATTATTTAGGTTAATATAGGGTGGTTCAAAAAAGTGTGGCCATACAAAGTTAATTTTTTTTTAATGGAATAATTTCACTTTTTTAAAATCTACGAGGCATGTTTATTAAAAAATTACAATAAAATATTAATATTAATAAATTTGACTCACCTGTCATAGTTATACAGGGTGATAAAAGTTTGTAAAATTTAAGATTAGTCAATTTTTGAAATATTTTTTTCTTTGTGCTGTTTCATTTCTTATGACATTGTAAGGGCTTTTGGCAAACGGTTTAGGAGATATCGTCCTTTAACAAACACGTCTCATTTAAAAAATAAGACATACAAAAGTCAAATGGTTTAAAAAGTATGGTAGTTTGTTAAAATATATTCTGAATGATGAAAGAGTTTTGGACTTCCATTGTCTTTATTTGTTTTAAATCACGTTTCAACTGGTAAGTATCTCCAGTCGTCTTCAGGTGAATACTGAAATATATTCTGATAAAAAAAAACGTACAAGAAACCCATATTCTTAACCGTATTCAAAGGGTTGGGTACTTTCTGAAAAAAATGAAAGCTGGCCTTGGAATTTCATTGTTTCAAAGAGTTTAGTCTGTCTAGTCTGTCAATTTATTTTATATTAGTGTGTTTTGGTGCCATTTTTCTTACAATAATGGTTTAATAACATAAAATTTAAATATGAATTTTACAAAAGAGAAAGAGAAGTTAGTCAATATATTATTCACACTGGGGGTATCTGAACGAAATTGTAAGTAGAATAAACCAAGCCAAGTGCCCTGTATTTAAAATAAAATTACTAATTTTAAAATTTACACATTTTCACCCTGTATAACTATGATAGGTAAGTCACTCCCCCCATTACCCACCCCTCTAGGTCCATGCCTAAAAATTATTTTTATTTTTCGTTTAATTAGGTTAAACATTTGAATTTTATAAAAATCAGGGCTTTACCCAGTTGGGCCCCTTTACAGGGAACTCATGTTTACATCAACAGTTCGGCACCGATATGTAAATAGGGGTATTAATTTCGTTGAAGAAGGCCCTACATAATATTTTTTACTAAAGGAACCAATACCGGGGGTACCTACAAAAGAGTAAGTTTTAATTCGATTTTTGTAATGACAAACGGGGCACAATGAACGATGGTGTAATCTGCAAAAATCAGAAAATTTAAACTAATATAATTTGTCAAATATGGAAAAAAAAAATTAAAAATAGCCAAGCCCAAAACCGCCCTGAAATACTTTTTTGTGTCGATAACACGATTTGTTATAATTTTTTAATTGGTGAAAATCCATACCGCATTACTATTTTCTTGGTCTTTTATTTACTTTAAAATTTATGCAATATCAATAATAAAGAAAGAAAAGTAAGAAAACCAATTTTTGAATTTATTATCTTGTGTTTTTAGCAGTTTACTCTAATTTGCAAATTATAGTAGTACAGCAATTTTGTGTGGTAATAACTCTAAAACATCTGTAAATTATTCAATTTTTGCATGGTAATAAAGTTCTGTGGTTTTTTTTCATTTACCTGTATCTATTATAGGTCACAGTCCAAAACAAAAAAATCAGCAGCTGCTTCTGAAATAGAGTTTCTACAGGAAAATGTGCCGCCACATACCGATTCTACTGCATTGCCTCAACCTGGATGTAGTTATTGGAATGAAGAAACTGATACTATGGAAATAGAAAATATTGTCGCCAAAAGCGATACCGAAACGTTTAAGCCCTCCGGGAGAAGGGTATTTGATGTCAAATACCTGTTTAGTCAAATTTTAAATCAGGAAAGGCACAAACCATTTGACTGCAATATTACATTTATGGAAGTCATAGCAGAAACTAGACGAGGTCTTTACTCCAATTTCGTCCTAAAATGCAAAATGTGTGGAATCATAAAAGAATTATCAACTGAAAGTTCGGAAGATGCTGACAACATAGAAATAAACACAGCTCTAACGATAGCAGCGATATCAACTGGAATAGGTTTTTCAAGTTTAAACGAAGTAGCTGCGGCTATTAATTTACCTATGATGAGCGAAAAAACGTATTTTGAACGTCATAACCAAGCCAGTGAGATAATTCGTAATACAGCTTGGTCAATAATGGAAGAAGCCGCTAAAGAAGAGGCAAAAATTGCTATTGAATTAGGTGAAGTAAGCAAAGCTGGGATACCGTATATTACAGTGGTTACCGATGGAGCTTGGTCAAAACGCTCTTACAATGTTAATTACGACGCATTGTCCGGTGTTGGAAGCATCATCGGTTATAGGACTGGACAATTGTTATATTTAGGTGTTCGCAATAAATATTGCACAATGTGCGAAAGAGCTCAATCCAGACAGGAAGATAAACCCATCCATAAATGTTTTAAAAATTGGGATAAGAGCTCGACAGCAATGGAAACAGATATTATAGTAGAGGGATTTTCACGTAGTATTGAACTATACAACATTCGATTTCTTCGAATGATTGGAGATGGTGACAGCTCTGTTTACCGAAAGTTGCTTCAGGTAAAGCCGTATGGAAACGTAACTGTTGAAAAAGTTGAATGCAAAAACCACTTATTAAGAAATTTTTCGACAAAACTAAGAGAACTTGTAAATCGAAAACGAAGCTCCTCCAAAAATCTACCTGTTCCACCTTATCTTCGAAAAGAAATAAGTAAAAATGCTTTACGTTTACGAATTTCAATAGTTAAAGCAACTGATTATCGCAGAAATCAAGATATCTCGCATATCGAAAAAATGGAGCACCTTAAAGAGGATATTTTAAATGTTCCTTCTCATATTTTTGGAGAACACAAGCAATGTGCGGAAATAGGATATTTTCAGTGCTCTAAAAAAGAAAATGAACAAAATTTTATTCCACAAATGAAAGAATGCGGCCTTTACGGAGATATAGAAGCATGTCTCCAACGGTTGATTTTAAACATTAGTAGTTTACTTTTGAATATGAACAATAATTTGGCAGAGCATTATAATTCTTTAGTGTCTAAATTCGTGGGCGGTAAACGAATAAACTATTCTTTACGAGGGTCTTATCAAACTCGATGTGAGGCTGCCGCAATTCAATACAATGCTAGGGAGGATTACTATAATGTTATGCAAGATTCGTTTTTAAAAAGAAGGTCTCAGGTATATACTGAAAAATATATAATAAAAAAAAAGAGAAAACAAAAAGCTGCTTTAAAAATTAAAGCAACCCATGGCAAAACTTTCCGTAAGAAAAAGACGTTTATTCCTGCTGATAAAGATTATGGCCCCGACGCTCACCTCCTGCCACTCGACATAACATCTCAACAATATAAAAGAAAAGAACAAGAATTTCTTGACGACATAAAAAAAAATAAAGAACAAATAATAAAAGTGGAAAAAGAAACAAGAGGGCAAAGTGCAAATCCGATGTGGGTACAAGAAAGATCTATTCGTTTAACGGCTTCAAATTTTGGAAGAGTTTGTAAACTACGTGCTACTACAAACCCAGCAAACACAGTCAAATCATTACTTTACAGTAGCTTTAGAGGTAATAACTTTACTAAATATGGCAACGAACATGAGTTGACAGCCATTAGGGCCTTTGAAGAAATTTCAAAATTTAAGGTATACCCTTGTGGTCTTTTTATTTCAGAAGAATATCCTTTTCTGGCAGCAAGTCCCGACGGTCTAATAGGAGATGATGCTATCATAGAAATAAAATGTCCCGCAGTCTTGGCTAAGATGACACCAGAAATGGGAATGGAAATGAAAAAGGTGACATTTGCAACTATTACTGATGGCAAAATAAAACTGAAAAGGAATCATAATTATTTTTATCAAGTGCAGGGGCAGTTAGCAATAACAAAAAGAGAAAAGTGTTTTTTCTGTGTATGGAGCCCATATGGTATTTTAGTTGAGGAAATTTTTAAAGACATTGATTTTTGGAACAATATAATGATACCAAAGTTGGTAAAGTTTTATACTGAAAATCTCTTGCCAGAATTAATTAATCCCATGCATCCAAAAGGACTGCCAATTCGAGTGGCTACAAACAATACATAATTGGTAAAATGACAAGTTCTTTGCATTTCTTTATAAGCTTCATAGAGTAGGCACGTTAGATGTGAATGGTCCAAATAGGCGAAAAAATTGCGTAATGTAATTTATTGCTTTTTTTAATGATGATTTTTTAAAGATGTCCAAAAGTAACTTCTTTAATAACTTAAAAAGTTTAAATTTTACGTTATTTAAAAATAAATCTTTTTATTTGTTCTCTACAAAATGGCAGTTTATTTTGTGTAATTTGTTATAACTTCTGTTATTATCGTCATTTTTTTTTTAATTCGGACTTGGATTCTGTATTTTATTTTTTGAAGAACGTTTTACCCCAAATACAATGATTTATAACTCAACACTTTTAACTGGCGTTTTGACAAAAGTAATACCGTTGTCAGGAACAGTGTGTATTACAAATTAAGGAGACCATTACGAGCTTGTTATGAAATGATATTATGTACAAATTTTTTTTCATTGGAATGTTTTAACTTTTAACGTAATTTTCCGGATTGTGTAATATTATTTGCCGAAACGCAAGTAAATAGATTGATATATCATTGGGATTAAGCGTACTCACAAAATAAAACATAGAAATCTATGCCCGTATTGAAAAAATGTATTGATGGTATTACCTCAGTTATAACAAATGATATAAAATAACTGATAAAGTAATTTTTTAGAAAAGAAAAGTTTTGGCAATGCAGTTACTGGATCTTAAAAAATTACACATTTCCTTTTATCTAATCAACATGGTACAAATCACCGTTTAAAATATAGCAATGCTAGTGGCCAATCAAATTACAGGATTAAAAATTAGGAAGAAGCAAATATTTAAAACACAAATTTTCCATCTCATTTTGTGCGCAGTTTAGAAACAAATATAAAAACTGTAGTAAATGCGTTTATGCGTATTATTAGCCATATTTTGCAAACCAGCTAAATCCCGCTAAACGATGTTTCCAACGCCGACATCTTGGCATTCGCTAACTCTCCTAAACATGTTTTTTAGTTTACTAGAAACAATGATATTTGCCTTTAAATATAAACCCGATATTTCACTGTTTGTGTAGTTTCAGAGATATTCGCCTTTAAAATATCGTTTACCGGGATTTTGGTGGATGATCTTTTTGATTAAACTGTACTGATATATTTTTAGTAATATTTAACAAATATTTTATATTTTTTGTTTGTTATTAATTCTTTGGTAATATTTTTTTACAATAAAAGTGTAAGCTTTATCAATTTCGTATAAGTGTCCTAATACAAAAGCAAAAATACCTTTGTACGTTTTCTTCTTCTACTACTTTTAAATAAATTGCATCCGCCTTTGTAATTTAAATATTAAATATTGGACAAAAATATTTCTTTTTACATTGTACTTACACACCTACTCTTATATTTCTAGTATAAATATTACTAAAATAATAAATTTTGAATCAGAATATATTTTAAAATATTTTTGATACCAATAATATTCACTATTGTTTATTTTCATAAATTTATAGTAAAAAAAACATATTATGTAAAAATAAATTTACTAATAAAAATATTTGTTACATACATGTATAAAGCCTTTTATTTCCCTTTCTTATAAATAGTGATAATCTACAATATTTTCTATGTCCTACAATAAAATAATGAAATTTTATTTAAGCTTATTATATTTATTGACGCCGCCTCAGTTTTCGCGGAATTAATTTTTATGTGGAAGGACGAGTTGTCGAGAGACGACGTTTAGTAAATTTTTTAGCTCGTGCTGAAATTAAATGTTCGATTGTGATGAGTCATGCTACTTCTGCTTGCTCTTAAGGAAGAAAATGATCTTTCTGGTGTACAACTGGTTACCGGAATTGTTGCTAATATTTTTAATATTTTTTTAATATTCGGAAAGTATGAATCAGTTTTCCTTCCTGACGTCATCGGGCTTGGCGCGATTAAGAGGTCGTTTCAAATGCTTTTGACACGCGCGAAACTTTAAAGAATTTTTACCAAGTTATTACTGATTTTTAAGGAGTAATAATTGGGAAATATTTTTTTAGGCCTAACTAAATCATATTATTGAAAAAAAAATTGGAAAGTTCCCTTTTCCGCTATATTGGAGTGTTTTTCAAAAAATCTAAATTTTTTATTTTTATTTATTAAACGAACTTTAGAAGTCCATAACAGGGAAAATATTACACTAACTTAAAAATAAACAAATATAAACAAAAATTTTTTACAAAAATATAGAATTACAATACAGAATACAATACAAATAAAATTAATAAAATAGTCAAATTTAAATCAATTTTAAAACTAATTTCCGAATAAAATGAGAGTGCTTTTATTTTTTTTTAAAATACAATTTAGTTTTATTTTTAAAGAGTGTCAATTTTTTTATATTTTTATACATATTTGGTAGGGTATTATAAATTCTAACCCCATTGTATAATAATGATCTTTTACCAATATTGCTTTTAATATTTACTGCTAAAATACTTTCATTTTGCCTTGTGTCATGATTATGTACGGTATTTAATTTTTGGAATGTGATTTTTGATTTTTTTTTATGAGTGGATATTGAATGAATAATTACACATATTTTTAATTTATACAAATTTTCTAAGTTTAAATATCCTAGTGGTTTGTATAAATTTATTGTTGGTTCTAAAAAAGGAAGCTTGTAAATACATTTAATAAGTTTATTTTGTATTTTTTTTAAAGGGTTTATTATCGTAGAGGTAGCAGATCCCCAGACGGATATTAAATTTTGAAATTTAGAATAAATTAGAGAATAATAAATATTTTTTAAAAGCTTAATTGGTAAATAATATCTTATTTTGTAAAAAATTTCAATCAATGGGGTAATATTTTTCCTGAGATAAACGATATGTGTTTTCCAACTTAAATTTTCATCTATATGCAGTCCTAGACATTTTATAGAATCAGCATATTTTATGATTTTATTATCAAATAAAATTTCTTTTTTTGATAGCAAGCTGTTTATTTTTGTTTTAGTAATATATATAAAAGAATATTTTTAAACATTTATTGATAATTTATATGGCTGAAGCCAAGAAAAAATTATTTGCAAATCATTTTTATTTGATTTTGAATGTCAAAGTAATTATCGCCAAAATAAATAATAGTTGTATCATCAGCAAATAATTGTATCTTACCATTTAGGTTTAATTTAGATATATTATTAATATATATAACTATAAGAAATAATATTGGTCCTAAAATTGATCCTTGCGGAACACCACATTTAATAGTTTTTTGAGTACTTTTATTAATTTCAACATATTGTGATCTATTGCTTAAATAACTTTCAAACCAATTGTAAATATTTCCCCTTATTCCAATCTTATGAATTATTTGTAATAAAAAATTATGGTTAACTGTGTCAAACGCTTTACAAAGGTCCAAAGATAATAAACAGCATTTTTGATTTTGATCTATTTTTAATCGAATGTCTGTTATTACATCCATAACAGCAATTTCAATATCTCTATATTTTCTAAAACCATATTGACTATCTGAAATTAAATTTTGATTATCTAAGAAATCTGTTAATTTGGTGTTCATAATTATTTCTAAAATTTTTGAAAAAACTGGCAAAACAGATATTGGCCGATAATTACTTGGATCATTTTTTGAATTTGCTTTAAAAATTGGTGATACTTTAGCTAATTTCATTTTTAATGGAAAAATACCCTTTTTAACAGATAATTCAAATAGTTTAAGTAAAATTGTTAATATTTCTATTTTGACTTTTTTAATAATTTTTACTGATATTTCATCAAAATTTGAATTCAGAAATTAAATAATATGAAAATGGTAAAAAATAGACAATTTATAATATTGCTCTGTATTAGCGAATTCATAATTTTCACGATTTGTCTGTTTCTTAGTAGTTCTGGGCAACTTAATTTCGAGATTTAAAATTTGGGCTGTGAAACAATTTTTAAAAAAAATCAAGTGAAAATAATTATCACAATCAGATCTTATTTCTTCCAATGCTTTTAAGACTAAATTAGAAATTTCAAATGCTTTGCTAATATTGAGTTGTAGTTGAGTAGATAGAGGTATTAATAATTTAATACAACCACTGATGATAAAAAGAGATACCAAGAAATCAGATGTTGTAATGGCTGCTAAAAGGGTACTGTACTTACTTTCGTGTTTCTGCACCCATCTAGTTTCACACATTCTTAAATTTTTTTTTAAAGAATGGTAATGTTCTTTTGCTTCTTTGAGTTTGACAGTAAACTCGTTCATTCGAAGAGCAGAATCTCTTATAAAATTGGTGCATTCTTTAAGTTTTCTAATAGTATTTCTTACTGCGGAAATACTGCATGCCTTACATTTTTCTAGCTATACTTTTTTTTGATGTCTTTCCCCCGGATCCGCCAGTGGAACTGAACAATGGACTTGATCGATTCAATCGTACAGTTCTAGTTGTTCGCAGGAATTTCAAAAACTTTTTGAATCGATTCAAGCTCTGAAAAAAATTGGTCAAGCTAATTTCGAACTCTAGAAGTAAAAACGTAAAATGCCGCTTGGAACTCTTTACGATTAAATGTGAACAAGTCAAAAGTGAATGCATTTTCGAAATTGTCGTAGATTTATTTTTGGTGCAGGGCGTTCTATGCTGTTTAGCAAAATCACCTTCCGGATCAATATCGAGACTTTTTGCGAATGAAAAGGAGCTCTCGAGCAGATTATCAATTTGATTATGCTGGATATCTATTTAAAATTTTGTAATATTTTTATAGAACTTTTCCTAATATTTAAAGTACCTACCTGCCTACTTAATTATCACCAATCTTAAACCTAAATCCAAATAACTGACCGCAATGAAACAAAACATTCAATTAACAAATTCTCAGACGGCACAATCTGATTAAGTGTTAAATTTAATATAACATTGTACCACAAAGTGCAATTTTAAAAATAATATTATAAACAAATTAAATCTAGTAACCATGCAGACCAGTTTGTACATAACTTGACGTCATGCGATTTTATCAAAACTAAACGGTGAAAGGCAGGTATTAAACTTTCTTGTTCGACATTTTCATGTGTAAGATGTTTTATTGATCATTTAATAGAGGGTGTGCCTTAACTTCTACATACATATAAAGCTGTGTAGGAGAAACAAGGTGAAATTTGTAAAACCACACAGAAAGAAAACAATCTTAATATAATCCATTGATTTAATTAGACATTATGTTTTGTTCTTCTTGCAATAACTAATAATATTTTAAGTAATATACTTTAAATAAACTTCAATGAATATAGTAATGAAAATCTAACTTTTGGTTACGAAATCGAAATATTGTTGATTTTAATCTAGGAACCTACCTATTTGTTTTTAATGCAGAACTTAGGTAGGTATGTATACTAAGTGATTAGAAATTAAAATATCAGTACTTTTGTTTGATTGCTTCTGCAGTGTTATTATATACCAGTGTGTATATCAGCCAAATGGAATAAATTAGATAATAAATACTTGGGGGCGTGTCCGAAAAAACGCTGGGACCAGTGGCGGCTCGTGACTAGCAAGTCAGGGGGGGCGCTGGCTTTAAATAATGCGGATAACTATAATCAAATTGTTTATTTTTGTTAAACATACCAAATGATAACACTAACAACCATTATTTTTTGAAGTGAAAGTCAAATCTTCGTTTATTTTCGGTATTAAACTTCTCGGTGACTTTGTTATTAAAATTATCCCATTAAGTCCGGAACCACCGCTTTTTCGATTGACAGCATTGCTAAAGCTGCATATTAGACGAAATTTTCCAACTTTATAACATAACTAATAAATTAGTCAAAACAAAACATCAGCGGCATCGACAGGTCCCGTCGCGTCGAAACGCGAACAGCTGTTGTTGGACGGAAAATTTGGAGCCCCATCCGTGCAGCTAGTTGTGCGATGTGTAGGTGACGTCACGCCTCCGTAGTCAAGGCAACCGACTTAATAGTCGCGTTGAAGCGGGACATGAGCGGGACGGATAATCGGCCGCCCGCGCTTGCCTGTGCGAATGGAAAATGCTCATTCGGTATAACTTGCCCGTTGGAATAGGGCTATGTTTGGTTTGAATTATTTTAATTGATTGCTTACATACATTGCGTTATTGGTTTTTTAAGTAAAGTATTTTTGGATTTTTTTGAAATAATTGCAGGGAGGGCGGCGCCCCAGAGCCCTTCATTACGAGCCGCCACTACTGGGACACGTTGATTGGCGTTTGTAGTTGCGCATTTTTTCAATAAAAACTTTTTATACAGGGTGTGTCATGTAACAGTGGCCAATACCATCTTTCTTATTTTAAATGCACCACTCTGTATACTATTCTTCAGAAAATTGTAGACCCATTTCATGTACAATATCCTATACCTATCTTCAACTGCTTCGGAAATATTAAATGTTTGCAGATTTATTGCAAAAATTAACAACACACTCAAAAACTAATAAGTAATACTGTCTATTTTTGATAATATAAAAAAAAATCATTAGGAGATGTTGAAATTGGTCGCCGCGGACGTCTTGGCAACATCATAATCTTAAATAGAAATTTCTTCTAATGTTCCTGAACATCTCAGGCGTGACCTACCTAATCAAAAGCGTTATTCGTATTCTTAAGTCAGCTAAGTCGAGGGGTTTAGTTTTGTATACAATATTTTTGACATAACCCCATAAGAAGAAGTCTAATGGCTTCAGATCAGGGGATCTTGCTGACCATTCCATCGATCCACGCCTCCCTATCCACCGATTTGGAAATACTCGGTTGAGGTAGGTAGGTTAGACAGACGCAGTGAGCGAGAGTGAGTGGGAGACTAAATAGTTAACAGCGAAACCTAAAGAATATCATTGGATTGACTTTAGATAAGTATCTACATAGTTACCTATAAGCCTTATTAGAGTAAAATAATAGTTAGTCTTTTAGACTAGTTTTAATATGTCACACAGACACATACATGTAGGTGTTGAAGATGAAAAAAAATATATATACAGGGTGTCCCGAAATTAGCTCACAATATTTTAAGGAGATAAAGTATGTACATCCAAAAATAAGACTAATACCCTCCATTAATATACCTTCAAAAACGCTTCGTTATGGGGCTAGAGCCCCCCGAATTGGAGCCATGATAAGCAGTTTTTTCACAATATCTCAAAAACCGATTAGGGTATCGAAACAAAATTTGATACATGTTTTACCCATGACAAGACGCAATAAATGATTTAATTAGCTTAACTTTATTTCTTCCAGTGGCGTCCCACTGGGTAGGTAGTTGGGAGAATATGGCCCTAAGTTTTTTATTTTTGGGATTTTTTAACTTAAGGTGCCATTTTTAGAAGCCTTGAAGTATTTTGTTGATAAAAGGTACTCTTGTTTCATTAAGGTAGGATTCATCATTTTCCAGTAAAATCGATTTAAAATTTTCGGTTTTTTGAAATCCGGTGAAAAGGCTAAGGTTTTTTGCATATCTCAGCAAACACTTAATATTAAAACATGAAATTTATTAGAACTTCTACTAGCAATAAGGCATATGTATTAAAGGATGTTACTTTAAAATATTTTTCCAGTGACGTCGCACGGGGTGGAGCCTTAAGTAAATATTACTATTATTAATTTTTTTAATTTCATAGTTTTAATGTATTTTTTTTTAATTTAAAATTTTTTGCCCCCAAAAATAATAATCAAGCGGATTTAAATCTATAAGTGATCTTGGTGGCCAGGCTATGGCTACCAATCCACCTGGTAATTTTCTTCAAGCCAATTCCTCATTTGACGTCTGTAGTGAGCTGGTGCCCCATCATGTTGAAAGAAGTGCCCTAAACGTAAATCCAGTGGCACATTATCTAATAAATCCCCAAGTTGATTATGTGTTATTATTATTTGTCGCTAGTAGAACTTCTAATAAATTTCATGCTTTAATATCAAGTGGTTGCTGAGATATGAAAAAAACCTTAGCCTTTTCACTGGATTTCAAAAAACCGAAAATTTTAAAATCGATTTTACTGGAAAATGGTGAATCCTAACGCAATAAAACAAGAGTACCTTTTTCCAACAAAAGATTTCAGAGCTTCTAAAAATTTCACCTAAAGTTTAAAAATCCTACAAATAAAAAACTTAGGGCAATATTCTCCCAACTACCTACCCAGTGGGACGCCACTGGAAGAAATACAGTTAAGCTAAATAAACCATTTATTGCGTCTAGCTATGGGTAAAACATGTATCAACTTTTGTTTTGATACCCTAAACGGTTTCTGAGATATTGTAAAAAAACTGCTTGTCATAGCTCCAATTCGGGGGCTCTAGCCCCATAGCGAAGCGTTTTTGAAGGTATATTAATAGAAAATTTTAGTATTATTTTTAAATGTACTTTATCCCCTTAAAATATTGTCAGCTAATTTCGGGACACCCTGTATATTTGAGACGATGCGTCTCGCCATATTATGGCTCGTCAGTGAGTCTAGGATCGTACGAAATATATAATATACTTGGTAGGATAAATTATTATTATTAAGGGGTCGTTAATGATGAAAGAGTTTTGGACTTCCATTGTCTTTATTTGTTTTAAATCACAACGTTTCAACTGGAGATACTTACCAGTTGAAACGTTGTGATTTAAAACAAATAAAGACAATGGAAGTCCAAAACTCTTTCATCATTCAAGAAACATCATTGTCTCCAACCTTCAAACAGTCAAAGGGGTCGTTAATTACCCTCCTGTACTTTACTATTATTATTTAAATACTGTTATAGATAAATGTTTTAATCCAACCTTTAGTGTTTTGGTTCAAGTTATTACATGAAACTGTAATACCACGCATCGCCACACACAAGAATTTTTATTTTTCAGTCTTGCACTTAATATTTTTATGTTAAACCCTATACTTTACTTTCATTCCATGATACCAAACAAAAACAAAAGTTAAATATGGAAAACGAATGGGCAAATAACCGACATCAATATCAATGATAGTAAATGAATTCAGGAGCGTAGCAAGCGGGTGTTCGGAGTGTTCAAAGACATCAAAGAACACGAGCCAATCGACTTTCGGGGCCCACTAGACCCCGTTTACATTACCGAAATGTAAAAGTAACTAGTGGGTCGTATTCCATTTTTTATGCCCTTTTCAATGAGCTATCACAATACATACCTTTACTTTAAAAAAAAATTGAGGGCGGCTTCTACCGTGCGAGCAAAAATTATTTGCATCAAAGAGGGCCTTGCATCTAAGGACGTAATGCTTAGCCGTAGAGCTTAATACCCGTTGGGTGTCAGTAACTACCTGAATTAACAATCAATCAGTTATTCCGTCATCTTTGACAGTCGTTACAAGTAATTTGATTTATCGCTAATTTTTCACACAAAAAAGAAGCAGCAAGACCATCTGTAAGAACAGAAGAACTTGTTGCAAACGTTCGTGAAATAATGCAAAATACGCCAACAAATTGTATAAGACGCCTGTCCCAAGCAGTGGGAAGATCTTATGGAACATGCAGGACTATTCTTAAGAAGCAGCTAAATTTATTTCCTTATAAAGTGCAAGTAATTATTTTTCTTTTTCTTTCTGTATATTCTTACTTTGTTAATTTTGTAAACAACAAAAATAAATTTGTATTTGTCTACTTATTTTATTACTCATTAGTTTGGCATATCATGTCAAAATATGAATTTGACAAAATTTTAACCTAGATTAGATCCCCATATCATTGTGATCTAAACCAAGCCCTACGTTTTTTAATCCAAGCCCTCCTTGATGCAAATAATTTTTGCTCCCACGGTATCTTCAAAAGAGGGGTAAATTTCATGATGACACGAAAAAGTATGCCAAACTAAAAACAAACGCAGCCGTAATTCTGTATTTTTTTAGCAAATAAAAAGGCTTTCTAATGCTGAATTTATTCCAGTTAAAAATGCCATCCTGTATAATCGAACATGATCCAAAACATTTATTTTATTTTTATGCACACAAATTTTTTTTGTTCCAGTCTCGAAATGTCTAACTTGAATTATTAACATTTTTGAAATGAGCATATCGTGGTGGTGATGATGCAGCAAACCTCCAGCAAGTATTGGATGTTATTTTTAATCAGATTAATCTTAATCACCTGGATAACAAAGCAATAACTTAGATACTTCCCCGTGTGTGTATAAAAGCTGCTGAGAGCTAGATAAAGTATTGCTGATTGAAAACTTGATAAAGAACTTAGCATATTAAATGTGAGAAACATAGAGAACATTTTCCCAGGCACGAGCACGTAAAGGCAGCTACCAATGCTACCATTCTCTGAAAGCAGTGAAATAAGTAAGCGTATAAGAACTTTGAAATTAGATGAAAAACTTAAAAAGGAAGAGCTAGTAAGCTAGACACATCGAAGTTTGGAAAAATCTCTAGAAACCGATGCTGCAATACTGCTAACTGAAGCAAAAAAAACTAAGTGTGGGATCGATGGCAATATGAGTAATATGACCCAAAACCGCAACTTCTACAGCTTCATTTCTTACAGGATTTTCAACAATCCTTTTTTTGTTTAACACTGATCCTGTTTCACGAAATTTTGCCACTAATTGTAGCACGTAAATAAGAGAAAAGTGTGCATTTAGATGCAATGCATTATAAGACAGCTCGAGCACTCGAGCCCAATCGTTACTTCTAAAGAAAAGTAAAATAATTTCAAGTCTTTCTTGAAGAGTGTATACTGTATACGTCATTTTAATCAGTTATTGAACACACTGAAATGTAAAGCAAAATGAATTTTTATTCTTACTATGAATTTGATCGATGCCAAAAACAAACTGAGTTTTTTCGACTGAACAAGTGGAATTCCGAAAATATTATTAAAACTCTTTAAGAATGCTGACTTAGAATGCTCACTTAGAGCAAGTAGTAAATTATTATGCTGATTTTGAGACAATTTAATTCCTTTTAAAATAAGCTATCGCTCGGCCTTCCTTTTCATTTAAGATTTTAAGGGTGAAAGCCACCCCATAAGCTCCATAATGTTCGCGAACATTTTGAACAGTGCCTTTACAATTGGAGGCATGCATGGAGGTTGGAGGTGGACATTTTTAACTTTTACTTGATTGATACAAGCGGTAATAAATTTTATTACTTTTAAATTTTCTTTTGTTTTTAGCCCTATTTCTCAGGAACTATTCACTCAATTTAAACGAGCAAGGTCGCGTTTGGAAGGCAATACTAAGGTATCACTGGACCCCCCTTTCTATTTAAGATTTTAAGGGTAAAAGCCACCCCGTCGTATGGATTTCAGCAGGGGGAGATAGGGGGTGAAAATAGCAAAAAAATATGTCCCTCTGAGAAGTAAGGTTGCCGTGTTCGAGCGAATTTTGATTAATAAACCTGGGTGGAAAGTTTTCGGTGCGCCACCCTGTATGCAATTAATGCATATTATATATTGCTATGTGGTTTCACAACATTACAAGTCCATTCATGGATTTTAACTTATACAAAGAGGAAATCAACAGACACATTCGAAATCATTTTTTATTTATTAATTCAACATCCATTTGAAAATGAAGCTATCATCCATTAAAACTAAAAAACTGCGAATAAATCTAAATTAGGATACCATTTAAACAAGTTTTTTTTGTAACGATTCTTCTTAAAAAATATCTCCTGTGTTCCTTTAAACAACGTATGTTAATGATCCTAATTTAAATGAAATAAAAAATTATTTTAATTATAAAATCACTTTAAAATGACGTAATGCCTTATGCCCCGGGGGTTTGCAAAAAAAACATACAGCCTGATTACTAGGAATGCCTCTTACCCACCTACTTTCTTCGTAGCTAACGGGATGTATCTGCATGTATCTAAATTCAATATTTCGTTTCATTATTTTTTTTTTGATTCGTTAAGAACTATTATTCCATTAGATCTATATCATTAAAAAAAACATGCCAGCATTACTGTTTTGCAATGTGCGTTTCGTGACATACAGGATGATCAAAGCAAATAAACGAAACTTTGATTTTGACCCGATGAACCTAGTCGAGGTGGCTTGCTGAGCGACTGTCATGATAGGTTATATTATACAGGGTGAGTCGGGAGGAACGGACCAAACTTTAGGAGCGTAATATACATGCAAAAACAATTTGAAAAAACCCATATGTTCTTATTCGATAATCATTTATTTTCAAGTTACTGCGTAATACCAAATAAAGAAAAGTTCATATATTAACGGTTTCCTAATCATAGCGTTCTTTTAATAAATGTTCAACAATACCGCCATTGACTTCTAAACATTTTCTGCTTCGTCTACGTTGCTTTTCTGATTGCTTCACGTCTTTCTTCTTTAAAAGTGGTTGCAGTATTTCCAATACGTCGAATTAGTGCATCCCGAATGTCAGCGCCGGATTTAGACTTCGGCGGCCCATAGGCAGAGCATGTGGTGGAGGCCCTCAAATCGTTTGTGGTTAACTGTTGAAAGTTTCTATTAAAGGTCAAGGTAAAGAAAAAAGCAACTAAATAAGTTGGCTAAAACAAAATTTATTCAAAATTAAACTAGAAAACAACTAAAATAATTTTAGTTTACCTACAAGCTAAGCGAGAGAGCGAGAGCGAGACGCCGCTCTATAGCTTCATAAACGCGTCTCACTCGCTTTCTCAATCGAAAAATTCCTGCTCTTTTAATGGCAAAAATTATTCGCGCGCCGTGTAACACGCCATTTTCCGCTGTTGCTATTGGTCTAGCGCGGCGCGGTAGAATGCACGAAAGGCGCCATTTGTGTTCATATTTCGTGCTGCTTGATCTCGCAGATTTTTAAATGTTAACTTTTCCCGCTCAAAGATAAAAATAAGTTTTTCGTCTAACTATTTGTAACAAAACTCAGTATTTTTTTGTTTCTACTGAGCCTTTATTGATTTAATTTAATTCAATTTTTTTTTGGTGTGGTGGCGGCCCCCTTGTGGTGGCGGCCCATAGGCAATCGCCTATGTTGCCTGTGCTTAAATCCGGCACTGCCGAATGTCCACTTTTACTTTGTACGCTTCCTTCATTTTTAAACCAGCCCCATAAACAATATTCTAGTGCTGTGAGGTCTGGAGATCTTGGAGGCCAATTAATAGGACCACCGCAACCAATCCAATGCCCTGGAAATGTTTCGTCTAAATGTTGCTTGACCTGACGAGCAAAATGTGCAGGAGCTCTATCGTGCTGGTAATACATTTGCCTTCTGATAGTTACAGGAACATCCTCTAGTAGTCCTTGTAACTCATGTTGTAAAAAATGTAGGTAGTTGTCTCCTGTGAGGCGATTCTCCAATATGAAAGGGCCAAGTAAATAGATATCGAACATACCACTGCACACGTTAACCGACAACTTATGTTGAAAATTACTTTCAACTGTTGCGTGGGGATTTTCGATTGACCATACTCATGAGAGTTACGTTGAAAATAAATGAATATCGGATAATAACATATATGGGTTTGTTTACATTGTTTTCGCGTGTATAATACACTCCTGAAATTGGGTCCGTTCCTCCCGACTCACCCTGTATTTATCCGAAGACCTTTTAAAGTAGAGTAGTAGAGATCCAATTGTTTACATTTTTGTACCCGATCTGTCTTCAATCCGGCCTTTTCTTCCATTTCATTGCGCCATAGCCAAATTTACATTTCTGTCGAAAATACAATTGCTTTAATAAAGGAGTATCGCGTAAATATTTCCCTCATACTGATAATAAAGTTATTTGTCAATAATCATTATACTACTTTTCTTTTAAATATTTCTATGGAAATCGTATCTGGCCCTCTGGCAACAGGCATTTTATTTAACGAGTATTGCTTACTATTCGAAATTCGAAATCTAATTCGTAAATAAACAATCATGGTGCATGCATGTGTAATATGCAAAAAAGGGGATCAAATAAGTAAGAATTTATTTTCATCGATAAGCATGGTTACGTTTAATATTTACGTCTACAAGTCTGAAACCAAACGATAAGTGTCGAACAAAATTGCCATGCAGGGAGAACCCAAGGAATTATCTCTTTCCTTATTACTAATTTTCAATAACATTTCAAACTAACGGGGCGTCGTTTCAGATGTTTTAATGCACGAATAAAACATTGTGGGTCTAGAGTTTATAAGGTCTTTGTATTTATCTGAGATACAAAGTGTAATATTGATCTTGGGATGAAAGTTACTTCCTCTAATTTTCTCTAATTTCAACATTTAAAGCGACAGTTTTCGAAACTGATCGAGGTTTTAAAATGATTTACTCTTTGTACCTTGTAATTTCAAACAATGTTAAGATTAGAATGAGTAACCCCTTGTTTCGAATGGTTACGAAAACTAGTAAACTTTTTCCCAACTGGGAATTTGGAAAAACTTGTTGGGAAAGATCGTTTCGCTGTGACCTAGAGCTCATCCAGCATTGCAGACGCACTTGTTCAAAGCTAACCGGCCACAGTATAATCTGTACAAGAGACAATTCCCCTAACCTTTTCCAGGCTTGCCTCACCACTTGATTAATGCTCTGGTGCACATATTTAACTTAATCTGCGATCCTTCTCCTAAATTGAGCTAAGCCGATGTGGCTTATCCTAAAAGTAATTCCAGAATTTGAGGGGAGTTCCTGAAATTAAATTATTAGCCGATAGCAATTTTATTGTAACTGATACAGGGTGTTTGGGGAGGAAAGGAGAATAGTTTGGGAATGTGTTCAGAGGGTGAAAATAAAAACCATGTGTTTTAGTTTGATTCTCAATCATTTCTGAAATAATCGGTTCTGAATTTTTTTTATATTGAAATAATGAAGGAGGCTTTAGTTTTAAACGTCCGATACATTTTGATTGATAGTTTTGACATGCATAGTAGTTGTCAGTTAGCTTCATATTGAGCGTATCGACTTGAACCACGATTTTCATAATTACAATGCCCCACACATTCAGTCACAGGGAGTATGCCGACATGATATTCGTGTATGGTTACTGTTATGGTAGTGCGATGCGCGCAGTTAATGAATATCGACGTCGTTTTCCAAATCGAAGAGTTCCTAATAAGTAGAACAGTTTTTCAAAAAGTATTTGCAAGTGCTCAGGAAACTGGAATGTTTCCAAGCGTGAGAATTGTTTCTGAAAGAGTGCAGGATCTAGATGTGGAAAATGAAGAAAATGTTATGGATATTGTCGCAGAGAACTCAGATATAAGTACGAGACGGGTTGCAAATGAACTTTATATACCATCACATCTAGCCATATGTGAGTCACTTAGAAATACGGTTAAAAACATTTTTACGTTCAACCCGTTCAACATCTTTCTAGATGGTGATCCTGCTTTAAGGGTACAATTTTGTGAATGGATCCATCAAAATCTAAGTCTGCACAAATACCTTTTATTTAGCGATGAAGTTCAGTTCACTCTTGATGGAATTATTACTTGCCACAATGAACATCGGTGGTCAGATGAAAACCCTCATGCTACATTTGAACGAAACTTTTAACATCGATTCAGTATTAATGTCTGGTGTGGAATGCTCAATGACCAGTTGTTTGGTCGATTTGAAATGGATGGGCGTCTTACTGGAGAAGGATATTTACGGTTTTTGGAAGACCATTTGATACACATTTTGGATGTTGTTCCGTTAAATGTTCGACAACGAATGTACTTCCAACATGATGGAGCCCCACCTCATTTTAGTCTCCTTGTGCAAAATTTCTTGAATTATCGTTTTCCTAATCGCTGGATTGGCAGAGGTGATCCGCAAGTTTCGTCACCGAGGTCACCAGACTTAAACCCGCTTGATTTTTGCCTTTGGGGATGGATAAAATCGCTAGTATATGAAACACGAGTGGAAATGAGAGAAACGCTCCGCGATCGAATTTTCAATGCTGCAGCTTTTATAAAAACAATCCCCACTCGATCCAACGTGCTACCCGAGCGATTAACAAACGTGCCGAAAAATGTATTGAAGTTGGTGCATGGAGGGGTTTTTGAAAATATTTTTTAAGTTAGTTTGAAGGTAATGCAGTAAGTACCTGCAATTATTCGCTTTTAAAATAAAAATTAACTTACAAATACTTTAAAACCTATTATTTCAGAAATGGTTGAGAATCGAACTAAAACATATGGGTTTATTTCTCTTATTTTCACCCTCTAAACACATTCCCAAAATAATAATAATTATAATAATACATTTATTGTTTACTCAAATGTAAATTACATAAAGGGTTAGTTATTTTGTTAAAGATGAGAGTAAAACAATAGGCCTTAGTGGTGCAGACATCCAGTTCAAGGATCTAAGTACTGTTTAAGCCTTACATTATTTATCATTTACAATAATTTGGTGCTGTAATAAACATCTGATGTTCCGAATATTGCCCTTTATTCTTCAAATACTCTGTATAAGATATTTGAGATAGTTATATTCAATAGAATTTATAATGAAGTTAAAACCAGCATTTCTTCTTACAGAAAATGTCCACTATATGCAACTTGTTATCATTTATTCAATAAATCACAAATCAATGTCTTGTTACATACACAGATATGGAAAAGGCTTTCGATAAAATTAAACATTAATAATAATTAAATTCCTAAAAGATAACAACTTAATTAAATTAGTTCACTCATATATTTCCTCTTGAAGGCATACATGTATGTAAGCAGTTCAGGTGTGCCCCAGGGATCGACTCTGGAATCTGGGCGTGGGATCATATAGCATTTTAGGTGATAAAATATTTAAATGTATTGGTATTTGCCGTTGATTTTTGATTTTAAACTGTTTTTAAGGATTTTAAATGAAAATGTAAAGGATTGTGAAAGATTGCGAGGTAACCTAAACGGTGTACAAAAGTGGTGTGATGAAAATGTTAAATGTAAAATGTACTCGTGTATGAGTTTTGCATTGATGAGCAATCCAGTTGACCTATTATATGAATGATGATGAACTAGTAAGGAAATCACAGCAGAGTAATTTTGAAATTGTCTACAATGATATTAGCACTATTGTTTATATAATATTTTAAAATAAATAAATAAATATGTTTTATCACTCATATTTCTGACATTATTTGCTGCTTTTAAAGTGGTATTTCATTGTGGTTTAGTGGATGTTGTCACTGGCTCTTTAATTCTCTAGTAATACCGTCAACTGGGGTTATATCGGATGATATTTTCAGTTATCTGCCTGTATTTCTTTTGTTATACAAAATTAAAGCTAACTAATGTATACTACGCGAAGAAGTTAACGTAATAAACATATTTACATAAAAAAATTTTTTTTAAGTTATCAGGTTTATTTAAAAAAGAAAAAAGGTCGTCCGATATAACCCGGGGTTTGCGGTAATATCGGAAGATTGAATTTTTACATTGAAAAACTACGATTTGAGCCTGCTATCCGGTATTAATTTGATCAGAAACCTTTATCGGATATTTTTATAGAAAAAAAAATTTTTTTTCATGTTTGTAGGTAGATAGTAAAAGAAAATCGATATTATAGAAATAAACGTCTTTATTCGTAAAATTAAGCAAATAATATGAAATAACATTATTCTCAAACCTTCAGTAAACAAAAAAAAACAGAAAAATAAACTTAAAACATTTTTGTCGGATCTTCAAAAAATAAAAAAAAACAGAAATATAGGATCTAAGGCAATTAATAATGCTTTCTCGGCATGTCCGATATTACCCCTGAAAAACACATTTTTCGTTAACTTTGATTTTTTGCGAAAAGGAAAGATGCAAAATAAATTTTGAGGTTATAGGGGTCTTGATAAGGGTGAAAACAAATACTAATCCCATTGCACCATATAGCTATCATGCACAGGCTCTACAGGCTATAGGAGACTATTTGGCTGTCTCAATTTTAGCGAAAAATGTGATTTTAATAATAAAATTTTTGTGAGCTTACCTTGACTTTGCGATCGAGCACGAAACGTATGTTTGATCTGTAAGTTATCTGCCAATAGAGAAATATTCTTGGTTAGTAACCAAACTGTCACACAACAGCTATAGCGCGTGAAATTTGAATTATAACCATATTGTCCGATATTACCCCTGCGATCCGATATAACCCCGGTTCACGGTATGTATGAGAATGTATCACATACCAATACTTTATGAAAAGTATGTGTTATTGGTAGTAAATTACTGTTAACATGTTCCAAGTATCTAATTAAAATAATGTGTTAATTACGACCGAAAGTACTTCACCTTAGATTTATTTTAATATGAGTTTGTAACTTGGAATAAATTCAGTAAATTCAGTAGGTACAGTTTTTTTTTTTTGAAAAATGTTTGGACACGGATATTAATATTTTAAGTTGTAGACTTTTTAATAGAAAAAAAATATTGATACAGTTTGTCCCAAATTAGAGATATGACGACATCAATATTTTTTTTAATTGCACTTTTTGTTTTTTTTTTACTATTTTTAAAGTGCATAAATTAAGTTATACAGAGGTACCAAATTTCAAATTTTTATTCCTTGTCATTTATAAGGTATGCTGAGGAGTTGAAAGCACGAGAGCACATGAGTGTAGAATAATTTCTTTCAAAGTAATTATAAATGTTTAAAACGAGTTTTACTTGCGTTCGGAATGTTGCCAAATACCGAATGGACAAAAATTCTGAATAAAAAAAATTGTGTGTGCTTAAGACCACACGACAGAAGTGAAAACTTCAACAAGGTTAATTCAGTGCCCACAAAAAAGTGCTAAACGCGCCTAAAGAAGTTTTCACTTCAAAAATAACATAAACTTGGAATACGGGATAATTTTACTGCATTCGAAAAAAGATATTTCCTAAAATTGAACAACCCTTGAATTTTTACATCTTCAACAGAAGTCAGAAATCATAATAAATTAGGTCCACGGAATAAGCAATTACGGTAAAACTAATTACCTTACTTCACCCTACGTAAATATATAATTTAAAAAATGCCAGAACATACCTGAGACGCAACAAGTGTCGCACACTGTTTCCACGTCAACTGATGCGGCAGCGGAGTCGAATTCGAGCGTAACACAGCCGAACCTGACGCCTGACGGTTCAGTTTAATTCACCCACAAAAAGTGCTAAACGCGCCTAAAGAAGTTTTCACTTCAAAAAGTATTAAAGATGGAAAGAAGGTTTATTATTTATTTAAAGGGTTCGAATTATATTAGTATGGAATCCACTGTATAGGTACCGGCATACTAAGACGACGCATGTGAATGGAATCCCTTGCCAAGATTCCACTACTACATACAAAAGTTAACTCTACACGGCTGAAATATATTTTTAATAAACCCTACGCCTACAGCATGAAACTCACAGGCACTGAAACTGAAGATGTGAACGTGGTAGATGCAATATACATACTGACCGATCCAAAACAAAAACAGGCTCAGGATGTGGCATATACGCAGAATCCTTGAAAGTAGACTTCACTTGGGCTACAGGTAAATATGCAAGCGTAAATCAGATCTAAATCGCTAACATAACAATGGCAGCAAAAGAGATAACTAGCCAAAACATAAATGACTGTAACATTCACATACGCACGAACAGTAGACAGGCACGTTTAGCTTTAGAAAGACCACAGGACTAGTACCTTGCGAGCAAAAATTATTTGCATCAAAAGAGGGCCTTGCATCTAAGGACGTAAGGCTTAGCCGTAAAGCTTAATACCTATTGGGTGTCAGTATAACTACCAGAATTAACAATCAATCAGCTATTCCGTCATCTTTGACAGTCGTTACAAGTAATTTGATTCATCGCTAATTTTTCCAATTTCTTAAACAATTCACACAATGGGCTTTACGGAACAGCACAAAACATTCATGGTTGAAGCGTATTTTCGAAACGGGGTTAGAGTAAATGGTGAGTGGCAATACAATACGGGTTTGTGCATGGACGATTTTCACGAACATTTTCCTAACGTTGCTTTTATTGCTGGGGATTTTTATCTTTGCCTGAAAAGAACCGTGGCTGTGTTTAGGGAAACAGGTTCTTTACAACACAAAAAAGGAGCAGGAAAATCATCTGTAAAAACAGAAGAACTTGTTGCAAACACGCCTGTCTTAAGAAGTGGGAAGATTTTATGGAATATGCAGGACTATTCTTAAGAAGCAGCTAAATGTATTTCCTTATAAAGTGCAAGTATTCCAAAAAATACAAGCCGCAGATTTTGAAAGACGCAGGAATTACTCTCAATGGTTTGCCCAAAATTTATTGGAAATAAATGATTTTTAGACCTGACATTTTTCCACCTCTCCGGGTATGTGAATTTTCAGAATACAGGCATGTGGAGTAGGAAAATCCCCATTTTTTTGTACAGTCCACATTGCACCCTCAAAAAATTGGTGTCTGGTTACAGCTGTTTCCCGAAAAATAATTGTTGGTCCTATTTTTTTCCATGACACAGTTACAGCACAGCGGTATAGAGACAATATTTTGAACCCATTTGTGGAGCAATTACTCGACGACGAACTACGTTTTCGATATTTTCAACAGGACGGTGCAACCGTACGCAATTTTTTCGACGACAGATTGATCAGTCTTCGATCAGACATTGAATTTCCACCTAGATCACCTTGTTTAACGGTTATGGATTACTTCGTTTTTCCTCATTTAAAGAACACTATTTTTAAAACACCAGTTGCAAATTTAGAACAATTACAAGAAAGGATTATCCAAGAATGTGGTAACATTTCTCCAGAGATGCTGATCAACACTTTCGAAAATATGAAGAGACGCGTAAATTTATGCTTGGAGCATGGCCAATTTCAGCAATTTATGTAATTATTTTTCTTTTTCTTTCTGTATATTCTTACTTTGTTAACTTTGTAAACAATAAAAATAAATTTGTATTTATCTATATATTTTATTACTCATTAGTTTGGCATATCATGTCATAATATGAATTTGACAAAATTTTAACCTAGATTTGGTTAGATATATCGTCCCCATATCATTGTGATCTTAACCAAGCCCCACGTTTTTTAATCCAAGCCCTCTTTCATGCAAATAATTTTTGCTCGCGCGGTACTTATGCCTTTATTCAGACCGGAATAAAGATTTAGGCTGTGTTGAAAATTAAAAATTCAGCAACCGTGTTTTATTTTACCAATAAGAAACCTCAAGATCTAATGTTTCCATTTTTTTATCAAATTTTTCTTTACTCCATTTCCAATTTAGATAAATGGAATATTCTAAAAAGTATACCGTTTTTACTGTATTGAATAGGTACTATGGCAATTTTAGTTCAGATGTTGTCTATTATTACTATTATGCATTAAAATAAGGTTATTGCACCGGTATTGCAAAAAACAAGTAGTACTAGTAAACATTATTTAAATTTATATAAGTAATTATTTTTAAATGTCTTTGACCTTTCTTTTTGGAGTTTTCCGTTTGAAATTTACATTTTAAATCTTTCTGTTGTGGTTTTTTTTTTGGTATAACTCTTACCGGTCACACCTTTTTTTTTAAACATACAGAAGGTGTCTCAATATCGTGACAATAGTTTGATAACACGTGGCGTCTTCGACTCGGATTTTGGTAGCAACCTAGCTATATGTTTTCCATTTTTTTGAAAAAATTAGATTAACTTATAATATTACGTGCAAAAATATAGATGCAATATGTACTAGTAATACAGTAAATTTAATTTCCTATTAGTTTTTTATTATTTATTTAAAGTTTTTTATTGGTCAATTATAAGGGGCCGTTCAAGTATTACGTAAGCACTATGGGGGGGGGGGGTCTTTGTTTTGTTTATTTTGGATGACATGGGGGGTAGGGGAGTCTAGATGATGATTACGTCATCGGTAGTTATTTACTTTTTTACACGAATGGCAACCCTCACATTGTCTATGCTTGAAAACGAAACGCATTTTTGGGGACTCCCGCAAATAATGCATACGTTTAGGCAGTGACGGCTCGTGAGTTGAGGATTAGGTGAAGTGTTCGCGAAAGAAAAAGCGTCACAGGTAGTGGCGGCCCGAGAAGTGCTAACTAGGGGGTGCACTAAAAGCCCGCTGCAGGGCTGCGTTCAATTAAAATATTTAAAAGTTCTTTATAGTTGAATGATGAAAGAGTTTTGGACTTCCATTGTCTTTATTTGTTTTAAATCACAACGTTTCAACTGGTAAGTATCTCCAGTCGTCTTCAGGTGGATACTAAATAAGTAAAGTAACTACAGGACTATTTATACTAGCTAGGTGCACTAAAGCATAACTGAGGTGGGTGCAGTCATGCGTTCAGTTGGCACGCGATCTTATCCTAAGATTACATCTATCTAACAAATGTTTCCAGATATTTCTTATGTCTAAGGATGGTTTACTAAAGCAGCCTGGGTTCTGGTGAATAGCAGTTGCTTCCTTGAACTTTCTTTTCTTCCAGTGTGGTTCCTTATGTAGGATTTCAGCTTCTAACCACATGATATGGTGACCATGTTTCCAGGCATGGTCAGCTGCACCTGACTTTTCGGTCTCTCCTTTTAACGTATTGTTTTTGTGTTCTTTAATCCTTGGCTCGAGTGGACGTAATGTCTCATAAGATTGGCCGCACTCGCAGGGATCTGGTAGACGCAGTTTTTCCTATCTTTTTGACTTGTGGGCTTCGTCTTCGTCAGGTGGCTTCTTAGGGTGTCCCTCGAGTTGAATACGGTGTTGATGTTATATCGTCGTCCTAGTCTTCTTATTTTCTCAGATACTCCTTTGACATACGGAATATTGAGTGTTGGTTGTGCCTCTCTGTTTGCTTCTTGCGCGTTGAGTCGATTCTTACGATTTTCCAATATTGTGTCGACTAAACTTGTGGGGTAGCCATTTTTGTTGAGATCGGTCTTGATGTGGTCAGTTTCTTTTTTAAGTGATTCTTCCGAGTTACAGATTGTAATTGCTCTATCTACGAGGGTTTTAACTATGCCATGTTTCGTACTGTTTGAGTGATTTGATCTAAAATTGAGATACTGACCTGTATGTGTGGGTTTTCTGTATACTGACGTTTGGATGCTGGTTCTTTATAGTTACCTTGATTTAGGGACGAATCACTTTCATCATTTCCACGAAATGCGAATTCTTGTTTTGAACAATATAAAACAGCATCAATTATAATACCCAAAAACAGCCTATTTAGTCTTACATTTTCGTTATGTTGTACGATATTAAGGTGGGAGTATAAACATGCTTGCCAACCTATAACCTATTTCGCGTAGATTTATTTACGTTTTCTAGCTTTTATACAAAATTTAAAGAAAATCAGTATCGACTTAATATTCTATAGGTACCTAATAATTGACATATTTAATAAATATCAAGGAATCTCATAACTTATTTTAGGAGAATTGTATAGCGAAAAATATCGGATAAGATTTTTTTAAACATTATTATGTCATTGTCACTCATTGTTCTTTCACTATACAATTCTCCCAAAATTAGCAATGAAATTAATTGATATTTTTTTAATATATATCAGATACTACCTAAATAATGTACCGACAATATTGATTTTCTTTAAATGTTAGTTATTAAAATAATAAACTCAAAAAATCAACGCGAAATAGGTTATAGGTTGGCAATAGATTGAATGACGTTGATAATTCAACCTTAAGCCTCGAGTTTTCTTGTAGGGCGTCTGCGATGGTGTTCAAATTTTTTTCAATTAATTTTAATTGCAACGCCCGGTGTTCTGTTGATCCAGCAGGGGAATGCAACGCACGCGTGACATTTTTGAAGTCTGCAAAGCCAGTAAAGTTCCAACTACCTTTTTTTATCCCCATTAACAGACACGGCCAACAATAAAGTTTATTTAAAAATATAATATAAAAAAAAAACATTTATAATTGAAAAATGTTTACGTAAGCATGGGGGGAGGGGGTAAGAGCATTGCTTACTTTTGCTGACAAGGGGGATGGGGGGGGGGGGGGGTAAATAATTGTAATAAATCTGCTTACGTAATATTTGAACGGCCCCTATATAATCGAAAAAAATGACATTAGCCAACCACAGAAAATCCTATACCTACAACTATTTCTGTATCTAATCAAAACTACTGGGTGATTAATTTATAATGAACCAGCTAACAAATCAATCTGAAAATGTGTTCATTTACATAAACTGACATGCTCTGTGTATCTAAAATATTTTTGACGATACAGTGTCGCTACCAAAAATAAGTAGCAACTTCGATATTTTAAATGGAACGCCCTGTATTTTATTTTATTTTCGAACCCCCTATTAATTTCCTAACAACTTTCTTTAACAAAATCCTATACCTATCTCTTACCGTTTAGAAGATACCTAATAATTAAATTCTAATTTTTTTTACGAAAAACGTTAAATTGGAAGATGTTGATATTCTTTAACTATATTAAGACCCTAAAATTTGGTGGAGAGTTAAATAATACCAGGGGACTTTTTACCTCATGCCCAAATCTTAATTGCAATATACCGTAGCTATATAATATATAGTAACGAATACCTTTTGGGTGTCTTTGGCAGGCTTTCATTGAATAAAAGAAGAATTAAAATTTTACTATGCACTTTGTTTAGAATTTTGAAAGGTGAAATTGACTGCCTCGGTATTCTTGGTGAACTACCATTCGCTGTCAATAGAGTCAACTCGCGAGCGTCAAATATTTTTTATCTGACCTATTCTCGAACCAACCTTTACAAAAATTCTACAATTTACAAAATGTGCCACTTTTTTAATCTGTATGCATCAGATATTGATGTAGATGTACAACTAGTCTTGGTCAGTTCAAGGATTTGGTCGAAAGAAAACTGAGGACCAATTAACGGACGTAATATTGTGATGCTCAGTTGAGTACCTACCCACTTTTGTGGGGTTTTGATTCCTGTTCGCCTTATAGGCTTTCCTTATGTTTTATTTTTGTTTTTTTTGTGTAATTTGTTTTTATTTTGTTATACAGGGTTTTTAACTGGAATAAATTCGATATTATTAAAACCGCTGACGTTGCGCCTACAAAATTGATTTGTGTATGTTTTGGACCATGCGGAATTAAAAAATGATATCGGCCCTGTTGCCAGATTTCCCAGTTTTGCGCTACTCGTAGTAATTTTGTTAATAAATGAAATGCCCAATTTTTTTTATTGCGGTAAATTGGGCGTGTCAAATTTAGTATAATCCCAAATTTACAAAACTCTATCTTCACTAGTTGCTGAGATATGGCAACACTGTATTTCCATTAAAAAGTACCGGGACGCTTATTTACCTTAAAGTAGCGTTACCTTGGTAACATATCCATAGTTACTAAGTTATTGACAAGCTTCAAGAAAAGTTCTTGTCGTGTCAAAATGGCTTATTTAACTAAAACCTTAAAAATAGATATGCTCTTGATGTTCGGTTTCAAGGATCACCAACGTAACAGGTGAAAGATATTTGGAATTTTTGCAAGAAATTTTAGTGCCAGGACTGATTGAGTCATACCCCACCGGAAATAATATCTTGGAAGAAAGAATTCTTTTCCAGGAGGATGGGGCGCCTCCGCACTATGTGGCTAACGTGCGGAATTATGTGAATACCGCCTTTCCTGACAGGTGGATTGGACGACGGCGACGGGGAGCTACTGAATGGCCAGCAAGATCGCCTGATTTAACACCCTTAGATTTTTATTTATGGGTTGATTTGAAACATAAAGTGTATGTTATAAAACCTACAAATATTGAAGATCTAAAATATCGGATTAGACTAAAAATCAGATCTATACCACCTCAGGTTTTACACAGCCTATAAAATGAGTTTTATAACCGATTGGCTTTTTGCCAAGAAGTTTTGAAATAATAAATCGATAGAACTAGTTTCGTGTTTTTGTGATTTTTTTTGTCAAATTTGTTCGAGTTAAATTACCGCCTGTAGCACACAGCTGAGAAATCTGACAACATTGCCGATATCATTGTTAATTTCTGCATGCCCAGAAACCCCCAGATAGTAAATTTTGTGAGCGCAACTTTAGATTCTAAAGGTAGATAAGCGTTCCTGTACTTTTTAATGGAACTATAATGTTGCCATAGCTCAGCAACTAATGAAGATAGAATTTTGTCAAATTTGGGATCTTACTAAATTTGACAGGCCCAATTTACTGCAATAAAAAAAAATTGGGTACTCCATTTAAAATAACAAAATTACTACGTGTAGCGCAAAGCTGGGAAATCTGGCAACAGCGCCGATATCATTTTTTAATTCCGCATGGTCCAAAACCCACACATACCTAATTTTGTAGGCGCAACTTCAGCGGTTTTATTAATATCGAATTTATTCCAGTTAAAGTCCCCGCACCCTGTATTTACTAGCTGTAAGATGTATCTGTAATTGGCACTAGTGCTGTTGATACCTATAAATAAATAAATAAATATACAGGGTGTGTATACAGTAAATTTGGTTACTTGAAAAGGTGACCATAAGTATAGTTTTTTTTAATGTAACACCCTGTATATTATCACTTATTTTAAAAACTACTTAAATTGGCTATTTATTTTTTTATATCATATCTATACCTAACTAGTCAAGTTATTGACTTATAAGCGATTATTTGTCTCCACAATTTAATTTTCATTTGGTTTTTAGTATGCCCTAATAATAAGGTCCGTTTATGTAAATAACCAAATTTTCAGAACGATTCGTTATCTAGTTCGTCATATACATCTAACGTACCACGTACCATCCCCGTGAATCACCCTGTAGGTATATTAATATACACTAAATAATTTACTACATAGTTTTAAATTATTTAAGTATCTAATACAGACTAAACAAAAAGAAAAAAGAAACTGCTATAATTTAATAACTAAATAACACTATTTGTTAATTTTCAGGCAAATTTTAATTGAGTGATCAATAAATAATTATTTAATACTTTTTATTCAAATGCTTTCACTTTTCATTAATGAAATATTAGAAATAACCATTAATTGAACATAACTATACCGATTAATCAATTAATCGATGAAATCGATTATTTTGCCCACTCTACTAATAAGAACGAAAGTATCCCTTTAAACGAGTTTAAATTAACTGAAAGTGAAAATTAATCATAATAAGCCTCTGGCGCTGCCTCCTTTAAAGCCACTACTTATTAAAAAATATAAATTTTATAAATAATATATGTATATTTTGCCAATTAAGACAACTAAAAAATTTAAAAACTTAAAATTGTCATATGTAAATTATGAAATACTCGCATAGTTTAATAATTGATTAAAATTATTATTATATTTTATTAATGAAATAAGTACATAATATTTCGCAGATTAAAATTATAATAAATGAATGGATAATGATTCTCATGCTAATAAAATGATAATAAAGATAAATTTTTTAAAATCTACAAATACGAGTAGGTATGGTACAATAGTACCGTGCGATCAAAAATTGTTTGCATCAAAGAGGGCTTGGATTAAAAAACGTAGGGCTTGGTTTAGATCACAATGATATGGGGACAATATATCTAACCAAATCTAGGTTAAAATTTTGTCAAATTCATATTATGACATGATATGCCAAACTAATGAGTAATAAAATAAGTAGACAAATACAAATTTATTTTTGTTGTTTACAAAATTAACAAAGTAAGAATATACAGAAAGAAAAAGAAAAATAATTACATAAATTGCTGAAATTGGCCAAGCCTAAATTCACACGTCTCCTCATATTTTCGAAAGTGTTGACCAGCATCTCTGGAGAAATGTTACCACATTCTTGGATAATCCTTTCTTGTAATTGTTCCTAATTTGTAACTGGTATTTTAAAAATAGTGTTCTTTAAATGAGGAAAAACCAAGTAAAACAAGGTGATCAAGGTGGGAATTCAATGTCTGATCAAAAACTGATCAATCTGTCGTCGAAAAATGTGCGTAGTTCGTCGTCAAGTAATTGCTCCACAAATGGATTCACAATATCGTCTCTACCGCTGTGCTGTAACTGTGTCATGGAAAAAAATAGGACCAACAATTCTTCTTCGGGAAACAGCTAACCAGACACCAATTTTTTGAGGGTGCAAAGTGGACTCTACAAAAAAATGGGGATTTTCACTTCTCCACATGCGTGTATTCTGAGAATTCACATAACCGGGGAGGTGGAACCAGGCTTCATCTGAAAAAAATGTCAGGTCTAATAAATCATTTCTTTCCAATAAATTTTGGGTAAACCATTGAGAGTAATTCGGAATTCCTGCATCTTTCTAAATCTGCGGCTTGTATTTCTTGGAATACTTGCACTTTATAAGGAAATAAATTTAGCTGCTTGTTAAGAATAATAGTCCTGCAGGTTCCATAAGATTTTCCGACTTCTTGGGACAGGCGTCTTATACAATTTGTTGGCGTATTTTGCATTATTTCACGAACGTTTTTACCGCATGTGCTTGATGTTTAACAAAACGAGCCGAAGGCGAGTTTGGTAAATCACGCAAATGAGCTTAAGACGCGTTTTGCAAACATTCCATTTTAAAATTTTATTTCAAATTATTCAATTAAAAGTAATAAGTATTTGACACTGACCGAAAATCAAAAGATAATTTCTCTGGAAAAAAGCCTTTTTAAAGGGTTAAAAACTCGGTTAAAAAGTTTGTAAAAAATTTAATACGCCATAAAACTTGAAAATTGCTTTTTTATCAAGATTTTGGCTTAGAGAGGTCATATCAATCTATAGATGAAAATGAAAAATGATTTAAAGTGTCAAAAAATAAAGTAGTAAATAATAATAAAAAATATACACACTGTTCCATTTAAAAGCTAAAGTTGATGTGATTTCCGGTTAAACCGGAAGTGATAAAATGGCATATTCGTCATGTCATAAAATGCAAAATAATATCACATATAAACCCACTTCCTCTATCTTCTTACATCACGAAAAACCTTCTCATCTAATTTATTATAAGATATATCTATTTTAAAGTGTATCATTTTTTAGATAAAAGCGAAAACCTGACAAAAATGTTGTTTTGGCGCAGAGACAAATTAGCATGATGATTGGGATTATTTTTTTAATGGCAGGTTGTTCACTTTAAGATGGCATATAATTAATAATTTAACTATTAGAATGGACTAGTCAAGGTCAATATTACTCAAATTTTAGTCATCGCTAAAAGTATACAGACATTCACAGTAATAACAAAATAATTTGAATTAATATAATAAAAATAATAGTCGTTTGTTGTTATAAGTATAAATAACATAACATAGGGACCGAATCGTTTATAAGATCAGCGGACAGTCTATCGGCTATAGGTAATACCTGTAGATATGTTTTCAGCTAATTTTTTTGTTACTTAAATAAAACAATAGGTTTAGGTTGTTTTAAAAAAAAACCTGCCCAATCTAAGGAAAGTCTGTTTAATGACCGCTGACCGTTACGTAATATCTCCATAATTGCGGTACGTCGTACGTCAGTTTTACTTACCGGTGGTAAAGGTTATGATTTTTCTCAGGCTTGATCTACATAAAGACGGATGCATATGTGAACAAGTACCGTGCGAGCAAAAATTATTTGCATCAAAGAGGGCTTTGCATCTAAGGACGTAATGCTTAGCCGTAGAGCTTAATATCTGTTGGGTGTCAGTAACTACCTGAATTAACAATCAATCAGTTATTCCGTCATCTTTGACAGTCGTTACAAGTAATTTAATTCGTCGCTAATTTTTCCAATATCTTGAACAATTCACACAATGGGCTTTACGGAACAGCACAAAACATTCATGGAAGCGTATTTTCGAAACGGGGTTAGAGTAAAATGTGAGTGGCAATATAATCCGGGTTTGTGCATGGACGATTTTCACAAACATTTTCCTAACGTTGATTTTATTGCTGGGGATTTTTATCATTGCCTGAAAAGAACCGTGGCTCTGTTTAGGAAAACAGGTTCTATACAACACAAAAAAGGAGCAGGAAGACCATCTGTAAGAACAGAAGAAATTGTTGCAAACGTTCGTAAAATAATGCAAAATACGCCAACAAATTGTATAAGACGCCTGTCCCAAGAAGTGGGAAGATCTTATGGAACATGCAGGACTATTCTTAAGAAGCAGCTAAATATTTTGAATCCATTTGTGGAGCAATTACTTTACGACGAACTACGTTTTGGATAGTTTCAACAGGACGGTGCAACCGCCCATACAGCCGCCGACACCATTAACTACTTACGCAATTTTTTCGACGACAGATTGATCAGTTTTCGATCAGACATTGAATTCCCACCTAGATCACCTTGTTTAACGGTTATGGATTACTTCGTTTTTCCTCATTTAAAGAATACTATTTTTTAAACAAAAGTGGCAAATTTAGAATAAACTGGTCAACAAAAAGATCGTACCATTCAATTTTTAGACCTATTTTCAAATTGCTGTAACTTTTTTAAAAATTTATATTTTTGAACGTAGTTTCCAAATTTGGAAAGGGCGATTTTTCTACTTTCACCTGTATTTCATTTATTTTAGTAGAATCAATATTATTATGATATACAGGTCGATCAATAGAGTGCTGCAAAAAAATAAAAAATTCGAGTGTGTGCCATTTCAGTGGTGATTTTTTTTGGTCGTTACAATATGGGTTTTTACCAAGGTAGGATTAATATCTCTAGCCGTTTTTGCCAGTTTTTTGATTGATGACCTCTGGTTTTAGATAGATCACTAAACGTCAAATTTTGGTAATCATTTTTTTAAAACGCTATTTCTGGAAAACGTATTGATGGATTTCAACAAGTTTTTCACATTCAGAAAGCCCATTTCATGGAGATATTCGTTGACCTACGTATTTTACGAAAGGTGAGAATTTTATTAATATACGGGGCCAACAATCACCAGAAACGTAACTAATTCTGAAATCTTAAATGTATGACCAATGTTTGGACGCCAATCGAACCATATGAGTCTATTTTCTTTTAAAATTGGCCGAGTTGAGGTTTGGGTCAATATCTCGAAAGAATTTCTACCGTTTGTCGTTCAATGCTGTATAAGTACCTGTAAAATACTCAGCAAGAATGCGTCCTGTATCATGGTATCAGGTCTGAATGGCAGTTATTCCCACAAGATCCTTTAAGTTTTAAACATTTTAAAAGATAAATTGGGGTATTTGATCGAGTATTTGATATACGGGGTGATCAACAAAGTCATTAAAATAACTAAACGTCACAATTTGGTAACCATTTTTTTAAACTGGAAAACGGATTGATGGATTTCATTAAATTGATAAATTTCCAAGGCTAAGCGGATGTCAATTATACAATGAAGGTGCCTATAGCAGCAATACGTTTCTATAGCGACGATGAAATAATGTCATTGTCATAGAATATTTTTAAGTCAAGTCAAATTTTTGTTTTGTTAAAGATAATTTTACTCTTTAAAAATGCGACTAAGCCAAAATGAATTAAGAAATATAGTGCGGTAAGTTTTTGGCTACCAAACTTTACAAAATAGAGTTAAATAACTAACAATTTTACAGGTTGTGCCATCAAGGCCGTACTATACAAGATATTGCGGAAATTGTGAACACCACTATATCTATTGTTAAACGGACACTAGCTAGAGCACGAACCTATGGCAGTCCAAATTACCGCCAAGAAGGTCGCTGCGGACGAACAAGAAAAACAACAGCCCGACAAGATCGTCTAGTAATGCAAAACGTTAATCTCTGTAGGACCCTAAATGCTACCAAAAATTGCCGAAGCTTCCAAGCAGCAACTGGCATAAGAGTATCCACGCAAACGATAAGGAGACGGCTCCATGAGCGTGGACTAAACGCACGCAGGCGTGCTGCTTGCCCAGCTTTGCTAGCTACTCACAGAGCTGCAAGGAGGCGATGGGGTGCAGATCATGCTAACTGGGGAATAGCAGAATGGAGTAGATGCATGTTTACGGATGAAAGTAGGTTTAATTTGTATGAAAGTGATGGAAGAATTTTAGTCTGGAGAGCAAGAAATGAACGATATCTGGAAGAAAATATGGAAGCAAGAGTACCGTTTGAAAGTGGAGGAGTTCTTGTTTGGGGTGGTGTTGAACGGGAAAACGGATTTGGTTATTTTGATTGGAGAATCGATGAATGGTGAAAGGTATCGAGAACTGTGCATTCGGGATATTGTTATTCCTTTTGCACAAAACTTTGGTGACGATTTTGTCTTGATAGATGACAACGCTCGACCACATAGAGCCAGAATCGTCCAAGAGGTCTTAAGGGATAACAATATCCAAAGGATGAATTGGCCTGCAAGATCACCAGATATGAATGTGATAGAACATGTATGGAGTTGGATGAAACTAAGATTAAATGACGGAGAGCAAAATTTTAACAACTTGAATGAATTGGCAAATGCAATAAGAGAGGAATGGAACGCTATTCCCCAGAACTTCCTTGCAAACTTGGTGAGTAGTATGCCAAGAAGAGTAATGGAAGTTCTAAGAGTTCACGGTGGACCTACTCACTATTAATTTCATTTGCTATTATTTTTTTTGTTAAAATTTATTCAATTTTATTTGCTATGTTGTTAATATTGTTCATAAGTGAAACACTTTGCTTTTAATTTTAATTAAACACATTTAAGTATTTTAATGACTTTGTTGATCACCCCGTATATCAAATACTCGATCAAATACCCCAATTTATCTTTTAAAATGTTTAAAACTTAAAGGATCTTGTGGGAATAACTGCCATTCAGACCTGATACCATGATACAGGACGCATTCTTGCTGAGTATTTTACAGGTACTTATACAGCATTGAACGACAAACGGTAGAAATTCTTTCGAGATATTGACCCAAACCTCAACTCGGCCAATTTTAAAAGAAAATAGACTCATATGGTTCGATTGGCGTCCAAACATTGGTCATACATTTAAGATTTCAGAATTAGTTACGTTTCTGGTGATTGTTGGCCCCGTATATTAATAAAATTCTCACCTTTCGTAAAATACGTAGGTCAACGAATATCTCCATGAAATGGGCTTTCTGAATGTGAAAAACTTGTTGAAATCCATCAATACGTTTTCCAGAAATAGCGTTTTAAAAAAATGATTACCAAAATTTGACGTTTAGTGATCTATCTAAAACCAGAGGTCATCAATCAAAAAACTGGCAAAAACGGCTAGAGATATTAATCCTACCTTGGTAAAAACCCATATTGTAACGACCAAAAAAAATCACCACTGAAATGGCACACACTCGAATTTTTTATTTTTTTGCAGCACTCTATTGATCGACCTGTATATCATAATAATATTGATTCTACTAAAATAAATGAAATACAGGTGAAAGTAGAAAAATCGCCCTTTCCAAATTTGGAAACTACGTTCAAAAATATAAATTTTTAAAAAAGTTACAGCAATTTGAAAATAGGTCTAAAAATTGAATGGTACGATCTTTTTGTTGACCAGTTTAATTACAAGAAAGGATTATCCAAGAATGTGATAACATTTCTCCAGAGATGCTGGTCAACACTTTCGAAAATATAAAGAGACGTGTGTATTTATGCTTGGAGCACGGCGGTGGTCAATTTTGTAAACAACAAAAATAAATTTCTATTTGTCTACTTATTTTATTACTCATTAGTTTGGCATATCATGTCATAATATGAATTTGAAAAAAATTTAACCTAGATTTGGTTAGATATATCGTCCCCATATCATAAACCTGGCCCCACGTTTTTTAATCCAAGCCCTCTCTTTGATGCAAATAATTTTTGCTCGCACGTCGGGAAAATACAAGAGCGTTTTTTCAAATTAATAATTATAATTTTAATACTGTTAATGAAGTCAGAAATAAGTAGTTTGTTTAGGGTAAAAGGTATCATGGGATGAAACATTTTGTTTTCCAAAATCACTATAAATTTTTAAATAATTTAAATTTATTCAAAAATAAATAAAACTAATTTATAAAATTTAAAAATGAAATATATATTTGTTTTGTCTAGTGTATCAGTCTATAAATTTTGTTTCAAGTATTTTCATCTTATTTATAAAACCATAAAGAAGAAAATATAATAAAAAAATGACAATACCTACAACAAAATAAAAATTTTTAATAATTCAAATAAATCATCTCCGCAAGGATCATCGTTATCAGATTCGTCCAATTTATAACAAGGGGAAGAGTATCTGAAGCATCGATAAATCTTTCCCGTTCCCACACATCATTAATAAATTTATTAGTGTGTGTTATATAATTTTTCCATTTTTCCACTGTTACATTTCCTATGGCTTTATTCCACAGGCCCAAAACTACGACATTTGTTACAGGATGCATAGAACTTATTTTTGCATCATAATAGCGCTTACATTACGACCAAACCATTTCAATAGGATTAAAGTGGCAATGATATGGAGGAACTTTTAAAACTCCATGTCCATGTTGCGATGCTAGTTCGTCCAACCTATAAAAAATAAAATTAAAATATTTAAAAAATAAAATAAACAGGGCTTTCCAGATTACTGTAACACTTGGGTGGGACATGCTGCTTCACTATTATCCAAATATGATCCTTCATTGCAAATGATGAAACCGGAATTTGTCTTCGTTGTTACCATGCAATAAGTAATATTTTTGACCAACTACCAACTTGTATTTGAAATTTTTTCAATAAGGCCAGAATGATAAGTGGCGTTATCCATGATAATAAGGGACGGTTCTTCCATGTTTGGTAACATTTTTTCTTTAAACCATTTTTCAATCACCATTCATCGAACCATGATACTCACCAGATTTCAGGCCAGACTTGAATATCCTCCTGAGACCTGGCGTCCATTTAAATGGACATTCCATTTTTATTTATTATTTTGGTAACAGCCGCAAATACAGCGTGAAGTCCCACGGTCCACCGTGGTGGACATACATATGAACGCGTCAACACCGCGACAGCTCATTCCAAGAATATTTTAAGGCGTCTACTGCTGTTGTATACAGGTGATAAAATGGCTTCATTTCGCAGAGAAACAATTGATGGTAAGTAGCTAGTAATATTGAGTTATAATTGCATTTTTTTTATTAAACTTGTTGTTTAGGATATAGTGAATAGAGACAAGCAGTATTAAGGTTTTGGCAAAATATTATCTATTTTTTTTAAGCCTAAAACTACTACGTCCATTTTAGTGGACGTCAGGTCGTTTAGCATACAAAAATTATACTAGTATTTTTTTTTCTTTTAGCTATCTTTGGTAAGAAAACCTATTTAAAGCCTGGAGAGGATGACGAAAAGCTTCTAGAATGCTTAGAAAACTCTGACTTGTCCGATTGTGGAAATTTTTCAACATTTTCCACTTATTTGACATGGCGATTGCAAATTCTTGGACATTTTACAGAGATGATCGAAAGCAACTTGGGTATACCAACAAATCCGTTATTTTTGGAAATTAAAATAGGTGTCTGAGTGGTTACTCAAAGATACCAATAATGAAAATTCTTTGGACTTTACCAATACTCTCCCTTTGGTCACAAGAAGCACTTCAAGTACCAGACGATTACCTCAAAGCCGTTCGTCAAAAACAAGTATTCAACACTTCCTGCAATGGCTTCTGACTTAAAGAACTCTGGTAAGAATCCTGGGTGCAAGCAAAAAACTAAAGTTTATTGTGAAGCATGTGATGTATTTTTATGTTTTACAGGAAACAAAAAGAATTTCACATAAAATAATTTGTAACGATACCGCCCTAATGTCCATTTAAATGGACTTAATTTTTTTTCAATAAAGGAACAAAAAAAAAATTTGAAAAAATTCACATGTGTTTTTCTGACCATAATTAATATAAATACTAAACTTTTATCGAAAAATTTGAAAAACTAAAGGCTCGGGTCTCAGGAGGATATCAAACTTGCATTATTCACATCATCCTTGATATTTGGACGCTACTTCCTACCTAGACTATAATATATTTTTAATTTATGGCAACAAAACACCAGTTTTTATAATTATTATAATTATAATATTTTTTTTTAAAGAGAAACCCAAACAAATAATGATTTTAAGTTCAATAGTAAGGTTCCATAGACATACTCAAGGTGTACATACAAAAAAATGGTTTGTTGACCTGTAAAAGGACTTTGGCATTATCTAGGTAATAAAAAAAACAAGAAAAATGAGCATCACAATTTAGTCAGACTTAATGTATTCGCTTTCAAATTTTGATTAATGACAACATTATGTGATCTAGTTTTTTATCATTTTAACGAACAAGTTTGAGGACAGCCACACGTGCGAAAATCAACTTCTGTAGTTTAAGTAACTAGATTTGTACAAGTTTGCGTAGGCGTTTTTGTCCCAAGATATTTCGTTATCTAAATGTCAAATCATTTGGCATAAATCACTCCTGATAGAATGAATGAAAAGATGGAATTAATTTAAGATACTTATATGATTTCTCATGACAACGGAGAGCGACATGGGAGTCCGAAAAAATATGTCATCGATGGTCTGAATGGGAACACTGAATGTTTCCTGGCCGACCAAAAGACGGTATGTTATCATGTGGCTACTGAAAGAATGCTGAAACATACAGGGTGGCCCATTAGTGCGAGGAAGTCCAATATATCAGTTGTCAACAGAAATAGCAACAAATATTAGACATAAAAGCTATATGATGCGTAGAGACGCATATTTTAAAAATATTTTGAGATATACAGGGTGACCCAAAAAAGCAGAGCGGCAAAAAGGTAAGTTTTTTTAAATGGCAACCCCCATTTTTTTAGGGTATTAAATTCAGCATGAAATTTAGCATATATTAGAGTATCCTAATTTGGTGTACGTTGCGGCGTTGCCACGCTATATATAATTTACTAAAAAATCCAAGAAAAACCACCTAATCAAAAATCCTTTAAAAAAAATTAACCGATTTGATTTTTTAATACATGGTTACGGTTTTGGACACCTGATTGACGGTAGATTGATCTTATTAAGAAAATCTGACCATAATTTATACAGGGTATTTTTTACAGATGTGCCAATATTGCTATATTTAAAGTATCAAATCTTCATTTTTTTTTAATTGGAATACTCTGTATAATAATGGGTCATGTTGTTAAGTATGTTATGCCCTATAAATTTGCAATTATAACTCATGACCTAAAATCTACCGTTTTGTCACAAGTTTGAATTTTATTTGAAAATGCAAAAATAGCATCATTTTTTTTCTTGGTAGGTCATGATTCAAACAAAAGTGGATATTACCACAAGTCAAAATAATGCTTTAAAAATACCGTGGTTAATATTAAGTTTCTAATTTGTAATATTGACGCGTTATTAAGAAATTATAATGAATTTTTTTACGTTTATTAGCGACTAGGCTTTATTATGAGCTTTAAAAGTAGGAAATGACAATATAACTACCATTTCAAATCATTTATTAACATTATAACAATATAACATAGCAAAGGACAAAAAAAAACAGAAAAAAAATGTTAGGAACACAATAACAAATTAATATACACACACATGTGTGTGTCTGTAAATATTTTAAATTTTAAAGTAATACTATAATAAATGTTCGAAATGTCCGCCATTGTTATTTAAACATGCTTCTATACGTTCTTCAAAAGATCGACTGACTTCGTTTAGCATATTGTTGTCAATGTTTATAAAAACTTCCGTTATACGATGTTTCATATCTTCCTTAGTAGAATAAGATAATAATAAGAAGAATTTAGTCATATCTGGAGATCGAGGGGGCCACTGAAATGGTCCACCTCTTCCTACCCACCTTTTAAGAAAAGCGTTATTTAGATGCTCATGGATTACTGCTGTATGATGAACTGGAGCTCCATCATGTAAATACCACATTCTTTCTTTAATGTAATTTGGTAAAGCATTGGTTAGACTTGGTAACTCATTTTGAAGGAACTGCAGATATACTTGACCAGTTACTCTCTCCTCAAAAAAAATAGGGCCCAATAACGTAAGTTCCAACGATACCACCCCACATATTTAAAGACCATCTTGTTTGGCTGTGGGTTCTAATAAAATGTGGATTTATTGAGGAATAGTAATGAAAATTGTGACGATTAACATTTCCATTTTTGTGAAAAGTGGCTTCATCAGTAAATAACACATAATTAAAAAATAATCTTTCCTGATGAATTTTTCGTTGGGCCCATTCGCAAAAAACTACTCTTGCACCAAAATCCTGGTCATTTAACTCCTGCATAAGCTGAATGTGATATGGGTGCATTTTTTAAGCATGTAAAACTCTCTGAATTGTTTGCCGTGTTATATTAGTTTTATTTGCAATGACCCGATGGGAAGTATGCGGATTTTCTGTAACTTTAAGCAAAACGGTTAATTGATTTTCTTCTGTATTGGCCGTTTTGCTTCTCTCAGTATTTTCGTAATCCACTTTCCCGGTCCGAATAAAACGTTCCAACAATTTTTCAAACGCTTCTTTTCTTGGTTGTCTTCTTTCTGGAAAGGACTCATAATAAAGCCTAGTGGCTAATAAACAGTTCTTGTCACTGGCGCCTAATATAAAAACCATATTAACAAGTTCTTCTTTTAAAAAATTCATTATAATTTCTTGATAACGCGTCAATATTACAAATTAGAAACTTAATATGAACCACGGTATTTTTAAAGCATTATTTTGACATGTGGTAATATCCACTTTTGTTTGAATCATGGCCTACCAAGAAAAAAAATTATGCTATTTTTGCATTTTCAAATAAAATTCAAAATTGTGACAAAACGGTAGATTTTAGGACATGAGTTATAATTGCAAATTTATAGGGCATAACATACTTAACAACATGACCCATTATTATACAGAGTGTTCGATTAAAAAAAAAGAAGATTTGATACTTTAAATATAGCAATATTGGCACATCTGTAAAAAATATCCTGTATAAATTATGGTCAGATTTCCTTAATAAGATCAATCTACCGTCCCTCAGGTATCCAAAACCGTAACCATGTATTAAAAAATCAAATCTGTTAATTTTTTTTAAAGGAGTTTTGATTAGGTGGTTTTTCTTGGATTTTTTAGTAAATTATATATAGCGTGGCAACGCCACAACGTACACCAAATTAGGATACTCTAATATATGCTAAATTTCATGCTGAATTTAATTCCCTAAAAAAAATGGGGGTTGCCATTTAAAAAAACTTAACTTTTTGCCGCTTTGCTTTTTTGGGTCACCCTGTATATCTCAAAATATTTTTAAAATATGCGTCTCTACGCATCATATAGCTTTTATGGCTAATACTTGTTGCTATTTCTGTTGACAACTGATATATTGGACTTCCTCGCACTAATGGGCCACCCTGTATAAGTATACGAATGTGCTGTGTTTTTATGCTTTTTGATATAATTGAATATGATGAACATCTAAATCTAGGTACGCACAATTTCGGGGCGCGACCTAAATTTGATGTGGCAAGATCAAGATCAGTTTAGCAGGGCCCACTGGGCCATTAAAAATAACCCGTCGCAATGAGGGATTATTTTCAATGGCTTATAACTTGCGAGCAAAAATTATTTGCATCAAAGAGGGCTTTGCATCTAAGGACGTAATGATTAGCCGTAGAGCTTAATACCTGTTGGGTGTCAGTAACTAACTATACCTGAATTAACAATCAATCAGTTCTTCCGTCATCTTTGACAGTCGTTACCATAGACAATTTACCTTTAGATACCCACAGCTTATCTCCTGCGCAAACAAAAGTTACGTTTTATGGGTGAAAAAATACGTCCGAGCGCATGACTCGTCGGTCAGCTGTCTTCATTCGGGGAACCTTCGTGCATGCGCACAAACCTCGTGTTATCGGCCGTCCTACTTGATCGACGCGCTCAAGAATACTCTCCAGAACCGGCTCGGCCGCCATTTTTGTTGTTGTTTTAAAGTTTCTCTTCTCTGCAGATTCCTTGTAGTTTTCTAAAGTTTTCAGCTATCGGATCGGCCATCGTGGATTGTGGGACTGGTGTTTAATATTTATGGATTTCTGGTTTTTGTGTAGTTTAGTTAGTGAATTGTGTTTGTGCTTTGAGTGACTCGGATTGTAATATAAACAATGACTAGTACTAGTTGCAGCCGTTGTATAATTGTATTATGCCCAAATAGGGGTAAAATAAACCCTCTATGGTGGCATATGAGCAAGAATTTAAATTTTAAAGCCCGGACCTGTCTATTTTCCCATTCGTCAAACGATAATGTTGCAGTGCGCATGTCTAATAGTTCCCAGTTTTGTTTACATGCGCGAGGCCATAAAACTGCCACATTCGTGATTATTGTTTGTTTATCTAAAGGTAAATTGTCTATGGTCGTTACAAGTAATTTGATTCATCGCTAATTTTTCCAATTTCTTGAACAATTCACATAATGGGCTTTACGGAACAGCACAAAACGTTCATGGTTGAAGCGTATTTTCGAAACGGGGTTAGAGTAAATGGTGAGTGGCAATACAATCCGGGTTTGTGCATGGACGATTTTCACGAACATTTTCCTAACGTTTCTTTTACTGCTGGGGATTTTTATCATTGCCTAAAAAGAACCGTGGCTGTGTTTAGGAAAACAGATTCTATACAACACAAAAAAGAAGCAGGAAGACCATCACTGTAAGAACAGAAAAACTTGTTGCAAACGTTCGTGAAATAATGCAAAATACGCCAACAAATTGTATAAGAGGCCTGTCCCAAGAAGTGGGAAGATTTATTGGAAAGAAATGATTTATTAGACCTGACATTTTTTTCGGATGAAGCCTGGTTCCACCTCTCTGGTTATGTGAATTCTCAGAATACACGCATGTAGAGTAGTGAAAATCCTCATTTTTTTGTAGAATCCACATTGCACCCTCAAAAAATTGGTGTTTTGGTTAGCTGTTTCCCGAAGAAGAATTGTTGGTCCTATTTTTTTCGATGACACAGTTACAGCGGTATAGGGACAATCTTTTGAATCCATTTGTGGAGCAATTACTTGACGACGAACTACGTTTTGGATATTTTCAGCAGGACGGTGCAACCGCCCATACAGCCGCCGAAACTATTAACTACTTACGCAATTTTTTTGACGAGAGATTGATCAGTTTTCGATCAGACATTGAATTCCCACCTAGATCACCTTGTTTAACGGTTATGGATTACTTCGTTTTTCCTCATTTAAATAACACTATTTTTAAAACACCAGTTGCAAATTTAGAACAATTACAAGAAAGGATAAACCAAGAATGTGGTAACATTTCTCCAGAGATGCTGGTCGACACTTTCGAAAATATGAGGAGACGTGTGAATTTATGCTTGGAGCATGGCGGTGGCCAATTTCAGCAATTTATGTAATTATTTTTCTTTTTCTTTCTGTATATTCTTACTTTGTTAATTTTGTAAACAAGAAACATAAATTTGTATTTGTCTACTTATTATATTACTCATTAGTTTGGCATATCATGTCATAATATGAATTTGACAAAATTTTAACCTAGATTTGATTAGATATATCGTCCCCATATCATTGTGATCTAAAACAAGTCCTACGTTTTTTAATTCAAGCCCTCTTTGATGCAAATAATTTTTGCTCGCACGGTAGGATATCATGAAAACCTTTCGAAAAGGTAAGTAGCATCTACGATTCCACCTTGCTATACAGTAGCGGTCCCAAGGGGGGGAGGGGCATAGGATAGGGTCCCTCCATAGGGTTGCCCACATGTTTTTTTTTAATAATTCCAATCAATAAGAAGTTAAATGAAAACATTCACAACGAAACAAATATTTCAACAATCAAACGTTTAAAAATTTATTTACGATCGACTATGTTTTATAGGGACGAATAAATGATTTAGCGTTATTAAATATACATAACTATAAGTAAAACAATAAATATAGATAACGATAAAGTTTCGATCAGTTTGCGTCTATGAAGCCACGAAGAATGCAGCTTAAAGGCTGGAACAACATACATAGATAATTAATTAGTTCCTACTTGACTGAAACTTTTATTTATTTTTTAACCTTTTTTAATTTATGATGTTTTAATAACCTGCTACTATTCGATTTCGTTTCTTATATTAATTTGTTTCGTGTTTTTCTACATATTATATTTCACTATTTGAGTTGTTTGTATTTTTTTAATGTCGTTTTTTTTTTGTTGCTTTAATTGAACTTAGTGTGACAGTTATTTTAATTTAACGCCTTCGCTTCAAATTGTGTTCAATTATTACAATAATTTAGACCTGGTCAAGTGGTCATACACAAAGTGATTTTTTTAAATGCAGGTATCTCAAAAATGAATAAAATGACGTCCGTAAGCAATGATAAGTTAATAGAGAGAAATTACAAAAACGCTGTTTACCAAATACCATTGAGAGTACTTACTCTTCTTTTTTAGATTTTTTTTCTAAAATATTTAAAAAAAATTCTGTATTCCTTCACTCTTTATTTGGTATTAATTACAATTTCTATTTTTTTACAGATTGTGCTACTGCACTTCTATCCTCATAATGTCTTACTTATGCTGGATATGCTTTTAAAAAATTAAATAATCTTCGACACCTTCTTAGAAAGGATTTTTTCTCTTCTTCCCCATTTAGTTTTGTTGGTTTAGGCCTGCTTTAATAACGTTTTTGAATGCTCAGTATGGTTTAACCATTGTCAATTTTCTTCATGCCATGTTTCTTCTACATTTAAAAAATATTTCTCTAAATTTTTTACGTCCATAAAAGCTCCATTAAGGTTATAATTTTCTCTTTTGCTAACACCATCAGCATAAAATAGATTTCTATCTCCTGATGATGAACGTTTCTACGTTCGAAACATGTAGAGACCTTTTAAACTAGAGTTTTTATTCTATTAAATTTTGTGGAGGAAGACTTTATGTTTTTCTTTCCTTTTCATACTTTCAACTCCACTTTAAGTACCTATGGACTATTTCTTCAAATTAGAAAGAAATTACTTAAATAAATTTCGTCAGAGCCTAAATTCTCTTATGACTTTTATACCAAATAAACACCTGCCAATTGTTATTTATTAACAAGAAACTTTATTATTTATTTACAACTAACAGGTGCACTCGTGTGCACGGCTTTTGATTAGAAAAGCCCCTTTGATAATAAAGAGCTTATCTTCTCGTTTCTCTTAAATATTGATAGTAGTATTAAGTAAGTTTTTAAATATTTTTTTTTATTAAAAAATGGATAGCTTTATCTATGTGTCTTTATCATTTTTGGGGACACTGCAAGTATAGGGTTGCCAGGTTTAAATCTGCAAATCGCAGGACACAAGTTTAAAAAAGGAAGGACTGACACAAATAAAAAAGGACATTTTTTTTTAATTAAACAGAATTTATTTTATGTAAAAAATGAACAAAAGCTAATTTTTTTTTCTAACAAAATAACAACTTAAAAATGCTTCAAAAAATGTATTATTATACAGAATATTTTTTATTAGAACGGACGGCTTCCAAGAGCTTTTTGTTTCTAACTGCCATATTAAAAATTCTTTACAGGTTAAATTAAAATTTATTTTTATCTGAAGCTCTGCTTTTACGTGGTCAACCAAAAGTTTATTTCGGCTGTCGCTCTAGGCTGCATTGCATAAAGAAAAAAATCTTTCGGAGTCGGCGTTTGACCCGTATATTGAAAAAACAAACTGTATTATTTAAAAAAAAAGAATGAATTTCGGGGTTAGCTAAAAAGATGTTGTTCCATTTCTGGATAATGGATTCCTCAGGTAAAGCGCAAGCTTTGTCAAGGGTAGGTTTTAATATACAATATTTTTCATACAATAACCATTAAACAAAAGATGACGCCGTGTTACAAAGCTTAGAAATAAATTTTATTGTAATTTAGGCATAGGCATTTAAGAAATCCAGGACATTAGGCGTCCTTCCAAAGGTCTTCGAAGGACGCTAAATTTAAGCCTCAAATCCAGGACATCCTTCCAAATCCAGGACACCTGGCAACCCTAACTGCAAGATCAGTATTGATCGATATTACTGTATTATTACTGTCAATAGTGATAATCCTAACAAAATGCTGATCGTGTAGGATTCCCATTGGAAAAATGTCAAAAAAGTATCTTGCTTGAATTAAATAAACTAAATGGATGACATAATTTTTTATAAAGCTTCGCATGTGTCATTGTCATTCCTTAGCATAATCGTATACCGTGCGAGCAAAAATTATTTGTATCAAAGAGGGCCTTGCATCTAAGGACGTAATGCTTAGCTTAATACCTGTTGGGTGTCAGTAACTACCTGAATTAACAATCAATCAGTTATTCCGTCATCTTTGACAATCGTTCCAAGTAATTTGATTCATCCCTAATTTTTCCAATTTCTTGAACAATTCACACAATGGGCTTTACGGAATAGCACAAAACATTCATGGTTGAAGCGTATTTTCGAAACGGGGTTATAGAGTAAATGGTGAGTCAATACAATCCGGGTTTGTGCATGGACGATTTTCACGAACATTTTCCTTACGTTGCTTTTATTGCTGGGGATTTTTATCATTGCCTGAAAAGAAACGTGACTGTGTTTAGGGAAACAGGTTCTATAGAACACAAAAAAGGAGCAGAAAGACCATCTGTAAGAACTGAAGAACTTTTTGCAAACGTTCGTGAAATAATGCAAAATACGCCAACAAATTATATAAGACGCCTGTCCCAAGAACCAAGAAGTAGGAAGATCTTATGGAACATGCAGGACTATTCTTAAGAAGCAGCTAAATTTATTTCCTTATAAAATGCAAGTATTCCAAGAAATACAAGCCGCAGATTTTGAAAGACGCAGGAATTACTCTCAATGGTTTACCCAAAATTTATTGGAAAGATGGAAAGAAATGATTTATTAGACCTGACATTTTTTTTTCGGACGAAGCCTGGTTCCACCTTTCCGGTTATGTGAATTCCCAGAATACATGTAATTATTTTTCATTTTCTTTCTGTATATTCTTACTTTGTTAATTTTGTAAACAACAAAAATAAATTTGTATTTGTCTACTTATTTTATTACTCATTAGTTTGGTATATCATGCCTATGGAGAACTATAGGGTTATATCGGTGTTCCTTTTTTTTCCCCGCATCATGCCTCATTTTCGTATTTTTGCTTGATTCGCTTGCGCTTCTTCTTCGTCCAAACATATAGCAATAATTGCTAATTCTTGATCCGAGAATATTGCCATCTTTTCATTCTTTTCAACAGAATGGTCAAAGATAGAAACGTTTCGGCTCATTGCTTCTATTAAAAATTCGAAGCTGAGACACTGCACTCCACGACGAAACAACACCGATGCTTGACGGGTCCGGTTTCGGGTGTGTATAAATATATACATGACGGATAGTCAAAAAAGTTCTGTGACGGAACTTTAATCGGTTCGGCGCAGGAACTGTGACGGGACTGATGTGTATAAATCGACCTTTATACCTGTTGGGTGTCAGTAACTGTAACTACCTGAATTAACAATCAATCAGTTATTCCGTCATCTTTGACAGTCGTTACAAGTAATTTGAATCATCGCTAATTTTTCCAATTTCTTGAACAATTCACACAATGGGCTTTACGGAATAGCACAAAACATTCATGGTTGAAGCGTATTTTCGAAACGGGGTTATAGAGTGAATGGTGAGTCAATACAATCCGGGTTTGTGCATGGACGATTTTCACGAACATTTTCCTTACGTTGCTTTTATTGCTGGGGATTTTTATCATTGCCTGAAAAGAAACGTGGCTGTGTTTAGGGAAACAGGTTCTATACAACACAAAAAAGGAACAGAAAGACCATCTGTAAGAACTGGAGAACTTTTTGCAAACGTTCGTGAAATAATGCAAAATACTCCAACAAATTATATAAGACGCCTGTCCCAAGAAGTGGGAAGATCTTATGGAACATGCAGGACTATTCTTAAGAAGCAGCTAAATTTATTTCCTTATAAAGTGCAAGTATTCCAAGAAATACAAGCCGCAGATTTTGAAAGACGCAGGAATTACTCTCAATGGTTTACCAAAAATTTATTAGACCTGACTTTTTCTCGGACGAAGCCTGGTTCCACCTTTCCGGTTATGTGAATTCTCAGAATACATGTAATTATTTTTCTTTTTCTTTCTGTATATTCTTACTTTGTTAATTTTGTAAACAACAAAAATAAATTTGTATTTGTCTACTTATTTTATTACTCATTAGTTTGGTATATCATGTCATAATATGAATTTGACAAAATTTTAACCTAGATTTGGTTAGATATATCGTCCCCATATCATTGTGATCTAAACCAAGCTCTACGTTTTTTAATCCAAGCCCTCTTTGATGCAAATAATTTTTCCTCTCACGGTGTAATAATCCGAGTTGAAATATCAGATTGTGAAAGGACCGTAAACCAGAGTCAGCATGAAGACTCATTGAAAAATATTATTTATTAATATTTAAGAGACTAAACGTTTACAATACTTACCACAAAGGGCAGACATAAATTGACGGCCGCCCCTTTTCTAACCCAAAAAACGACATATCACTCAATATTTTTGACAAACATGTTATTCTGTTTCCCTGGGTCAAAATTGACTTATTCTACCACAATCGCAATCTCTAAACATAAAGTCGGTTCTGTTTTCTGAAGTTTTACTTTATCGCTCTGCGAGTGGTATAATAGTGAAAGCGCGGAATGTAATAAAACCCCTTTTAAACTAAGAGTTAAGCTATTAAGAACCATTTAAGTAGCTGTTAACGTCACAGATATCGTTCTTCAAACAAAAAGGGCAGATGGGCAGATGTTGGACTTCTACATAATTTATTAATACCTACGAGTTTTCCACTTTAGATTCTCATCAATAATTAAGTACCAAGAACTTATAATCTGATTTCCTTGCCTATAATTTCGTGAGTTTCATAAAATTGGTATAGGCAATCTAACGTGGTATTTAAATTTTTTAAAAATGCTCGGTTTGCGGTCTTTTAAAATTTTTTAAAAATTTTAAGGGAGAGCAATGAG